>OV281294.1:10000000-11248214 GCA_923062465.1 Acleris sparsana | reverse complement strand
AGGTAGTGTCATCAAAGCCGACCAAAGAAATAAAATAAAAAAACATACTAGTATGTTTATCTTTATCTAGTATTACCCAAAGTACAAGCTTAGAGCTTTTTTTAGGACTAGTTCAAATTTATAAATTTATTAAACCTTTCGTTTTATTGAGAGCTCTGCTGCTTGGTGGCAGGCGGCAGGCTAGAGGGTTACGCTGCCGTTATACCAAAGATTGCGGCCAACTGCATAGTAATACATAGTACCAGCATTTTAAATCTAATGTGGTTACTAATAGAGTATATAAATAAAGCTTCCATTACTACATTGGGTAGTACAGCCGCCTTTTTTGGGTTTTACGGCCGACGGTGGTAGCGACTCGGACGCAACAAAGTATTTGGCTCCCAAGATTATACCAAAGGTGTATTCATTTCATCTGAGGGCAGTTCAATTCTGTCTCTGTGTGCTTTGACAATTTTCAATCAGTGCAAACCTTTGTTTTGCAATGGACTAATATAATAAGGAATTTGCGTTAATTTGCTTTCAATTTGAGATCATAATTGTTTACGTGCTATTTTATTATTTTATTTATATTTATTAGGAAAACCAACTTAATATGTCCATTACATCTTAAATAGTAAATTAGATTTACAGAATTTCACAGTACACAGCTAAATTATAGGTTAGCACAAGCATTCACTCACAATTAAGCAATACTAAGAAATATCACAACAAATTTAAAGGCTTTTTCCAATTTAAAGAAACGATGTTAAATAGCAATGAATATTAGTCCACTGTTAGTTCATACATTTTGTCAGCTGTTAACACTCTACTCGTCTGTTAAATTCTTCATTACTCTTGTAATGAGTGTAAGATAACATCATTTAAAAAAAATCTTACCTAATTCAATTTAGTAATGTCTAAATTGTATAGTTTAAAAAAATACTATTGTAAGGCCGACATAGTAGTGAAATAGGGATATTTTTTCACATCTTTTTCGGCTAAACTTAATAGATAATGACACATAGTAACACGCACGAGATTCGAGTCTGGGCACAAAATGTAATAAACCCTTGCTACCCATAGATCACGATAACACATATTGAAATGGATATTGAAATAGATGTACATTTTCGCCGTTGACGAACTTCTCAGAAATCCCACTGTACATAGTGCACTATAGTGCCGTCAGGCTGATTGATTACTTTTCCGTCGTATTCCTGATTGGACATATTCTTGTTTCTGTATTTTTTGGAATAAATCATTATATACAACAAATGATCAATCCTAGGTATCGTTATTTTTCATTTTAAAGAATTTATTCTTACCTAGGATTGATTTCATAGGTTGTATATGTGTGTCGAAACAAGCATATGCCGAAAACGGAAAATACGTCCAAACAGGAATGTGACGAAACAAGAATATGTCCGATCAGGAATATGACGAAAAAGGAATCAATCGTCAGGCTGACTACATCAAATCTCTTTTCATTTCCTCTGATTGAATGCAAGCACCACTTTTTAGACTTAGCGTCGACTGCAGTAGTTTCAAAGCATAAACATTTTATCTCTCTGGTTTCAGGAAAAATTGTACACAACTGGACACGTAGCTTTTAGCTAAGCTAGGATAATTATTTTACGGTTGCGAAAGTAAAGAAATGAGAGTCTTGAAATAGCGTCGGCGAAGCTTTTAGCTTCATAATTCTCTTAAAATGTAAATTAATGAATTAAAGTTTGAAAATACAAAGTATTTGTTTTTTTTAAAAACAAGGAAGGTGGACGGTAAACATCTCAATTCGGAGAACTGTTCTATATTTAATGCTTATGGGTGTCGCTCTCGATATTCGAAATTTACGGGAAGCTCGCGTGGAAATTATTGGGTCAATCGGGACAAATAGCTCAATAAGCAAGAGTAATCAATGTGACAAATTACCGACGATTATGGGTTTCGAGTTCGTGTTGAGTTATTGGAATTAAATAAAACGAAGCAACACGACGTTAATATGATACTGTAACGAATCCGTTCTTGTTTGTTTATTTTACTTTGCTGGAAAGGGGGATCGCAAGTGTTATGGAAAACAACGGTGAACGCGTCTTGTTTTTAACAGTAAGTATTGAATATACAGGCAGCCGAGTACATACGAGTTCTTAAAAGTATATTAAATAGCTTACATAAATTTTATGTTTGTTGAATGAAAACCATTCAAGATGCATAATGCAAAGTTAGCGATTTTCGAACATCGATACAATATGATTGACGTAAACTGACGACAGATCGCCTTGAACACTATGTCAACTCCATAAATTTCTAGCCGATAGAAAAGAGAAACGTTAGCAGCGTTTGCATCTTGGCTACTGGATGCCAGGATTTGTGTTTGATAACAGACTTGCTGTTGTTCTTTTTAATTTTAATCTTGTTTATATCATGGCCACAACAAGAAAGTCCAATTCATAAATATGTGTACACTTTAGTACCTTGTCACTCTAATTGCAGTGACAATTCATATTAAGGTAAACGTACGCTTCGCCGAATCTGCCGTATCACCGAATTTCTTCTTTTTCAAGCTATTAGTCTAGTACTTACAGTTGATAATACGTTGAAATATTTTTTTCCGCTAGCTAGATACCTATCCCTTCCACTATGCGGAAAAGCCGGCCATTTGCTGTCTCAGTCGGGACGCCACAATCGATCAAGTCGGTGGATCGCCGTTTTGTAGGGGAGTCCTTGTGAAAATCGGTAAGAAATCGCGTATACTTCTTAAGGTCATAAAACCGTTTTAGGTTACCTTTGTGTTTGAAAATGTGGTTTTTCTGTGTTGTTATTTAATTAGTTATTGTGTTCTGACAAATGAAGAGAATTTAGTGCAGTCATATTTATAGAAATTAGCAAAAATGTGAATTCGGTGATGAGTTAACCCTTATTTTGAGTGGAAGGTTTTACCGAACAACGTTCGGAATCAGGGAAAGTGTATGTTTTTTTAATTATTTATTTGCTGGTTGGTCATGACTTACTTATATAATCTACTTTGCTTTTGGAATAACTAGAAGTATTCAAAATTTACTGAGTAATTGCCGAACATCAATAAATTAGATATTTTTTGAAAAACTTAGTTGGAAATTTATAACTTTTACGACTTTTTGACATGAAAATAAGCTTATTGGCAAGGGTATTTTAAAAAAAAGATTATATATACCTTTTAAGCAATAGTAGCAAAAACGATATGTATTCATGGTTACATAATAGTTCTATTTGTTACTAATAATGTCAGATTTGTAATTATACCGATACTTTTACGTCTAAACACTATTTGTTAAATGTGTTCGCTCGATAGGTTCCACATATTTTGGGTTGTCCAATTCACCGAAAGGCGTTCGGTGATTAGTGCCCATGGTCTCTGCTACCGAATCCATATCTGCCTCAGCCAAAATACAGCACGATGTTCATTGGAATATGATCCTTAATCCATTAACAGCTGAGCCGATACTAAAATGTATTATTTTTCGTGCATTTTCGTAAAGGCCAGCGCTTCTCAACATTTAAGCCGTTAATGTTTTAAAACTAGCTCGAAGTTTTTTTTTAATACATATTTAATTTTATATGGAGCTGCTGATGATGGGGCCGTAAGGTGGCGAAAATCTCGATTGTTAAGCATTAAAGTATAGGCGATGTTTGGTCTTGTTAGTATCGTGTCGATTAACTAACTCCTTAATTAATTAAATTAGGCCGGTTGTCTTAGTTATTTAAATATTAGTCATTTCATTCAAAACCATAGAGGTGATCGATCAGACCTCCCGCAAAACTATCAAAAATCTCAAAAAATACTGTACATACGGGAACAAGGATTTGCATTAAATGTATATTGTTTCATTAAAGTTTGAGCACCACTCAGCGCCAAAATTTCATACATTTCTTCCCTAGTTCGGTGATACGGCAGCCCGATTCGGTAATATGTGCAAATCAAGTTTCTTAGTTCGGTATATGGTACAAACCAGGTTACGCGACTCAAACACCTTTAAAAATATTTTAAACATATTTCTAACCATGTAATTTATTTACAGATACATTAAAATGATGACAAATTTATTAAAGTTACCATTATTCTATAGATCATAACCGTATAAAAATCCCAGACCTTATTAAAAAAATAAACGTACACCCAGGTCTTAAGCGTTCGTCGAAACGTACATTTACCTTATGGCAGTTTAAGCGGGTAATTTATTAGATATGTGTACACTTTAGTACCTTGATTATATATACAAGGTACTAAAGTGTACACCTACCTATTTATGATATCGATTGTACGTACTTAATCATATTAAATTTTTTCATACTGCAAAACAAATAAAATTAGAATAACGTAAGTTCTAAAATAGAATACGTGTGTATGAATAGTTACAATTCGGACGATTTCTTTGTTGCATTAACTGCTCTCCTGAAATCCTTAGCTGTAAGGTATCTCAAAAGAAACTATAATAGTACTGGTATTGATCCCAACATTCGATGCAGTTCCTTTGAGAGCACATATCTTTGTCTTTACAGTACAAACATTTGCACTCGTGCAATAAACCACAGAGAACAGAATTGTTTCCATTGAGATTTGTTTATTGCCCTCTAGTACGGTCTGACTCCTTATTAAAAACTTTTACAAAGTAAACGTGGCAGCAAAATATATTACTTAATAGTTGCAGCCAGAATAAAAAAAATATGTTTATTGATACTGTATAGCCACCACCACTGACCACTTGACAGGCCGATTTATTAACCCGGAATAACCTATTCTGCTATTCCCATGACTCTAGAAAACCAATGCAGATGAAAGTAATGATATAATTATAATAAGAATAAAAAATAGTAGGCAGATGATATAGCGCATGTTCTACCATTGCTGTGCTCTTACGGGGTTTACGTTTGACACTGGAACTACTTTAAGATCTGAAGGTACGTAATAAATTTAAAATTATTGCTATTATTAATGAAATACTTACTACAAAATTGGGGCTCTCGGCCGTTTCGCCAAACAACATTTTCCAAACTGATTAATTTCTCAACTGTTTCATTTGGGCAAATCAGTTTGGGTAACGTCGTTTGTCGAAATGAAAGGACACACAAATATACGTAAGTTTTAAAGCGCCGAAATGTCGTAAAAAGATTTTATAAAATGCATTTAAGTATTACATTATTCAATCACTGGCAAAGCAACTGATAAAATTATTAGAATTTTAGATTATAATAAGAATAATTTATTGTATTTTATTTACACATCCGTTTAAATAATAATAGTTAAGACCAAGTGAAAAACAATAAATAAATTTAAATTTTAAGAGGGATTATAAAGAGATAAAAACCAAAAATGAACGTTCCCGGCACTGGATTCGAACCCGCCCAAGACGCTCAAACTTCGAAGAGCTCTTCTGTTGTTGTAGCCGCCCCTCAAACCGCTCGACTATCGAAGCGTACGACCAGCGTCACTGTTGCCTAACGTACGTCGCAATCACAATCGGCTTCAAAGCGGAACAATTGCTTTCATTTTGTATGCAGACAAGCCTTCGATTTTCAAAATAAATAAAGATTGACATTGTGAGTGCGTTAGAAATAATAACCCGATTGATGTTCACCCGCACCAAGATGTAAAATAAAAAACTCACAACTGCATCTGTTGGCCATACGCCTCCACAGGTTCATAACTAATACGCATTAACATATTACCTACCTATACAATTATTATAAGTTGGTCCAATTTCCTACAAAGCTCAGACATCTGTAATAATTCACATGTCACCCACGCGTGAAGGAAGCTCATGTTCATTCACGATGTAACGACTATTTCATGCCTCTACCTACGCTTTCTATATTAAGATATTCTTTTGGAAGCTAGGTTGGAAATATTTATTTTTTGACACCCCTAAAAATGGTTTTAATCAGGTTGCAGCCGTCTGATTGGATAACCTGATTCTAATGCAGTTGTTTTAATCGAAAGTTAGTTTTTTGTCTTTCTCTGTTTCTACGTTTGCTTTTAGATTAGATTTTATTGATGTTCTTACATTGCTCAAATTATGTTATCTTACATGAGAAGCGCAACATACAAGGGGGTCCCGGGAGAACGAGCGAGAGGGAGAGATCGCCAGAGCCCATGAATACTTATATAGGCACGAGTGGCACTCAAAATACTATAGGTACCTAAATGGTTTGTTTTCTGTATTTCTGTTCTTCCATACTTCTCTTGTGTATCTTGGCTTTTAACCTATTCAAAACGTTCAATTCAAACCAGTGCAGCGTGCAATATTGAGGATCAAAACTGATTTCTCTGACGCATCTTAATATCGGTTTTTCGCTCAAGATCAGTTTGTTAATACAAACATCAGTCATCCTATAGGCTCAACGTTGATGCTACCTACAGCTTTGCCTTTCTCGACTATCGCTTGGCGTAAATAGTAACTTCACGATTTAAAAATGGAGTTAAAAAAAACAAAGAAACTGTTAAGAACCCCTTAAGTTTGTAATGCGTCTTTTGAATCGCGTTTTTTATAATATCTGCGACTTATTCAAAAATCGTTAAAAATTGGACTAGGTTTAAGGGGAGAGAAAAGGTACCGCTTTTGAATGGAACATTTCTGCTTCACGATCCTCTTAAAGATTTATTATTACTAGATTATAATTATCTTCAAAATTAGATTGATGATAAAACCGTCTAAGTGCAAGCCAGACCTAACTAATTAAACCGAGCAAAAACTCGCCGGGGAAAACAAAACAGGGAGTATTGACACCAACATTGATGTATGGTAGTGAATCCTGGGTATGGCAGAAGAAGAATGAAAGCAGGATTAATGCAGTTGAAATGAGAGCTCTAAGAAGTATGTGTGGGGTTAGGATAATAGATAGAGTAAGAAATAGCGAGGTCCGAGAACGATGTGGTTTGAAAGAAGATGTAGTGACTAAGATCGAAAAGGGTATGCTAAGATGGTTTGGTCATTTAGAAAGGATGGATGACAGAAGAGTTACGAAAGAGATATGGCGGGCGAGAGTGAGCGGAGATGTCGGTAGGGACGTCCTAGACGGACGTACGGTGATCAGATTCGCGATGTCCTGATTAAGGGCCGAATCAAAAGCACCCGAAACCGACGTACGTGCATGAAAAGATTGATGAATGTAGAGGAAGCGAAGTGTATATGTTTGGACCGATGCACCTGGCGTTCCATAATCTCTGCCTACCCCATTGGGAGACAGGCGTGAAGATATGTATGTATGTATGTAAAACTCGCCGAAAGTCACGTTTCTTTTATGAAGATGCCCTTTATTTTATTACCTTATTTTAATATTACAATTATTTATTATTTGTTGTTATAGAGATTCAAATCAACACTAGTATGCATAAATAAATAAATAAGTCTAGCTTCGACGGTAGTAATCCCATTGACACCCTCTCGATACGGAACCCTAAAAACTAACTAGATCAATAAAAATATAGGTAGTGTTCTTTGACGATAAAGGTGCTTCTGTTAGCAAAGTGTATGCACCAGTAAATATGAATAGGTAGGTACATTATATATTCAATTTACATTACGCCACGCCAGACTTCCTGCCGCAGCGACAAAAGGGTTGACTAAACTTGATTGTCCCTTTATTCGTCTTCGTTTAAATAACGAACGGAAATAGCGAAGTTGAGTATATTTACCCTTTTGTCGTTTATTTGCCGTGTGTCACAGGAAGGACACTTGAGAGAGTTGGAAACAGAGATTGCGTATAATAATAGGGTAGGTATTTCAGAAGGTCCATTCCGTTGAGTTGAGGAGTACTGTCTGCCATTTCAACAAAAGTATTTAGCATTGGCCAGGCCATAACATTTCATTCATGTAGACTATCATGATTCTTCTTTAATAGTCTTAAACTAACCGGTGGTTGTCCATGAGAGCATTCTTCTAAAGTGTGATTTCAGGAACGATCGCCGGTTGGTGTCCCATCAGTCCTATCACTTTACTTTATTTCTCGTTGTATCAACTCAAAGTTCCTGGAAGTATGTTTCACTGAAAGATCCTTAACATTGTACAACCAATATAGAAAACTCTAAAGGGAGTTTGAGTGGATTTACAATTCGTTCTGCTGAATATTGTCCATGCCTGTCTATTTTATCAAAGCTTACTTTAAGTCATAAAATCAACAAAAGAAGCCATAAGAAAATTGATGTCTGGGGAATATGTTGCATTAGGTATAATGGATTTTCCTTATACATCATACGTCTTTTTGGTAGGTAGCAGACATATTTTGACATTAAAAACGACTATCTGCTCCAGGAAGATCATTATACCTACTTGTACCTGGCAGTCCATAATATTAAGTTGGATTAATATGGTATTTGTTTTAATATGAATTTGTTACAAACAAAAAAATTAACAATAGCAATGAAATAAAAAAAACGTAATGTTAGGTTATTTTGACGTTTACGTTCTAAATGTTTTTATTATTCCAATTCTAGTCACTGAAACATTAACTAAAGATAAAAGATAAAGATAAAATTCAAATGAGATAATATATAAAAAGCCAATGAAACTTTATCATCTTTTTTCGAGCCGTATAGATATGTTTCGCAACAATTTCATCGTGTCATGTTCTTTTTCTGTCTACCTATGAGATGTAATTTTGTATTGTTGCGAGTTATGTCTTTTTATCTTTATCTTTATCTTTATCTTTTACTTGAATCTTAACGTCTCTGTGATACAGTTCTAGACTAGTCACGTCACCCCTAAAACCTTTTGTTAAATGGCGACGTAAAAATCACTGCCTAGATTGCCAGTGAATATTTGAAATAATAACTGTTTCTTAACCTCGACGCACAAAAAGAAGTGTTAAGTTTATCGTACCTATAAGTATGACTGCGTATGTGTTTCTATGTTAGTGTATCTGTTCGTCTGCCTGTGGCATCGGAACTCCCAAACGGATGGATTGATTGCGACATTTGCGACGCGTTTTTATTTATAAGCTTGATTAATTAACAGGGCGGTTCTTAGCGAGGTTTCATGAAAATCAATTATTGCGTTTAAATGATTTTAAGCCCTAATAGCTTAAAGGGTATATGAGTGGGGAGTACCATTATATAGGGGGTATTCATCTATAGGTAAGTAAATAGTATTAGGAGGCATTTTAAGAATCGAATGGTTTTAAATTACTCTTCCATTAGACATTAAAAAAATAACATGTATCTCAGTTCTATTATGCAAATGCTCTTGAAGAAGGTTCGATAACTACCTACAGCTTTGCTCTGATAAAGTGAGCTGGCACGTGGAAGCAAGGCAACGGGTCAGTTGAGACTTGAACCTTGATCATTATTCATCTGCATCTTAAGTACTTGAGCAGCTCTTAATCAGAGAACTAGCCCGCCTTTTCGCTTCGGTTTATGCGATTTTTCTGTAACCCCCTTATAAAAACTAGCATTTATTATACATAAAAACCTTCTGTGATAATTTATCTAACCGATGGTGAAAACGGCATGTAAATCCGTTCAGTAGCTTTTGAGAATATCTCCCCGCTATGCTGATTTGAATTTGCTGACAAAGGGTAAAGGCTATAAGTATAAGAAACTGTAAACGAAGCCAAAATTAAAATAGAAACCTTTTTCAATTTATAACTGAAAGCAGACAATCGCGCATTTTAGATTTGTGTCCAATATTGACTAACAAGTAAGATTAATAGAATTCGTTTCAGCAGTCTAGAAAAATATAGCCATTTAGATTCTGCACACGAAGAATCTCTTCAATCACCTAGACTGCACTCGTAGTTGAATAAAATTACCTGAAAATTTGGCAAAATTAATGGGTAACTTTTATCTACCGGGATATGTAGGTTATAGAGTAAAGTTATATTTTATCTTACATTATATTCTGACTTATATAAAGTTAAATAAGTTAAAAATAATGTAACTATAGTTCAGTTAGTTAAGTCAGTGCTGATATTAAAATAAAATGTGCTAATTTACAGTTTTAACGTAAATGTCTTGCGTCATAAGTATATTTGCAACTCGTAACTAAACCAATATTATCGAAGCAAAACTTTCATCGGCATATTTTTTTATCTTCCAATAGTACCACTTCCAACTTTTCAAAGTAAATAAAGTATTTAACTCATCATCATCATCATCACGTCAGCCGAAAGACGTCCACTGCTGGACATTAAATTAAATACTAAATAAAATAATAGTATTTAACTACTAGTATTTATTTAAATTACATATTTACACCACTTGTTACTGGAAATGTCACATCGAAGTTGTTTGAGACAATGACGCAAGGTGTATTTGCCTTTAAACAATTGGAGCAGTCAAACAATAAGTGCCTAGTATCTCAAAGTCAAAGACTCAAAGTGTACCCAACTGTCCTAAGTCTCTAAACTATGCAATAGCTCTCAAACTTCGAATGTGTGTTAAAAATGCATAAATACGTAGTAAGAATTCTAGTTTGGACACTTTGGACCCATTTAAGAGACTTACATACGGATGCTGAAGTATCTGACTAAGTATTTGAAGTAAAAAAAGGCTTTGCATGATTAACTACGAATGCAAACAGCCTTAAAATCACTCCTAATTTTACTTAATTTTTAGGTAATATTCAATTGTAAAAGAAAATAAATACTTCAATTTTGGCGAAGTATTTTAGAGAAGCCTGAAACGCCTTTTTATATATAATTTATTTTCAATATGTACAAAAAAAAGAGGTCTATGCTGATCGAATCAATCCACTAAACAATAGAAAATATTACGTAAATATATTTTTTATATGTATACACACGATATTTACCAATAAAAAAACGAAATCAAAAATAAGGTGCAAAACAAATAAGGGGATTCAAATTTATTTTGGAGGCTGGTCATAGTTATAAATAGAGCAAAAAATTTACGAGTAATAAGCACTTCAGATAAAACTTTGCTCCAAGGCAGCGGGAATGATTAGGAAATAGGAATTCAGTAGGAAAGTTAAGTACGTAAGAGCCTTCTTTCGTTTAAGTTTGGCCCATCTACAACCGTAAGACTTCGCAACCTTCGTTGTGGTGATTTAGATCGACCCAAGTTAGTTCATTTTTTTAAGAAAACTGTTGACATTATTAGGATACCTAACTTATTACATACGCACTCGCATTTGTTTTATGTGTTATTTACTGAATTTTAATATATCTTTCAAATTTAAAAATAAAATATAAAGCATTATTACGTACCCAGTACAGAACGGAATACGTGTTCTATGACGAATGAAATAAAGCGCAGCAGCAAAAGCTGAGCCAGGAAGTTTATTCCAATTACTTACACTTATTGTACAGTTAACCAATTTGGTTCATGGGCCACAGTGGAACTATGTCAATGTGACGTATTATATCAATTCTTTAAAAGTATAATATTGGGGCTAGACAGGCCATCGAATACGAATGCTAGCGTTTGTTGATCACCTGTGACGTGATATATCACTCGTTACAACTGACACGCTGTAATGTGATGACTATCGCTCGCGCTAATCGAATACTGATAGTTTGACGTTTTGTCCGTCGTTACCCGGTACTATTTTGACAGGTTGAATTCAACACACTATCACGATATAAACGTCGGTATCTACGGGCAACTTGACTAGCTTTAATTTTTGACAATGCAAAGTGATAGGTGATTACCAAACACTAGCGTTTGGATTCGATGGTAATTTTTCTAGTCCCACTGTTACCGTAACGTAACGTTGACAATACGATGTCAAAGGCAGTATGGTTTTACCCAGCAGAATCACCTTTACTACTCAACGTCATCATCAACTTTCTATCTAAAGTACTAAATACAATTTACGGGATTCTTTAACGAGTCGCCATACACATTTTCTCGATGGCGATACGTAAACGTTTACTCAATAGAGGTAAGGTTAAAGTTCATGCTCAGGGTACAGGGCCTCTATTCAAGAGGGTACAACAATATGGTATTATTCTTAACTCAGACTTTATTACTGTCAAGGTAATAAGACCTATCAAAACGTTAACAATATGGAAGGGATTGTTTTACAGAGTTGAATAGATAGAGGCCCAGGTGACGTGCGTGCTTGTAACTTACTGACCTTTCGTTTGGACCTGACGACTTGCATCTGGTGGTGGGTGCATTCGCCGATAGCCCGGCCGCGCAGTGCGTCGCTCATGCGGGCGTATGCCCACACCATCACAGCCATCGGCGCCACGTAGGTCACCGCGAGAAATACCAGGTTGTAGCTGAAGATAAGATTGAATTCATGTTTGCTGCATAACACTTGCTTATGTAAACTCAAAGTAGAGTCAGTTGACACCATAACGTGCTGAGTCGTTTCTGACTATTCCCTCAGCAAGTCGTGGTCACATGGTACCGAAGTGACCACTAATGTCCATGAATACCGTGTCTATACCACACAATGATATTATCAGTAAAAACGAGGTACCCGATAGGTTGCCGACAACGCATACGTCTACAAATCGCGCAGTTAACAGACAACAAGAAAATAGGGTGTTCTTTTTATTTTCGAGAGTTGAAAAGAGGCTGAAGAGGGACTGAAGAGGTATGGAAGACCAAGTCCAGGTTTCCTAATTAGGAAAGTTTTACCAACGTGTATACGTGCCAGTTTACCTCGGTTACAACTTAAAATACCATAGATACCAGAGGTGAAACCGGAATTAAAGAGGACAGAACAAATGTTTTCGTTATCATGAATTAGGCAAATAAATAGCATGTTTATTGACATTAGAGGTAGGACTATCAAGCTCTAAATACTCGCTGAATGATGTTAAAAGAGCTGCCATGGGCCGCTAACAGATTTCTGGAAGCTATTTACGAAGATTGATTACAGTTTGCCAGTTCGTCTTCAGTTTGATTGAATAGAAGTACCCCCCTTTTTAAAGCAGATTTACGTACGCTAATTACTGGCGGACAAACATACAAACCGCTGAACCTAGGGACTTAAAATTTGGAGAAAATATTTCATGGATACCTTAAGGATGCACTCAAAATGGATTTTCAGAAAATTAACCCAAAAAATAGGGAATAGAAGGAAAATAATTCTATGTGTATGATATCGCAGACATTCTCTACAAGTGATAAATAGACCCCATCTTGTCGCACTGAAATTGTTTTTCAGTAGAGCGTGAATGTTTTTTTTATCGACCTTCTTGAAATCGATATTTATACAATGCAATTGAATTTTCGCCTTTAAAGTTACATATACATGAAAGGTAGCCTGTGTAATCCAAGGTATAAGCTGTCTGCATTCCAAATTTCACCAAAATCCGTCCATTCGTTTTTTTTTTGCGTGAAGAAGTAACAAACATCCGGATACAAACATACTCAGTATACTCACAAACTTTCGCGTTTATAATATTAGTAGGATATTTTTTTTACAAAAGTAATAGAACCTCTTTGAAATTATCAGTGACATACAGTATCAACCTTTAGATAGTCAATAAAAAAACATTCACGCTTTACTGAAAAGTAATGACCGTGCGACAAGATAACGGGGTCTTGATAAACATAATGCACAGCTTAATAGACTAAACCATGTGACTTTACACCCACATATTTGACTTTCAACGTGCCAAGTAAAAATATCTTTCAATAGTATTATAATACTGAAAATATCATCATCACTCGTCAAATGAATGACCTCCGTTAAAGAACTCAGTTAATATTATAGTACACATTTTAGTTTTAATCCTATTTTAATTTAACGAGTCTAAACAAAGCTTAATTAATTAGGACAAAGTCAAACATTGCAACAAAGTGGCAGTAGAACGTTACAAAATGTATGTACCTAGTTAGGTACTTGGAAATGCAAGTGACCTTATTCGTGGCACCAATCTTCTCCGTAAACAAAGTTGGCCTTCGTTGGTGCTTCTAAAAATACTCGGACGGGGCTGATAAATAGCGGTGATAAAAACTGCATTATTATATTTTAAATACATTGGACCTAGAGATTCCTTTGCCGTTTTCTAATTCACTGTATATGTCTGTGTCTATGTATAACTTATTTAGTTTATATGTTACTTACCAATAATCCGTCCTAGACGTAGGGTAGCTGCCATCTGGCCACTTAATGAAGCATATTTCTCTCTCGCCGTTAATGTACCTTGGAAAAAATACATCAGTATAACAACAACTCATTTCGACAGTAATAACAAGAGTAATCACAAACCCAAGTTGTCCATTAACTTTGACCATTTTTGCGACCGATTTGTGCATAAAATGACTGGAAGTTGCAGTTAACTCAAAAGTATCCTATGTATCATAAGTATAAGTATCATTTGACAAAATCGGATGTTGATTTAATCAAATCTAGTTGCCTAGATCAATCTCCTTATGATTGGTCAGTTAGCGTATTTGAGCAAAGTTCGGCCAATCCGGTAGCTGCTCCACCCCAGGTTGCCTCTTTCTAAACTGAACTTAGTTTAAAAAAACTTTTTGCAGGGTTGTATTTTTAAGTAAGAAAGTCTCAAATGATGACCCTTAAAACAAAATAAAGAAAAAGAAGTAAGTTTTCAGTTATAACTTATAAAAGAAGGTATTAGCTCGAGAGCAGCGCTCAAAGTCCTACCTTATTGAGTTACGGGAAACTCCAGTCCCGCTGGCAGATCAAGTTTGAGCTAGACGGATGAGTATAACTTAAACTTGTTAGACTGCCACGGCGGTAAAATATATTTCTTTCCTTAAAATGTGGTACCAACAGATGATGGTGGTCAATGTAGGTATTTACAGTCACTGAGTCACACATATTTTACCAATAGATGGCATGCAAAGAAAAAAAATAGACACAAAAGTGGTTTTACAAACCCTAAACAACCCAAGACACATGTTAGTGATTCCCTATTAAATAATTCGACAGAAATTTGAAATATTTAAATTTCAGCATCACAACAGAGAAGTTGCGTTATCTTAATAAACTAGCAAATCTTAAATCTTGTCACAGTCAATATTAAATATAGTCAAAATATTCATCAATAGAATAAAAACACTGTACTTTTCAATTTCTTTTATTTCGTTAACTCAATGGGAGCCCGCCAACTTCGGTTTTGTTACTCGAACAGTTTTAAATTCTACTTATCGGTCTCTGTTCCAAAATATTTATTTTGTTCGGTAACTATATGAGACATTTTATAGGCCAAAAGCGTGTTAAAAATTTTTTTTGTAAAACAAGTGACAGGTTGCGCCTCGGCACACCAACTTATTTTCGGACCACGAGCGGTCTACTTTTTCCACAAATTGCTCTTTTCCTGAAACACGATAACGGCGATCTGTGTCGAGGATTACTTAAAATGCGCTAACACCCACATTTTACCGCATTTCACTTCATCGATTGTATAATTTCAACGAATTTAATTTCATCCAACGCGTGTCAAACATTTATTACGTAAGTTACGTTAGGTTGTGAATGCCAAAAATAAATAACTCATGCGGCGAGAAATACCTAACGATGTAATGAAATTTCTGCGTAATGATACGTTCGTTCGGTTCGTGGTTCGATAAAATAATGGGAACCCCTAAGAACCCCTTGAATTTCAATTGAAGTGAAGTTGCATGCATTTAAAATGAATATTTAGGCGATACCGATAAAAACACATTTAAAGCTTTAGATTTATTTTCTATCTCGTTGGAACGCCTTCTTTCGTGAACTTTCTCGTTATATCCATTCTTTAAATCCTTGATACTACGTCACGTCTGCAACGGAGAGACACTACAATTAAAGTATCAGAGAGCACGTTTATTTCAAGTCCATATGCTCCTTGCTTTTTAATTCTCCGTTCCTGCTAGACGCATTCGTCTGTATTTTTTTAAGTTTTTCAACAAAAAAGCCCTAATGACTGGACTTTAGAGGTCGTTTAATTCGTCTAAAGTAAGTAACTTATAACGAGCTCTTTCCTCGAGTTCAAAGTGAAATACTTAAACTTCCTAACATTTAAAAAATACTCATTTTTCATAAAGCATTTTTGCGGTCATTTAATTACTTACCAGTCCACCAATATACAGTAACTATAATGAAGATATTATGTAACTGCAGCACATTTAAGTAAAACTTTTAAAGAATCGAGTTTTCAATTCACGAGTAAAAATACAACAGCATATTTTTATTCTACAACCCACGGATTTTAATGCTCAAAGCAATCAATCGCGTAAACATCTTGTAAACAAACTTTTTTAAATTACTTTCAGAGAGAACGTAATAAAACGCGTTTAAAAATAGCAGGCGTCTTAGTTTGAATGAATAAAAATTCTTTAAATGTTTTTGATGGGTCAAGAAGATACACCAGATATTATTATTAAATTTAAATAAGCATTAGGAACATCCTAGAACACAAGCCTCGTAAAAGCAAACAAATTAAGCTCAAAGCTTGAGAAAGTCTGAATTGTTAAAAACCAACGGAGCGGAAAATATTTTATTAATCTCAAGCGAGAGCTCCGAGCGTTGTCTTTGGTGGCAGATGATTTTAGTGTGATCCTAGAAGGCTTTAAAACTCGTTTTTTTAGGTAAACAAATGTTTCGAAAATGCTTTGTCATGCAATGCGGTTTTTTTTTTCATTTAACTACAGTAATAAAATAAAATAGGAGACTAGGTAGTAGATTGTTTAGAAAATGAATTTATAATGACGTTGACAAAGAGTCATTTATTTATTTAATCTTTATTGCACAAATTATTACACTTAAAATACAAAAGTAGAACTTAATGCCATAAGGCATTCTCTACCATTTTTGACAAAGCAGATATTGTGGTGGCGGTGAAACATAGGGTCTAACTATTTATACATAATAATATACACCTACATATCAATATATTAAATAAATATAAACATAAAAAATAATGATAGGTAAGTAAGTAATGCAGAGGAGCACTTTTTTTGAGTTTAACGTCTAATTAATATTTGTAAAATTCAACTTCAATTTCTTTAACAACGTACTAGTAAAAGTAGTAACCCGTATGACATAGACTAAACTTGACTTTGCTTACATACACTGCAAAACTAGTAAAGGAGAAAAATATAAACTGCTTTTATTATACCAATAAGAAGTGCGTCTTTAATGATAGAATAACATTGTCCAATCCCAACCCCGAAAACTTTAAATTCAAATCGTCTTGCTCTGAAAATTTTGAAGCTAGGGTAATATACAACGCCAAGTCCGGTACTAATGAGTTAGCCGAATACACGAGCAAACAAATTGCCAGTTGCTTTTCCGCGACGGTATTATAAATATTAGACGCATGCACGCTAACAAATTTCACCGAAAATGAGAAAACGCTAGCAGAAGCTGGCTTTGAATTAGCTTACATCATGCCTTGCTGTATCACCGCCTGAGGCACTTTTTATTTTTACTGTTACTCAAGTATGTTGTTTGGATAAACAAGGGTGCCTCTTCAAGTTTCTTTATTATTATTACATAGTATTAAATAAAGTCGCATTCCCCGTCGGTCTATCTGTTTGTCTGTTTGTATATCCACTTACTCCTCCTTGACTACGCGTTGGATTTGGATGTGGTTTTGTCCATCAGTTAGATGAAGATGAGATGAGTTTCACAGAAGATTTTTATTCATAGCCAATTTTGGTTTATGTGCATGTGTTACAGCGAATTTACCAGCGACCTAAATCCTTCGAGCCAATTATGGATATATTCCTATTTTCTGAATTTATTAAGTAGGCTTAGCACACCGACAGCGCTTATGGTAAGTGGGCTCTGAAACTCTCCATGGCCCACTTTTAAAACATGATTGTTAAAGCATCATAATGACTATGATGCAAATCGTCTATACAAGTAGTCACTGACTGTCTTACACCACAAAGAAAATCACGGCGCGATTTCGCGATTCGCTTAAATAATTAACTTTTCTTTGTTGTTGAGTTAGTTATCGGCAAGCCTAAGTTGTTCCGTCAGGAGCATCATTAACAAGTTAGTGTGTGTTATTTTTAAATTGGTAGTAGGGGTCAACGTCGAAGCAGGTAGGCTGAAGCGGTACTGTCAAGGACTTTAATTGTTAAGGCACTATAGAACCTTATCATAATGACAGCGTCAAGCCACATGAAAGAAATTCCGCCAAAATTAATGATTAACGTTATGCGAGAGGGTCCCATAGTGGTTCATCAATTAGAGACCTTGACTGTACCTTATTGTGCCTTAAGCGCCTTCAAGTGCGCGAGGCAACTAATATTTGGCGGTTATTACTTCGTTATCAAATGAAGTGTAAGGGTTTAAGGTATACCAAGGAAGGTAGTAAGATGAAGGTACATTTTGGCAAACTAGAGAAACCTTACTGAAGTTGCTTCCAATCTCACAATTAAAAGAAAGAAACACCTTTATTAGGTGGAAGACGAAAAAACTACGTATATAACTATTAGGTAGATTTCTAAACATTATTATATGCTGTTCATATTAGTAGAAATTAATAGTTATGCGACGAACATGACATTTACCAACCAACGTAGCGTAAAAAATATGTTTTCATGACTAAACAACCTGTTACTGATTTCATACGTACCTACGTGTGTGTTGCAGAATACTTAAAGATTAGCGGTTTCTACAGCAACACTAATAATTGACGTTAATTGCTCGGGTGTAGGAGGAAATACGAGGATCTTTTGTATAAGTTAACGACCGCATTGAAAAAAAAACCAAATAAGTACCCTTACAAAGAGTAAACAATAATTTAACCATCAATTTATCTAATGGTTTCCAAATAAGAATAATGTTTTACATCGAACAAATAATAAGAAACGTTATAACGTGTTTATTTGCCATTTTAATAAAAAAATACTATCAAAGACAAACTGTTCGTGCAGATACAATTAGATATAAAGAACTTCAGTTAAAACTTTTTTCCTTCGTCCGAACAAACTTGCGTTGTTACAAAAGCAGAAAACCACTTTTCATCGCACTTGCTCGTAAATGGTGTTATTCCATGCCTGTATACAGAAGGACAATGGCCTAAATTGTTCCCGCGGGAATTATGGCGAGTTTGTCATCCCTAGGGAGTAATGACTTTCTTTTTAAAATTTGCAACTCTTTCGTACATCATTTCTGACTAAGGAGGTTTAATTTTCAGCCAAAAATTAAATCGGTTTCTAATTTCATCTTTAAAAATTAGCTATAGACTAACTTACATTACACAAAACCTATACGCTTCATTAAACTTCATTATTTTTATACCTATTGCAAGTTTATATCAACATTTATCATTAATTTTTGTAATTATAAATTTTTATCAAATTGGCTAAATCTGGCTCGAATCCAGGTCGAAACTAAACGCAGTTATTATCTGTGGTAAAGGTCACAAAAAAAATATCGTTTCCATTTACGTTCCCGTTCGTCAAAAGTTATTTCTTTATATTTTGCAGAGAAAGTGTTTTCTCTTTGTTTTTTTCCTCGCAAATGTGATGAAAACCATTGTGTGTATCACAGGCAGTAAGGGGATTACTAACTCGAGTCATTAAAAGCCCTCCGCCTTCGGCGTCGGGCTTCTAACACTCTCGTTAGTAATTCCCTTCATACTACCCTTGATGCACAATGTACTATTGTTATTCAAATTATTTTTGAAATTAAAAGTGTATGACGTATTTTAATAAAATGGTACAAAGTTTTAATAGTTCTTCGATTAATAAAGTTGTAATAGCAATATTTTATGCGGAAATACAACCATGAACTGTAAATGAAGGCAGCCATAATAAGTGCAGCGTTGGCAAAGGCAAAATAAAAGTGTACCGTAAACTCTGGTTACTTTAGCCCTAGGGGGGTAACATTGCCCACCCTGAAAACTACTACCATTGTAGTGGTAATCAGATCTAAATATTTAAAAACCGGAGATCATATCTGACCATGCTCAGGGTAGGGTTTCGAAGCCGTTACTACACATAAGAACCTATCTCAAAAAAGTGCACCAGGAAAAGAGCGTATCTTCAAGTATTTTACGACCTTTTAACTCAAAAACGGTATATCCGATCATTTACAAATATTTTTTGTTGAAGGTTTATATTAAGCATTACCTTTGCGATTGTTTTCATATCTTTCGGACATACGGTTAAAAAGATAAAGGACATACATTTGCATCTTTCGGAAGGATTATTTCCGAAAATATTCACCTAATGAAAAAAACTGCTTATTTATTTATTTATGAACCTTAAAGTATTTTTCAAAGAAATGTCGAAATATGTGCCACACGATGATTTACGCTGATATTTTCTCCTGTAGAAATAAAAAGATAAGATAAAAGATGTTTATTCAGTAAATAGGCCGCACGTGCACTTTTGCACATCAAAAATCTACCAGCGCTTTATGTTTGTTTGTTATTTAACTACCAAACTGACGGCCTCTACAAGGCACCAAATACTCCAAATTTTACCAATCTCCCTCCCGTAGTTTTCGAGTAAAATGCCTGTTACATACGGACAGACGGACGTGTTCGTCATGTATGACGAAATTATAAGTTCTGATTTTGCCATTTTGGCTACGGAACTCTAAAAATCTCGAGTCACGGTGTTAGTAGTGGAACTCCTCCGAAACGGTTCAACCGATTTTTATTTTTTATAAATATATCTGGTAGGTGAGAATAGGTCATAAAATATATTTCATTAAAAAATTAAACCCGGGCGGCGCCGGGCTTGAACTCGGAGGCTAGTATTTTTATTATTTCCCAATTATTGCCAATTATTTTATAAAGTTAGAAATAATTGGCGTGAAAAATGTACCTCTCCGGATACTGTATGAAATACGTACTCATCAGTAGGTGCTCGTTATTGCTGCGAGTGGAAGATTGTTTCCCGGGCTAACAACATATCATTAATTTTAATTAAAAGTAATAAAATCTTCTTTTATTATTTAGCGAATTTACTGATTATGTTTTCCTACTAATTACCTATATTCCATGTTTTTATGTTCTAGATGTGAAAAATAAAGATTTTTAAAACTTACATTTTTGTATGGAACATTTTTTTTTGTTAAAAAGCGTTAACTAGTTCTACTCGTGGTTAAATCACACTTGACTTTAATATAATGTAAGTATACTTTGAAATTATTAATTAAAGGAACCCAAATTACAGTTAAAGATTTGCAACGGCTGTGAATAGTAGACTTACTTCTTTTTGTAGGTGTCGGAGTAGAGCAGGCTCGGCAGCGCCAGTAGTGCGCTTGCGCACCACACAGTCAGCAGCGCCGCGCGCGCAACCCGCCGGCTCAGTCGATGTTGTAGCGGCTTTACGATGGCCACGTATCTACACAAAAATTAGTAATTTTGATGCAAGTGTGCACAGAGTAGGTATGGCATTTTACACGAGTCACGAGGGGTCTTGGCGCCAGCTGCAAACGAGGAAATAGACTCGGGAGGAGAGAAAATTTTCTAGTCTGTTAAAAATCACAGTGCAATTTGAACAATAAAGGGTAAATAGAAAATAAAAAAACACTTCTCGTACAATATGCAGATTCATAAAGTAGGTACCACTTTTTGGGCCACTGTTTAATATAAAACGTTTATGACATATCTTCTTCTGTAGTTCGGGCTCTTTTACAAGTCATGAACTCATGATATCCTGAGTTTCGCAGCGTTTCCCAAGAGGAGACCGCTGTTGACTAGAAATGCCTCAAGAAACTCCTTATTCAGACAACAATATCAGGAATTAACCTGTTTATATAATGATATGTATACATAGCTTCTTATAAAACTCTGCTTATTAAATATCGAAAGCAGCCCTGCAGGACAACGTGCCAAAGTTTAAAAAATAATAATATGACCTTGACGACGCGTTAGCCTAGCTACCTATTTGGTAGTGACCTTGCATACAAAGCTAGTGGTCCCGGGTTCAATTCGCGGAATAAGCAAATATTAGCGTGATGAGCAGGAGTATTTGTAGTGAGTCTTTGATGTATTCTATGTATTTAACTACCTATATATCTCTTTATATAAGTATTTATATCGTTGTCTAGTACCCTTAGCACAAGCCTTGAGCTTAGTGTGGGACTAGGTGAATTTGCATTTGTGAGGTGTCCCCTGATATTTATTTATTTATTTTATTTATGTATGTTCGGTTCAATTATTGCCAGGAAGGTTTGTACCATTTTCCGGAGACTAATTGAGCTGAAATCTGGTACCTATACCTACTGTGATGTTTTTTTTTCTTTAATCCAATGACTTAAATATTGGAAAACCCTCGACGTAAAAAGTAGTGATCGTTATCGACGTGCTGTATAAGTAGCAAAGTATGGTTGACAAAATACAAATACACAAGTATTTTATACTTACATTATATATTTCGTTATTTATTTTACAGTGGACGGAATTGGGCTGATGATGATGATGATACTTCACAAGTTATGAGATTTATAAGTATTTATAATCACTTATCCAAATTATACAAAATAAACGACTAAATTTATTCAACAGATTTGGCTGTCAGTCGTTCACATCGATTAGAAAAAAAAACATTTTAAATTACTAAATGACCTTTCTACGTTAACAGAAGTCACAGGAAGGTAATTAAGTCTTTAAAATAGTGCACGCAATTTTTATTGACGCCCTCTGACCCACCTATTTGCCTTTTATATTTTAATGTTGAATTGTTTGAAAATGTATTGGTTTTTCTGCCAACCAGACTTTTTGCTACTATAAGGTTCCCTAGATAATAACTTTCGAACAGTCCAGCTGAGTTCCGTAAACCTTGGCAGTGTCAAGACTGTCAAGTCCAACCCTTACTAAAATAATTATCATTACGAATGTGATTTATCGAACAATCGTTAACCAGCGGCAATACGAGAATTAAGTATTCATGCGACATCGCTGAGCACTTATTATTATAAACGATGCGACCGACATCGACAATTAATTGTGACGTTTATGGATTTACGGAGGGGCCATGAAACAGACAAAGGGAAACTCAAAACGATAGGATTTTTGCGGCTCAAGAGGTGAACATTTAGGCAGGATACCTTTTTTATAACAAACAGTGCTGCGATTATTTTAATATCGCAAATAAAACCAAAAAAATATGTACCTAGGTAACGTAGCGAAAGGTTTAATATGGACATATTTTACCTTCTTCACAAACGAAACGAAACCTTTTAAGATCGATTAGTATACAGCTCTAGTGCATTTTACCAAAGAGATTAAATTCACGCTGTCAAAGGACGGCTAAAAGGAATACCCACGAGAAAGTCTTTCGATTGAAAGGATACTAAATTGGATTTCGCTGATCTTTGCCTAACAATAAGAAAGTAGTTTTCGACCTTAAAATTACAGCCGCTTAACAAGGTCGTAAATAATAACCTTTACGTTCATAATGAGCGCTAGAAATGTAAGAACGACCCAATTAGGACTAACGGGTATGATTATTAAAATTTCAACGCGCTTTATCTCCGTCATAATTATTGTATAAAGTATTACTTTTGAATTAAATTTTTGCAGTAGAAAATTACAAATATTTAAAAGTAATGAAGATCGAATTATGAGTTAAGGTATTTAATGAAGATCCCTAGTAGTTTCACTATGTTCGTCTGTCCGTCCGTCCGTTTTTATGTTGTTTAATTCAGAGATTAATGATGAACTTTGGTACATACACATATATACATCTCAAAGAACTGAAATAAAAAGCGACCAAATTAAAAGCTGTCTCACTCAACTTGTTAGAAAAAAATAAAAACCACTTTGCATGTTACTCATTCCTAGCTTGTTACTTAGTTTTTTTACTTTGTTGTTATTTACAATTCTGTACATAAAAATATAAAAAAATATCCCGACGAATTGAGACCCTTCTTTTAAATAAATAATAATATAATAAAAATAATAGAAATATTTGTGGAAAAGTTCTTCGCTTATCGTCTTCACGAACAGTTATGTTTTGGAAATTGGTCTCATGCCAATTTAGAACGTTTTCGTAATAAACCAATCTTGCGACTGACTTAACTATGAGCCTTCTCTATCTTCGTTGGTATAACTTGATTACTTCAAGGATGCATTTGCATACAATTGAACATGTCCGAATAAATAGATTACAGTTGCAACTGAGTCACCACATATGTACTACTGAAACGTTGGTATAAATTAGTTAGAAGTCATTACATTATGTATGTAGGTATATTGTTTTGTATTTGCTTTTTCGTAAAATTGATAATTATTAAGTATAAACAATCGTTTTTCTAAAATAAAGATAATGTACTATTTGTTTTATCAATAGTTTAAACTTAATAACTAAATGTTCTATACTAAAAATAAATCGCCGAAATATATAACTTTGGAACGACTATACTAAAATATTTTTTTGTGTTTGTTCATCGTGAATGTGGGAAATTTGCAGCGGGCGCGAAGAAGTTAAAATACTTTTTAGTACGTTTCAAACCTCCAAGGAAATGATACGTGCTGAAATAAGATGAAAGGAGTACATTTTTTAAATTATAGCTCAAATCAGAATGGTGAGCAATTCGGGGCAGAGCTCGAAATACCTTAAATTTAAGGTATCAGAATACATTCAATTTTAGGCTAAAATAAAAAATATTATTTTGCTAAAGTTCATTGCGTCTGCTACGTACGCAGGCCAATACTGTGAATGAAAAACCAATCCATGTAACACATAAAACTGCCTCAAACTTATTTTATCTAACGACACGTTCACAATGGGTAGTTAACCTTGGCATTCTTACATTCCATTGGGATATCAATTCCAATAGGATTTTCACCACATTATCCCTTCCCGAATAAGGTTGTCAGGCCCAAAATTAGAAAATCTGGACACAGATTTATATTAATCCGGACATTTCGCAGTGAAGGCCCGCGCTTTGCTTTGGTTTAATTGAGTTTACTGTAATACCCGTCCTAAATCCAGAATTTATTCATATAAATGTTCCTCTGGAATCATTATTTCTATTGATGTAAACCGCATTAAAATCCGTTGCGTAGTTTGAAAGATCATAGCGTACATACAGATTGACAGACGGCGGGAAGTGACTTTGTTACCAGACTACTATTATACTATGTAAAGATTATGAATCATATTAGGCCCACCCCGCGCCGACTGCGACTTTTGCGAGATAGCGAGTCAAGCTTGTCCTCGCGCGCTTTTGTTGGGTAGGTAGCTTTTGGCGGCCAGACTTGAATATATTTGACTGGAGACGACTGTAATAAGCCGGACATGTCCGGCTAAAGTTAGAAACCTAGCAACCGTATCCCTAAATTGATTGCTTACCTGTCTACTGTAATGGCCACAAGAGTGAAGACGCCAGCTGACACCGTGAGGTTAGCTGTGAAGTTGCTCGCAGTACACGTAATGGACCCGAACGGCCAATCAGCTGTCACCAGGAAAACGAAGTTAGGCACCCCGTTTAGAGTCGCCATGAGGAGATCAGCGATAGCCAGATTGACGAGGAAGCAGTTAGTCACTGTCCTCATTCGTCGGTGCGCTGGAGGAAAAAAGATTAACTGTAGACTAGAAATGTAGAAATAAAAAGGGCGAGCGTGACACAAGCCTCACTATTATTCTACATGTGCACGTAAAATTTCATGCAACATTCGACTAGAATATAATACAATTTTAACGTGAGCGTAACGAATGCATTTAGCTAGAGTTTTTTTGTGCTCGTTAGCGTTGTTATACTCACCGAGAACTATCCAAATGACCAGAGTGTTTCCAATGACAGCTAGTAGAAGCATTATTGCGAAAACCATTAACCAAGCCAGCTGACCCCACCAGGGGGGGCTGTAGGGCCTCTCTCCGAGCCCCATGCAGTTGCCGAGTGTCTCCCTGTTGAAAAAAAATCGTGTTAGTTCTATTTAACTTCTTAAATATTTGTAAGAATGTTCTGAAACATTATTTTTATATAGGTATAAATATATATTATGAATATGTTACCGGCCGAGGTATTCCCAAATTCGAAACATTTTTAATGTATTTGGTTGCAAAATATTTATAAAGCGTAAAAAAACTACTTCTGAGAGAAATACTCAAAATATTTTGTAGGCATATGCAAACGACTGCATGTATATTTGTTTGGCTTGCGGCTCAATAGTGGACTGATTTGTAAATACGAAGTTGAACGCAAGATATTGGATCTGTAACAAAATAAATGTAATACGAATGGAGTTGCTGGGAGGTAAGTAGCATGTTATAACTAGGGTTAGGACAGGTTAGGTTAGGTTAGGCCTATTGCACACCGTGGTTCTAGAATCCATGGATTTTTTTTTATCGGGTTCCCTATTATTTATATACATTTATTACATTTATATTTACCACCTTGATTTCATAAACAGAAGTAGACACATCAGACATCAACAAAAATCATCATATTACAAATTAAACCAACGACATTTTAAGTTTGGTTTATCCATACCAATTAATATTTGTTTGTTACGCCTCACAGTAAAAGATATCCTTCTAACCAAAATTCATTGGAATTGGTTTAGCTGGTAAGGAGTTAGTTCATTTTAAAATATGACAATATCTACTGAAAGTCAAAATCAAGGTGGTATGTATATAAGAATCAGACAAAAGCGACTCCATGGATTCTAGACCAACGGTAGGCTACCAAAAGCCATAACCCTAGTTATATTATAACAAATCATCGACGTTGCAGTGTGGTAGTCACTAGTGACCCGCGCCTGATATTCGAGAATTTATGAGCAAAAGATTGTGTGATGAGCATGTATATTTATTTCATTTGCAAGACTTGGATGTGTTTTATGTATTTTTATATGTTTGTAGGTATATCTTCATCGTATTGTATATATAGTTCAAGCATGAAGCTTAGTTTGGGATTAAGTAGGCAAACATGTGTCGGATTATATTTTTTAATTTTTTTAAATCATACATTTTTTATTTGCTTTTGTACAAGATGAATTAGTTGTTCGTATGCAAAATTAAAAAAAAAAAAAAAAACTACACTTTTGAGAATGCGAGGCCGAAAACTAAAAAATACATTTAATACAACTATAAATACGGACTTTACATTAAAATTTAAAAGTTAAAGTTAAAACTAAACTTATTTAAAATAAAATAAAATAAAACTAAGCTACTCAAATATTAAAAATTAAACATAAACACCACTATAAAAAGAACACCCCCTCTAGCAGGTCCGCTCGCGGCATGGTCCCTAAGACACTGGCTGCATTACCTCTCTGGATGGCTAGCCCAATCCTTTGGGAAAGGTAAGCGCCAGCTCTAGGGTCTCCGGAGGTGTCGATGAGCCGGGATGACAGGGCCTTAATAAAACTTTTCATGTCAGCTGACCAAGGTCCCATTGTTTCCACCGCAAGCGCCACAAATTCGTAATTATTTAATAATGATGAATATTTGCGGCGCTTGTTGGTTTGGGCCTGTTCAGCTGCTGCACCGGCCCGATTACGGGTTGTCTGGACGTGAGAAAGGGCGAATGTATCAACACACGTCGCGTCCCACACCAGTGCCCTACCTAGTTTCCACGGCACCAACGTAGCTCCGTCTGGTCGCTTGCCATCGTCTCTATGCAAACCTGCTGGTTCCAGGACAGCAGGCACAGAGACAGTGGCAAGCGAACGACGGATCAGATCATTAATTGTGCCGTGGCGGTACAAACGGCCAGCACTTCTAAAACATGAAAGGCCATGTCGTCCCAGCTCACACACTTCCTTCCCGCACGTACAAGTATGAGGTTCACAGATTCTGGCTCCAAGCCGTAAGCTGATTGCAATTCGCAAGCAGCTTGGGTCCAAGACTGTGCCTATATTACGGGAAGGAAGAGCGTGGAGCCAGTGGCCTGATTCGCCTGCTGAGACAGCGAGGAGACGGGCGCGATCTAAATCGTCCGGACTATTTTGTACAAGAGATGCATGAATTGATTCGAGGCGAGGTGTATCCCATGCTCTTTGGATATGCCTCTTGACTGGCATATCCACTCCGGGACAAGACTCACACCAAGCATCCCTGGCCTCCACCAGGTTCGCCATCTCAACGTCAAGTATCTGTGGGAGATTTAAAATAATACTGACGAGAGACAACGAACCATAAGCGGAGGACAGGAAAGCCGGCAGTGCCACGCTAGAAGAGCATCGAATACCAAGTCCACCGAAACGAATTGGGAGAACCGCTTGAGTCCAAGACCTTAAATTAAAATGAATGTTTAATAATTTAGACAGAGTTGATTGAAGGGTAATATCTATAGAAGCCATGATGTCTGGAAATTTCCAAATTGGACAACTCCGTAATAAATACATGAACTTTGGAGTGAAAAGACAAAAACGAATAATAAAAAGCGCCATGTGGGGATTTATTTCGTACAAAAGGTCAGAAGTATTTTTAAAAAGATTTAATTTGCAATTTATAATGGGATTGATTGCTTCGTCAAAAATCGGTGAACCTAAAAGTGTTAAAGATGAATTTGAATGGACCGAAATGTTGGGTGAAGCTGCGTTAAAATTAGTGACGATATCAATTTTTTTTTCTAAAGAAATGTGATCTGGCACATACATTTCGCACTTAGTAAAGTTTAATGAGAGGCCTATAATAGAAAATTTAGTGATGATTTAATTTATAAATTTGATTGGATTGGATTGGTCATTTACTGAAATACGAAAATAGGCGTTCCTCCTTGACTTGTGAAAATCAGTAAGCTTTGCAAAACATTATACTTACAATATACGAATACGAATGGCGGAGGTATTCATGCAAATCTGTCGTTTATTAATAACGTTCGACGTTGTCGTGAATTTAATTTCGAGGAAACTCTTCGTTCGATGCACTTTACGACGAGATCGGAGGATTACAGGAAATACTCCCGTACTAGGAAGCGTTACACGAAGCACAAGAAGAGTATATAAATCATTAAATACATGTAAGTAATAGTACGAATGCAGGAAGTTTTTTCCACGGTAGCTTCTTAGCTATTGGACCGATTTAATTGAAGGTTGAATTAAACGAATCATAGAGACTGCGAGTATCATAGGCGTATTATTATATAAAAATTACACCATTAGCTTTTGAAATATTTTTATAGGATTGAATTGAACTCAGGTTTAATGAAGAACTCAGTAGTGTTTTTACTAATACTAACTGCTGAAACAGGTAGGTATAAAGTGCATATAGCAATCATTTATGCAGTTCGCGGACTTGTTCCTCGTAGATGACCAAGTTTGATAACAACTGCATTAACATCATATTTTTAAAGAGGAAATACTATAAATAGTAAAATGCCCAGCTACACCCGATTTCGTCCGTACGTAATCTGTCGTGCGTTATCCATGTCACAGACAGCTTGAACACACAGTGTCAACGAGCCGATAGTCGGGTCCTGTTCGTAGCAGATTTCGCTACACAGCGGAAAAAATCTGCTTCAGGCTACTGCGCAGCACTCGTAGTATTGCTGGCGCTGAATGTGTGAATATTCCAGGGCCTGAATTATGGTCGGTTTTATCGCGGTGGATAAAGAATCCGTTACTATCGCACTTACATACTGGTCAAAAATAGACAGATGTTTAATTCACGCTTATTCACATCGATAAACACGAATATATCGGCCCGCAGGTTTAGCTTCTATTTTTTAATATAGAAGCTAAACCTGCTAGTAATCCTTATTTAATTAATAATATTTAATTAAATAAGGATTACTATCAACTTTATGTGGACCTTGTCTCAAATACTTTGGTTTAAACTAACACGATTTTCACCTGTACTAAAACTATAAATCGAAAAACAAGACACCAAGTGCGGGTAGGTCGAAAAACTCGCACGACAACAGACGAACACCCTGCACTACAATCTTATTATTATTTATTAAAATCAAACAACAAGCCCACTGCTGTTGTTACACAGTCGAAACGTCGAGGTAAAGGTTTATTTTGGGAGTCTGCTGTTTGGGCGAAATATTTGTCAAATATCGCTTCACAAACAAATTTTAGCAACTGTATTTATGCCAACTCAATTTTTGGCATATATTTATGTAGCATATTTTACTGCGGTCATTTTATCACTTTGCAGAATATTACTTGAACTACTTTCATCACGTTTAATTGGTTGACAAATGTTATATTTAAGCATAAAATGTATTAGAATGAAAAGTTTCTCCAAATGAACGACTAGCATAATTGTCTATGATCTTATAATCAGTGAAATTTAAGCTTGTAAGACTATTTGAAGGGTCCACGGAAAGAACATGTCTAGTCACTTTTTTTTGAAAATTAGTTTTTAATCCCGAAATGTAGAGGACGAAATGAACTATTACCTACCACTCAGTTTTAGATATAAATCTTCATATAACTTGTATTTTTTCACTCTTAAAAACACCTCTACACGAAAATTACGTACAAAATGACAGGGTTCCTAACTTTCAAATCGCGATATCTCAAAAAGTTACTAATGTGATTAGACATGTTCTTTCCGTGGACCCTTCATTTGCATACCCAGGATGGTTAGGTATGACGACGAGCGTAGCGAGGAGGTGTTAGGTTGAATTGTGTTCAAAACAGCGCGTGAAGCCGTGCGAGCACGCGTGCCGCAGCAGCGTCCGGCGAGCGCCAAAAAAGATTTTTAAGGAAATTTGCTACAATATCAATATAAGCCGATTTGGAAATATAATTACTAACTTGTTAGCAATTTGACCCACTTTACAAATTATAACAGTATCTTCAGTGCACCAAAATAAGGGTGCAATTCATTTGCTATAATATTGTTTGTATTTTATGCCAACTAAATCATTCCACTAAATAAATATTGGTAAATAAATAAATGACAAAATTATTCAATGTCCAAACATACATTTGCAAAACGTAGGGTTGGGAAAAATATATATGGAACGTGTCTGGTTGCCAAATGAATATTTGCGAAATGAAAATCTGCGATTAATCGTTTGGGAAGTGATAATCGGTGAAAAAAAATCCGCCAATACATCAGTAACCCCTTATTTTATAGTTTTTGTCTGAAATAAACAATCATTCATTTAATATTAAGTACCTACGTTCCTGCTGATAATAACAAATACGAAACAAAGATTGTGTATCTCTTTGTTTATTACTTCTTCTCAGCTTAAATTCACACAGCATTTATAACGCTGAACAGATTAAAAATTAATTTGAGCTCCGGAAAAGAACGAAATACGCTTTACCTCAATAAAGTTGTTTGTGGAGGGAATAACGAAACGCCACCATAAGTCATGTTTTCAACTTTTCCTTTTTTTACTGCACAAAGGAGTACTTTGATGTTAATGTAACATTTTAAATGCTAAAGCATGCACGTTTTAGCTTCGCATTCCTCTCACTGAACGGATTATTACTTAATCCCGTACAATACCATAGTTGTACACAAACGAGATAAAAGCAGCTTATGGCAAGCATTTGCATTAGGTAGGTTTATAACTGCTAACAAGCTTCATACATTCCTAGTACTGGTTGTAGCTCCATTTAACTATTATGGTTTAACACCTTATTTTACTGTGAGTTTTAGACCACAGGCAGTGCTTTAGTTTACACTAAAGTTTGGTGTGACACGTGTCAAGCCAATTCATGAAAAAATAATTACTATATAGTCTTGTTTACCTTTTCATTGCTGAGATAAATATGTTTAGACAAAACATCAAGATACTATGTAGATTACTAACGAGCAAATAACACAGCAGTTATTCTTAAACCGTGCTAAATTAGTTACTACTACTATTACAAGAAATTACATAGCCATATACATTGTTATACGCACTTGAATAGTCCCACTGATGACTATACGTTATTTTTTGCTGTAAAATTATCAAATATAATACACGGGTAACAATATTATGTTTTAAAAAGTTTTACGAAAATATACTTCTATAGGTTTTTGTATTTTTGGCTGTAGGGAGGAAGGAGGGGGGGGGGGGGGGGGCACTTGATTCTAACAAAAATTAGCGCTTTAAAGCTTAATATTTCATAACCGGATTCCTTAAATGTTTACAAAAACCTGCAATGTTTTAGAAAGATCTATCCAAAAAGGAGAAGACGCCTTAATTTTGGGTGACGTGAAAAAAAAAAACCACCACGTTTCGTGTATGGAAGTTACACTAAAAAAAAGTTTCCAGATTTCATTTTACCACTTTGTTGGCTTAACTAATATGTATTCATGGCAAATTACAGCTTTCTAGTACTAAGGGTCTTTGAGCTAGGCTGCGCACGGACGGACAGACGGACATAGCGAAACTATAAGGGTTCCTAGTTTGATTATAAGTTTATTTTGAAGAAGAAAAAGAAAAAGAAGAAATACATTTATGCACCAAAAATACAACACGCAAATATACAAATGATTCAAGAAAACAATGAAGGTAACAGGAATAGCACGCAAATGTGTGTCCTCGCGGCGGTGAAACGGACACCGGCTCAACAAAATGCCAAGGTGTATTTCAAGTAGTAGTGTAAATTCGCGAGAGAAAATTGAGTTAAATTATAGAAAATAAAGTTGTATCTATTACTAACTTTGCCAAATGTATTGTAACTTCACCAATTTCACCAAACGATGTTAAAAGGTAATAATGTTAATCGACTGTTAGTTCATACATTTTGACAGCTCTTAACACTCTAATACTTGGTCTGTTAACTTAGTCTGGTTGGTGAAATTCCACATTTAAATAACATGTTTATTCAAATCTGAGAGTCTTCTGTTAATCTTTTTAACCGTACTTGCGAACCAAAATCCAAATATCAATGAACTAGAGGACGAATTCGCCTGCATCACACGTAACTCATGTAACAGTCAACCAATTTCATTCCTAGGCCACTATGGGACTGTGGAGGCAATAAGTCAAACCGTACGAAATCTCTTATAATTTGATTTGTTACGTCACCTTTAAATAGTTTCATAGTGGACCAGGAATCAAATTAGTTGACTATACAGGTCAGGTGTCTCATAGAATTAGTTTCGGATTATTTCTCGATTCTTTTCGTAAGGAGCTTCTCCTTTTCATGTGTGTGTAATTTTCTGTTCAAATTTTAAATTCTTGGTAGAAAGAAATTTATTTGTAGGTAACTAACTGGTGCCTTATTGCTCGCGAGAGTATCCATGATAAAATTGTTTTGTCTTCAATGTATTCATTTGATAGCACCAGTCTTATTTCCTTAATAGCGTAAAATAATTTCGACTTAATGAAGTCGAAATTAATTAAAGCGTTTTGTTTAATTTAATACCCAAGTATCGGTAAAATGTAAAACCGAGACCTTTATTAGATGATGTGCGTCAGTCTGCTACTTCCGTGTTTCGCCAACTAGTAAAACTTGAGAACCTATATTTTTAACTTATAAATAAATTATCTTCTTCTTCGTCAGGGCATATGCGCCCACCGTTGGGCATACGCCTCTCCAATTTTCCTCCACTGGGCCCGATTTGCGGTGGATCTCCCCCAGATTGGGCCTGCGGTCGAGCTGATGTTATGCGCCCACCTTGCTGGCCTGCCGACTTCTCTCTTTGAGCGAGGTTGCCACTCCAAAATGCGCTTGCTCCATCTCCCATCGTTTCGGCGAGACATATGGCATGCCCAGGCCCATTTCTATTTGGCAACGCGATGGCCTATACCCACCTCTCTCTCTGGTGGATAAATAACTAATTACATCGTTTATTTTTGAATTGTCATCGAGAACATTAAAAGTAAAACTGTATTATAATCAAATTCAAATTTTTAATTAAATAGGTAATTGTGTACTTTCCTAATATTAACTTTTTCTCTAATAGCGCGTTTACGTTTACCATGTTTAAAGGTCACGAAGGTCGCGAATATATCATCTTTGTTTCGTGACTTACTTTATTACTTTCATTTCCTTGACAAATGTCCACTTAATCCGGCAATAAAATAAATAAATAGCTCGAGCACCCGTTCTTGGCACAAAATGAAACTTTTTATTACTAATACGGTTAAGAATACCTTCGGGTAAAGGATATCAAGCTGCTATGGGGATCCGCATTTGGCTTTTCCCTTTTGCATAATAATAAGGAGTTAATAAAAAAGTTATCCTATCCGTGACGTAACCTCCAGGCTATCACAAGTTGTCCGCGACTTGTGTGTCGCTCGGGTGTCCCTTTCTATCTAGGCTGTAACGATAGGAACGCACTGAGCGACCAGCGAGAAAATACAACAGTGCTAGTCGTTCTGGGTTGTTGGTAAGAGCTCGGATTTTGTTAATATTCTGTAGAAATGGTTCAGCTTTATTAAATAATAATTCATTATTGCATTGGCTTTTTAATTTAAACAATTTTACAATTTGCATATAATGAGTACTGTTTAAACTTAATGAATAACTTACTTTAAGTTTTCTTACTTCTGTTAAACACATTTAAAACAGTTAAGAGCCTGTTGTTTGAACAGTACTTAAACTAACGTATCGTTAACAAACGTAACTAATGGTTAATTCAAGGAAATGTGTCAACTTTTTTATTCCTTTTTCGATTTTTTATGATTAGTTGAATTAACTACTGATCAAACAACGGGCCCTTAGTACTTTACATAGCGTTGTTTACAACTCAAAAATCATAATATTTACTCAGAAAATTGGCCACATGAGGGCTCTTTTACACGTCGGTAACATGGAGTGAATCTACTAGCGCTTCAGACAGAACCATCATTAAGAAGAGGGAGCGTCGTAAGAAACTCCAGCAGAATAGTAAATAAACCCGAAAGATTTATAGATATACCGTTTTTTTCAGCGGAGCTCAACGGCTGTTTGAGAATAGCCGCCCTACCTGTTTCATAGTTATAAACAGATTAGTAACTAATTAAACTTGAATCAAAATGATGATAAAACGTAACAGAGCAGTTACAAACCAATTCAAAGTTCACCTCAGGCGAGCGTTAATCTAAAGTTTCCACCAAAAGAATTGCCATCAACATCGTAATTCGTTTACCTCCCAATAGGTTTCGCCGAGTTTCAATCCCCATCTAACGTGGAGCATTATTTACAGCGATATCTCGTACGACCTAAACTTACTGCGTCGTTGTTAGATGATAAAAAAACACCCGATGAAAAACACACGAAAAGCATCGTATCTATAAGACAAACAATTATCACACGTTATTCAACACAAATAGTTTTATCAACAGTTGTTTTTTCCTATTCATTTCCAAACTACAAGAATACTCGTAACAAAATACCACATTCTCAATATACTACACAAAACTTAACGTTTAAAATAAATCGTTTATAAATTTTACCCTGCAATATTTTGAATCTCGTGTTTTGGCAAAATGGTATTTTAAATTCTGGTAAATTACGAGGAACAATGAGCGTTTTCCATTTCTTTTTAAATACTACTAAGTACTCATGTCTACAGCCACAAGGTTGTCTTTATCTGCGTCAGGTACATTTATTCATTCCTTCCCTCTAAAACTGGATCTTTTGAACTTAGCCTTGTAATACATTAGTCTTATCAAATTTATACGGATTATATCAACAGCGACATATGTCCACCGTTATAGTTTGCATATCCAGTCATATCTCGCAAGTCGTAACGTATTTTTTAAGAAACTGTTACTTTTTCAGGATTATTGTAAAGCAAACCTAACCTAACCTTCTAATATGGTTCACTAATGTTTCACCGAACAACGTTTGGACGAATGTATCGTTTCGCAACCGTTTCATTTGGCAACCCACGTTTATTTCTGTAACTGTAAATATTTCAGGATTTAAAAAAAAAACTAACCTAACCTAACCTATAGGGTCTTCGCGAAGGTACAGAAATAAATCCTGAAATATTTACAGTTACAGAAATAAAAGTGGGTTGCCAAATGAAAAAGTTGCGAAACGATACGTTCGACCAAACGTATTTCGGTCAAATGAACGGACCCCCTTCTATATAGGTACTTTGCATGGTTTACCCTTGAAATATCGACAAACGTTTAATCGAATTTCAGTTCAAAGTCAACTTTTCGCTTATTTTCATTTGATCGAATATTCTTTACATCTAACAATTAAATGATGTATTTTTAAAACACCGATTTTTAATGTTTATAAATATTATTAACTAGATATTTTATGTGACAGATTTTTATTTCATACTTTATTATCCAATATATTATTTGGAATAAAACAAATCGGTTCTGACGCTCGCCGGCCGCAGCCGCGGCACGCTCGCTTCGCTCGCTCGGCTTCGCGCGCTGTTAGCTCGCAGTTCACCTAACACACTCCTCCTCGCTTCGCTCGTCGTCGCACCTATTTGTACTCTGTCGCACAGCAAACTTCTGTTTACATATCAATGTGTTGCAATTCAAACTAGTTTTTAGTAATAGTAATTATGTTGAGTTGTTCTGTCTCTTGAATAGTTTATGAAATGTATTTTTAAGCATTTAAAAATCCATGTACCGTTGTTCTAATAATTGTTTTAATTTATAATGAATAGTCGATGAAGCCATAATACCACAAGAGATAGTATTTATACTAAATATTCTATGAATCGTTTTCGATGAAATGAAATTCGATGAAAAGTTTGTCGAGATTTCAAGGGGCACCCACTTTGCACATTTAAGAAATTGTGAAAGTCTACGATTTGAGCGATAGAAAAATTATGACTTTCAATAATTATGCCAACAATGACAATATGACTTGGACCACTAATTGCGACGAAAATACTCCTGCCAAGCCAAACAACATCAAAAGCGGAACACAAACAAGTTAAATAAGTAAATAACCAAACCAACCAAACCCACTTTAACATTTATCAAATTAGTAGATCAAACGAAGCTTCCTCCATCTGAGTGTTTATTTGTATGGCCAAATTTTCTGGGTACAGATTTTGATTAAGTGATTTCTCCTAAAACACTAGAAGAAAATTTAGGTTTTTTAGTTTAGATTTTGTTGCATGTTTTTTTTTCGGTATTATTCCGTGTGGTTGCCGGGTTAGAATAGTGCCACTCCATGTCTTCTCGTGGATGTCGTAAGAGACGACTAAGGGAATAAAGGCTTGAAGTACTGATGGGCTTGCAACCTGTCACTAATACACTGGTAATCTTAGCCTAATTGTGCAAAATGTGGTTGCAGAATTATCAACAAGTTTTTAGAGTTGTTTATAATTCTGTAGCTCTGCCTACCCCACTGGGAACGAAGGCGTGAGTTTATGTATATAATTTTAATTTGTCATGATAATTGAATCCCTTCTCAAAAGCTGTCACGTGTAGTAGACACGGATTTAATTTCAAATATTAACATATTAAGTCCAATATGAAAAGGGATTCGGTAGCGTAAAACCATACAACTATAGTCCTAGCTTGCAACAAATAGTCAAATTAGCCTGATTACATTATTCTTGAAATATGATGCTAATGCTATACTGTTTCTGTTTTCTATTGGCTAACGCCAATCCTAATTTTGGCAATTTTCTAAAATCACTAACTTATTTAGCGTTATACATCTGCTCCTACTCCTCAGCGTTTGGCTGGGCATGCAGCCCACCTACCACGTGGTCTGTGTCCACGTTAATGGTATAAATGGTTATTTTTTCTAAACGAAGCCAGGCCACGCCACGGTGGCCTGGCCACGTTGCCAGTGAATTTAATTTATTAAACATTTAAAACGCTCCGAGAATACGTATTATCCCCCAGACAAGAAGTAAACAAGTTAATCATGGCCAGAGACCAGACAAAGGGGCGTCATTACTCGCAACAATGTGGACATGACTCCAAGTTCGTTGAAATACCTGAAAAATCGTTTTGATCCTTTGCAAGATAGTAATACTTAAAAAAATAAAACATAGACGTGCGAAGTGTTCATTAATATTAATCTTCTCAAGTTTGCTGCATTCACATGCGTGGATTGCAAAAGCAGCTTTTCACCTCATAAGTTTAAATTAGCATATTATTAGAAAATTTATAAGAACGACTGATTATTCGCTTTAATAAGTCAACAACTTATTACAATTTTACAATTGTCTTTGTATTATTTATTAATTACTGCCGTGCAAAGGATGAAAACAATATTTTTCGGGTTTGTAATCAAGTAATGTAATTTAATTTGTTTAATTAAAATCTTAGAAGTCATGTCCAAATTATTATGAGTAATGACGCCCATTTGTCTGATCTCTGATAATGGCACAACTTTTAATAGTATTTATTTGTTTTCAAATGTTTGTAAACTCGCATAATTTTCAACCACTACAATGGGTGCTTGTAATTTATTTATGCTGTTAATATTTAATGGCTTTTCGTGAATAACTTTCTACACCCAACCCTAATCATAAATACGGTTCCTAACTACTTTTAATTACTTTTAACAACACAAATACCTATTTTATCATTTAACTACAAAGTTCTACTTATAGCAGCTCATCAATTCAAGTCGAGGATCATACTTCTTAGGATAAGGAAACAACCATCTTTAAGTACCTATATACTTATACAGAGAATTCAATTCTCTGTCTCATATGAAATAATTAAACTGTAGGTATATTAAATAGCGCATGCACAGTCGCACAAATAATAAGTTTCAATTATTATTCATGCAAGTAACCACAACAAACATGAAACTCTACTATAAATACGATCATGACAACGTTAACCGTGATAACCCCTGTGTGTGGCGGAATCGTTAATAGTACCTACTTATTTCTCCTCTAAACATTCGTTGATATCACCATCTAAGTATTCATAAATGCTCACATTAAATGTTGCGTTATTAACTTCCAATATCTGCATCTCAATAAGTATTGGCAGTTTATTTGTTTGGGCTTCAGGATTTAAATACATTTCAATGTTCGGGACGGTAAACAAACAACGATAGATACGGTGCCAAAATATAAACCAATACATGCCTGTTTGTCACATAATTTATAACTTTGCGAATAACCTAGCAATTTATATTTTTGGTTATCTCCACATGTGCAATAATCAAAATTATATTTTGAAGCCAATTCTAATTAACCTTTTTGCATTCTAAACACGTCTGTGGCATATTTTTTATTGGACCATTGTCTTTACATCATCACGTCGTTAGTGTTTGGTACTGAAACAGGATTATTAAATGAATAAGCCACAAACGTTTTGTAAAGCCAACAATACATTCAACACTGGGTGAGTTGTTTTGCGGTAGCGCTAGCGGAGCCACAGCGCTGGTTTTTAGTTGCTACCTTAATTATTGTACAACATTGGTAGATAATAAAGAGGAAGAAAATAAAATTATTATGACTAGAAAAGTTGGCTGGCCTATATGTAGATTTAGCAGTTATTCGCTCGAGGCTCGCTTCTAAAAAATATGATTTGAATCTGGGTCGAAATATGCCCAATGTTTTGGATTCACGAATCGGAGTCGAAATATTATTCGACAACGCTTCGACGCAGCGTAGCGGAAGCTGCCACGGATAGCAGTAGTTATATGACAGGGCACCGTAATGGAGAGCTGCAATACTATATGCCCGTCTTTATTTCGCTTCCTCCTCCAGTTCAGTCTGTCAAAAAGATATTTTGGTGTTTTTTGCTAACATTGCCAAAAAGGAATGTTGCATTAGTCTCTTCTGGACATCCTTTTCAGGAGATTTTTACTATTAAAAAACGGCGCGGTGTAAAGTGAGCTCGAGGAGGGATACGAAAACAAAAGCGAACTTACACGCGTTCTACACATGCTGTCGTTTTACATAGTTAAACAACGCACGACTTCGACCACGCGAAAATCAAATTACTGAGCACGCAGTGCGTCATACAAACGACGGCATTTTTATTATACTATCACTGTACGTAGTGAAAGTAAACACAATTTTTCACGGCCCCGAACCTTATCCCCACATAGTAAAATAAAAAGGTGACCTTTCATGTAAAACTTGCCACGTCATGGGTCGTATATGGACGTGATTCAGAATCTCAAAGGAAGGGCGATAATGGTGGCGGGTTATCCCTAATGTAAAAATAAGTTACGAGTTTCCAGTAACTTCATCTCATCATCATTCTTAACATAATTTTCGTAACAATAGATGGTTAACCACGGCAGGATTAGGTTGCTTGTTGAAAAACAATTCTTAGAATGGAATGGATGCTCATGTTTTATGTGACAATATTGATAAATTAATTATTATCAGGGACAATGTCACACCAATTGACCTAGTCCCAAACTAAGACTTGTTCTATGGGCACTAGACAACGATATAAATACTTATATAGAGAAATATACACTTCATCATGTCAGCCGAAAGACGTCCACTGCTGGACATAGGCCTCCCCCAAGGCTTTCCACTCAGACCGGTCTTGTGCTTTTCGCATCCACCGCGGTCCCGCGATCCTGACGAGGTCGTCACTCCATCTTGTTGGAGGCCTACCTACAGCTCGTCTTCCGGTCTGCGGACGCCACTCCAGGACCTTCTGCCCCATCGGCCATCAGTCCTGCGAGCAATGTGCCCCGCCCATTGCCACTTCAGTTTAGCTATTCTTCGGGCTATGTCGGTAACCTTAGTTCTACTGCGGATATCATCATTTCTGATTCTATCACGCAGAGAAACCCCAAGCATAGCCCTCTCCATAGCCCTCTGAGTGACTTTGAGCTAATAATATACACTTAAATAGATAGAAAACCTCCATGACTCAGAAATAAATATTCGTGCTCATCACACAAATATCTGCCCTTACTGGGATTTGAACCCAGGACCGCCAGCTTCGTAGGCAGGGTCACTACTAACTAGGCCAGCGCGTCGTCAAATAGGACCACAACTAAGTACTTGTCTTCTACAATGTTCAAGTGGTTCTTAGACGCAATTCAAATGTCTAATAAATATTTGGTTGATTACGTCATTTGTAATAAACAACAACAAAGATAAGGATATTAAGGAGCTTTTCTGAATTCGAGGCTTGATTACATCTTAATAACATTGAAGCTTGTATAATATTTTACTGTTAATGCACTTGGTGTGATTTCAAAGTATGATCGAGATCTTGCTGGCGCTTTAAAACATGCCATTTAATAATCTGAACTCGTACTTCTAGCATGACTAATTAATACGATGATCCAGAAATAAAAGCTAATTGCAATCGCAAAATTGTGTCAAGCGTAGTACTTTCCTTTCCTTTATATCATTATCAAACTTTACTTTTAATATTTTATAGAATATTATTGTGGCGAAGGTTATACGCTCATACATTTATTTCTCTGAGAGTTAACAAAACGAAGTCTAAACCAAATTCAGAATGTTCTGAGCTCTTCAGACTATATACACGTATCTCACAGACAAAATGTCTTTTTTTCGTGTAATATAAAGATAGACACCCGCGGGGCTATTGCCTAAAGCACTCGAATTCGCAATCGTTTTATTTTGAAAATCGAAGGCTTGTCTGCATATAAAAAGAAAATAATTGTTCTACTTTGAAGCCGATTTTATACGTTTAATAATATGTGGAAGGTAAGTTCCAAAACCACTGCTTTTTTGACTATTTGATAGGTACGCAGTTCGCTGCATCTATCATAATGTACATTATGATAGATGCAGCGAACTGCGACCCAAATACATTATTTTGCATTTAAGGGTGGTTTAATTACGAAAAACACAGTCGCACCACTACCAGCAACAGTAAATATTTCAAGCTCGAAAATTTTAATGAAACTATAACTAAAACAGACTATAACTATACCTGTGATGAATTCAAATTCATTATTTTACGTATAATTCACCTGAGGCCCTAGCCAAGATATAAAAACGCTACTAACGTTGTTCTTTTCTATAGCCAAAATGTTTGGGACATTCCCGTGTGTTGCGATAAACCACGCGGTTAAACTGTCATCCCATATATTTTGAGAAATAGAATAAAATAAAGTTAGCGTTTGCATCTCAGAAGGAAAAAGTTTTTGCTCGAGTTACCTAATGACGTCGCCGCACATTCGCAAATATTACTATATTTTACAAACGTATCATTTATTCTAAATAAAGATTGAATAAAGCCATAAATAAATGATTTCAAATTACAATAACCATAATCAATAATATAATCAAATACTTTGAAATTCTGTTCAAATAACATGTTGGTTAAATTATGGAGATAATTCATTCAGAGAATATTTTAAGACCAGAAAAATACATTTGTGATATTTCATGTTCGATGTTCATGTTTTTGCTGTTGACAGCGATAAATTTTGGTTAATAAGCAATTTTGTTTCATTTTATCCAAGACATGACCTTGTACTGAATTCAAGCTATACAAATTTATAGCTATTAATTACTGAATTTTGTGCAATTGCCGTCATTAGGAATTACAACTATTAACGACTCCTAAAATACCAAGATGTCAATTTTACTAGTAGCAATCTATTGGTGACAAAGAAGGACATTGAAACCTTGGCAAGCAAGGATATCGGTCCTCAAAGTGAAACAGCTGAATTGTCTTATGATAATGTATTAATCAATCGTCTTGGAAAGTAATATTCAAATAAATTCCTATTCAACACGTGGCAAGAAACGACCCGTCCTTCGAGTGACCTCTAAGGGCTCTTCGTTCTTTGTGTTGAACCGACACACTGCTTTCGAAAAGAAAAAGGTTGTAAGAATATATAAACGTCGTACATTGGTGCTATTTTTTTGTTTTTGTGTACTTTGAACAACGCATCGTGTCGTGAAAAAGCAGTAAAGGAGCTCCCAATTTCCTTAAAGGCAACTGTGTTCCACCTGTTTGATTAGGTTAAAAGCCGATTCTTTCATTGCACGATACCTTATATTGTTTTGTTTTGCTCACAGTATTTTTTTTTAAGATAAAATAAGCAAATTGAAGCAATAAAAGCGGTATTTTTTTGAATTAGTCGTTGCAAGATTAAGTATTAAGTTACTTAATAATAATAGAGAGCCGAAATTTTCGAAATTTACCTTTTAAGAGGGCTTAAAAAGTGACTGACATCTACACTCAGCAAAGTACTACTTTATCCTTCTGTTTTTTTATGTTCTGAGGAATTTAAACGACTATCCGAGAGAAATACGTTGCGATAGGTATTTGTCGTCATCTCGTCATTGCCGTAAGTAAATACAAGTGCAGGCAACACAAAAACTGTTAGGATAATTAACGCACTATAGTAATTAAACTTATTTACGATCCAGATACAGTAATACAGTGATATGCAAAATCTTCTACGAAAGAAAACGATAAATTATACAAAATTTAACCTCAAACCCAAAAAAATAATTGTGTGCTTGTTTAATACTCCGTCGCGCTGCAATAGCTGGATGGGTTTGGATGAAAATTAAAAAGGAACCTTAAATGTTTGACGGCTATTGTTTAAATATTTGGCAGCCAAGGAGTCGGAGTATAGCTGCCATTGCATTATTCTACCTTACACGTAACACAACAAGGTCCGTATTTAATTGATGTTAACGTTCATACTTGGCATTAGTCAGCATCTGTCTGAGTGGACGAAGATTGCCGACGTAACTTATATTTTGTGGTATTACTGTACGGTGCTACTCACTTGAGATGAACGTCCTCCTGCAGCTGACTAGGAAGCAAGTCCAGTAGCTGCGTCACATTGAGCTCGTCCCATGCCCGGTCCCGCCGCAGTATCTCCTGCGTGCAGTTAATAAATGTCTGGATGTCTGTATCGGAGTCCATCTCTTATCCACCACTGTATACCAACACTTAAACACTTCACATGTACCACTTCCAAATTTATTCACTTCAAAAAAAAGTTTGTTCATGCGACATTGTTCTCACTGTTTACAATATTCAGGATCACCTTAAACGAAACTCTATTTATAAATTTTGTCGGGTCTACCTATTGAGACTAAGAACCCTGTTTTATACATCTTTGTTTACGTAGGACCATTGTAATTGTAACTCTAACCCTAATTTGGTACTATTACTAATTTACTTCGGTGACAACAATTTACAGAGAGAATAATTTAAAACTTGTTTAAAGGTAGATTAATCCTTTGATAACAAGACTTAACTCAAACTTCATGTGCTAGAGTAAAAAAGAAATTTTACTTTTAGATGTATAATTAAAACGCAATGATTTGGTGGGCCGCCTATGTTAGGAGCTATCCTAACATAGGTACTCGATAGTAACACTAATTTATAAGTAGGTCAATACAATTAGCTTGGTACAAAATATGTTAAACACGTTTGAACCTCGAATTTCTAATATTTATTCTCAACTGAATAACTTTTCAATAATGGTTAGGGGACGATCAATTTTAGGTCAATGTGCTGTAATTTTTAACCGACTTTAAAAAGGAGGAGGATCTCAATTCCACTGTAAGTTTTATGTGTTTTTTAACTAACTACCTATTAGGAGTGTTAGTGAAAGACCCTGTCTGCCAAGCTTATCGAATTTAATTAATGAAATGAATTTTATAAGCTAACTGATTTATTAGAGGGTGTTTTTTTTGTAATAATGTACACAAATATTTTCAATAATACCTACTAGTTTTAAGTAGATAATAGGTTACACAAATATGTAAGTATAGTATTTAAATATCAATATCGTCTTCCTAACAAGATCCATGGCGAATAAAATGACCATACATTTAAATGTTATTATTTTGCTACGATATTATAATACCTACACGCTGAATTATAGCAATATTTCTCACGAGAACGTTTCGCTTACATTTGTTGTTATCGTCGTTTCGGTCTGGCAAACACCAACACTACAATAATCGGATTTTCCTCTCCAGGTTTCCCGAAATATATAACAGTAACAGTATCCGGGCACACGAGGTTATTATATAGGTAGTAGGTATTACTCCACATAATAATATAATTTATAATTTAGTTAAGCTTTTAACAACTTTATTTAATATAACGTGTAAAAAAAACATGAGAATTCGATTTCAAGTACACTTACACAAGACAGTTTTGACAAAAAAACTCCCATAAATAAATATTGGAGTTTTGTATTCACGCATCCATGGACTCCTAAAAGCAAATTAAAAAGTTTTTTATGGCGTCTTGGCAACTTGCAAACGAAAACACGCTTTGGACGCTCGGCTCGAATCTTGTATATTTCCTGTTCATTGAACTAAGTTGTTCTAATTGAAAGCAATTAATTGTGTTAATCTATTGAATAGATTAAAAAAAAAGAAATATATTCTCGAGTTGTGTGATAAAATACCCCTGTTCGGAAAACCGTATCCTACGTAGGCATTAATCAAATGTGTTTTTGAAAGAAGACAGTGAACGCTGAGATGACGGCTAATAAGGATATGTGGAAGGAGAAAACATGCTGCGCCGACCCCAGATGATTGGAATAAGGGGAAGGAGATGATGATGATGAATTTAGGGTAGCCAGTTAAACTTGCTACATTGATTGGTCCTTCGAACCGAATATCCAGTGATCTATGGCTCGTTTATTGAACTGAAGTTAACAATACTTTCATATGTTCTGCATAATAATACATTTGATTTATGCCTCCGTAAGATACGGTTTTCCATACAACCCCTTACTACTTATATAATGTATATTTTTCGGTCCCACGTCTTATAAGCAAGAACGTTTGAGATGTATGTCTCCGCTTCGACGCTCCTTGACAAAGATCTATAGTCTACAGCTACCTAATTTATTACTGGCTGAAGTCGTACGCCTGAGCCCGAGTCATGCGACAAACCTACATATTAAAGTACACGAAATATCTACCTACTTAATTAAAACGCCCAGGTGTTGCCCGTGGTAATATGACAGAACTTTGTAAGAACTAATGATGTTGTTTATTTTTTTAAACTGATTAAAATATCTTTGCCAGGAATTTAAGAGTTTGTAAACTCTGTCCGCATTTTAAGAAATGGGTATAAAAATGTTACAAGGCTAGATATCCTTTGCATTTTAACTTGGAAATAATGAAGTTCTGAGGCCATCTTGTAGAACCCTATTAGGTTAGGTTAGTTTCATTATAAAACCTGAAATATTAACAGTTTCGGAAAAAAAACTTTCTGCAAAATGATATGTTAGTGAAATTAATCAGTTTGTAAAACGTTTTTTAGCAAGTAATACAAAACCAGTTCTCAGTGAGATTCAACGTAACAAGCAGTTTAGAAAACTGCACAGTAATATGTTTGATATCTCTTTCAATAATAATTATTATAGTTATGTACTTTTTATGGTTAAAGGGCAAACGAGCAATAGGGCCACATAATTTGTATGTTGGTTACTTTTTTTCTTTTCTCTTGAATTATTTCCTTATAATATTAATGTGACCTACTAAATGTAGCTTAATTAAGTAATAATATTGTTATAAATTCGTTTTTTTTTAAAACTGTCTATTGTTTATTGACTTATGTCAATTATTGTACACCATAATTATGGTAGATTGTAGTGGTGTACACACAAATGTATTTAACACCTGTATAATATTATTATACTTCAAATAATGACTTAATTTTTAGTATACACCCTTAAGGTTTGCACCTCCTGTATACTTCTGAAATAACAATTTCGAAAATGATAGAATATCAAGGAACACTTTCTTACCGGTTTGGACTTTTGTCTACGTACGTATACCGTCGTTAAGAACTTTCCCTCAAGATGAGTGTGGAATAAAAACGAAACTAGGTCGCTTGGAAGAAAAGCAGCTCAGTGGTTTAGAAAATAAGAAATTATTTCAAAGGCGGTAATATTCATTTAGTGCAATTCCATAAATTGCTACGTATTTTTTTAAGTCAGCAAAGTGGTCTTATTGTGTACCGCTAAGTAGCGTTTACAAGAGTCGCAACGCATCGAAAAGTAAAAACTTACGTATAGTGGATCGTTATTAAAAGGGTGATTCTGGAACACCCTGTTTATTCCTGGATCGTTATTAAAAGGGAACACCCTGTTTATTCCTAGAGGCGAAATATTATATGCGTGTTGTTCTCATGCTCGGGTCAATTAATTCATACTTTTAAACTAATATTCACGATATTATTGTTATAAATGTGTAAGTTTAGAGGTTTTTTACTCAATCAGGCCAGGTTTTATAAGGAATCTGGCATAGAGATAGATTATGGTCTGGAATGCACATACACTAATATTATAAATGTTAAAGCAACTCTGTATATTTGTCTGTCTGTTTGTTACTCTTTCAACGCGAAAAGGCTCACAGGAAACTGCTAGTAACTATATTATAGTTATAATAAATATTTACTATTCTTATAGGATGCCCTTGACTTCACCGGCGTAGAATCCTATTCCCGTATATGTTTCAGTGTTTATAACTTTCGAACAAAGCGAAAGCTGATTTTTATACGTACTGTAAGTTGTAATAATTTAACTTAAATCAAAAGAAAACTCTTCTCATATATTTCCAAATGGGGAATATTGAAATGACTAAAACGTTCCACTTTCGTAAGATTCAATCGGTTGCCTTTTTGCGACTACGGCGGCAGGAATCGCTCGACAATTGAAAGATTTTTATTAAATTTCTTCAGTCAGCAAATATTGAACTGAGCTTATTCTCGTAATTGGTCTCGTTAGTGTATATATATCTATAGTTAATTTGTGTCGTTTTAGTATCCATATACCTACCGCTAAAAAGTGTCCAACGGGACCCTAATACTAATTAAGACTACGCTGTCCATTCGTTTGTCTGTCTGTCCTAAGTTTAAGCTGTATCTTTTCAACCGTAGGATATAACAGTAACATTATTTTTTTCAGGTCGTAAAACCTTTAAAACAGACAAGCGTTGTGACCCCTCCTGTGGGAGGGTGGGCTAATTGGCCTATATGACCAATGAGGACAAGCGGATTACTATAACAGGTAGTTCGAAATCTTTGTGTGAAATATGTTATCGCCATGCAAATTCTGCGGTGTTACAAAATAATTATGCTAACGTCGTCTACGTAAGCGTCCCGATGTTCCAGAATTTTAAATATTTTTCACAATTATTTGAACCCCCGCTACATAAAATCGAAGAATTAAAAAGAATATTCGATGATTTAGTCCTTGCTAATGGTTATTGGTTTGAATTCCAGTGTTCATACATTTTTGCCTATTATCTTTTGATATGATAAATATGACAAAAGTACAAACCCTAAATAAAAAACAACAACTGTCATTTTTCTCAAACTCAAGGGTTAGCTAGAAGAGATCCATTAAAGATACAAATTTTTATATTGATTGTTGTTCTGGTTTTTTATTTGTACAATAAAGTGTTTATGTTCATACATACATAAAACATATACAAAAATTTAGTAAACTGCGAGTCGCGCCCGCGCTTTTATTTTTTGGGAAGTCACATAACATTCTGATATAAGTAAATATAATATGTTTATTTGGTAAAGACATAACATTCAAATCAAACAATCAAAATAAAATAGGTACGAAACCCTTTACTTGACCGGTTTTATATTTCTCCTTTTACTGCAAGTGTCTTTCTGTTTATGTTCCTCTCAATTTTTAGGGACTAAAGATCATCTCTTTTAAATAACCCTGAAAAGCTAAAACCATCCAAACTCATACACATTTTTGTGACTGAAGTGAAACATTTTGTACCTTTTGGACGTTGCAAAAGATGTTAATTTCCTTTGATACCATATTAAATAAATACAGTGAAACTTTGGACTGTCACAAACAGAAATTTATTATTGTCTAAACAAATAGGGAACCTTAGACCAAAATTAGCTTAATACAAATTACTGAAGTAATCTCATAGGGCACTTCGGAGGACATTTCAAATTTGTAGACAAACGACAATATACCCTACTATCAAATCTAACCCTCGTTAAAAAGAGACAGCTGAAATGTATTTTCGCCAATTTTGGACAGAATCAATCCTTATTCAAACGGCTCTCTAATTATCCGCCGGGTTCCATAATGCCGCTTTAAAATATTACTTTTTGGTTGGTGGAATAAGACTCGACTTTGTCACTTGCCAGTAAATTGGGATTTTTAACAATGTATGAAAATTACAAAACTTTTTCGAGGAATAGGCTTCGCGAATCGATCCATGAAGTTAGATAAAAAAAAATGGTTACAGTGAATTAATCATAATAAAGTTAAGAAATGACCTTCATTTGAACCCTCTTTTGTGGTTTTCCATAAAACATATAAATCTCCAATATTTTATGAGTACAATTTAGATATCTAGCTGACACCTACATTTGAAGACAGCTGGTATCACGTCAAGTTAATTGGTTTCTAACATTTTTCTAAATAGCTCTGCCATTTCGTTATTATGAGTGAAAGCGTGACAAACACACAGACCGATAGACAAACTGAGGTACTAACATATATTTATAGTATCAGTATGAATGGATGGCATGCGGAAAGAAAAATAATACTATTAGTATACGGTGTGTACGTTAAAAAAAATCCCTACTACTCTATAAGTAGGTCTCGACATCGCTTTAGACAACCATCAAAAGTAAGGAGTTCGGATAGAATCGTTCTAAAATGCATTAGATTTCATTTCCTAATGCCATTCAGTTCTTAACGATTATAGACCTTTCTGTGACTACTAAGTAAGTATATTAGTATGAATGGATTACATCACTAATGGTTTTTTAAAAACCCTTTCATTGAGTACAAGTATTTTTCCATAGAATTAAAGCTGTAGATATTTTTTATTCCATTACTAAAGATATACTCTACGTAAATGCAATTTAAGAAAAATGTACTTCAAAGAGATAAAATTAACTTAATTAGGAATTCTGAATCCCGAGAATACTTCGTATATACCAATTAAAGTTTACTCGAAACTCCACCTAAATAAGAAGCAGAATGAAAAAGAATCCTAATAATTTGTTTGGCAAGGAAAGTTCTCTTTGTCGGGCCCAAATAAGTAATGCATCTGGCGTCGCTTTATTAGGTACCATTTAAGTCTTTGAAAGTCACTGGCATGGCGGGTGAATTATTCGGGAGTTTTTTTACCCTTTGTTAATGGGAAACGATTAGGCCGCACTACTCCTACCCAGGGTAATGAAATCGTTTGTTTCAATCTATATAAGTTTGGCACACTAGATCTGTCACTCACACTGCATTGAAGTGATTAGATCAGAAAAAACCGAGTCGGACCCGCGTACTCACAATCGGCCGATTCTGTCACGGCCGGTTTTTATTATTTGCAGTTTTTCTTGAGGGTTAGCACTATAATCACAACAATCTTGACACTTGTTTATGTTTGTGTGTTACCAATTTGACGATAGACCAAAGCAAAAATTAATTAAATAAACTTTTTTTTGTCTCCAAACGAAGTCGGCTTAGTACACAATTCATAAACTCAAGAATGGCTGTACTGATTTTTATGATCTTTCATTTGTTGGATTGTGTCTGCCCCAAATAGCAGAATAACGATTAAAACATTGGAAAATTATACAAGAAAAACATTCTGAGGTGGTACTAAGTTCACCAGGTCGGCTAGTTATTGATAAACTCTATTTTGGAACATGGTTCTACTTAACTTTGTAATAAGGAAACATTTTGATTCATTCGTCAACTTTCATTTCTGATTTCAAACCAATTTGGAAATGGCAGCAAAATCTTGTATTAAAAAAGAAACTTTAGACAAAACTTATTTATCCACTGTGTATTAAAATTTAAATAGATTAAAAAATCTCAATGTCTGAAAACAAAGACAGGGCACGACAAGATCACATTAAAAGTTTGCATTACCTTTACTGGAAGGCTAAGCCGTTTACTAAGAGCAACGACACGTTGACCCAAGGGTCAATAAGTTACTGTATTCTCGCTGGCAAGTGCATCGAGCTTCGTACTCGCAACAATAACTGTAGGTATTGGATTGAGTTCAATCCGGAACTTGACAATCCTATTGCACACCAATAAACAGAATTGTGTCATAAGTGGAAGGTTTATAAGAGGCTAATTGTACACAATTTGTACTCGTAACTCTGCTCTTGATAAGCAAATGACGGCTGTGCAATAAACAGAGTTGGCAAAAAAAATCTCGTTTTTTAAATGAAACTAGTGACAGAAATCTATTAATCGGCGTGCAAACAAATAGTCTGAGAATAAACTAAAGGCAGGACGAGATAATATTAAATATGTACATCTACGTCGTCATTTACTGGAACGCTCTGAACTTTTTCAAGAGTAATGACACGTTGACCCTTGTTACTGGTCCCTCCTGGATGTTGAGTGCATCAAGCTCTGGGATTGCAACCATAATTGTATTGGCCCGGTTTATATCTAGAACTCGACATTCGTATTGCTAGTCTATAAAAAGGATTTTGTCATTCTGTACGGTGACAAATACGAAGTTAACGATTAGCTAGTTATCTTGGAAGCAAAACCTACTCTGCATCGAAATTTGTACGCAATTTGGACTCGTTATTCTGCTCTTGATAAGCAAATGACGACTATGTAACAAGCAGAGTCGGCAACAAAATCTCGTTTTTTTACTTTGACAGAAATGTATTTATCGACAGTGTAATAAAAACACTTTAAACCTAATAGAGTCTGAGAATGGCTAAAAGTAAACAAAAGGCAAGGTAAGATCACATTCAAAATGTGCATCTTGACGACACGTAAATGTCAACACACACCGAGACGCAACGCGACGCGACGCTGCGCGCACATGCGACTCAAAATATACTTTATTTACTACACGAAAAGGTACACATTTCATTGTGACAATTCAGAATAAATTGCTTCATGCAGCGTGAATTCTCATAATTCATTAGTATATTTTGAGTGGCATGTGCGCGTAGTCTCGCGTCGCGTCGCGTCGCGTCTCGGTGTGAATTGACCCTTAGCCTGGATAGTAATGACCCGCTTACGAAGCTATATAGCTGTCCCATTCAAATCCCGGTAAGGGTATATAACTTGTGTGATGAACCCAAGCATTCGTTCCTGAGTCTTGAATGTTTTCCATTTATTGAAGTTTGTATTTCTCTATATAAAAAAGTTTATCCTTGTCTATTACCCGTACTAGGTAAATTTGTGTAACATTATCCCCTGATATTTATTTATTATTATTTATCTTGATAATCCTTTACTGGAACGCTCGGCAGTTTATCAAGTCTAATGACACGTTGACCCTTGTTACTGTTCCCCCCGGCTGTCGGGTGCATCGAGCGCGACACTCTGGGATAGCATCAATTACTGTGCCCAGTTTCTATCCAGAAGTCGTAATGCCTGTCAATAAACAGGATTTGTCATTCTCTACATGAACAATTGCTAGGTTTAATTTAAGGGTTTAACACATTCACTGTCACTATTTGTTGTACGTATTTGTAATTACCGTATGTGTACGTGTGTTATAATTGACGACTTGACGACGCAATAGCCTAGTTGGTAGTGGCCCTGCCTACGAAGCTAGCGGTCCCAGGTTCGATTCCCGGTGTGGACAAATATTTGTGTGATGAGCACGAGTCTTGGATGTTTTCTCTATATAATTGTCTAGTATTGCCATGATAGCATAGCATGACACTTTTTTTTCACGTTGCGGCATGGCTATCTAGTAAATGCACATACTGCAAACATTAGAAAAATTTAATCGAGTTTGTCACGACCAAGAAGCTTATATACAACAAGAGAACAAGAAATTTGACCTTTATTACGTCACGAATATATTCCATCTCTTGGTTTAGTTTACTTTACTCACAGTCGAAATGAAAAGTAGAGAGTCTAATTTGGGTGAAATTACCCATTTCCCCTCTACTATTGGCACTCTCTAGCGTGAAATATCTCGGGTGAGATGGGTCACTTCAACCATTGGTTATCAATGTACTAATATCACTATAAAGTATAAAGTAAATATTAATCTTATTCTTAAACTTATTCATAAACACCCAATTAACATTACTTTCACTTTTTTTTTGATGTGTTATTTATTTTAAAGGCTCGCACTGTAATTATACCAGGGTTGACGCTTAATTTAACTTTTTAACAATAAAACCAAAAAAAAACTTTAAAAAAAAATGTTTTTTGTATGGGAACCCCTTCATTATGTCACTTTCATTCATTGTTTTTTTTAATGTAAATCCGGCGTAATAACTCAAATTTTGAAAAAACAACCCGTTGTGTATTAATGGTTCAAAAGATAACAGCTCTTTAAAGTTAGGACAGGCAAACAGACGAATGAAGGGTCAGTGTAGGCTTAGGAATAGAGTCCCGTTGGACGACCTTCGTGCACGGAACCCTACGGGGCACCTAGGCTCGGTACATAATTCGTCGACGAATTAAAAAGAGAACTACCTACCTACCTATAGGTATTTATTAACTAATAAATGCGTACGTTACTAGAGCATAGACATTTACATTTAAGCGGCTACGGGTATTCTGCTACGCATCGCGCTACGCACGGTTTGTCGTAGGCGGGCTACGGTGTCGCCCATGCACAGCCTATATTTGACATTACCTTAACGATATTGTAACCTGATCTATCGAAAAAGGGAAAGAAAGGACCGAACGGTCGTTTTCTGAGGTACTTATCGCTTAGACTATAGTAGTGCAAAGTGTAAGGAGGTAACCAAAAAAATTGACATGGAATATTTGATATAGTTTTTTTTTATGAGTATGAGCATATCAAATACGAATCGAGCAAGCGTATAGAATATCAGTTATGAATATGAATTAATTACAAAATATGGTATGTTTTTTATACTCTTATTTATAAACTTAAACATTTCTCACTAAGAAATGTTACTACACTTTATAAGAATACCTAGAAAATTAATTACTTAGATGTTAAAGAAAGTAATTCAAACTCTCCTTTTTGTGTTAAAAATTAGGTTTTGCGCTGGACTCCGTGCGTGTACAAGTCGTTCATCACTATTCCCTCGGGTGTACTCCAATATTCCGGAATAAAAAATAGCTTATGTGCTATTCCAAACTATATTCTATCTCTGTGCCAAATTTTATCAAGATCCGTTCATCTTTGTTATATTTAGGTAGATCAATATCTTTTATTTCACTATACCGTTATTATGGTCAATGTTAAGCACTAATATCAATCTGTAAGAACACTAAATACAATAAATTGCAATAAAGGACAATGGGCAAATTTGTATGGGCACTGTCCCCCCCCACCAACAGTAACGGGATGCATGTCTATATGTTTATAAGGACCCAAAAAAAGACAAAATACTTATTTTAGTAGCAAAATCAATGGGATTTTTTTAATGAAAACAAGAGCCAAATAAGGCAAATCATCCATATATGTGTTCATTTTCAAACAAATTCCATACGATACGATTATGGTTTTCCAAGAAAACCCCATACATCTGGTGATCGTCTCCATAGTAAAAATACATAATGTTGCTGAGATCTATTAAATGAGACATGTTTCATTTCTGTTGGTGGGGGGGGGACATTTCTGCCCATGGTCCTTTAATACGAATTTGAATATAATTATGGAATGTTTACTAGACAAAGACATAAATACTTATATAGATAAATAAATACTTAAATACATAGAAAACCACCAAGACTCAGAAACGAATAGTCAAACTCATCACACATATACCATACCGGGAATCAAACCCGGGACCGCTAGCTTAGTAGGCAGGGTCAGGCACTAGGCCGACGCGTCAAATAAAATGCTGCTAATCAGAGTAATCAGTGTCCCCGGATATTTATTTATTTATTTAATTTATGTATGTTCGGTTCAGATCTTGCCAGGAAGGTTTGAACCACTTTAATAATTGAGCTGAAATTTGGTTTACCTACGCGATGACAATATAATAATATTGCATCTTTAAACTGGTCTTATGATGGAGTCGTAGGGCGGCCATAGAAACTCCTAAATTACACATGATAAACCCTTCGTCGTCCTAGGACTTATTGCAATCGTCCCGATGAGTATTTGATGTTAGTGCAAAAAAGTACAATCGGCAATAAAACCTTGTCCCAAAAGTTAAATATTTCACAAAACTCATTAATTTATAATTTCGACTTCGTTAAAGGTCACCTTATTCTATGTTATCTTTAAAAAAAAGCAGTATAAGGCTAGTATAATTTATTCGGACCATCGAAGTATGACGTAGAGTTGCCAACGACTCTACTTATCTCTCCTTTTTTAGTGTTGCAGAATAACGCCGCGGTACGTGACAAAACTAGATTATCCGATACGGAAAAGCTAATCGGATATGGAACTCACTGTTCACTGTAGTTGCACTGGTCTATGGCGTTTTTTTGTAAGCGAAAAGAGAAAGAAAGAAATAGAAAGAAAAATACAATTACTTATGTACTACACACACCAGACCCAAAAAAAAAAGTGAATATCTATATATATATATAGAGATACTATTAAACAAATACTTAGAGCTGGTAGCAAAATAAATACAAAAACTACACACAAATACCTCACATAAACATATTTAAAGCAGAAATACGAGGACGTACTTAGCCAGACCAGGTGGAACGACGATCTACGCAAAGTGACTGGCAAGAGCTGGATGAGAGTGCCCACGAATCGTGCTCGTTGGCGTGCAGAGAAGCCTATCTCCAGCAGTGGACTAGTATAGGCTGATGATGGTGACTTAGCCAGTATACAGCATTGACAATTCGGCACAATTAACAAAAACAAAACAATACTAAACTCTCCTCTCCATACAAGCCAGAAGGTAGCAAGCACTCTTGTAAGTTATGACGTTATTATGGCGTTATTATGGCTGGATTATAAAATATGCTATTAACCTAGATATGGATGGCTTTTCATACATGGTTGTCGAAATTATAATCATAATAACCAGTCCAACAAACAGTTTGTTTTAGCAAATAAATATAGATTGACATTATTTTTTTCCTGCCAACCGTACTTATTATATCATTGACTAGCGACACTTACTTCGTTTCTGTTTATGACAGTTTTCTGTATTACCCGTACACAATCCAGAATTAATTAGACATAAAAGGGTTAGGACCAAAAAGTTATGACCATAGTTAAGCTTAGTTAATCATACAAATAACGAAGGCGAAAAAAGATCATTTGTGCGACGATAACTATCCTCGCAACTAAGACCCTAGCCAAGATGCATTAAGCCAACGAATTTAAACCAATCGCACCCCTGGTAGATCTGCATGTTATTAGCCATTGAGGAGTTACTGTGACCACCATCCATCTCCATCATCATACCAGCTCCATAGTATTATATTATTATATCATCTGAATTACATAAGCACGCAAAATTTCAAGTCGATACGACAGTTAAAAGTTAATTAATATCTACTTCAAAGGTTTTATTAAACCAACGTCAACCCGCTTAGGGCTAATAGAGCAGCTAACATCTATCGTTTTAACCCATATTATGTATGTCCAGATTTTTTAACTAGTTTCGGAAATATTGATTATTTCAATCTGAAAATTTGTTATTTTCGTTTATGACCATGTCAGGAAAAGTCTTTAATTTCTTGTTTTATTTCAGATTTTTTTTTCGGTTTTATCTTACAACACACACACATCCATATGCGCTTATGCATATACATATACATAAAAGCAGCATATTTGCCAACGCATGGACATAAGCTTTGCTACAGTTCTCCTCGTTATTAGAATTATTACGAATCAGCGAAGTTTTTAAACCCATTTTCTCGTTTTTTACTAACTGTTTAAGTAATTACATTAAGTATGTCTAATAAGAAATACACTAGGTACTATATTTTATACTCAGTGAATAGTGAGCTAGTTGAAGTATGTTAATAATGAAACTTGCCCGAATCTGGATTCCTATTTTTGAGATAAAATGGAAATTTCAATTTTGCAATAGTGCTTTTAATGTTTATAATTATCGTTAGCCTTTAAGCGGGCTGGGATAAAGATCTACATCTAATTATGCTCCTCAAAATCCGTTAAGTTATTAACCTAGCAGTTCACAACGAAACAGACGTACATACTTTCGAAAAACATGTTGGGTTAAATATATGTTTCATCTGTCAGCTTATGTCTGTTGAATACTTGAAAAAACTGAATTAAAATAACGAAATATCGTGTCGAAATCTATTATTCTTTTCTACAAAATGTTATCTATTCGTTTGACATGTTTTTAAAGCTCGATATCTTATTAATTATATGAACAATAGAGGGTGTGAAGGATGTGATGTAAAGTAATGTTATTTTTAGGTGCTTTGCTTTCCACCTTGGGGTGAATTCGAGGCGTTGTCAATCTTGTCTAAAAAAAATCACCTCTTGTTCGCAGTTAAAAAATCAAACTCAGAAGAGTTTGAGTTTTAACCCCGGGTTAAAGTTTTACACGTTTTGTACTTACGCATATGGCAAATTTAACCCGGAAGTAATCGAAAATAACCGCGGTTTGAATATTGAAAACGTGACTTGAACAAAGTGACGGGAGCGATAATGAATATTAATAAAGGCTTGAGGGTAATCTTACACAAATTGACCCAGCCTTGTCCCAAACGCAGCTCGAAGGTTTGTAGACGAAATTAGAAATAGCTGGACATTTTTAGTACGTTGTCTCAGTAACGTATTAAAGTGAGATTGGTTTGATTTTAGAATGATAATTAATTAGTTGCGAAAAAATTGTAAAATGTACAGCTAGTTATGAGTATAACGATCTATAGATAAAATTAGTCCTTGCCAGTATAAACAAGACAATAGCAAAAAAACGTGTTGCTCTAATATTTTCTTTTACCATAGATTGCGACACTAGATGTATGTGGATGATATGTATTTTTTGATATCATTATAGTTATCACCCCAAGTGAAGTTTAATAATGGTCTTAGTTACTTATTAAATTGAACTTGAGATAGAGTTATTGGAAATAAATGTGCTAAATCACGTTTCGTGTCGGGTATGGGGTTTCTGGAGATTATCATGCCCTAAGCTAGGATGCAATACGAAGATATGACGAGGCATAATTAGGACCGCAGTTTAATCTTAATGTTTAGTTTTTATCTATGAGAACGGATCAATCTTACCAGGTTTTTAAAACAATTTATTTTCAACAACAACACTAAAACACCTGTTACACAAATCTCGGATATTTGCTTACTCCGTTATTTTACCAAATGCATAAATAGTGTACTTAGTCGGTCCTTAAGTTCTGTCACAAAGGTTTAGTCAAATAAAACTAACATTTGTTTATTTTTTAATTTCAAAATATATAAAAGTTAAAAGCTTAGTAAAAATACATTTTTAAGAATTAATAATCATTCCACATAGTTTCCGCAATTTCCGATACGATCTTCTAACATTCACGGCCGAAACCGATTAAAATACGCACCAGTTTTCTGGAAATAACACTTATTGAAAACGCTTTAAACGTTAGTTTTTGCTAACTAACAATCTTTTTTGTTTAATATTGTGAAGCCTCTTATCTGTGGCTATGTTTAGAAATCAGCATTATTTTCTTAACGACCCTCAAAAACCAGCTTATGAAGCTCGATGTTTGGTTGTTTTCGTATTGCTGCAAATTGATGTGAAATCGTAGGGTCGATTTAATGAATCGTGAAGATTGACCGGTGTACAAGCGGATCTTATTTGCTTGGGAATACATTTGCATCAGAATTTAAAGGATTTAAAGTCTGATCAATATGTCACGCAAATTTCGACTCAATACGAGAACTTTTACGAAAGTTATAGCCATTATCAGTATCGTGGTCGTGCGTGTTTTGACCCATGATTTCTGGCCCGAAATGATTCCATTTTAAAGCTCGTTCATCAAATGATTGCAATAGTAAAGAATATTAATTACACTTCTTTTCATTCTATATAAAATAAGGTTTTGATTGATGTACTACAGGTTTATAAAACTCTTCGATTTATTTTTTAAATTGTAATAAATCTCAGTGACAGAACGTATCAACCGACTAGGTACTTATTACGTTTACATAAATTATGAGATTTTAAGATTATTTTTCTGTATTATTTTATCCAATTTTAAAGCACAAATAATAGCTACTTTTACTCTTACTCTGAAAACACAATTAAGTTATTTTCTGCCAATATCTTTTTACACTATAAATTCAACCTTATGCTATGTGACACCGCTCTAAATTAAACTTAAAGTATTCTTTCAATTTACGCCTAATATCGAGTAAACCTTATGCCTTATTAACTCACTTATATCTCACCAATAACTACATTATAAAAAATAAATGTGAACCATTAAAGTTAACAAAAGTTTTCTTTACAACAAATAATACAATTATTTACTCTTCACTTTTAGATTATCCACTCATTCACTAAAAAAAAAACCCTTTTATATTCAGGTAAGGTATACCATTGATACTTTTAGTGCTTAAGTTTTTAAAGTATCGTGCAGGGCGGAATGGCACGTGATGGCTCGGCCGCGCGCGGATCGTGACTAAACTCTACTGTCATCTCGAGCGGTTTCTAAGCGGTCCGGCCTAATAAACTGGCCTGCTCAAAACACAGGTCCCAGAGATCTTTCTTGTAAGGTTCCATAAGTAAATGTCTCTATAGAAATTTCCGAGACTTTTGATAAAAGATAGAGAGACACATTCACGCCTTCATACCCAGAGTGGGGTAGGCAGAGCTTCAGAATTACCAACAGGTCTAAAAATTGGTTTACGTAGTTACTAAAGGCGGAAAATGTTTGTAGGTATTACCTAAAATTGAAATAAATCATAATTATTCAAAATAAATGATTTTAATTTGAATTTATTATAATGCCATCTGGGCCTTTGATCTTTTTTTTTTATGACTGAGAAGGCAAACGAGCACACAGGCCACCTGATGGTAAGCGGAAACTGTGACCCATAGACATTCGCATTCACAAGACTACAAGACTAAGACTGTAAATGCGTTGCCTATCCTGAGGACTAAGATGGAATGCCTCTATGCTAGTCATTACACCGGCTGTCTTATCCCCAAACCGGAACACAACAGTGCGAACACTGTTGTTTGGCGGTAGGTTAATGGATAAGATGGTGGTAGCGATCCGGACGGACTCTGCACAGAGTCCTACCACCCGCAAAATCTGTCTGTTAATCTGTTATGTTAATGTTTTTAACTCGGCCGCCATTACTGTTTAGTAAAAGATCTATCAAAACGTCAATAATACGATAAAACGTCAAAAAGCAATACGGTCTAACCGTGTATAAAATCTGGGCCCGGGTTATAATATTGTTATAAAATATTAATGGACAGTAATTATATTGGTATAAAACATTATTAGCAGGATATTCTGTAACATTATCTCCAAGACTTCGACGGAAATTAGTCCAAGATGGTGACAAATTGTGGTAATTTTTTCAAGTCAGCGTTTTTTGCCTAAGCGAAGTTTGAGTTTATATTTAAGTATAAGAAATTTAAACTAAATTAAATTGAATTGATAAAGTAAATTGAATCGTTCGAAGCTGGTATGTACAGAATTATGACACTTTTTATTTTATGCTCATTATGAGTAATAATAACAAATTTCTTTAAACTGTACAAGCGTAAATTACATAGCGAAGATCTTGATTTTACTATTTCTCCATACTAAATGGTATAATAATTCAACAATTTTATTTCCTACAGAAAATACCAAAAACAGCAATCATGAATCAAATCATGAAACTTTATAATTCAGTTAGAGTGCATGCAAGTAAAGTTCAAATATACATAGTACCGGAAATCAAGAGCGTTCATTTTTTAGCGTTTTAGCGAGCGTAAAAATCGTACAATAGTTACGTAGGTTCTCTCTAAACTTTCACTTAATTCTTACAACATTATCTTTTTTTCTTAATCATAAGTAGGCAGCTACGGGGGCGTAAAAGACGTTTTTAAAATAAATTGAATTTATTTCCTGGCACTGATGTTAATCTTCAGTATGCCTTTAGAAGACATTTTGTAAATTGGTCTCGTTCCAAGGTAATTTCTTTTCATTTGTTGTTTATTGAGGTTTAAAGGGGTTGTTTACTGTATAGTCTAGTCAATGCTATTTATTTTAATGCCTATTTTCAACGCCAAGAACTCCAAAACGGGTAGTTTTCGAATGGAAAAAATTAATCCTGGCAAATAAATGTGTTAAGATTGACATACAATAAATACTACTACCAAACTTTTACTGTTTTTAGTGTTCCGTACGAAAATGGTAAAAAAGCAACCCTTATGGTTAGAATTCGGTGTCTGTCGGTCTATCACAGTTTTTCTCTGAAACTATACAAGCTATCAACTTGAAGTTTGGCGTAGTTGTATAACTTGCTTGCCCGCATCTGTTTTTACTAAAAACAATATGAAATTATTTTCCTAAAAATTTGAAAAAAAAACTCTATAAAATAAAATCAAATATATGAATATAAATACCGACTTTACTGTCAAGTTAATAAGGCCTATCTAAACAATGCGCTAAAAATAGAGACCTTGTACTGAATTACACCTAGAGCCTTTCCACTTCTAAGCCCTTCTTGCTACCGAATCGATACTTTTTACTATAGAACCTTATTTCCTGTCAAGTAAATAAGCCGAAAACCGGACTCAATGGAAACAGCGTAGCCTAAGCCAATTAAGATTACATCTATAAAGAAATAGCGACCACATAATGTTAACAATATGGCAACGATATAGTTAATATAAGACCCTAAAGGTATATAACCATGCGCGGCAGCTGCACGAGCCTATGTTACACTCGAGCAGACGACGTCCATTTGCCGCGTGAAGCAATAAATTAACAATCGAACGCGGCGTCGTGAAGTAAAAGAGTTATAATTTATAAAAGTGGTATATATTATATTTGATCTATTCAAAATACAGTGTGTAAATGGTATACGGGCGTTCCTTTTAACTGTGGTTAGTATAGCCCCTACTGAGCACATTTAGGCAGCTTTGTTAAAATTAAATTTAAAAAAAATAACCATACAAAATAATTTAACACGTAATGTATACCGAAAAATGCAATTAATTAAAAACGCAACGTACTTACCTGACAGATGGACTTCGATGTACATTGCGGGTTAATAACGGTTTATACGTTAGCGTAATCAAAATAATTCTTTCAGTTAATGATTAGCAGAGTCATAATCTATGTCCAGTTTTAATAAACGCCCGTATACCATTTACACACTGTATACATAATTTGTTACCTATGTTAAACTCATAAGTGCGTAGATTTTGACTAGTTTCTAACTTTACTTTGGTTTATGTGAGTTTGCTGTAACACCCGTTCATAAACCGGAATTTATAAAACAAAAAATCCTTCCTTTTGTATCACTATTGATGATAACCTCATTAAAAGCCTTTGCGTATATTGAAAGATCTAAGGATAGGTACATACAAAGGGATTGACGACGGGAAGCGACTTTGTTTTATAGGTTGGTACTGTGGCAAAACGTGTATTTAGAGGTCCTCTAAATCATTATGAGAAAAAGACAATTATTTTCATATAAAATGAGCCATTTCCCTTTAAATTCGTACATGTGAGTAGGTACAACAGTTGACTATTATAAACATACTGAAATCAGACTCATTTCCATTTGTGTATTCTTGCTTTATTCCTACTTCTAGGAATTAGGCCAGATAAATAAAAAACTGTTTCGGCTTTCCTGACCTTCTCTCGGTGGCCTCGCACAGAGTATAATAAAGATATAAAAACACAACACGAGATGCCCGAATATGTTAAGCCTATTGCCGGATTTCCTTGGACCGTTATATTTCCCGCTTAGGGTACAATGCCAACGATAAATCCAACGAATTCATATGTAGGTATGTATTTAAAAACTATATGGTACTAAAATAACTATATTAAAATAATAGAAACCAAACGCTAACATTCGTATTCGATGGTAACTTGTCTAGCCCTAGTGATTATTTATATTATATAAGTCGATTACTATAAATCAGTAAAATACATTTTAAATCTTACGATACGAAGTGCTGTTAGTGACATTAGTTTTTCCCCTTTCCAAGAGAAACACCTTGGTAAATGTATTGTTCTGTTTTATTACTACAAATTGCAGCTCAAGCACGTAAATTCCGCTTTTTAATATATCTTGATTCGCCTTTATTAAACAATACGCTGGCCACGCAGGAAAAAATAAATTTCTAATTTTGGGGTGATTTTCGTTTCGGGTGACTGATGGAAAAAATGATTCATCGCTAGATATTGGTCAAAGCATAATATTATCTTTTAGACAGCAAAGATTTTCTTCTCCGTAATAACTGTTTGTTATTGCGCAATAAGTGCTAGTTTGTTAACGTGTATATTGAAATTATTCTGTTTTATGTGCACCCGTATTGGAGTTCTGAGTTTGCGCTACCGTAAGTAGGTACCTATTTGATTAAGCGCAAAGGCTTTGTTTGACTATCTGCCGAGACACGGCGAATGATTAGAAAGTAATGGGTGGTAAGTGTTGGTCGAGGAACCTGACTATATATTATTGTGTTCCTATCCGGAGTGATTACCACTTGAATTTACGAGCCGTGACACTTAAATTCGTTCGAACGAATGCGTCAAGTCATCCATCCTTATAGAAGAATCAAAGACGCTAAGGTGTGTTAATTTTCCTTTTACCCCTTATAAGTTTTCTTATATAAAAAATATTTTGTATTATCGTATTTCTGATCAGTCTTTCGACAGTTAGATAATTTAAGTTTACGTTTTGACTATTGTTGTTTTTTACGGCAACATGTGTCGTGAATTCGGTGGATGGCGTTAGAGTACCTTTTACTTATTATTTACATAATATTATTAAACTAGCAGTTGTCTTTTACCGCTTTTTCATTTTTAACCCTGTTACTAAAAAAAATATGTTAGTGCTAAGTTCGACGGTGGTTGTTTTTTAATGTTAATATCCTGGAAAACTGTATTTTTACCAAATTTTGGAATTACGTACTCGTAAAGTACCAAATTTCTTCATTTCATTGTAGCTTTTAGCTATGATACGTGCGTAGTGTTCACAGCCATATAGGTAGAAACGCTATAAAATCAATTAAGTACCAATCTATCAATTATTCAAAATCTAAAATAGTGAGGTCATCCATGAAAATCATGATAGTTTTCTACAACTTCCAAATACAAAAATAATTTCATTTCTATCATAAAATTGCCTATACTTTCAAATCCAATTAAAAAAAGGATTTCTTCACCTACTCCAATTTGAACCCGTAGTGCCTTAAGCAAATATTTGATTGTTTCTGGGATCATTTCACGTGCTGCACGATTGTCAACCGTGCGCTCGCATCACAATCACCGCATTATGAGCACGAGCGGATGCGTCGTATTTGGTGACGATTCTCGTAATTGAATAATTTGAACTCGTAAATCCAAATAAACGGACCGGTGTCTTTTGTATGCTTCTTTGCGAAATTTGCTTCTTACAGGCACAGTTCAAGTTTCATTGGTCGCCCGCAGGCTTGTAGCAATTCATTGACGAGTTTTTTTTGCATTATCTTGCCGGGAGCTATTGCAGCGATGCAATGTATCACGAAAAGCATGCCGGGTATCGACCAATGGAAGTTGGAACTAAGCCTTAAGAAGATTGGTAGCGCCGCTAAAATCGCCTATCTGTCAAAAAAAAACATACAAATTTAGCTCGGGGCGATAACGTTTCTCACCCCCTAAATCAAGTTCGATTTCCACGATTCTTGAATAATGTTGTAGTTATTATAAATTACTACTTAGATCTGGTACTCTCATGTTTTTTTTAAAGAAATATTTCCTTAGAAAGGAAAATGTACAGACATAGTTTTTCATGATATCTGCAACATATTCCAAAATCGTTAAAAATTGGACTAGTTTTAAGGGGAGGGAAAGTTATCGCATATCGTATGGAAATTTTTAGCTTCACAATCCTCTAAAGTACTCGAGCATTGTCTGCGAAATATTTATTTGTTTGTTATATGTATGTAATGCTCTTTATCTTTTGTCTGGCTGCATCGAGGCAAAGACAAAAGATGCAGCGCAAGAGAATTTTTAACGTGTTCGGGTAGACTAGCACAAGAGCGTATGAAAGCGAGATTACTTATTCTGCGGAGTGAGCGACAGTGATGTACAAACCCAAAGCTAATTTTATGGACAATTTTTTGCGTCTTAAGTGCATTATTAGCCTACCTTAAAATTGATTTAAAAGACATAGACATAATTTGATCTAATTACTGCACAAAAAAACTGCTACGTAATGTGGTAGTGTAAGTGTAGTAACATTGTTCGGTTTTAAGCTCTCTCAAAGTCTAAACTTTATCTTTTGTCTGGCTGCATCGAGGCAAAGAGAAAAGTTGCAGTGCAAGAGATTTTTTAACGTGTTCGGGTAGACTAGCACAAGAGCGTATGAAAGCGAGATTACTTATTCTGCGGAGTGAGCGAGAGTGATGTACAAACCCTAATGTTATTTCATGGACTATTTTTTGCGTATTAAGTGCATTATTAGCGTACCTTAAAATTGATTTAAAAGACATAGACATAATTTGATCTAATTACTGTACAAAAAAACTGCTACGTACCTAATGTGGTAGTGGCCGCTTGAGAACATGGTTCAGTTTTAAGCTCACTCAAAGCCTAAACTTTAAACTTAAAAATTGTAACCTATTATAGGTACCTAAATTTAATCGTAACTTATAAATTTAAAAGTGTGTTTGTAAGTATATCCTTTAAATGAGTAGAAGAAAGCAGCGAGACTAGTTAAATTAATACAGATGTAGTAAAAGGGTCTAATTATTAGTCGTATTTTTATTACATTGTAACAATCGCATGTACTGTATCCAAATACAAACATATTATTCTCATTGCACGCAAAACTTATAGTCAAACAACTCGCAATAAAACTTTTAACAGGGGCTAGGACATGGAAATTCCCCAACGCCGTTCGAGTAACAGTCGCTGGTTTTGCGCTTAATGGCGCGGGAAAGGCTTTTAACCTTCTATTACGCAACATCGTCTGTGTCTATTTCTAACTAAATTATACCGAGATTATGTATAATTTATGAATTCAAGACCTTGATTGCCGAATTTAGAGAATTCATTAAATAAACGAATTTATCGAAAGGAAAATAACTCGTCTGTAGGCAAAAAAATCTCTAATCAGAAAATTACTGAAAACACTTTAAACAATCGCTTTATATATTGAATAAGTAATAAGTAAAATTAAGTACTTATAAGTATTAAAAATAAAACCAAATTAGTGTTTTAATCACTTTGCCAGCAATTTTAATCATACATCTGTAATTTACTACCTAAAATATACATTTTACGACATTATATAAAATCAGTTCCTAAGAATAGTTCCAGTACACGTGGCAATACCAACATTGTAGGTAATATTCCTTTGGAAAAGTATCCAACGCTTGGAGGTAGTTGGAGTTGGAATGTTTCAACAAAAAATAAAAAGGCTATTCCTAACGCCGGCCGGCGCGGCGCAAAGCTTTTTAAATTTCTGGGCTAGACTCGAACAAGAAAAACTGATAAATAAACGGTTTTTTCAATATTAGACGAGCGGTGTGGCCAAAATTCCTGGGCAAGTTATTTCTTTGCTGGTTATTTAAATCAAGGAGGGTAAAATTATTTTTTTGTACGAAAAATAAAACAACAATATGTTTCAGTTTTAAAATAACACCTTTTTTTCTTTGCTATACTGCTGGGAAGAAGCTTTCACGCATACCACCTGGGTCACTTACACTTACATCTATTTTATGTCAAAAAGTAAGAATCTCAGATGTACAATATGGCTTACACTGGTTAAGCCGGTCCAGTAACATCACTGTGGAACAGCCGTATATTACTTCACATTAGACAAAAATAAATGGGGTGACTTTAGAAACGCGAAGCGACTTTGATGATCTTTTGACTCACCTATTTTCTGCAATGTGTGAGTTATTATTTAGCTTCTTCTCGACGTTGCTATCATGTGTTTCATATGCGAGCGCAAAATATTAGTAGCGCGTATTAGAGTATTTTCGGACAAATTAATTTTCGACATGCTTCAGAGGTGACTTTGATATTGTGATACGAGGGCTGTTTGATACGTGGTTTTAAAAAGTAAAAATGGTTTTTTTTTTAAACAATTTACATTTGTTTCTCAACATAGTCAACTTTGAGGGCCAAACACTTGTTCCAGCGAGTTTCCAATTTTTTTATCCCCTCCAAAAAATACGTTTTGTCAAGGTCTTCAAAATAGGCGTTTGCACCTGCGATTCAGTCCTCATTTGTCAAAAATGTTTGCCCTCCAAGCCATCTTTTCAGATTTAGGAATAGGTAACAATCGCACGGAGCTAGATCCGGCGAATACGGAGCATACAGAACCAGCTCGAAACCCAACTCGCGGATTTTGGCCATTGCAATAGTTGACGTGTGCACTGGGCATTGTCTTGATGAAAGAGGACTTTCTTGGTGGACAATTTTGGTCGTTTTTCCAACAATTTGGCATTAAAATGGTCCAATAACTCTGCGTAATTACGGCCAGTGATAGTCTTTCTCTTCGCCAGTGATAGACTGTCGCCATCGCCTTCCCAGCCGACAAAATAGTCTTGGCCTTCTTTAGGGCACGTTCACCAGTCACCATGCATTGTTTTGTTTGCTGTTTTGATTCAGGAATATAATGATAGACCCAGGTTTCGTCCATAGTGACTAATCGACTGAAAAAAATCCGAGGATTACGCTTCACCATATCCAAAAACAGTTTTGAAATTCGCTTTCTTTCGCGTTTTTGTTCGATTGTCAACAAACGTGGCACCCATCGTTCAGACAGCTTTGTCATACCTAAATCTTAATGCAGGATTTTATGCACTCGCTCAGTGGAGATGCCTGTGTTCTCAGCTTTTTCACGCACCTTCACTCGGCGGTCGTCGGGTACAATATTATGGACTTCTTCAACAACATCCTCAGTAGTGACTTCGATTGGGCGACCAGAGCGTGGAGCATCAGATGTGCTTGACCGACCACATTTAAGATCATTTATCCAGTTATAAACAGTCTGCAACGTTGGTGCGTTAGTGCCATGAACAGAATCAAGTTCAGTTTTTATTGTGACAGCACTGCAACACTTCACAAAAAAATGTTTTATAACGGCACGAAATTCAGATTTTTCCATAGTAGTTGAAAATTTACGAGTGATTACAGTTAAACAATGGTCATACTGACAAAAACTAGTTTTTTTTGCTGAATTTTTGACAGTCTTCATTTGAAAGATTGTGCCTGCCAGTGTTAATGCCATTTACCAGAAAAAGGTTTTACAAATAGTTTTTAAAATGACTTATCAAACAGCCCTCGTATAAACACAGCGATAATTAAAGTAGCAGAAACAAGATGTTAAGTATTTTTATCAAGCCGTCTACGGTACTTGCCTCTAGCTGCTTTAAGTTAATCCAAATGAGTAGTTAGTCGCCAATACGATATTTAAAAAAAAAATCTGTGATAAAATGCGAGCTACAAAAGATTGTCGTATAACTTACTAATAACTTTCTAGCACGTGACGTAGCAAGTGAGATAAAGATTAAGATGTTTGCACTGCGGGGTTATTATGACATGCAGTTCAGTTTACGCTGAGAGAAAAGGACAGAGCTGTATAACTTGGTACCAACAAAGGAAGAGTACAGAGTAAACTTAACGCTAAGTTGTAGGAACTATTTGGCAAGTAAGTAGTCAGCTCCAGAACCACAATGCAAATAACCAATAACATCAACAAAACTTTCGAAACAATAGTTAAGGTTATGATTGTAACAGTTTCCTTGGTTGAACTTGGGATTTTAAGGAAGAGATATCGACAATATTAAAGCAACAAATGCCAAGCTCCGTGATTTATATAAAAATTTGACACGGTATCGCGTTGTTGGTATTGAATACGATATACCTAATACTTATTATGATATTTACAGGTACAATGAATATATTAAAATAAAATAAATATATTATTGGTACAATGGCCCTAAAACTTATATCCAGTTGAACTAACCGTCGTTGTTGGACACTTTTTTGAGTAAATGGGACGAGGCTGTTGATATTTTTGCTACACCAAAGCTTTGGTCCAAGTTTATTTATTTATTTAAACCTCTTTGCACAATACAAATAGCGAAACGTAAAAGTACAAGTGTGTGTAGGTACTTAATGCCTAAAGGTATTATCTACCAGCCAAACATGGTTAACATAGTGCGGGTGGAGATTTAAACGGTGTTGAAAACTTAGTTTAGTTTAATAATACCTGATACGATATTGGAGTGCGTACAGATGTAGGGTGGTGTAACCAATGTGAAAATACTTAAGTACCTATTTTTTCTTAATTTATTTGGCATTACGTAATGGCGTAGGAATTGAAAACTCTGCGTTTAGCATGCTCGGAGTAATAATAATATTTATGGCAACGCAGCGTATGCGTACAATCAATAAAATAGTTTTGATGAAAATGGTAAACTCTAGTATACTGAACGACGTAGTCTTGGTAATGACTCTTCTTAAAAAAATAACGTTATCTGCGATGTTTTATTTATTACACTTTTACCCACTAAAGAGCAAATTACTGAGGTTGTAAGTATAAAGTGGGTACGTGAGTGGGTAATAAAAGTCTGTTGCTTGTCGTGGTTAATTTAGACTAGGATATTTATCAAATATGAACTGATTGCTATTTTATTCTTTTCTATATAACTTAGTTACGGCTTAAACTGAAAAAAAATTGGCTTGGGAAATGTCACGTATCTCAACTAGTTTTAGGATCGGTTACAGAAAATCGCGAAGTAGGTATACATCTGATTTCAGTGACAAGACGAGGTGTGCTTTTTAGCGAATGAAGTATTTTTCAATGACTCGAAAATGAGTTACCTACACACCTAGATTCTCGTTTCGAAAGTGTAAAACTGCTTTAACAATGATTTACTTTAAAATGTTCAGTTAAACATCGAGTTTTCAATTTATCGTGATGATAAATCACTTGTGATCAGCAATGCAATGCAATGGCGCGATTGTAATTCTGATTGTCCGTCGGTAGATCGATTGGTTTCTTTTCCGCCGTATTAAAAGTAAAAAACGTTTGTTTTGTTGAATATTAGTTAGTCAGTTTTTGTTTGGACACATTTCTGGTCCCCCGGGAATGTATGATCATGTTTTTGAATTAATTAAATATGAATTTATTATAACTGATAAAATTTAATCATGACTGACAGACATAATATTTATTATTTAGATACCTACTTGGAGAGTAGCAATCTATGAATAGACATTTTGTGACAACGTATTTCATTCTAATGAGACTGTAAATGTTTGCCTTCCTTTTTTTTTCTTCATTTAATCGTGTATCTTTATTTCTTTTGTAAATAAAGTATTTACGTACACACATGCTATATTTGTAATAATACACACGTAAAAAAAATATTTCGTAAGTTGCGTTGAGAACAAGTTAAAGTGAGTTTTATTACGGAAATAAAAATAAGGCGGGCCGGGCCACAGCCAAAATAAACTCTAAACTCATATATTTATAATATGAATTAAAAATAAATTACGGCTTTTAGTGCGGTATTATCATTACTCGCTCCAGACTTAATACGCTAGCCTAGTGTATCTTAGTGCTTTATGCTACAGTGATCGAATACATCTCTTCCAATAATATTATGAACGGATAGTGAGGAAATTACGTCATCCATATAAGTAATCTCGGGGCTGTTACGTGATCCCCGTTGTTTGCCTGGATAGTGGTATCATTACCACCAATAGGGTCGTACATCTCAATTTAGGCTGTTGCTATACTGACTATAAACGGTTTCATTAACATGGTTCCGTGTTAGATAAAATATAATGTTATGAATGGTAATGTTTGTAGTTTTCCAGTAAAAACGATGTCAAACCTATTTTAGCCTAGCCTAAATAACGATTCTTGTTTTGTACAAAAAAACGTTGCATAGTACGAGTAGTTCAAGTTCGGCGTTGCGTTTGGTGTAAACTGTATAATGTATAGATCTGGTATTTAAACTTAATTACAACAAGAAACTAAGACCAGACGAGGGGTTCGCGAATTTCTCAGCGTCTAGCAATTTGCAAGCTACAGAATATAACGAGAAGTGTAGAAATCTTAAATCAGATACAAAGCACATGCACAAAATAATTTAAAAGCATTGAGAATGTTCTCATAACATTCACAAATTAAGATTATCTTCAGAAGTTATCGAAAATTACAAGAAACTTTTACAACTTGAGAAGTTTCTCGTCGGTGCAATGTTAGCCGAGGCCAGGCGAGAAAGTCAGTTTATTGTCTTAGAAACTTCATAATTTTGTGGAACCAAGAAAGTTGACGACAACCAACTTCGTCGTCGGTTAATCGAATTTAAAGTCGTCTATAATATCCATCTATAATGGCCATCGATTCTAATCTTCTTTGAAAAATTATGTGCATTATACCAGAAATACCTTACCTTAGTCCAGTTAGTCAGAACTCAATTAATTTTATGGGGCACAGACAGTTCACAAACAATGACTAATGTGAACCATCGGAAAAATAAATATGCTCTTTAGGAGTGTTCCATCGATCCAGACCTGCGGACCACAAAGGCCACTCATAACTCCATGGTGCTTTTTTCAACGAATGTAAAACTTAATCCCTTCCCTGCCGGCTTCTGACTGTCCGTTGGTTATTTTTAGATTAGGGACTCAATTTCACATTGGTCAGTGGATAGCAAAATATTAGACGTAATAATAAAAATAGGTATCTCGTTTTTTATAACGTATTACGAAATTTCTGCCAAGAGCTCACTTAAATCAGCAAGAAATTTACACATAAAAACATAATCTGGCAAATGTGAAAACAAAATGGCATTTACGTTTTATTAATTCATAAATAAATCAAACCGGCGTGGAAAGACACATCAAAATCCAGTCTTGTATAATCAGGTGATTTGCATGTCGTATGTTCACAAATGTACAGCGAAACACGCAAGGAAACAAATAAATAAGTATCACGCGATACGTGGAATTTATTATGAATAATGCCTATAGGACAGTTTTTTGTAAGTGTTATTGCTATGAATTAAGGCAGACTTGCATTAGCTAGCGCTACATAACTAACATTTTATCACTACTTACTTCCTTTACATTTCTCTTTTAAACGTAAACTATTCGTTATTTTGGAGGTAGGTATATGAGGAAAAAGGAAACTAAAAAGATGCTTGAGGAGATGTAGGACAATTTATACAGTTTGAGATTCGAAATTAAACCTAAATAGGTACTTTTCAGACACGCTTTAACTACTATATGAGACGTTGTAAGAATAACTGTTAGTTAAAGTTGATAAGGAAAAACTTTAGTGTGCAACCAAGAATTGCGGCGATAGCGGTGTGTTGTACGGAAAGGCGAGCGAGGAAAGAAACGCATATAAACCGTCTCTTCGACGAGCGCGGCGGCGCCGCATATTATGCATTATCCATTTCTTTTTTCCGCTTGACGCCAACCGCTCCACTTCCGCTACCGCCTGTGGTCTGGGCGTTACTTTTATCGTTGATTGCACTTAAAAAATAAGCTATTTACAATCTAGACACATTTTCGGGTCAACCACATAGAAAACTCACGACGTGGGAGTTATAAATTGGTTTCATCATGGTAACCAAGATTAATCATGCCTGTATTTCATAGAATAAAGGGTTTATGTTGTAAACCACTATTCAGTGTACTACCTACCTTATTAAATACCAAGAAAGGTTATTTTTCTTCAGTTATTCATTTGGAAATGTGATCTTTTAACTTCGGATGGCGCATGGTTCCCTCATATACCAAAAAGTCCTTAACTTCTGAGAACTTCAGCGGTACTGTAATCACAATAAAAGCCCTAAGGACCTAGCTACGAAACAAATACTTTGAAATCCAAGATATTCTTCAACGATGATCTTTGAAATAATAATTTTAATAAGTACCTAAGTAAACAAAGTAAGTAAGTAAGTAGTAAGGTTGTCTGGAAGAGATCGCTAACTAGCGATAAGACCGCCTGTTGTTTACCTGTTGTTTTTGTTTTAATTTTACTGGATCTCTGTAATGTTTTGTTTGGTGTTCAATAAAGTGTTTTGTATTGTGTAAACATAAAGTTTCACGTTTACCTTCGATGCATCAACTTAGGTAGATAGGTACTCATCTACAATTTCAACCACGAAATTCAAAATTTATTATTATACTTACTAGCTGCTTCGTGAGTAACATACATACGAACTCACAACCAACTTTCGTATTTAGATAATTAATAATCGTGTCATGTGATTAAAGTCGAATTGTCGACGGGTGTTTCTTGTGGTTTTTTGGATAGGCCTTATAGCCGAGATCGGTTGTTGACGAAAATATTACGATGACCACAGAGGATGACCGAACAAACGATCAATAATATAATATTATAATGTGACGTTGAAACAGTATTATTTTTTATTGTAACGTAAGAATAGTATATTACTGCAGAGGCCGCGAAATTGGATGTTGCGGGACGAGTATGAGTTAGCGTGGCCGAGACCGCCCTTCCCGGCTTGTATAGTGCTTTTCTCCAACAATACGAGAAAATACAACACAATAGTGAAAAATATTAAACACAGTCCCAAAATTTCCTTGCAAATATAACCTACTCACTATTTTATTTTCATTCGGAACAGGTACACACCACACACACAGCCCCAGGCCGAGCCGCAGCCCAGGCAGGGCAGGGCAGGCCCAGGCCAGGCAGTACCGGCACAGGTAGGTTTTGCGGGTGGTAGGACCTTGTGCAGGGTCCGTCCGGATCGCTACCACCATCTTATCCATTAACCTACCGCCAAACAGCAGTGTTCGCATTGCTGTGTTCCGGTTTGGGGATAAGACAGCCGGTGTAATGACTAGCATAGAGGCATTCCATTGGCAACGCATTTGCAGTCCTAGGCTTGCAGTCTTGTGAATACGAATGTCTATGGGTCACAGTTTCCACTTACCATCAGGTGGCCTGTGTGCTGGTTTGCCATCTCTATGAAATAATAATAAAAAAAATACGATTTAGTACGAAACTGAAATAAAGCATTAAATGAAATCACAAATTTAAACGTAATAAATACAATTTGAATAAAATATAGTTAAAATTATAATATTTACTACACGTTTATGTTAGGTATTTCGGCAATTTACTTTGGTAATGAACGCAATTTCTTTAAAAAAACAGTCAAAACTATTTGACACACTTTTAAATAAGCTATAAGCGCTGTTAGAATAGCTTTCCCTTTTTAGTCTATGACATTTAAAAAGTAAAATTAACATGAAAGAATTTTGAGTGTACGAGTGTTTGGCTGTATTGAGTTACCTATAGTAATTATCCTAGTCTAAACATGGTTTTAAAAAGTAAAACACCGGGTACGTACTGAAATTTCATATATTTTCGCGACCCGTGCCGTTGGTAAATAACAATTATTATTTTTTATTTTGCCTGTGCCCGCAACTCGGATCTTCGCGGTCTGATTTTACAACGGTAAGATTAACATTTCCGGGCATGTGGGAGACAAAATACATAATCTGACCTCTACCAGATATCAAAGGTTGAGGTTGAGGCACTGGTTCCATCGCAAGCGAGTAAGCGATGAACTATCGGCGATTTTCTCGCCCAAGAAACGAAAAAAAGATTACTTTTCGCCGATAGTTCATCGCTTTCTCGCTCGCGGTGGGACCAGTGCCTTAAGGTTGCTTTAAAAGTTCAGAATGTGAACAGGATGCATTTAGTATCTACCGAAGCAATTTATTTTCGACAAAAAATTCTCCCCAAATACCCCACGAAGGGTAGAATTACACTATGCTATAATTGTATTTTTTTCTAAATTCCTATTCTTTATTTTGTTTTTTTTCTTTGTGTTGCCATGCTTTGATGTTCAATTTATTCTGTTTATTTTTCTTGTGATCGTCGAATAAATGTTTCTGTTTCTATTTTATATTTCTAATATCTTTAAAACAAACTCCCTCGCTGCGTCTATCTGTATGGTATGTTTTCGATAAATTTTTTTCTTGCACGGATTTTCATGCGGTTTTCACAATCATTTACATATTTTTTTACGGAATTATCTTACTTATAAACGCGAAAGTTTGGAGTTTTGCTACGCGATCACGCCAGAACAGCTGAACTAATCTGGATGAAATTAAGCATAGAAACAGACTAAAGTGTGGAATTGCGCATAGGCTACTTTTTTTTGTGGAAAATCGGACAGTCCCGAGGGAGTAGCGAAAAAGACGTAGTCATGCGCAGAAACTGGTGTATAAGAAATTCTGGTTTGTGTACTGCTGGCCTCGCAATCGCAATCGAAGTCAAAGAACAATTGTTTTTATTTTGTATGCACGCTCGCCTTGGGACTGTCAAAATGAACACGATTGCGAATACGAGTGCGTTAGCCAATTAGCCTGCGAGTGCTACAGAAAACTCACATAAACCGAAGCGAAGCGCGGGCAGTTCACTAGTTAGGTTTTAAGATCGTTTACAGGGCCGGAATTCTAGGCCGTATAAATCATTATCGTCTTTAACTTATAGTGGCCGAGTTTTAAACAACAATACCATAACAGAATGAAAGCTTATTACTTATTTATTTCGTTGTTAACTTATAGCGTCAATCAATCTTCTATCATAATTATTCTGATAAAACTCTACAGCACTTACGTGTAGCAATTACCAATCATCTGATACCTTTCAAGGCCCGCCCATGCATTTAGTAACAGGGGAACACAAACACACAGGCTGTTAAATAACACACTTTATCCAACGTACACAAAGCCAATGTACCTACTATCAGCCCATCGGACCCTGACCCGCCATAGAACGCTGTCACAGTCACATTATAAAACAATTTGTTTGGTACTTCTTACGAGTTTTTTTTTTGTGTTCTTTGCCCCGCGGCGACTTGAACAGCTACTCCGCGGGAGTATGGCGTTTCCACTATGAAGGGATTCTGCCAGTGTCAAGTATATATAAGTATAAATCAATATAGTAATAAAACACACAATCCAATCTTCTCTAGGAAGATTGGTGGCAACGTTGTACGGTGATGTAGGACAGAGGCCAAGATAGTTTTAACCTCTGTACCACTGAGAGTCCATTTGAAACGAGAAGATGCCAGGAATCCAGGATACACGAAATAAGTCCAAGTCTTCTATCACTGTGCTACACAAAGGCATTCAAAGTACAAATAACTAACAAAAAAGAACTTTGAACACCTAAATACACAAAAATAAAAACTAAAACAAATTACACATCCGCCATCTTTTGACGTTGCAAATGGCCCTCTTCTTACGACTTGAATCATAACGTCACTGTGACATGTGATAGAACTCTTTGGTGGGACAAGGTTCCGATGGGCGTATAGTACCGGATTAGTGTGGAGCGAAGTATTCACTGCATATCCATAGCATACAGATCCATATTTAGTTGGACATTTTGCCCCTCATAGCTGATTACTGGAAAAACATAGCTGTGAATTTATTACTGTTATTATTCAATTGGGACCTACTCTACTCTTCATTATTATATTGTTATGATTCACGCAGGATGCGTCACCTACGGCTCTTACGAGATCGCGACTGACGCGTGTCGATGGCGAGGTTGACCAGAAAAGACTAACAAAAGCCGGACTTTCCGGACATGTACGTACATGTTTGGCCGGACACGACAGTCACTAAAACCGGACAACTGGCAACCCGAACTGCATGCGAATATAAATTTTCAAGTAACGTCTGGGAACTATTTCCAACAGTGCCGTCAAAGTTGAAAAGAGCCGGTGAAACTCTTAAGACACATTTTGTATTCCAAGTCCATTCCAAAGCGAAAACATTTCCTGCTCTAACTAATTCAACGCTTAAATTAATTATACGATTCATTTGGGCTATCCTGCACTCTCGGAAAACTGGACGGGAAACAAGTTTCTTGGAGCCAGATTTATCTTGTTTATTAACACATTCAAGGCTAAAATGGTGATATCGTGTCTTTTTGTACTGAAATCGCAGAGCTTTGGCACTGTGGTAATGTAATGTTGATTTCTATAGATCGCCAAAAGTATAATGTTATACACCTCAAGGTGATTTTAAACTTTTACCTCGTTACAAAAATAATTAGTCACGTTGGTTTGGTGGTTAGAAACACAATGTGTTACGGTTGCGTCTGAAGGCTTAAAAAGACTATATTAAGAAGAAATACATTTTAGATATTTACCTTATATTAATAATATACAGAATCTTACGCGTAGCCAACGTATTATACAATAACATATGTATTTATTGTTTCGGACCACAAGTTGTACATAGGATTTTAATATAAGTAATAAGTTATGGTAGGTAGGTTAGTAAAACCTATTTATTAAAATTTTGTGTTCGTTTAAATTACATTACATTACAAGTTGGGTTAGGATATTGATTTTTCCGACCCAGAACATTAAAAGGGGATAATCAAATCTGTCCGCAATTGCGTTTAGAATGCTGTTGGGAATTACCGCCACTATTATCTTAAAATAAAATGTACGGTGCCAATAATTGGTGGTGTGCCAACAATATGGCAGTTTTCCTTCAATAAAACCACAGGAATAAAAGAACGCGGTTGTCCATCTCTGCCACACTGTCTCTTGCACCTGTCAGTATATTTGTTCAACTAGAGAGTGTGAAAGCGATAGAGAACACCGTTAAATACTGTGGTTTAACTGTAGTACTTAAGATTTACATTATAACGCATCCCTTTGCCGTTAGTTAAACCCTTTTAAAACCCCTTCGAACCTTTAAGTTCGTTATTATAATTAACCACCATTACATGCCGATACTTCTTATTTTTTTAGTAATGGTATCCCCCGCAGTGATTTCGCCAATGTCAAGTGAGTAGAGTAAATCAGTAATCAGAATAAATCCAAAGTAAAAGCCAGACGTCTTTTAATCGGCCATCTTCCCTCCCCGAAGGTTACCGGAACACCTACATAATTATAAATAAATACAATTTGTAAACCACGTTATAGAGCACGTGCAAGACTATATTTGAAAATATAACAGATTACCCGTCTAAGCCTTTGTTCCACGCTTCAGCACAGACTTGATTTAACAATAAAATTGTCATTTAGATACATAAACAAAACACAAACCGAAATTGGTTCTATTCAACCACTTTAGAATGGAGCAATTCATTTAGTTTAGCTCAATTTAGTTTGTTGTTACAACTTATTTAAAATTAGAAAGGGTTTTCGATATTGTATAATGTGTAGCAATTTTTCGGGTTCTCTGCCTTTTGGCAAAAATATGTTTGGCCGAATGTATCGTTTCCCAACTGTTTCATTTGCCAACACGCTTTTTTTCTGTAAATGTAAATATTTAATATTTTTTATAATTCTTACCTTACCTAACCTACAGGGTTCTACACGATGGTACTCCTGAAATATTTACAGATACAGAAAAAAAAGCGGGTTGGCAAATGAAACAGTTGGGAATCGATACATTCGGCCAAACATATTTCTGCCAAAAGGCGGGGTACTAATTTCTCGTCCTAACGTATCGCGCGATTTTCCGATTTATTTGGTCGAAGGAATAATTTCCCAAAAAATTATTGGTTAGTACCAATAACTTTTTGTTATGTTTCTGGAATACCAAAACCAATTATAACGTCAATAAGGTAAGGTTAAACCTGTGACTTCAAAAAACAGCTGCAAAGGAAAATAACTGGGCAAATAAAATAAAAAAAGTGAAATTATAAGTACCTACATTGAATCATAAATATTTTCGCCTAAATGGCAGACACAATCAGTCTATATAACTGACGTGTCTATATACATATATTAGATACCTGTAAGTATTTTTAGCAAAATGTGTGTTGAATGACAGACATGCATGGGGTTGACGTTAACAATGAATTTAAACTCTTGAAATATAGTTTTTTTTCTCAGTGACTGGATACTGAAAACAAGCCTTCAGCAATTAACTATATTAAGTTTCCATGGGCTCATCTTCAAATGAACCGAGCTAACAAAATCAAAGCCAAGAATGAATCTTATCCCATTTGTTTTTAATACAAATTAGGTATAGGCGCTGAACGTGTTAATCCAGAAAAAGGTCTATGTGGGTGTTGTGCTGATATCGTTTTGGATGACGACCTTCTGCAAGCAACGTTAACAGCTCTTCACATTGGCGCGGAGATTGATGACCCACTTATACATGGAGACGATCGGCTACGACTTGTGGTGTTCTTACGACCGTTCTGTCGACCTTAATATTAATAAATCTACGGTAGTATAAATTATATAATATAAATAAAAACTTTCTATACTGATTACAAATTATACAGTTAAGTGCAAGTGCAAACTCAAATAAAGCCATTTTACAAGAACAGGGAACTTAAACTAGGGTGTGGTAGTACCTCGGGTTGGGTAACCATGGAGCATTAAAACATGAACAGAATAAACTTGAAAAATAAGTGTTTTAAGTACGTACATACTCTACATTTTCAACTCACGAATGATTATAGCTCGACCGCTGCGACATAGCCACGTAGAAATGGTTCAATATTATTTTTTCTTCTTTTATTATCGAAAGATATTTTCTTAAGACTACCGCTACCCACTTTACCACAGCATCAACACCCACGAAGCCGTCCCTCTACTCCACAAGTAAAATAGTACATTATGATACAAGTGTGCTAAGTTGACCATTGTATACAAGGCGCTATTGTGTGCGCACGAGCGAAAGCGAGTGCGCCACAAGAAAGCCGCGTATATTATGGTCACAGGCACACGTGTTACATACGACGTTTTTCAACAAACTTGCGAAAAAGAAACAAGACTCTTCATTTAGTCAAATTTTAATTAATTATTAAAACAGTTGGTAAAATTACAATTTCTTCATTTTCTTTACTTAAACAAGACATTTTCGTTAATATTAAACTTCACAATAATTAATCCAAACTATCTTCGTCACAGCCGTCAATTATTTACGAAAAATGGCGGCTGGCGCGTTGTTTTTTTTTCTTGCCGCGATACCGATGCGCGCGCAAGGCTAAGGCGCCAACGAGATCGGCCAACAGCCAAATTTAAAATGTAATAATTCATGTTTAAAATACAAATTACAGAAAAAATTAAATGATTTTAAAAAAATTGAGTTATTTTTTAGTAATAAAGCTGATTTCACCAATTTATTGAAATAAATATGTAGATAATGTTATTTGCCGCATAAAAACTGTTTGTTGCTAAGAAAGAAAAAGGTATAACCCGACTAAATTATATCGCTTCTTCTTGGTACTTACAACTTGGTACTAGGCTACAAATGTAAATTGTTTGGGTTAATAAAGTAAAGGCACTTGTGCGTAATATACTGAAAAAGCACGCGTGTTTAATAATTATCTAGGTTTATGAGCCAAAAATCGGTGGAATAAAAAGGTCGTTTTGAGCAAGTGTGTTGAAAACAATATTTATTGCCTTTGACATGTTATCGTATTGTCAACGATACGATAGCTTTTATTTACTTGTAGGCAGCAGGTTTAAGCGAGTAGAATAAGCCCAGCAGGCTTATTGCCTGACGCAATCGCAAATCGTTTTGGTTTTGACAGTCCGAAGGCGAGTCTGCATACAAAATGAAAACAATTTATCCACTTTGAAGTGGATTGCGATTGCGAGTGCGTTAGGTATTAGGCCAGCTGGTTTGATCACTATAGCTTTGTCTAAAAGTAATGGGCGTACATTTTCCAATTAGTTTAGAATTAGTGATTGTTTAAAACGATTTATACCTGCAAGCCTTTAATAAACTTTGTTTGTTTGTATTATGTCTGTCATGCTGATTGAAATCTTTCACATTTGGAATACATGTGTACCTAAGTGATATATGTTCACACAAAGGCAATGCAATATAATAGTATTTAGAAGGCGGCCATAGGACCTCTTCAACTAAAGAAGATAGCTCTGTCATGTTTGGGCTCGGCTGATTTATTTTGATTAGCAGAACCCGGTCTCGAATAAATCTTTTTTAACTATTTATTAATGGGTGTCTTTGGTTCGGATTTGATAAACTTATAGTTAAATAGTAACCAAGGATTAGATCTGACCTAAATGTGTCATGTTCCTAAGTGCTAAGTACCTACAGATAATATCGTCCAAAAATAGGCCGCGCTTGTTACTCAACAATATCTCTTGAGTTTGATGGAGACAAGTGATTGATATGTATTTTATCGGAAAGGATGACACTTAAATGTAGGAACATTAGGAGTTTATTTGGTGCTTTGTTTGCGTGAAATGAATTTGAGTATTTAGGACCGTTCTCGTTCTACGATTGTGTAAGAGTGTCGATACGTCAATCTTAATTAGGCAAAAAAACGATGGAATGCTTATTAAATCCCTATTTTTTTAAATAATTTGGGGTAAAAATTAAGCAGATCACGAACACATGTTTGTGTACAGGGTTCCGAACAGGTATGTATCTACCCCGGTAAGCGGGTAAATAGTCCGTGTCTACCCGGACACTGGATCAACGGATCTTAATTACCCGCGAGTAATATCCGTCCTCGACGTGTAGCGTTCAGCCGCGCCGTTTTTTATAAGTGCTATGAATAAATGTAGGTAGTTTAGAATTTATTGTAGATTAGCAATAGTAGTTCTTATTACTCGTAACAACAGCCCGTGCCTGCCTCAAATCGACGCGGATATGTAATAATTTTTTTACCCTTTAATCGCCGACACTAATTTCATAGAATGTTTTATTTCGCCGAATTTTTATTTCATCGACAGGCTACACGTGCAGGAGTTATATTTTTTTTGGTGGCCACAGGCCTAACCTAACCTTACCTAACGTAATGCAATCAGTAATCGACAAGGACCAATGATCGACACTTGATTCTTATTTAACAGAAGATAAGGGTTATTCATTTTCATCTCTCCTGTTCGGAAAGTTTAATTTGAATGGGTGGAAAATTGCGTTTTCATCTCTAGGGTGGAAAGTATTTTTTTTTTAATAGTTACGATTGCCCACGGAATCTAAGATACTTGAGCTACGTCAAATTATTAAATAAAAAGATTTTCATATATCTAAACTCGGCTATACGTTAAACGATGTAAGTATTTATTACGGCCTATAGGTTCATATGAAAATCATTTTAAGACTGGTCTATTTTTTTCGCAATTACAGAAAATCAAAATTTAAAATTATTCCTCTATTCTGCTGCCCGCCATAATGCCGTGATAGCATAGCATGACACTTTTTCTTTCACGTTTCGGCATGGCCATCTAGAAAATACACTACTGCCAACATTAGAGAAGTTTAATCGAGTTGGTCACGACCAAGGAGCTTATTATACAACAAGGAGGTTGAACACCGAACATCCGTTCGAAACAAGAAATTTGACCTTTATCACGTCACGAATATATATATTGTGCGTGTAGTATTTTACTTTCCTCACAGTCGAAATGAAAAGTAGAGTGTCTAACTCGGGTGAAATTACTCATTTCCCCTCGAACTATTGGCGCTCTCACTTCGTTCGAGCGCCAGAAATATCTCGGGTGAAATGGGTCACTTTCAACCCTTGGTTATCAATCTACTATTGTTTTGTAACACTCAATTTATGACCGTATGATCTTTGAATTTAGAGTTAAAGAAGTGAAAAGAGATTATATTCATTTAATTAAAGTTTCCCGCGTCACTTGCTGATTATACTGTTTCGTTTTAAAAAATGAATTTAAAGACCCAGGTCATGAACTATATCCCCGCTAGTGTCAAAGACAGGTAGGCCAAATATTAGTACCTACCTAGTGGTAGTACTTAATAGTTGGCTTGGTACTTACCTAGTACCTTGTCTATTTAATGTCATGTTTAAACAGCCATACATTAATGGTTACAGCGTTTAAAGTGACAAGGTACTAAATTGTACACATATTTATGAACTCGACGGTACCTGGAACATTAAATGTGAAGCGTAGCGTAGAATACCAATAAAACATGCGGAAGGTAACTAATTGCTGTCTTACTTTAACTTCAGTAGTTCTAGAGCAAGAAGCAAAATATTGCTGTCTTATTATATATTTTTTTATCTCAAATTTCGACTTGTCACTCAATATTATTTGCCGCCACTTGTCAGCAGTCCAGCTAAAGTGATCGCGAGCGAATTTCAACCTCTTTTTTCTGTAGTGCTGTGAGTAATAGTATTTCTTTAGCCGTATAAAAACCATAACCGATTCTCTTCTATACTCATTTGCGGGTATCTACCGATACATCTTTCTTGAATCATATCACGCCATTTCACTGTAAGTTCTGCTACTCGGGCACGACGGCTTTTCTTGATAATTTTCTTCAAGACTTTATGTTCAGCTTCACTCGTAATACGAGTCCCGGTCTCTTCAAACACGAACCTATTCCGATCTTTCTGTAATTCTGGATGTTTGACAGGATAGTAGACCTATTAAGGTTTAAGTCTTTGGCGATTTGGTAATTGGATTTTCCACTATTACTACTAGAAATTATAATTATACGGACTTCTTCAGCAATGGGTTTGACACGACCCATATTGCTCATTATAATGTAGGCAACTAATGAATACTAACTAGAAAAATTCCTTTTTATACCCTGTGACCTGTGACCTCTTTACTGTCAAATAATTTGATTTTTATTAATTTTTCTATATAAAATGTTAAAGCTAGCCGTGGACGAACTCCTTTGCATCAATTAAGAACTCGATGAACTGTTTTGCGTGAGCATTCGTAAAATAATATATCCAGAATATCTACAATTTTAAAATGGTTATTATTTTATTAGTGCAAAAATAACGCCGTTTTAATGGAGTATTATACAATATAAATTGTTTATTGCTAATGGACTTCTATAAAACAACAAGTTGATATTTTACATACAACAATAGGCTTCACAATGTATGACTAGACGAACTCTTTTGCATGGGGGCTCGTATTTATATGCTTACATAAAGAATAGATATTATTGTGCACAACGGACAGAGACAAGTACCTACCTAATTTAATGGTATACCTAACTGTATAAAAACGTGAGTCAACCACTGGATATACATTGACTTGAAAGATGTGAATTACCTACCTAATTAACTGAAACAAACGAGAAAACGTGAGAAGCTAAGTAAATAACAGCTTGTAAACTGTTCATATAATATTAAGTCGACAGAGCCATCTAGCGTTGTCGGTATAATTTACTTGCTTTACTCGTAAACTCGAGTTCTGTTTTAGGATGCCGTCGTCGGGAGCTTTACACTACGCGGTTTACGGAAACTAGAAATAATTTTCAGCCGAATCAATAGGTAGCGCTGCTGTTCAAAACAATAAGAAGGCGAATAAATCTACTTAAGAGCAAATTTTTGACATTAGCTAAAAGTAAAGTTACTAAATACGTTGGCTTTAGTCACCACCTACAGTTTAGTATAGGTAAAAAACTAAAGTAGGTAGAGCTCCTCTTGCATGTAGTTGTGATAAAACATCTGTCACTCTCTAACTAGTATAGGTATAAATGTGAGAGCGACCATAATACGGACCCTGGATTTAAGGACTACAATGTTTACCCAGGGACACTAAATTTAAAACTTGGGATTCCCCACCCATTTCACGCATTTACTGCCAGCAACGCATATAAGCGTTCTTACAGTAGGCAAGTTTCGTATAAAACAAAAGATGTGACACCTCGCGAAAGTTCGAAAATCAGTACTGGCAGTTAATACGTTAACTCGAGTTTACATAATATGTGTAACGGGATCTATAAATTTTCATTATATTGGCTGTAAGGTTTTATATTAGAAATAAGTAGATTAGACATGAAAAATAAAAACAAATGTTATTTTTTATATTTAACTTTATTTCAAGACAACATGTTGACATTTACTTATTCATTTAAGTCGACTTGTACGGAAGTAAACCTTAGGAAAAATTTCTTAATATCACAACTTAAGAATATGCCATAATCAACATGTGATTAAAATTAGAAAAGTTTATACTCAAATAAATACGTACTATTTCACACGCCCCCTCAGGCTGAAATAAAAACTAAACCTACCGACATGCCATTAGAACAAGGATAAATTCGAATGCGTATTATAGTGTACTTATTAATACTATATTGCTGCTATCACAACCAAAGCAAAAGAGTGCATTAAGAGGATTGGGAAGCAAAAAAATCCATATCGCCTTTTGCGATAACGTTTCTCTTCCCTTAAACCCATACCGACTTTGACGATTTTTGAATATTTTGTAGATATTATGAAAAACTAGGTCTGTACGTTTTCCTTTCCAAGTAAAGATATTTCTAGGAAAGAGACAAAAAAAAACGGAAACATCTATCTACTACATATTCAAAAATCGTGGCAATCGGACGTGTTGAAGGGGTGAAAAACGTCCTTATTGCTTAGAAGTATGGAGAAAAAAAACCCGACGAATTTGGAACCTCCTCCTTTATACAAAGACGGTTAAAAAATTACAGCTACGCGATTTAAGCGTAGGTTCGGTTGGTTCACAATCCTCATAAAGTAGATGCGTATATTGTAATAAATAATAATAACTAAACAATTATTTTGCTTAGTTATTATGCAATCAAAGAAAAATGGAAACTTGAAATTGATTGGTAAATTAGTTCAGGTATTTTTAGTATAAAAATATCAAAAAAACTTATACTTCAAGTTGTGATGGTACATCATGAACTTAAGGGGTTTCATATTAATCAAGTAACGCCAAGTCACTACACTTCATTTGTTCAGGTCTTTAACTATATGAAAACAAAGCAAACCACCAATTTAGGCTGAGATTCTACACGGTTTTTTTTTTGTTTTAACGTGTTATCATAATTATTGTTCAACGTTACTCTAATAGAAATAATACAATAACAGGTCAAAGGCAAGAAATAGTACATTATTGCCTAGGCCTGACGAGGTTGGCGGGCCGAGCCTTGGCGGGCCGAGCCTTGGCGAGGCCTGCTAAAAATCCGAGTCAGGCAATCCCTGTTTCTGTCGAGGCATTTATAATGCTTTTCTCAAACAATGCCAGGACATGATACAAATACAAATAATTATAAATAAGCGTTCGATAAATTATGAGGGAAATGTTTTCTTGAAAACTACTGGTACCTATCAAGATTCACGCACAAGTTGGATGTATGGATTTTTTTTCATGGTCCTTTCGATTTTATATGCAATAGAGAACATTTTTAAATGAAACACCGCAGCGGAAAGGATTGGGTTTTCATACGTTTTACTCCTAGAAAGAAAATTAAGCTCTTTCCGTCTTCTGTTTTTAAAGGAAAAGCCATCCTTTCCGAGCCTGTTTGAGATGTTGTTTAGTTCACGCAGTTTCTGTAAACTTATTTTTTGTACTCGTTGCCACATTCTACTTTTCTTATTTTCCTCAATCACCCAAAGGTTAGCTGGAAGAGATGCCTTAAAGGGATAATTTCGCCTTTGTACATTCCTTTTCTGTAAATACTGTATTTGAATTTCTGTGTTTTGTACACTAAAGAGTTTACAAATATGCATACAAAAATGGTTTTAAAACCAGAACTGATTCGTCGTATTTTGAAGTGTGACGTGTTCTGGTTCTATAGGCTAACAAACTATATGACGTAGTTATCTTTTGTTTTTATTTAGTTAAGTACAACAAATGAAGTATGGTGGTCTATTTATTTTTAAGACCGACATGATGGTTCACGCCGACTGGAGCTTTATTATTTCCGATACAGTTACTCTTTGCGTGATATTTAACAAAATGTGTGAGTTAAACGTGTTTTATGATTGCCATAGAACAGTAAACTATGAGAATGGGATTTTTGAACCGAGCAGAGAACTGCAATAATATTTTTTACAACACAATCGATTATGGTCTAAGTATTTGACACAATTTATCTCTAAGGCCGTATTTGTTCTATAAAATGACATGTAACGATTAATTACTTTGAATCGTCAAATACATTATAAATACTATCGACATAGCGAGTACTCACTAAAACATTATAAACTACAAGAATAATAATAATTATGGAAAACATTGTTACGCAGAAATGAAATCCGAAATAATACAATATTATAATATAATTTGATAAATAATTTAAACGCCTACGTACAAATATCTAGGAAGCTACCAAATCACAGTTTAATCAACAAAATAATCAATCATCATGGTTAACCCCCCGTATGCGGTGAAAAAAATACTAAGTTAATAATGTTTTAATCCAAAACATAAGTTAAAAGAATACAGAATGATATAACATTTGTGCACGCATCCGTGCCTTAGCATAAGAGGGGTTAATATATTCCTACACACTAAATATTGTACTCGCTGCCCTTTTGAACATTAACAGTTCCGTGCCAGTAGTAAGGTTTTAGAAAACCTTCATTTTATCAACAAGTTATGAAGACCCTCATTCATTAACTATAACAAAACCAAATTATAATTATACTCTTTCGTTTAGTTTTAGCGTTCTTGCCCAGGGGGCTAGCCAAGATGCTGACATTCTCGTGCGTTACGAAGTTGCGATAAACCACGTGGTCAACTGTCATCCCATACATTTTGAGCGATAGAAAAGAAAATGTTAGTAGTGTTTGTATCTTGGCTAGAGCCCCAGACCACTTGACTGGTCGGAAAATAATACGCTGAAGCTTTTTTGGTTGAATGAGACCAAAATCCAATAGATTATGTTGAATATTTATTATAATAATAATTTTATTTGACCCCCGTTTTGTTAACGTTAAGTTTTACCACAAATTTAAAAACTACAAACTCAAGGTTAACAAAATGATCGTTTAAAAATTCTAATAATTATATAAATTATTAATTGTGGACACGGAACTTTACAGTACGAGAAATGAGCAAGGCTAGTGTTAATTATTTTAATTAACATTACATTAGGAAAGACCTCAGTGAAATAGACAACTTTAATATAATTTTTCATTATTTTAGCAATTGAGCAAATGAAATAATAATGGACATAAATGCATTATTTGCCTTTAACCAATTTGATGCACGTTATATTCGAGCAATTATTTCATTTACGCAGAACCTATTACGTTTTCAATATACGAGTACAAACACACGCCGCAGCATCAAATCTTGCGTTTAACTACGCAATCGTTTAACGGGAAATTGAGCGATCAGTGAGGCTAGACAAGATAACGCTAACGCAAACGATTTTCGAAAACTCTCAAAATTTATGGAATCGACGTAGGCGCTCGGCGAGACCGTCTGACAGCTTGCGTCAATCCAATACAATTTTTTTAATTACGAAAACGATCTTTAACTGCAGCTTGTCTAGGGCTACGGGTTATCGTAGCTCGAAAACACGACAATATGATCATTTATAAGTGATCTTGATTAAAATTGAAGTAACAAAATGAGGTAAATAATCAGAACAACGGTAATAAATTACGTCTGCTTGAACGCTTTATACTCAGTTTAATTTAACGCTGTAGAAATGTATGTAATTTTATATAAACATGTGATAAGCAAACGGACGCAAGAAATCCATCCGTGACCGTAGAATATTGTAGATTTTGCAGTATACAGTTTTAATTAATCTGATAACTTGACACATAGCAAGCATTATGAACAACATCAGTTATTAATTATCAGTTTTGTATGGAAATTCTTATTACTTATTTGCTCTTAACTCGGGATATACAAAAAAACTTTTGCTCACTGTCTGTATAATTATGATGAGTCAAACTAATTTAACGACAATAGGGAATATACATGGATTTTTTAATTCGCATTTCACAACAAAATATGAAAATACAGTTAAAGAGATCTCCAAAAGTGAAATTAAAATTAAAATCGACCACTAAATACGGGTACAAGCATTTTAAACTGCTAATTAGACAGCGATTAGAAAGATCCGATATGCACTGTGACGTCATGTAACAAGTCGGCCGTATAAACTCCATGTTACATATTGTTTTGCTAGAAAGAGATAGAAACAAATCCTTTTTTGACTTGTATCTTGGTTATTTTCATAGCTATTCAAAAAAAGATTTTTCTCAACAGTTTGTTACATGAATCAGCTTGTATTGAAGCTGAACAAAAAGTCATGAATATTCCGTATTCGGCTATGGGCTCGCTACATATTCGACAAACAAACTCAGTTATGCGTTAGACGTTACAAGCACAACGTTATTTGTCTAAAGTATGACTGCGTCCCTCCTGGTCATAGGCGAATGTACAGAACCTACTCTACTGGGCCATTGATAAATGAAATATAAAAAGTACCGTTTTCTTTTTGCTTACTGTTGAATTGACAAATGATAAATTTCAAAGGTAACAAAATCTCAAAGACTCAAAACGAGTTTTAGTTGCCTTGAAATTATCAATTATCAACATACGTCGTTATCGCGGGAGCAAAAGCGATTTGAAAGTACTGAATGATTATGACAAATAGGCAATGACAGAGGTGACACTCGTATCGAGAAACGTTTATACCCACGAGTTCAAAATGTATCAATTTTCTTTCTAATATATTACCTCCGTACTTGACCTGATCAGTAGTACATATTTAAAAAGATTAGCTGCGCAATCCTAACGTCAACCTCTTCAGTCACATTTCCTGCTAAGTACTTTAAACATTTGTCATTCTTGATGTACAAAAAAAATACAAAAAGTTATCTAAAGGAGGGTGGGCAAATTGGCCTATATGACCAATAACAACAAGCGATATGTCACCGGATAGGTAATTCTAAGTTGTAAAACTATTTCTATGGCAGGTAGTTCGAAATCTTTGTGTGATAAAAGTTATCGCCGTGCAAAGACAGCGGTGTTTCAAAGTAATTATGCAAACGTCATCTACGTAGGCGTCCCGATGTTCCCGATTTTTTAAATATTTCTCACAGTTATTTGAAGTTTCCCACTACACTAAATCGTTGTAGAATTAAAAAGCATATCCAATGATATAGTAATTATTGTTATTGGTTTCTAGGCCAGTGTTCATACATTTCTGCCCATCCTCCTTTAAATAAATAAAATAAATAAATAAATATCAGGGGACAATGTTACACCAATTGACCTAGTCCCAAACTAAGCTCTAGGCTTGTACTATGGGTTATTACGTGGGACAACGATATAAATACTTATATAGAGAAATATAAACATCAATACATAGAAAACATCCATGACTCGGGAAAAAATATTCGCGCTCTTCACACAAATATCTGCCCTTACCGGGATTTGAACCCAGGACCGCTAGCTTCGTAGGCAGGGTCACTACCAACTAGGCCAGCGCGTCGTCAAAATTATTTGCCGTCGTAATTGAGTTCAAATGAAATACATTAAAAAGTTAAAAACTTGTGTTTGGAGAAAAATACTGGATTTGATATAATAAAAAAATATACTATTCAAATTGTTTGATTGACCTTTAACATCCAAAATTTTGTGCTAGATAATATGAACTTCTTACAGGCTTACTTTCTTTATTAGAAACAGGCGTGATTTAATGTAAGTATGTATGTTATGTATAGGCAGAATATTCCGTTTATACTAAACAGATATTAAAATAAATAAATAAATAAATATCAGGGTACAATGTCACACCAATTGACCTAGTCCCAAACTAAGCTCTAGGCTTGTACTGTGGGTACTAGACAACGATATAAATACTTATATAGAGAAATATATACTTAAATACATAGAAAACATCCATGACTCAGCAACAAATATTCGCGCTCATCACACAAACATCTGCGCTTACCGGGATTTGAACCCAGGACCGCTAGCTTCGTAGGCAGGGTCACTAACAACTAGGCCAGCGCGTCGTCGTCGTATTCTGTGATATGTGAATAGAACTGTTGCTCCCGCGATAACAATATTTTATTATCAATGTCCCAGCACGCCAGTTTGTCCTGTGATCTTGTATGAAAATAGTGGTTCTTCTGTTTTGAATTCTAATTATTTATTTGCTTTACAATTCCTCGTTATAAAAGAAATTTATTTAGTTGTACAGTGACTTAAAATTAAAAACAACAAAACGTTAATTCACCCAGAAAATATGATGAGCTTGGCTGCTCACGTGACAGTAGAAAAAGACTAGTTTAGTATATGATTTTACTGGGCGGTGCAGGCGCGCTCGCGCTCATGGCTTGCTCGAGCGTGTCCAGGCGGCGGTAGGAGTGGCCGCGGCTGTTACGGCGCCTGCCCGACTGCCTCCCTTCCACTATCAAACCGAAGAACTGGAAACGAAATTGATAAATATGAGAGGAGAATCTTACGCAATTTACCTAGTTCCAAACTAAGCTCTAGGATTGTGTACAGTCAATTGCAAATACGTATCCACTTTTGCACCTTATACCATTGAAATAAGGTGCAAAAGTGTTAATACATGTCGTTGTAGTCAACTGTAGAGTACTCCTAGTCAGAGGGGGGACAGTTTCCTATATTGTGCGAAACGAATGGGTTATTCCCACAGTGGTAACTAATGGGAATTAAATTTCCCAACTGGTACCACTAACTACTGGGTTTTATTTCAAATCAGTCTACATGAGTTGAATAACCCGCGAGAGGGCTCTCTTTTTCCAGTATATTACACTACTTGCCTCTAGTTTTTTGCAGACTAGTTATCGCTATCTCACTTACAAACAACTGACATTATCTATATTTGTCCCTGACTGCAGATAACTATTAAAGAACTGGTAATACCCAATACGAGGGGCACGCGGAAATGATCGGAAAAATAATATTTCGGATTGAGTTGCCATAAAACCTTAGAATATTAATCTTAATGATATTCACACACACAATTAAGAAAAATGTGTAGAAACAGTAACTGTCAGCGGTAGCACAAGGACTGGGCAAATGCATGCTTTGCTCTCATTAAAATGCAAATTACAAAATACTTTCTGATTGTCAATTTTAAGTCAGTTTTACAACATATAAAATTATACATTGAGTGACAGCAACAGTCACGGGCCACAAAGGCTGGACAGATTCGGATGAAATTTGGAATGGAGATAGCTTATACCCAGGATTAACACATTCCTATGCTTTTCATCCCGGAAAAAGTTCTCACCCCAGAATAACAGTAATCGAAACTTACGCGGACGAAGTCGCAGGCCGAAGCCCCTTATGAGCAGCTTACCAAATTCTCAATACACCACATTCTCAGATCACCTAATTCTCATCTCCCCATGCTCTCAGCAAACTAAATACTTATCTCGTCACGTGCTCAGCTAACCTAATTCTCATCTCACCATGCTCTCATATGTCCACATTATCATCTCTTCCGGTCCCGAAAACTGATAGTCAAGACCGATACTCAGACCGACTAAAACTTCAAATCGCCAAATTTTACTAGCTTTTAATCATAAAATATTTGAAACCGCAACTGTTTTATCCGGGTTTTAATATAAATAACAAAAACCAGCCAAGTACGCGTGTGACTCGCGTACCGAGGATTTCGTACAAAATATCCGTAACTATTAAAATCCACTATTAGCAAAGCCCTTCTCCTAAGCAAAATGTACGTAGTTTGGGGTCAAGTTAGTTGAAATAATAATAGAAATAAACGGCCGTATCTTTTTTACGTTAACTTAGAAATTTGAATTGTTCACAGCTTCAAGGGACTGTACATTAAAGTATACATATGGCTTAGATTTATTTCAACTCGATAGATCTCTTCTTTCAGATGAGTTTCAGAATAGACAGGCGAACGGACAACAAAGTGATCCTGTAAGGGTTTCGTTTTTTCCTTTTGATTTACGGGACCCTAAAAATATCGTATTTTACAAGTATTGAATAGATACATTGTAAACAAACTAAAGAAATAGAAAATTGTTAGAAAATAAATAAATGGTTGATAAACTAATTTTTGATTGTTTACATATAAATTCATATAGGTTCTGGAGTGGCGTCCGCGGACCGGAAGACGAGCTGTAGGTAGGCCTCCAACAAGATGGAGTGACGACCTTGTCTGGATCGCGGGACCGCGGTGGATGCGAAAAGCACAAGACCGGTCTGAGTGGAAAGCCTTGGGGGAGGTCTATGTCCAGCAGTGGACGTCTTTCGGCTGACACGATGATGATGACATGAGAAAATTAATATACGCGATTGCTTGAATAAGCTTCTTTATATTACAGATTAATGCAAACTTAAACCCTTATTTTATTGAAGTGAATAAGAACAAAAATATACAAAGTGTTATTACCTATTATTATTTAACTTGGAAGACTTGTTATTCTTTGAGTTAATAATATTTTATGTTCATTAGTGGTTAGAAAATGTTAGTTAATATATATTAGTAAATATATTGTGAGTTTAATGAAATAAATTAAATGCACTGTTTTCTCTGTCATTTATATTTGATAATCGAATCAGACACACATCAATATCGTCACACATTTTCGACACATCGCTAATCAACTCAAGTGTAAAGAGGTTCATGACACTGACTGTACATTTATGAGATTGCTGTGAACAGAGAGCATGGTGAGATGATAATAATATGGTGACATGAGAATTAGGTGAACTGAGCACATGACGAGATGATAATGTGGCCAGCTGAAAGCATGGCGAGATGAGAATTAGGTGAGCTGAGCACATGACGAGATGAGTATGTGGTTAGCTGAGAGCATGGGGAGATGAGAATCAGGTGAACTGGGAATGTGGTGAATTGAGAATTTGGTGAGCTGCTCATAAGAGGCAGAAACTAGTAATTAATAACCATTTCGTACTCACCATTTTGCCTACTTTACTCTTGTTGTGGTACAAGACGTAAATAATGATTACTATTATCACTGCAGTCAGGAAGAACGGGAAGAAGTGATCATCATCCTCTGTGAATCCCTCTGATATATTTGGCATGGAGTCTGCAAAAAAAAACATTGTTACAAAGGCTGGAAAGTAGGCAACTGAGGGACCAATCGTGTGGAGGGCCAAAATCAAGTTAAGGCTCTCTTAGTAGGTAAACGAGAGCTATAAATGAACCATGCTTATTATCAAATTCAAATATTTAATGCTGTGCACCCCTAAACATTCCTTAAGATAAACAAAAATAATAAAATGGATTGAAAATTGGTGTAGACATCGAGGAATCCTAAACACAAACATACAGACGAAATAAGAACCTCCTCCTTTTTTGAAGTCGGTTGAAAATTGCGTCTAAATCGTAATTGAATGCCCGGTGTTCTCTGTCAGATTTTATAAAAAAATACTAAAAACATGCTTAATATTTTTTATGCCTATAGTGTTCAGCATTGATAGTCTATATATTATATAAAAGGCAAACCTGACTCGCTGACATAGTTATCAACGCACAGCCGAAACTACTGTCCTAGATACTTAAAATTTGGTACTGGGGTTCCTTTCATGACGTAAGTGAGCAGTAAGAGAGGATTTTTAAAAATTCACCCCCAAAGGGGTTAAAATAGGGGGAGTAGCGGGGAACTTATTCTACGCGTACGAAGTCGCGGGCGTCCTCTTTTGGTGCCCATCTTTAGTGTACAAACACAACTGAATAAATAACAGCAAGGTCGCAAATTATTGTCTGAATGACTGTTTAGAGTATGAGTGTGTCGATACTTCGCCTTCATTTAAATCAGCTTACGATCGTCGCATGTCTCGTTTGCATTTATGGTACAGTCAGCCTTATAAGTAGCGGCGCAATTGTGTACCTTGTCGCTTTAACGCCTTTGATAGATTATTGCAGTAGTTCAAACATAAAGTTAAAGTGACAAAGCACCAAAACACCTACCGTACATTGTGCGAACTGAATGGGTATCCTTATTTCACTACATAATTATAAAACAAAGTCCCCCGCCGCGTCTGGCTGTGTTTATGTTTGTTCTCACTGATCTCTAAAACTACGGATTTTCACCATCATTTGAATTTCACGAAAGAATTGTATGTATAGCAAATACTGGTGTGTGTACAGGCGTTACAGAAAAATCACATAAACCGAAGCAACGCGAGGGCGGGTCGCCAGTGATATTATAATTTATAGCGTCTTAATTTGGTTATTCTGTTTTCACGGTGTAATACCTCCCTCATACAGACCAACACCGACAAAATCTACTTGTCCTTACGCGTTGTTTGTATTGTGTTGTCATTGAAAGACATTTTTTTCATTAAATGAATATTTTTACCAGGTCATTAAATTCACAATTTATTTAAACTCATAATAATAAAATAAAAATATTAAAAAAAAGTTTGTTGACTGATTTAGATCACACAATGGCTTTTTAAAGGTACCTACTGCCCAAACTACAAATGCGGTCAGTCAAAAGTCGTACAGTTTATATGGACCAGAAGCACAGTTTTGAAAGTCACTTATACAAGACGGTATAAATGTGACCAAAACACATATTTAGAAACATGACATGCGGTTAACCTTCATTTCCTTTTCAATTTTCAGTATTCTAGCTCAATCAGCTCTTGGCTACAAGAGATGTCACTCTTGTCTGCTGTCACTAGAATTTGTGTCATAACAAATAGGAAACCAATGATCTTATGCCTATTGCACTGTCATTCTTGTTTATTATCTTTTAATTTAAATCTAGTCTAGTCTAGTCTACTTAGCCAAGTGAAAAAGTGTTTTTTTTTAAAGTTACCATCACAATGTGCTAGTGCGTTGTGAGTTGTATGATTCTTAGTGGTATTTTTATCTGCCGATAAACTTTTATTTTCTATCACACTATTGCAAGAGCTAAGTCTGCTTTTGTTGGTATTCTACCAGGCTATTTTGAACACATCCTTTCCTTTTTTTTAAATTCCTTTTTATAAGAGTTCTAACATTGACTTTTAACATTGTTCTCTAATGTTCTGCTTACCTCTTTGAGAGCTTTCTGCAATAGGGTTTAAATGGGGGTGGGGTGCTAGGTGCTGACTGTTTCTAACATCCATGTCAGGTTCCATACCATCAACGTCATCTTCAGCGTTACTGTCATCTTCCCTTTCACCGTCACCTGTTTTTAACACATGGCTAAGCATTGAAACATCCTTTCAAAGTAGTTAACAATAATTAAAGTACTAGTAACAATATTTTAACATATGTTAGTTACTAAGTAAACATAAGAATATAAAACCAAGAAAGAAAGAATGAGGGACACCAAGAGAACTCACCTAGACTAATTAAAAGAAAAAGTAGGTCAATGTGTTAAAGGAAAGGCTCAGAATAGGATAGAATGGAGAGTACTCTACTGACAAGTGTTCTTTTTGATGAAAATAACTATTCCTAGGTACCCTGTCAGATGCCATAAATGTACAGTCGAGGGCAGAAATATATATACGTTCCCAAGACATCAAAAATATCTATACACCTTTATGACACTGGCAATAAGATTTGTGCATATTTGACGCTAATGCCCTTGACTGTAAATATTTTGATGCGCAAGACAACTGCTTTTTTTTGCCTTTTGTCTGACATTATTTTATATAAATTGCTCTATAGGTTAATAACTCACAAAAAGCTCAATAGAATAAAGACAGACAGCCAGAATAAGAAGACAAAACCAAACAAACCATTAGCATTACTAAAAGATATAATCACCATATCTAATATAGCATTTAAATATGTAAAAACAAAAACCTATATCATTATCATTATGCTACAATAAAACTGGCTGACATATTTAAAGCTTGTTTGAGAGGTTATTTATCTATTTCTTATGTCAGTCTAAATTTTGAATGTAGAATGTAGTCTAGTATGTTTTATTTAAATTATCGACTGCTGCAACTTAAATAAAGTCAATTAATTGTTATCTCCATTCCATAAATGACAACTAGAGTCTGCCATGGTAAGCCAAAAAGGCCTATGTCCAAAAATTACAAAATTATGTTTTTTTTGCTTTAGATTCCTTAAGCTACAAGGAATGACATTCTGTTACCGAAAAAGTCGTATTTTTACTATAAGTGGCTTAAAAAGGACTAAGAAAATAGACGTAAGATTTGTTGTTCCCTTAATTCATAAGGAAATCTATGTATGTATAAAACACTTAACAATTAGGTCATATAGTACTTTAACGAAAAAATAGAGGTGGTGTCCATTGTTGTAACATTATTCGCATTCCTAAGCTAATTGGAGGTATAGTAGAATTGTAAAGAATCTGTGCGAGTTAATGAGGTTATAGGTAGTCCAAATCAATAAGGGTAGTTGTTTTTCTCGGAACCGTCGAAACGCCTATAGGCCTTTTTGGCTTAGACCTACATGCCACTTGAAAAAAATCCTTAGCAGCATTAGAGGAGGCTTGTGCCAACTGGCAATTGTATGTCATTTTAATACACCAGGCTTACCGTTTAATTCATATTCACACCTTTAAAATTATACGGACCTAATTCAACATTTCAGCTTTCGCCTTAAGTCACAAAATTATCATTATAGGAATTACTCAAAATACAAAACTTTTTAGTGAAGTCACTATGATTTTCAAGATGTGTGTTATCTTACCAACATAACCCGCACCAGCATCAGGGGGGTGGTCAATCACATCTTGACCATTGATGGCAATCGCGGAATTATCATGGTTAAAACCAGGCTCTGCATTGCCTTCCCCATCCACATTGGGTCCATCATGCCCTGTTTGTTGCGGCAGCTTAGGTTTTATGTCATTACCTTCTGGCAGATTTGTATTTACCGTAGTACTATCATTGGTAGTAAACTGGTTAAGACTAGTTGTTAGGCCCTTGGTGGTAGTTTCTACATGAGCAGAATTCTGAACATTTATTAATGAAGTTTCACTAACATTTGTTTCAGGATCCCCGACTTGAACTCTTGAAGTGTTATTAGCATTGGTAATAACTGTTTCAATGGGTTTACCCTCTTCAGTTTCAGCTCCTGGTACAGAAACCCCATTTCTAACTGTACTATTATGTAGACCGGTACTGGCTGGAGTTTGGAAAAGTCCCATTGACCATTTGTAATACTTGCAAACAAAATGAGTGTCGCCGGATAACACATCTTTGTCCATGCAAATTTTGTTGCATAAAGCGTCTCCTTGGAACACTTTAGAAATTAACGTTTTAAATGGCGTAGGTAACAGACTGAAATGTGCAGCTTCAGCACAGAATTCGTCCGCAGCTATTTTGCCGCTTGTTTTGTTAACAAAGTCGGCTGCAAGGTTCGGTAAGCTTGCATTCGAAATGTTGCATAGGAGATTGCTAGCGTCGAGGAACACCAAGCATTGCATTTCAATTTCGTGAAACGGTGGTGCGGTTACGTTACACTCCTTTAAATTGTTGGCGATTTGGCCGCGAGCAAACTTGTTTTTGCATTCTGTCATTAGATCACTCAGCAGGTTAGCAATTAATATTTTACCGTTAGAGCCGGGACTAGGAACAGGTGTTCCTAAACTCCGCCCGTAAGTATTTATCAGTAATAATATGAGCAAATAACGCAACATTGCTGAGATCTGTATACTATGTCGTAGATTTTGTTATTTATCACAATACACTGTTTATATTACTCTCACGTCAGCAATGATCACGCAAGAGCCCAAAAATACCACTATACCACATCACAATATACGGAAATTGACTTGACTTGCTTCTCTTGCTTGACAACTTTGACAGCAGCAAAATTTCGTAGTTTTGTTTTCTTATCCCGGAGGGAAAGGCAAAAGACATTGATTCTTACAGCCTAGTCATAGTTTTCGTACTATAAGATCAAATTTGAAGTAAGACCGAAAAGCCAAGTGTTTGTAGATTTTTCTTATTCCAATTTGAAGTAAGGCGGGAGCCAAGTCTTTGTAGATTTTTCATATTTCAATTTTAAGTAAGGCCGAAGCCAGATCTTTGCAGTCAATATTATCCTTAAATGCTATAAATTAGTTCTAAGGCCGTAGCCATGTCTTAATAAGTGTATACAGTAATATCCTGGATTGTGAGGCCGAAGCCAAGTCTACAAAAGTAAAAGTCAAGTTTTTAAAAACTTGTCTCGAAAAGTCCGATGAAAACCGTAAAATCCGGTCAAAGCGTCATATAATTATTATAATTATATAGATCGTAGTCCACAGATTATTAAGGTATGTCTAAAGTGTTGTGTCGTAGTCCAGAAAAGGTCAAATGTCAATAATAATAATCTCAAATATAGTCGAAGATGGAAGAATAAACTTCAAAATTCTTTAAAATGATTTGAATACAACGCGGGATATTATCAGGTCTTCCATAAACCGTTACCTAACAAGTTGGCGGATAGTGAGAGTCGCTGAATGTTGAATGCTGCACATTCAAAAAAGATGTGATCCAGAGAATGAACGTAGTTATTATTGCAGTATGAACATATAGAAGATGGTATAATAGGCATTCGATTAAGGTGGGCATTGAAACGACAATGCCCAAATCTTAACCCACATAATAGGTATGCTGTAAAATTTCCTGCTTCTGTACTGATGCTTTTAGTAAACCAAGGGGTTCTACCTAATTCTTGATTAATAATACACGATACCAAGAGCCTTTTCTGGTTTTTCGAGCCAATTCTCAAGCCAGTCCTTTATAATTTTAGATTTTATTAGAGGTAGCAAGTCGGAGTGTGGTAAGGCAACATCGTTAACAGGGCTGCCGCTGTCACTGTCAACAATGAAACGTGCCTAAAAGTCAACATACTCATCAAAGACTACTATTGTATACTGGGATATAGACTGGCAACTCTGCGTTTTTTTCTGTTTGTGAAGTAACATTGTAGTAAGTGCTACCATGCCTGGCCTGCCATCTAGTTCGTGTTAATGGAACTAATTTTATGCATATTAGAGTGTGTAAGAATGTACGTATACATAACCACATACGTAAGCTATTCACCAACCCCTTATTCATACAAAATCACAACAGGTATTTAAAGACCAATGATAGTTAAGACGCGGTGTTGGCACATATTAACTATTATGGCTTTAAACAATGTTAAGTTTTGTACAAAAGGGGTTAAAGTTTGGAATAAGTAATACAAGAAAGAACATACCAGGCGTGATGACAATGTTTAACATTAAGAACTGATAAACTCCAAAGAAAATAGTCGACATTAATCTAGTCGACGAGATACGTTTTTATTGAATAAATTGACGCAACTGCAATATAATATCTCTTTTAACACATTGTTCATTCGCGGAACGATTAATACCTATATAAATAAACAAACGTCTTTGTATAACACGTGTATCGCTATTCACTATGGTCTATATTGCCAGAGTTGAAGCACGCAGCTCAATGGCAGCGCTCTGTGGATGCTCTGTGGATGCTCTCTGCCCCAGCTAGCGGATTAGGAATTAAAGTAGTCTCCTGGGGTCACAAACAATTTTCAACAAATGGGGTCATGCCAAATTCCATCAAAACGGATTGAGGATTTAACCATGAAAGTATTTCAGAAAAGCACATTACCATTTAATGTAGGTACCTACTCATAAATATTGGCCTTAACTTCATTCACTTCGATATCGTATATCGATCGCTATTCCCTATAGAACTATAAAAAAAACGGAGATAAAAAGTAAATAGGTATTACTCTTTATTCATCTCAATCAGTTCAGCGAAGTCTAAAAGACATAGAGACAGACACATTTAACATCAATGATATGAATAGTATGACCAATAATACAATTATCCGTAAGTTTTCATCTGAATACATTTGGAATCTGTGTTTAGCGGAAAAAGTGTATTACCGTCTATGGTCCGGTCCGGTTATTGCAGCCAGGTACGCAGCACACCGTAAAATACATTTGTCATGCAATAATTTGAAATCTTTTGTTATTCTACTTCTCGCTGAAATTCAAATTAAGTAATTCAAGAAAATGTCTTTGAACAATGTCTAAAGATGTGAAGACAGACAAGTTACTTATAGTGTTGTCTTATTAATTCAATACAAACTGTAATATATATATGTTTGCATTAACATAAAGTATAATATAGTTATCAAAATAACAAAAGTAAATAAATTTCCTTTTTTGCATTATCATTACGTGTTTGTTTGGTTCTAAAGAGACTATAAAGCCGAACTGAAACTTTTCGATACAAAATGAAGATGGCGCCACAGCACGACACAAATTAAAAGGCGTGCGTCAAAGTGCTTACACCGTTGACCAAGAGTCCATTATTGCTTAATCCAAAGGAGCAATATTAGTTGTACCATAATTAAAAAAAAAACAAAAAAGCGAACCGCGTCTAAAATGTACTAAAGTTGCCATAGCATGATACTCGTTACCGTTAACGCCAATATATAAATAATAAAATAAATTTATCATTACTTATCTTTATCTTTATCTTGTCTTTCTCTAGTAGAAAGATGTTGAACCATGAGTGTCAAATTTCTATTATAGAATAATTTGTGTTGGCGCTTAATTGATGATTCTGTATTGCTTTTATAACGCTCATACTGTCTTTGATACCTAACTAACCAACACATTTCAGGGCTATCTTGGATAAATTTTAGAGCTGCAAGGATGGCCTGCGCTTCAGCGGTGAAAATACTTGATTCCTTGTTGACCTGAATTCCGTAACCAAATTTCAAATGAGATAATTATATAAAAAGCCAATGAAACTTTATCATCTTTTTTCGAGCCGTATAGATTGTTTATGATTAGGTGCTTGAGAAATAAGATTATAGACTTCTTGTCGTTATTTCTGCTCTCAATCAACGTTAATGTCCAGTTGATGAAAAGTGCTATCAAACTATTTTTCGTAACACAGCCAGTTGCCAGAATTATGAATATTAAAAAGATAAAAAGATAAAAGAAATTTATTCAGTAAGTAGGCCCCGCTCGGGCACTTTTACACGTCAAGAATCTACCAGCGCTTCCAAAGAGGAGACCACTGCTGAGAAGAAACGCCGCCGAACCCAGAATACCGTAAGGCATAACACATAACACTATGAAAATAACAATAATAAACTAAGCGAGCTGTCTCAACATTAGTTAGTTGTCTAATTTTCCTAACGGCGTAAGCTGCCGAACTAAGTTTACCTGGCAGTACAGCTATGTGGGGACTCCATTGCAATTTTTTATCTATTGTTATGCCTAGGAAAACCGCCTTATCTACCATTAGCAAACACTCGTCATTTAGAAAAATACAAGAATCTAGCGGTTTAACATTAGATAAAGCGAACCTAACACATTTAGTTTTCTTATCATTTGGAAGCAAGTTGTTACTAGTAAACCAATTATGTACTTTAACTAGTGTGGCATTTACTACCTACCTACAGTAGTCTACGGATTTTCTATCTACCTTGAAAATTAGTGAAGTATCATCAGCAAAAAGTACAATATCGTTGATCTACAATAAGTTAATCTTCTATTGGTGGTAAGCTAACATTACATCAAAGCATCATAAGCTAACATCATCATAATCTAAGCTTACATTCGAGAAGCATGTTGAAAATGTAGTTAACCGTGCATACAGAAGCTTGGGTTTTGTCATGCGTGTATGTAAGCCATTCAAGGACGTCTCTTGTTTAAAAGTGGTTTATGCTGCTTACGTTCGTAGCACTCTAGAGTATGCCAGCACAATCTAGTCACCTCAATACATTACATACCTATGTTGAAATGGTCGAACGTATTCAACGATTTTTATTAGACATCTTAATTTTATAACAAGAGCGAGGAACCTCAGTTATGAGTCTGCCTGTAAGCGGTAGGTATGGCCTGCTTAGCTTACACGAGCGTCGGCAACTATCGGACATGAGTCTGCTGCATGACATTGACAATGCCCGGTTAGTCAATCCAGCGCTTACTGCGGAACTTACTTTATATACGCCATTCTTTCGTACCCGTCACGCTAACAGTTTTCTGTTTCACGTTCCTTTTGTCCACACCAAATACGCGCAAAATTCCCCCATGTTACGTTTAGCTAATTTATATAACAAAAAGTTTAACCATTTGGATCTATTTTTCCTGTCAAAAACATCTTTTAAATCAGAAGTTATTAATAGTTTCCGTTCGTGAGCCTCATACACACACATACACATACACACACACACACACACACACACACACACACACACACACACACACACACACACACACACACACACACACACACACACACACACACACACACACACACACACACACACACACACACACACACCTTTACGTAGTAAGGGACCTTAAATAGAGCCTTGAGGCACACCTATTTTCACTGTAGCTCCAACAGATTGCGTTTTGTTTACAACAACTATTTGAGTTCTATCACTTAGATAAGAAGACATAAGGCTTAAGTAAAGCTTTATTTGACAATCCATAATGTTCTAATTTTAAAATAAGGGTCATATGTTCCACGCAATCAAAAGTTTTACAAAGATCACAAAATATTCCTATTGCGTCGCAAGATTTTTCCCAACGTCGCAAAATTGTTATATATACATATATATTTAATGAGTACAGATGCCGCATCAATTATTGTTGATCGACCTCTGGTAAAGCCAAACTGGTTATTGCTAAGTTGTTTATTTCTGTTAAAGTGACCTAACATATGTTGGTTAAATAAATTAAGCATGTAAGAAAACTCATAAAGAATGAAAGGGATGTTACAAGACAATGGAGAATTAACAGGGAGGCTAACGTGTAATGAAATTAGCTTCTTTTTCAAAGGATGATTTTTTATAGACAAAAGTTTTAGAATAAAATTAAGTTTCAAATATTTAAATCTAAATAATAAGGGTGGTGTGTTGCCCTCTACTTGTAAGGAGTTAATTGGTGAAATAGCTGCGCTTAGTTCGACTAGGTTAAATAGTTATGTAAGATACCTATGATTAGGTGAAGTAGGGAATGAATTTACGTTAAAAGCTGGCTCAACAGTATTTGGAGAAATCAAAAATCCAGGATTTTTTGCTATTTGAATTAGATGGACTTGAATAACTTTTATTGAATCTTCGTATATATGTCCAAATTAAAGCCATTGGTGTAGTTCTATTAAAAGACTCACATAAACTCTTCCAACTGGCTTTTCTCTCAAATCTTATTATGTATTTCTTTTTAGCTTGTAATTTTTTTAAACTAATATTTGTTTGTTAATTATTTTCAGAGTTATCCTGTTTAAATAATGAATAGTCTTTTTTGCTAATTTCAACAGCTACTGAGCACCTAGCATTCCACCAGCTAGAGGTATTCTTTTCTTTTTGCCTGAATTAGAAAAACAAGTGATGGGGTGAAATTCCATTATTCTGTCCATTTAACAAACGTAGAAGAGTTTATAAGAGCTAAGTGTAAGAGATTAATAAAGTTTGAATAATTAAGTAAGGCATCCTGTCTGTCTATAAAAAAGTTGCGAAATAATAATTTAATGTTATCAGAATAAATCTTCCAATCAACTGTTGTAATTGATATAATAGGGTAGAGGAATGCTATCAGCAATATTGGGAGTTATGACGCAATTAGTATTAATTATTATTTTTGTAATTACAGGGAGGTGATAACTGCCTAGAGGATGGATGGTCAGTTACTGACTAGTAACACTCCAAAGCCAAAGAAGGAGAAACTTTGGTCAAGTCAAGAGCATTCTGCCTCCAACTGTGGACATTTGACCATCATTGAGAAAGAAAATATTATTGTTGTCAATGCAATCAATCCAATGAATGTCTTTGCCTCTACAATTAGAGGTTGAGCACCCCCAAGCTGTGTTCAAACCATTGAAGGCACCAGCAAGAAATATTGGATGCGGTATATTTATTAACTCTATCTAGCTTCGATTTAGAAAAAGATGGACTGCAATTAGATGGGCTGTAAAAACGAACAATAGAAAGATTTTTATTATTACCATATTGAATACGAATCGCTACATTTTGTAATGAGTCATCATAATATGTATCAAGTACAGTATAAGAAATAGATTTGCGAACTAATATGGCTACACCATTATGGGAGTTACCTGAATCTAAACGAACAACATCATAATAACGAACTTTTAAATTATGTCTAGGTTTGAGCCAGGTTTCGCAGAATATTGAAATATGAATATTGTCCCATAAAAAATAAGAGAAAATATGTCGATTGTGCAAGAGACTCTGAGCATGCCATTGTACTATACCTATTCAAGACATCCATAAAAGCTAATAAATTAAAATTTACCAGAATCTAATATCTTTAAAGTATCTAGAAGAACATCTTTGATGTTTTTGGAGCAAACAGATTTGTCATTATTTTAGTTTGCAGTAATAGGCTGCTCGATAGTTTGTTATAACTGATAGTATTTGGTCATTATTTATAAGTGACAGAAATTGGTCAGTTTTATTTAAAGAAAGGAAATGATTCTTATTGAAAGAATCAGCTTAAGTTTTTTTTGGGTATTTTTCTTTGTTAAGCTGTATGTTGTGCACCTTAACAGGGCATTTAGAAGAAATTGCGCTATGATTTCCTTTGCTGTGACAACAGATGGCTTTTGACATGATGTACAGCTGTGAGTTTTACCATAGATGGAGCATCTTACCTACTGAGTTTTTGCAGAGCTCGGCTATATGACTATACCTCAAACGCCGAGAGACATTGCTTTACCGGAGGGATGTATGGTTGTACAGCTCGAACCGCCAGCTAATAAAATCTACGCTCTCATGAAGCACAGGGCAGGAGAAGGTGATTGAAACCGTCTTTGTGGGCCGAAAAGTAGTTACACCATCAGTAGAAATTCTTCTCATGAAGCGACGAATGCATACTATGCTTTTGATGCTAGTAGGTGACTTATCTATCGGCTTGTTTGACATGTTTGTCGGGACGTGAGTAATCACACCAGTGACTTCAGTGGCGGCAGCCGGGATTGAGGCTTTCATCCGAAACATTTCTAAGAACGAAGTGTTCTTTAAGGCAGCATTAGCTAAAGCCGGCCTTTCAAATCTAGCACCAATGTTTAATTTGATTATTAGTTTTAATTGTTTTAATCCCTTGTTATATCTCTTAATACCATTTACCTAGGGCATCGGGTCACGATTGCCGATAGGGTTATCAGCATCAGTATTTTCCAGAAAAACTATATGGTTCAAGTTACCACCATTTTCATGATAACAATGACATGTTGACAATGGGACCAACAAGAAAGTATACCCATTCAAACAACGAAACAAATGTTCAAATCGGTCCAGTGGTCTCCGAGTATTTGGGGAATTCAACAATTTTCTTATCTGTAAAAATGTTATTATTGCTAAATAATAACGTTGATTTTGATAACATTAATTCATTCAAATTTCGAACATCTCTGAAAAATAAAGAAATTTGATTTGACCTTTATTCTAATATCAGTCAAGATGATGTTTAGTTCGAAATTAATTGTCAATTTGCAAACAAATTTGACAATTGTCGCACGTAATGTAAGATATTGAACGATATGATAGTTGGAGCCAACTCTAGTTTGTCTTTGAATTAATAATAAAACTAATACAGCTACCAGAAAACTTTTCAATCTTACCGCCATTACAGGTTAAAATTTGTTTTGTTGTATAAAATTGTTCGATTTGTTGAATTTAATATGCGGCTCCTGAATGCATCATGGAGGCTTATGATATGTAGGTAGATAAAGTAGTGTATGTAACTGTACAGCTTCGGCTCGTTTCATAAACCCACACTCGTGTTTAATTCCCTTCATTATGTACAGTCACATAAACTACTATTAACCAGCCAAAACTGAAGCGAATGACGATTTAAATGGCCCAGATACGATTCGTTCGACTATCATATATCTTGCCTCTGTAGCCGGTAGATAAGTATTACGGGAGGCCGCAACTAACTACTTATAGTATATTACCAGTCCAGAATGGCTCTTAATGGTAATTGCATGTAGTCTGTATAGACCATTTGACATTCTTTATTTGAAATTTGACGTAAATTCCATATTAGTTTCGTGCACAACTACATGCAACAGGTGATTTACTTAATTACTTGATTAACTTAAAGTTTTTCGCCCATATAGTGCTTTACTCAAAAATAAATAAAACAAGTAGAATGATTAAAAAAAAGTAAGTAAAAAAGCGGTCACTAGTCCAACTCACTCACAATTCGAAACGATTCACAATGTGAAACCGGTCGAGGTGTACTAGGCGCGCATAAAACGAAGATGGTGCGAGCGACGTTCTAGTGAATAAAAAGAAATCGCGCGTAGTCTGCTCTGAACGAGATACCGCTTTTGGTTTATGATGTCCTGGTACTTTTGATATTCTGGCATAAATCTGCCAACCTCTGTAGAGCTGAAATGCGTTTCATGTAGTTTAAATATGAGAATTTTAAATGAAAAGCAATTCGAATTTATTTATTTAATAAAATAAGGTGCATTTTGTCAGAAATCTTAATAGAGTCCAAATAGATTTCACTTTCATACATTTTTGTGTCTTGTAACCATTTCTTGCTAACCTCTGTAGCCTTTTTGAAAGCTGTCACAGGTCTGTACAGATAGTTCCAAATTCAAATAATATGATATGTTATACTTATGGAATTTCCATACTTACTTACTGGACACTTATTTATTATTCCAAATTCGAAATTCCTCAACTTTACTGAACGCTTTTGATAGTTGCCCAGGAACTTCAACCTACTGGCTCCTAATTACTGGTGTTATGGTAAGATTACATAGCATTTTTAAAAGGTATTTTACTTAACTATTTAGTTCAATAATCTTTCTCATCATTATTGAAAATTACAACTTGTCAACAACCTATAAAGTTAACTATTCTCTGAGGTAACACCTAGGAAACGTCTATTTAGGCTTTTAGAGTCTGAGATCGAATAACTAATAATACACTTAACGGGATAATATACCTCTCATCATCATCATCATCATCATCATCACATAATCCATATACACGCTACTGAGCACGATTCTCACCTCACCTCATCCAACGACTGTCGGCCACCCTGCGGTGATCACTTCCACCTCGCCGGAGCGCGTCTTGCACTGCGTTTGCCAATTCGCGGTCTCCGCTTTAGAACGCGTGTGCCCCAACGGTTCTCGGTTCTTCGGCTAACGTGACCAGCCCACTGCCTCTAGCTAATTCGGTGAGCTAAGTATATCGATTACTTTGGTTCTCTGTCCAACAACCTCATTCCGAATCCATATACCTACATAAGATCAAGTTTCTCTATTGTAAAGCCTGCGATTCGAAGCATATACACGCAGGTACAAAATCGATCTCATTTTTCACCGCACCGCACCGCAATCGGGTAAAAGGGATTATTGTTTGCATTGTCTTTGGAGGCGTTGGTGGTGCCATATTATCATTGCTTGAATTATACAGGTAATGGGCCGCGTTTACAGCGTACGTGCCCCGACATTCATTACGACGACTAATTAAACCAACCGTCGAGATTCCGACGAATCCGCCTTTCGGGACAAAGCGCCTTCTACATATTTTCTTTCATAAAATTTTAAGTGGTGCCGCGTTGGCATTCGTTGTTATTAGCTGCGATTAAAGGAGCGAGGGTTCTTTTTTGTGAACGGGTAAAACTACATCAGCATTTTTATAAATGTAAAAAATTGCTGACGTTTTTGTTATAGTTTTTTTTTTACTTTTCAGTTGTTAGTTCCTTTATTTCGCTATTGTTTAATGTACATAAGAACAGATAATCTAGACAAAATTGTTATTTAACACGTAATGTAAATAATATTAGAAAAGACCGTGTTTCCTTTTCTTTATTTCTTTAAAGGTGTTACCTAATTTACAACAATGATAAAATGAATTAAAATAGTATACTATATTACGTACAAAAACCGTAAAACTCAGTTTATAAAGGTAGTAAAACTCGCTTTAAATAAAGCAGTTTCAAGATGTCCGAACCAGGATCACAGCAGTGCTCACGAAGCTGATATGTTTACATTGCAATTTCGGTAAAGCCGGGCGCTAGGCTCCCAATAATTAACAGCGCTTCCACAGGGCTCTGATGTTAAGCACATCCGAAACCAAGCAATGCCTTTCATTATGCTGCCTTTCATTTGCTCACGTTAATTCTCATTGTATAGGTAGTACTAGACCAGCAAAATATTCGATGCCCCTTGCTGTTTAGGTTTGCATTTGATACTGGCTAACGTTAAACATTTGCTATCTTTTGTGATAAAATATGTTTTTACACCACATGCTCGAATATTTCCAATCATATATCATGCAAACCTCACTTAAAGTAAGTCATAATAGTCATCGGCTAACCAGCGGAGGGTAATAATATTGTACTGAATCTCGTTATAACCCGCTGGTTAATAATGAGATTGAATTCGTATGAAAAATTGTTCCATAGAAACCTGTGTATACATCAAAAAGGACTTATTTGAAAATCATATTACGCAAAACCTCCCACCCGGTGATCTGACGACCTGGTTAGGATCGTGGGGAGCCGCTGGATGCAAGCGGCTCAAGACCGTGACTTGTGGCGCTCTTTGGGGGAGGCCTTTGTCCAGCAGTGGACGCCCCCGGGCTGATGATGATGATGATGATGATGATTACGCAAAACAAAGAAAATAAAACAAAAGCTGAGAAAAGTAGAGTATTCTCCTTTGGGATAAAGCTGTTTTCGTCTTGGGCGAGCTTGAAGCCCTCGCTGCACTGAAGACTCCGTTTTAATTCCCTCGCTTCGCTCAGGAATTAACTAGTAACACTCTCGCTGCGCTCGGGAGATAAATCTGGAGTCCCTCATTTGCTCACAGTTCAATATCGCGCCCGTGACATAAAACAGTGCTTTATCCCCTCGGTGTATAATCTACTATTATTGTTATTTAGAATATCATTCCACCCAATGATCTAGTTGGCTTGGTAAGTTACACGTACTTACCTATTATTTCTATCAGCGAATTTCCGAAATAGTATTCGGCTACTCCGAATTCTTATAACAAAATCTTTATTACTGAAGTGAAATTCAGTAGGTAATTAAAATTATAAAATAAGGTAACAACATTTTAAAGTAGATAACCTCAGCAATTACAATTTGCAATAATAATACTTAGTTGGAATACGATTCGATTAATTTCCAAATTTCAATTGTCTTATACTAAATTAATATTTGCGTAAATATTCAATTATAGAGCTTAGCATAACACCATATGGCGTTAAATACATAAAATACATAATATGCACATGTTTTATAGAGTATATTTGGGAAATAATGAAGAAAACAAAACAATGCGACATTGCCGCCTCAGCTTGAAGCATTATTTCAAAACAAAACTCTATCTACATGCAATTAATAACGCCCAGTTCCGTAAGCGATTCGCAACGATAAATCGGTAGTAAACGTCTTGTTGTACATCGCGTGTTGCCAGGAATGCACAACTGGCGCATTATGCACTTCACTCTACGGTTCAAATTTGGAATTCCTCACAGCTACGAAGTGGATTAGGAATGCCCGGAAGGCACGGTATGCCGGATGACATCCACTCGAATACTGTTCTTTCCTTATTGCCTAGTACTACGTGAGACTATTCAAGTGGTACTTGGGGAAAATGATGAGCCTGACCCGTGAGTGGTGTCACAAAAATAAGGCGGCAAATTTAAAACAATTATGTATCACTGACTGGTAACATAAAATGCACACCGAACGGATCTTTTAAAAAAAAACTGTTTATATCATTTGATTAAGTACATACAATATAAAAGATTTTTTGGTGGGGTCCTTACGGATACACTACGACCCTGTGGATCCTTTGTGTAATTACCCCTCTTTTAGCGCTTAATCCAATGTGGCCTCCGCCCTTCCAAAAAGCGGATAGTGGAGTGCAATGACAGTGCCTTGAAATCGTTCGGTTCTGGGTAGCCACAACCAATTCTTACTCCGGTGAGGGCATCACATTCACAGTGTTTCATCACAATAAGTGTTTCATTGTCTCAGCCTCTTCGCCGCACATTCTACAATCTGTGTTGTCATAAAAGATCGCACGCATAATGTGACAGCTTGTTCCTTTGGTAAAAATTTTGCCATGTGAAGAATAAGAAAATAATTAAATGTTAATAAATTTAACTTCCGCAATTAGTATGGGGAGGTTTTTTATTTTTCTTATCAGGCTTTTTAATGGTTTGTTTCCTTTTTAAACTTGAAAATAAGCTAAGTTAATAAATCTGAGGTTGGATGAAAAAGGGTACAATTAAAGAGTATTAAATTAACTCTTAATAAGAGAAACGGGGTGAATCATATACTTACAGAATATAATTAAAATTAAACATAGACATAGGTTCCGTTTCTCAATTGAACTTTAGAAGACTTTTTTTTTTAACTTTCTTAATGATAATAAATCTGGGATCTTAGTGAAAAATTGTATATTTTTCACTAAGATCCCAGATTTATTATCATCATCGGAGTAAGAAATATACATGAAATTTAAATGAAAAGTCTAAAATCGAGATCTTAAAACATGTTACCAAAACATTGACGAGGGTTAAAACTAGACCTTTAACTTCCAAGTGACCTTTATGGCGTTATAATAATTTCATAAATCAGAAACTAGACAGTCAAGATAATTTGAACCTAAACTCAATCCTAAGCAGTTAAGCTTGGTCATGTAAATCCCTGACATTTAGACGACGCGTGACCTAGTTGGTGACGCGTGACCCTGCCTAAGAAGCTGGCGGTCCTGGGTTCGATTCCCGGTATGGGAACATATTTGTGAGATGAGCACAAGTATGTGTTTGAGTCTTGGATGTTTTCTATGCACATATAAAGTATTTATAATAGAGAGGTCTCGGCCCAGAATATGTTTGTTCCATTCGGTATCAAGAACCTTGGTCCGTGAGGTCCTAGCGCTCAAAGCCTCTTCAAAGAAATTTCGAAGAGGCTCATTGACGTCACGGGAGACCAAAGAGCTGGCAGTTTCCTCGCTCAACGCATAAGTTTAACTATCCAGCGAGGAAATGCTGCCAGCATCTCCGGGACAATGCCGCAGGGCCCTTTTTTAGATATAGCTTTTTAGTATATTTATATAAAATAGAATAAGGTTGTAAAAATGTAATTTTAGTTTTGTAATTGTTTTCCACCGCTTTTATTTATTTATTATGACAGCACTTATTTCTCTATATCTATTTTTATTGTGGTACTAGTACCCATAAAACAAGCCTAGAGCTTAGTTTGGGAATGGATTATGTGTGAGGTTATCCCCTGATATTTATTATTTATTTATTTAATTAAGCACCTAAGTACTGTAGAGGTACGTTTTATTCAATGTACCTAGATACGACGAGTTTAGGGTTTCTTTATATGACAAGCAAAGACTCATATTAAAAGTGGTCGAATATAAAAGACAGCTCGCAACGACCACCGCGCCGTTTTATAACTACTTAATAAGTACGTAAAAGCAGAAACCGCAACACGTCAGAAAGAAAGATGCGGCTGAATTTTCCACCAACAGATAGCTTTTTTACAAGAAGACAGACATGCAAGCACGGCGTAAGCGTTATACGATGGCATAATGTTTTTTTTTTTTTTTTTTTTTCGTGGGACAAAAAAGGGTTTTTTTTTGTTAAATTTACTTTACTTAGATGTAAATATCTAGATTATGAATGTAAAAGTTGGCTTTGATGTATGGATTTTTGGAATCAACAGTATTGCGACTGCTACAATTCGCCACTGAAAATTAGTCCGTTTTCCTAAAAAATATATACAAGTTCTTCGCAAACAAAGTGGGTAAAACAAGAGACCAAGCTATATAGTTCTTCACAAATTGCCTTCATTCTTCTTCTTACAGAACTGCGTTTACCTAAATATACTTTAGAAACAATATTCCTTAAGGCTTACCGCAGAAACTTGCTTAGCAAACAAAGAGTTCCAACTGGAGGCTATGACTATTAATTTTAATGTTACGAACCGAATATTAAGCCATGACAAATACGCGTGTATTTCACAAAGTCAAGTTGCGCATTAATATAAACATAATGACTGTGGTCCCGGCGTTGGGGTTGGGTTTTTGAGGTCTTGCCCAAGTTGGATATCGCACTTATGAAATGGAATCGCAAATCTAAGTGGTCCTAAGAACGGTGGTATTTTTAATGTTTCGTGCTCACTCAGATTATAAGTTACCAAAAAACCTGGGCATTAGCATTGTCGAAACATGCTCAGGGTAGGGTTTCGTCGCCGAAATCACAAAAATTATCACGAAAAGCAACAAGTACTTTATAACTATGAACTAACTTTCTATTTAATTAAAGTTATTTGGTGGTCTTAATTTTTGATTTTATTTTATTACTTATATACTCTTTAGTCGCCTGTATCTCATGAACTAATCAATTAACTGGCAGAGAATGATATTATACAGTAAGTTTACCTTTTGTACTCAAATAAGTGTATTTGTACAATATAGTTTAAATGAAAAAAATATAAGGATACGTAGTCATGACAGTTTGTCTTGTAAATTAGTTATTAACTATGTGCTCTTCATTAAAATATTTGCAAGTCCTTTAGCAATTTTATTTTTGGCTATAGGGGGTGGAGATGACTGTAGCGAAAATGGCACTTCTGCGTTCAATATGAATCCTTATCGGACCCACAAATCTAAAAATAAATAATGGAATATTGTCTAACCATATGTATATGTAACACGTTTCATATTTGTAATGTAAGTTTATGCGTTGGTTTTTTTCACCTCAACCTTTTTATCTTCTTGGCAGTTTTTATAAATTAAGCATGAAGGTTACGATTGCTCGGAACAGTGTAGAAAAACTTCATGAACCTAAATAAACAGACAGCAATATCTCAGCGGCAAGAAAAATTGCCTTATGCAGTTTTCTTTTTTTTTAAAGTGATTTTACGAACGTTTATATAAGAAAAAAACAAGTTAAATGCTTAATTGTTATTTATTCGTGATCAACCCATAAATACGGTACAGAGAGTTTTATTTATTAAAGAACTGTGCTTATGTGCCTATAAATTGAAGCTAATTGCAACAGACATAATTCTTGTTTTGCGTAATCAATTACTTTACAATTTAAGCTAAGGAGATTTTAAACATCAAAAGAGAAAAGTACAAAATCAGTTTGTAAAATCTAATTTTATTACTTCTTTCCCGCATTGTCCAAAAATGTGAACAACGTGTACGAGGTTTTGACAATCTGAAACGAGAAAATGGAAATAAATTAATAGTTCGTAAGTATGTAAACATTATGTATATTGATAACTTGCCAGTAAATTAAGTCGTAATGTAAAAAATAATGGTATCAAAAGCAAGAAAGGTAAAAACCAAAATTATATACCCTGCGTCAAAATTAGCGATTCGAGCCAAGATCGATTACATGCACTAAACCAGTTATTTACACACCAACGTTAAATTGAAGTTATTAAAACTATGACAATCCTTTTGACAATTTAAACATCTACATGTGCCTTTTACAACAACTTGCGATGCTAAAGACGGAACCCAGTTCCAAGAAGCATGTTTCAACCGAAGCATGTTGAACCGGTTCGGTTTGAAAAGCCGTATGTAACAAGCATTCATTGTGAACAGGTCGAGAGGTAACTGGTAGGTAAAATGTAGCAACTTGCGATGCTAAAGTCGGAACCCAGTTCCAAGAAGCATGTTTCAACCGAAGCATGTTGAACCGGTTCGGTTTGAAAGGCCGTATGTAATAAACATTCATTGAGAACAGGTCGAGAGGTAACTGTTAGGTAAAATGTAGCCGTTGCCCTTGATAATAATACAGGAAACTGTGGCTTGTGGAGTTGTGATACGTAATTAATAAAATATTCGGAACAGTTTGTTGCTGTAGGATCATGGTAAAGGTAAATTATAAGGAACCGCCGAGGTCAAATACTATACTATTCACCCTATTTATATGAAATAAGTGCAAAAGTGTATCTTAAATAAATAGAAACAGCCGAGAACAAAGATATGTGTACATTATTTCACCCTAATTAGAGGAAAAAAAGTGCAAAGGTGTATCTTAAATATTAAGGAACAGACGAGGACAAAGATACGCATATATTATTTTACCCTACTTATTCTGATGAAAAAAGGTGCAACAGTGGATCTTAAATAGGTATAAATTACAGATTACCTGTATAAAGCTGTTGATTGATAATGGCACGATTTTCCCCGCTTTCGGCATAATAGGAGTTTTGATTCTCTCCATAAAGATGATCAAAAACCGACGGTACTTCACCGGCATTTCTATCCAGTCGGTAAGGTAGGCTGAATCCATTATTCTTCCGCTCTGTATCGTATAGTATATTAATGTACCTTGTGTAAGGTCCGTCTCGATCGCTAGCACAATCCACCAAGCATTAGTGTTCGCACTATTGTGTTACGGTGTGAGGATAAGATAACCAGTGAAATTACTAGCATAGAGGCATTCCATCTCGGTTTTCCGGTTGGCAACGCTTTGCGGTCTATGATCGCTGTCTTAAGATTGTAGTCTTGAGAATGCGAATGTCTATGGGTTACAGATCCCGCTTAAGATCAGGTAACATGTGTGCTCGTTTGCCTTTCCCATTACATAATAAAACGATGTAGCTAAATCATCAACTTTATCAGCGAACTTTGTAGGCTAATTCAGGGTAGAAGGTACTTCGTGTTTTTACTTCTCTCTCACTCTCTCTCATACGCTCCTATAACTACACCTATATCTCGGCTGGCCAACTCTTCTGGGCCTGGGCAACTCTTGCCTGTAACTGCGCTTTTAAAGCGAAATTCGGGTTTGCCAACCACATTAGAGCACATCACCTGGACTAGACCAATTGCAGGATTCGCCGTTACCGACTACGGTATAGAGGACATAATTGAGAGCTAGTGAGAGAGAAGTACCCGAAGCACCTTAGTGCACACAGACTGTACATAGTTTTCGTTTATAATGAATATGATATGATACAAGTTAAAAATGATTTATGAAATATTTGCTATGGTAAATAATATTGAATGTAAAATATTTTAATGAATCCGACGCAAAAAAGTGTTTTCAATACTTCAGGGATAGACTAATACGGGCTTAATCAGTTTTTTTTTAGCAAAGTGGTGGTTCAAAAATAAAATTGATTGAATATCGTATAACACCAAAATATTAATCCAGCTACCATACCAACAAATAAAAGTGCAGGAAAAATATTAACAAGGTCTCTATCACGTGCAGGATTTTGAATGGAGGCCATTGCACGAGATGATTGCTCCCGTATAGAGTGGGCGGCTGGGCAGTTTCTAAAGAAATATATTCGCGTATCCCATTGAGATGAACCTACTAAAGGGCGATATTGTGAACCAGAAAAAACCAGCAGTGATTGAAATATTACATTCACTACTGGTTCAAGATGAGAGGGTTTTTGAAACTCTATTTGAGGTTCGCTCTACCTACAATTTACAAAAGGCACTTTTAAAAAAAACAGTGTTTGCTATGCCCGCTTTGGACTAGTGGTCAGTGACTTCATTATGTTTGTACCTGCGTGACGCAGAAATACCCTTGTGGCGTTTAAGCTCTTTAGCCATTAGCAGAAATTTGTTTATTTATTTCCGAGTAAATCATGAACAATTACTAAAAAAATAAAATTGGTATTCTTTTGAGACCGACCTCTATAAGCATATTTTTTTTCAGAACACCTTTTATAAACTTCCTGTTGTCTAATTCCTATCCTCATTCCCGTAGTCAATTACTGAAGTAAGCATCTGGATTATACTGTATTTAAAACAGAATTTGTTCAAGTACGGCATCCAGACAAAATAATAATAATGATCCAGACGCTTTTACTTACCTCATAAGCAACTTCATTGCCATAGAAGCAAAACAAGAACAATTCCGAAAGTATGCAGATCATGTACAAAATCATCGAGAGAAACTCGCCTGAGGCTGGACTCATCTGCAAACAACGACAGTGTTTATATAATTTCAATAAGCAGATATAAAATATAACTTTAAACAACAGAATACTACTGAAATGCTTTTATCTTTCTCTCTCATTCCTCTGTCGTCAAAATAACAAGTCTAATAAAGTTTCAAGTTTCGAAATATAAAATGCTACTCGTAGTTTCGTAGCGTCAGACGTAGCAAGGGTAATCGTAGCGTTGCATTGTAGCAAATAACACCTACGCCTCTATTCTAGGCGGTAAAATCGATATCGTATTTTATCTGCTACGGTATTGTCTTTGAGTCGGCCGCCATTACTGTCAAATTAATAAAAGCTATTAAAACGGTGGCAATACGATAACATATCCAACACGATATGGTTTTTACCGTGTTGAATAGAGGCCCTGGGGTGTAAATGTAATGTTTTCAGGGTTCATGTATGTATGTGTGTAATGATGCTTTATTCGACCATAACTTCTAAACGCCTAAGCCGAGTGTGATATCATTAGCATTCTTTCACCATCCCGGGTGACATAAGATACCTTAACTGTTAAAATTGAAATAACAACAATGACAAAATGTCATAATAAAATGTAATGTGATATATGTCAAGAAACAAAAAAGATTTCTAATTATTCCAATATAGGTATCATTTAAAAGGTCTTAATGTAAAATATATAAGAATATGGAAGCATTAATAAACGGGTTTAATATCAATATCAAAAAATGCAGTCGGGTTTCTAACACGTTCACTGTATCCATACAAAACGAACTGACAATGTCACAAGTCCAACTGTGCATTTAGTATGGGGATGTGACCCCATAGTGGAAGCACGGACTCCCAAAATAAACCTTCATGACTCCACATTAGGGGACAGGGAACGTGTCAAAGCTTGCTTTTCATTTAGTTATTAACGCTAGTACGCTACGACTATCGTAGAGTTAAAGATGTACGTGGTCGTATCGCTCTCGTACTATGGGCGTTACGATACGCTTACGATACGCTCACGAAACTATTCTCTTATAAACCGCGTTCGGTTAGTCGAACGAGTCAACGAGTGAAAGCGGCGCGGCTTGGGCTCAGAGCTCAGAGTGTACAAAACACATTTTAGCGCGTGCATTTTCAATTAGGCAGCCTTATACGTTCGATCGCTCGACAGAAGCCCTACTGCTAGTTAAGAATGCACTCGCTAACATGTTTTGTACGCTCTGAAGGGACTACTTAAACTCGCCGGTATAAATTTATAAGCTGCGGGGCGTTCACGCCTTCACTCGCTCAACCGACCGAACGCCGGTTTTAACCGGTTATCGCATTGTCAACGTTTTGCTAGCTCTTATTTACTTGACAATAATGAGGGCCGGGTTAAAAACAATACGATAACACGTCAAAAGCAATATCGTTTAACTTCGTAGAACAGAGGCCCGGCATTCGGTATTATACCTACAAGGTGCAAGGGACGACTGATCCCTGAAACTGTTATTTCAGACCATAGCTCTATTGAAACTGAAATTCAGTGTTGTTTTTACGGAAACGTAAGGTTAAAAAGTTGTATTTTTAAGTCATTTTCATCGTAAACCTTCCTACAGCCGCACGGGGCTGTATCGCGCTAGGTTTTGCGTCGTTATGCCGTGCGGATTTTGGATATTGTTTATAATAAAACGCACAGTTTTTATTATAAATTAATAAATACTTAGTTGGTATGAATAAAATAATTTCCTACACATATAGATCAACAACACTTGGAGTAACTCATCAGTTGATCACTAATGATATCATCGTACCTATACTTACGTAAACCTTCTCGTTTACAGATTGAACAATTAAAATATTACTACTTATTTAACTAATTTACAATATTTATAATGCTAAGACAGTGCCAAGACAGTAAACTATGGCCGCAGGCTTTAACTGTTTTTGTAAAAATTACCGTTTAAGTAGATTGTTAGCCGAAGCAAAGCCGTCACTACACACACACACTTCTTTTTAGGGTTCTGGACCCAAAGGGTTAAAAATTTAACCCTATTACTAAGACTTCGCTGTCCGTCTTTCCGTCACCAGGCTGTACGAACAGTGGTAGCTAAACGGTTGAAATTTTCACAGATGTAGTATTTCTATTGCAGCTAAAACAACAGAATAAAATAAATATTTAAGGGGGCTCCGATACAACAAACGTGTTTTTAGCCGTTTGTTGCTCGATATTAATAACGGTAACAGATTAACGCTTGAAATATTCACAGAATATTTAGTTGTAATACATCTAATTTAAAAATAATTAATTAATATAAAGTAAATAAATATTTAAAGGGGGCTCCCGTTTTTTTTTTTTTTTTGGCTCACAAAACAAGTAACAGTCGAAATTGGTACAGAGTATTGATGATGGAAAAGTTTAGATCTAGATTGTCACTCTTAACTATGTGTGCACATAATGGTTATCGTGTAAGGATATAATAAAATTGAGGGTTAGCTGTGTTAGTAAAACGTGAGAAATTAAGTGAGTTTGAAAAAATATATCACAGAGATAACGTGAGCTAGTCCACCATATTCATAAAGTAAGTAAATCATGACCCCCAAAAAGGATAATCTCGGCGTGTATACAACCACCACTTACATTAACCGTCCTGTAAGTGGTTGTGCAAATAATCCAACCGCTCACCAAAAACTGGAACAGAATGGGCGCGTTGAAAACGTCATCGGTGATTTTTGTAAATCTGTAACGAAGACTGTTTATGTAAAACCACACGTGGAAACAACGTGTAAACGCACTGTCAACCCATTGGACCCAGACCCACGATAAAACTATGTCACAGATATATTCCATTCTATGTTACAAACAGATTCGTTATATTCCCAATTGGTCATATTCCTAATTCGACACTTTCCTAACTGGTCATATTCCTAACTCTTCATATTCCTGATTCGTCATATTCCTAATTCGTCACTGTACAGTCAAACCGCGATCACGTGCTTACAGGATTAATAACTATTAGTACAGATTGTACTACGAGTAAGTAGTGTATTACACGATATAATATTAATATTATAAATACGAAAGTTTGGGAATAACGAAGTCGAGGGCAGAAGCTAGTAAATAATAGAGTGACAATGCCATTAATTTAATAATAGATCAGTAACACTCTTTTATTAATTATCTAAAGAGGTTCTTGCGAGCATCATTTACCACAGAGGACTTTATAATAAATTTTTGCAGGTGAATGTACATGGTATGACGAGTTAGGAATATGACGAATCAGGAATATGACGAATCAGGAACAAATCATATCACAGTGATGTTATCATTCAAATCGCAAGAAGTGTCAACCAATTTGTTTTATAATGCCAAGAGACACCGTTCTATAGTGGTTTAGGGTTCCATTGGGCTGATAGTACATTTTAAATTAAACAAAGCAGCTCTCGTGTTAAGCAAGTAAAGGAAAAAAAATATATTTCGACTAAAATAACATACATTTCTTTATCAGCTTACTTGTGTTAAAAGTCTATATTATTATCAACGGCGTATCAACACAGACTCAAGTATCGCAAATATTTGAAATTTCAATAAATGTTAATAAACTTGCAAATGTTTTACTAACCGAATGTATAACAAACCTACTTTAATCAAGTAAAGAATAATATTGTATAAAATTGGCGTCGGCGCCCGCGGCGTTTTTATTACTGCGAAGATTTCAATAAAAATAAACACGTTATGATTTTATTGCTCGAGGGGAGATCGTATTAAGAAGTCCTATTTCGAATTCATACTATTTTTTATGTGTACATAAAGGAAAACGTATAATATATAGAGGTCGCGAATGTTCGTTTTTCCAAAACAATAGGTATTTAAAATAAGTAGGTAGTTTATTTCCTCAATTAATAAGACGCGATAATTGAATTAAAAAAGACAACGACTGGTTAAATTTTCTCGCGACTTTTATTCCCTCGGTAATCCCTTTTTAATCATACCGTCTATAATACAACAATAGACGCACTGAGCCAAGAAAACAGAACTTGTTTTAAGGCTTAATTTTCATTGGTTGACAGCCGCATGCTGGCAGTAATCCATCGACGGGTTGTTTTAACATTTTTGAGCCGAGAACTATTGCAACGACGCAATGTATCACCAAAATTATGCGGCCTATTGCACAATGAAACTGAGCCTTTAGAAAAGTATGCTAACATAGAGCGTCCGTGCACGCGATAACGCAGCGGAAACCTATTAATATCATGCTCTTAAAATTATATCAGTAGAATCAAATCATCTTGTAGACGTCCACTGCTAGACGTAGCCACCGCTAAAATAACCAAAATATAATGTATCGCGCTCATGCCGTCCGCGTTTGCAGATTACTTACCAATTTTCTAATTTTAACATAACAGTAGTAGTAGGTATAAACACTTTAGTCGCCTGTATCTCAGAAAACGATCAAGTCTACATAGTTTACATTTTAGGTTCGTTATAATGTGCTTTCATTTAAGATTTCAGATTTTTGTTACTAGTAAATCTGGGATACGTACGCAATTCTAGGGAATATTACACTTATTCAATGATACCTCACTCGATGTTATTAATTATAATGTAAAAAGCTCTTTAAGTTACACGTATTACACGGAGGTACCCACTTTATTTTACAACTTTGTTGGCGTTATTTATATGTATAACTATGCCAAATTACAGCTTTGTAGTAACAAGAGTCTCTGAGTAAAGCCGAGGAGGAACAGACGGTCAGACGGACAGACGGACATGGCGTAACTATAAAGATTCCTTGTTGACTACGGAACCCTAAAAATTAACATATATTGTGAAGGTAAATATTGATAGAAGCAGGTGTGGCTACTTACCTGATTATTTCGTTATAATGATCAATTATTCCCCTTAAGCGGCGTTCCAGCACCTGGTTAAATGCAGCCGAAGTCTTCATGCATTCCGCATTGCATTTTGCGACAAGGTTTTGTAGATCAACTCTAAAATAAAATTATGTGATATGATAGTGCAAAAACCGCGTAACTGCCATATCAAATAAAGTTGCACCTTATTGAATTAACTAGTTTCGCGGTTTTTCACGATATTTTAAGTGAGTGAAATAAGTAAACAAGTGACAAAACATTTTAAAAAAAAAGATAAAAGAAATTTTTTCAGTAAGTAGGCCGCTCGGGCACTTTTACACGTCAAGAGTCACGTCATAAGATAGATGTTTGATAATTTACACTTAAAAGTATAAATCCCGGGGCGTAGTCATAGAAGGTGATACTGTAACCACAGAGGAAGAGAAAAATAGATTACTGGATACTACACTTTAACTAACATTATTGTTTAAGTGATTTTAAACTATTAATGGCAGCACTGAAAATCAGTTAACGACAATTAAATCGATCCTTAGTGATAATTTTTCATATATAACATTAAAAATGGGACGAATTAATTTTCTATTATATAGTTCCATTCTAATGCCGGTGTTATTTAATAAAACACATGACAGTAAACAATTGTAGATACCCCTTCATTGATTTTATTTTATGTGTTTGCCATTGTTTTTCACAAAAGAGTATTCGACCGAGAAACAAATCATTTCTTCAAAAGATACCTTAGCAATTCCATTCGTTCGTTTTACCTCAGTATTGAAAGTTGAGTTTTGGTTTGAGCAAACAGATACACGATAAATATGTCCATTGTTGAGTTATTATAGCCGAGCCACGACGTCTGAAGCCACACGTAGCAGATGACAATGTAAAAGCTGTAGGGACAAAAATAACAACACCCTTTAACATAATTTATTTTCTTCGTTGAACGATCCCGTAGTAATAAAAAAAAAAAAGAACATGTAATAAAATGTCCAAAGATCAAAGATTTCCAATGAAGACAAACATGAGAGGTGGAGTGATTCGCTAGTCAGACGAGTGAACGTATAAGGCTGCGAAGTCGGGAATACCCGCGCTAAAATGTGTCTTGTACGCTTTGACTGGAATACTTTCACCGGTTAAGGCTTGATTTCCTCCTACGCTGACGTCGAGCGTACGAGTATATGGCAAATCTGCGGCGGACGTCAGCTCGCTGTGCGGTGTCCCATACTGCCCTCCTTAGAAAAACAGGCTTAACTCTCATAGAGCCGCGGATGTACTAGTGGCCTTATTTCTTAAGATAGGAGGTTACATTTTCTTTGTCTATCGAATTGCACTTGTGTGCTTTTTATTTAGAAGGGTAGCATAGAGCATGGTCAGCGACCGACGTCAGCGACCGATGTCAGCGTAGGCGGAAATCGAGCCTTAATCGGCGAAAGTATTCCAGTCAGAGCGTACAAGACATATTTTAGCGCGGGTATTCCCAACTTCGCAGCCTTATACGTTCACTCGTCTGATAAGCGAATCACTCCACCTCTCATGTTTGTCTTCATTGGAAATCTTTGATCTTTGGACATTTTATTACATGTTTTTTGTTTTTATAACTACGGGATCGTTCAAGAAGCCGGCTGCGCCGAGTGAACGCGTGATGCGTTTAAGAGAATAACACCTCTGGATGTACGGTACGAAGGTTTACCTAACGCGCAATGGTATCTTTTTCAGCGATATCTCTAGAAATTGTGAAAAGAAAAATGCAGGAGAAGAACATAACATAACAACATAAGGAGAAGAGCATATAAGTATCTGCATTCATCTTAACATTGGGTCTTTTTCGTGATCCGGCGAACGTGGCTAATGACACGTTATCCTGGTTGGTAGTGACCCTGCCCACGAAGCCAGTGGTCCCAGTTTTAAATCCCGGTAAGCGCAGATATTTTGTGTGATATGCGCGACTATTTTTTCCTGATTCTTGGATGTTTTCTATGTATTTAAGTACGTATTTTTCTATGTTAGTATTTATACCGTTGTCTAGTACCCAAAGTACAAGCCTAGAGCTGAGTTTGGGACTGGGCCGATTTGTGTGAGATTGTCGAGCTCATATTTAAATTATAATAACATTTGTTCTAAAACTTCATTTATCCGAATTATCGTTTGTTACTAAACTCCTTTACAAATGACTCGGATAATATCTACGCGGTTTGGTTAGGTAAGACTGTAACAACACTGAATAGTTTTATAATTCAAGCGGTAATGGCTTCAGGATTACCTCAAGCAATGTGTCACAAGTGACAAATATTGAGTTCAATATAGACGCTTTAATATTATTCGGTACTTACTGCGGGTCTTTGTTGGCATCAAAAGGTACCCATATTGTAAAAATGACCGGTTCTTGCTTGCTGTGTGTGATGATTGGGAAAAGGACCCAAAGAAAACAAGTCACAATACATATTCTGTTAAAAACTCGCAACAGAATACGAGCCTCATTAACGGTCTTTAAAAGAAACGGCCTGTGCTCTTCAACTTTCTGATTAAAATACGGACCTGGCAAAAAAACAAATATTATATCAAAAAAAAACTTAACTAAAATATATAATATACGTGGTAACCCATCATTTTGCGGAATTTCACTTCATCGCTTGTATCCGAACCTTTATGTGTTAGGATAGAATCGTGACTCCAAAAAAAACTCATGCGGCGATAAATGCCTTTAGATGAAATAAAACATGTGCGTGTTGATCGTTAAAAGGTGTTTCGATAAAATAATAGTTGTTACCCTGTATATTTATTTACCTTTCATAATTTCAATCAGGTTCAGGATCTGATGGGATTTGTTTAAGAACACTACTTGTTTGCAAATACAGTCAAAATAGGTTAAAAGCAAAAACATTGAATCCATGACCTCATCGACATCAGCGCGGACCTAAGTAGAAAATACTATAGATTTAAATAAAATTCTTAGATATATTTTAACTAAGAAACAAGCAATATTAGGCCAAGCGCATATATTTATTACTTGATACACGTGAATCATTTGCTGCACAGTGTATAGCAAAACGAAGGAAATACAACATCCCTTATAAGCAGTGTGAAGGATATTTTTAAATTTCGAACAATTAGAATCCAACGGGTAAATTCCGCAAGCCCGCAAAACTTTTATATGTGGAATTAAACTCATATAGGACAATAATTCATCTGTTTCAGACATTCTCGATTGATGTCTAAGATTATATTGAAGGTTTATAACGTCTGTATTGCTGTGAGGTTAAATGGAAATGGGAATAAACGGTGTTCCTTCCATTTCAAAGTGACAACAGTCAATTAGGTAACGTACAGCACCAAAGTAAACACCTCAGTTTTATAAAATTTTCTAGATAAGCACACGTGTATAATTTTAATATGTCTTAAAATATGAAAATATGTTTTGCTTTTTGCTTTACTTCACATTCAATGAAATAATACAAATCGTGAAGTGAAATTCCATTAAATTACCATCAGTTGTTTAAGTGCTCGCGTGCCTACTCACTATCATAAGAAAAATTGCTCAGTGCTGTAAAAACCCGTGCATGTAGTCTTATTAGTAAATTTTTAGCTATTATTTACCTTCCCTTGTATGTTAGTATGTATCTTTGGACCAAAACTTGCAAGTCGATATTGTACCAGTAGGTACAGTTTCGTAATTGGAAGAGGCTCAAAGCTACATTATGTTAACAATACATATATGTGATGATAGTCTAAAGATAGCAACAGGACCCCAGCTTTACTTAACGAAGACCTAATGAATTTTGACGCATTCATTTGGTCTCGATAAGGAGATGATGACTGCCAAAAACTACTCTTCTCATACATTGATTATTTAACAGAACCTGATCATCAATCTCCTAATAAACCAATTTTTTTTTTTTACTGTTTCCTATTATAGTAAAACCTTTGTGCAAAGCCCGTCGAGATCGCTACCACTATCCTACCCGCTGACCTACCGCCAAGCAGCCATATTCGCATTGTTGTGTTCCAGTGTGGGAGTAAGACAACGGGTGAAATGGCGGACATCGAGGTATTCCATCGTAGTCTTTAGGGTTGGCAAAGCAATTTTGATATTGCGAATATTACCGAAAGGTGGCCTACAATTATCCTTGAACCTTACATAAAATCACAAGAATAGAAAGAAAGACAAACATTTCTTCGTGACCAATAGAGAAACAAACACAACAAAATACTGATGTAAACAAAAGACCGGTTGGTTGTCACGACATGGTTCCAACTCAGCGCAGCGCGCAGCGTTGGAATTATACAGTGAAACAGCAGATTACACACACATAACTCACACTAAGCAAAAAAACAAAACAAAAAGAACGAAAAAAAACCGCAATAAAAGTAAATAAAAGTAAACATGTAATGTAACAAAATCAATATGAACGACTTAAGGAAACAAGAAATACACAATTATTTGCTGGTTTGCTTAATAATATATCAATATCAATGTTCAAATTATTATAAATTAAGTGAGCATTAAGTGTATGTTTCGACTGTAGGACTTAAGATGTTTGCTACAATGTATCACTTGTTAGTAACCCTCAATAAAGAAAAAAAAAAAAAAAAAGATTGAAGAAATGCACTGTACCTACTGTACGTATCGTATTTTTACTGTACCAAGAGTCATTGTTTATGTAAACTGAGCTTCTCTCTTAACTATTTGGGGAATGTTCGGCCAAAATGGCCAGTTCTGGTCCGGTCGTTGTGTGCCCGAACCGCATCCGCAAATTAGCGGTCGTTTAGACGTTTTTGTGATACCCTGTTGACTCGTTCTGGGCCTCTATTCCACTAGGTAAAACCATATTGCCTTTAACGTCCTACGGTATCAAGTAAATAATTGCTATCAAAACGTTGACGATACGAGACCTCATCAAAAAAAAAGGTATTACCGTGTAGTCTAAGCCCTGTTCAGTTAGAATAACACAGAATAAAGTATCACTCAGTGCGTCTCTCTCTGACTAGTATTGAATAAACAAATGTAATGAGAAAAAAACCTTTACTCCTCTGACTTTTGTAATACGGCTAATAACGGCGGCTTCACTAATATTCTCTTTTAATTTGAAATTATTATAGAATGTACATTAACAATAGTAAAGTAGACTATTTAGATTATAGGCGGTATAAATTATTTTAGCAATTTCCTTTTTATAGCCAGACGAGATGTAGGTTCGAGTTCTACCTAAGACGGACGTTTTTTTTTTGCTTTAATATAGTTGGTCATTATTATACCGAACTTAATTTTTTTTTTTTGAGTGGAGTTAAATGTTCATTATTAATATAACAGTTTTTTAATTGTAACTTCATAATAAAACACATCCATAGTCTCTATGTTAGTGGCGCGTTGTGAATAATATAACGTGTTTGCGCCAACGGGTCCGCCTACTGTCGGCGAGAGGCGTCTAAGACCATCATTATAACACTACATGATATCTGTTGTATCTAATCATGTCATACTTAATTCAAGTTCAGTATAATGTCACTTAATATGTTACGTGAAACAGTGCAACTCTGGGTTTATTAGTAAAATATCTTGGTAGCATTCCAGGAGTAAAATCGTTGGTACCAATCGCATGAATAATTATGAATCTCTTATTTCCTCTTGAACAAAAATAAAAATATTTATTGGTTTAAAACATCATATAAGTTCCGCTATGGTAAGTTTTTGTCGTAAATATTCGGGTCTAGCTAGCTTTTGTTGTCGACAGATTTTTCTTCATAGCTATCGACTACTCGTCAAGACGCATCAGTTTTATCATGTGTAGGTACTTTAGGAATTCCTATGGCCTCATCTCCATCATCAGACCAGCTCCATAGTGCCATATTATTGTATTGTCATTGAAGTCACCCAGATATACCAAATTTCAGCTAAATCTATCCTCGGAAAGGGGTTTAAATGACAAATTGTCCTCGCAAGATTTGAATCGAACATACATAATTACATGCATGCATTGCAAGTTGAAAAATAGTGTAAAAAGATCTTTAAAGATATGAATTTAGCTTAAATAATGTGTAAGAAAACTGATCAGTTTTAAGGATCAGATAAATCTTCCGGTGGAGTCATCCTTGACGCTAAACGGCCTCGACAGCGCGGCGGCGAGACGTGACAATCGAGTGCCGATCGTCGTTCTCTAGAAACGCAGCGCACCATTTGCATTGCCATTTGCCATTCTATCTGAAAGGGCTAAATGAAACTTATGCATAATATGTGTTACGACAGCTCTTTGTACCTTGCGTTGAAATGTTATATTTATGTATACTTCTTATACCCTAGTAATCGATAGAGGGGATACAATCTAGGGTACCTACAACAATGGAAATATGTAGGTATAGCTATTCATGGTCTTTATTTAGTACTGTACGCCTTTTGACTAGAAATAAATAATAATGTAATGTATTTTATCTACACACGTATCATAAATCATCTATCATACGTTCAAAATCCGTAGGCAATGACCAGCATTACCTGTGGTAGTAGGTGATAGCGATGACAATGAAATTTGGATCTCATTTCTTTACAATATTCGATAACGTAATTTCATTACGTTACAGCTATCATCGTTGTCACCTACTACCACAGGTAATGCTGGTCATTTGCCTTTCGGCTTCTGACCCCATATTAGAGTACTTATAATATATGTGTAGATAAAGTATTATTCGCGACTCTGCGTCATCCTTCGCACGAGTCAATATTCCTGGCAAGGAGCTCCGCCACACCGGGCGTTTGAGAACAGTTCCCCGTCGCATGGCACTTGCGGCTAAGAACCCGCGTGTCATCGGTCCCACATTCTATGAGCGTCTACCCGCTAAACTTAAAAATGTAACATCCGACGAAGCATTCAAACATCAGCTGAGAAACCTTTTATTGGATAATCCATTATACTCTGTCGACGAATATATGCAACTTTAATTGTAAAATTATTATTGATATTTGACCTTTATTAGTTTTGTGTATTGACATCGGAAACTGACCATTTATTACTTGTTTATCATTGTTGTTTTTGATTATTTGAGTGTTTTTATATTATTGTATTATTTTATCAATTCGTATTAATGTTTTGTTGACGATATCAATGTAATTTCGTATTTTTTGACATGCAATGCAATCTATATTGTAACATTACATTGATAAATAAATAAACTAAACTAAACTAAACTAAACTAATTGGCATTTCCGCATTACGCAACCGTCACGTAAACTACTATAAAAACACGCTTCATCAAAGGGTCATGATTTTAAAATGCATTGCATACACGTATTGTATATAAATATGTCTTTTAATCTGACTGGAACTCGCTGATAGTGAATTTTTTAGGCTTGGCTTAATTTGACTTTTTTGGTTTACACCGTCGGGAATCCTAAAAAGAGCTCTAGTGGCGGTCAATTTCGGATTTATATTTGATCCGCAGTTATTCTGATTGCAACCCTCGCTGCATACATTTTTTCCTGCAAGCATAGAGCTGCAAGATATAGAGAAAAGCGATGTGTTCGTCATAATCAGCCTAAGTTTCAGTCAACTTTAACCAAATTAATCAAATATCAAATGAATACCAGAGCAGTTCTATACACGTTAAAAATATACTTTCTGGATATGATACTCATAATCCCCTTATAGAATTAGACTGAAAATAAGTAAACATTAAAACATGCATATTATTATTAAAGACTTCTCAAAACTGGGGTCTTAACCAAGTAGCATTTTGAAAACGTGAACCACCAGATATAAAATGCATATGATTGACGTATTCTTTCGTGCGTCCACTCGTGTCATTCCACACATTTAAACAGTTTTCTACAGTCGCCAAATTTTATCGGATTCACCCTTTCGTCTTTCCTTCCTTCCTTCCTATCCCCCTTCTTATTCCCTTTCTTTCTTTATTTCCTTTTTGTCGGCTAGACCTTTAACCTGTTTATGGAGTAAGTACCTAACGGGAATCTTTCTCTACGTAAATAAAATACTGCTTTAAGTAAACAAAAGTAAATGAAGTAAGTCGTCAACGGAAATGTTTACCCGATTTCCGGTCTCTTTTGGCTTGTGCAATAATAATCCAATACTTCTGTCAAATGCACACAGGGCCGCTGGGGTGTATTTCATCCAGGAGAACAGCGGTGTTCAATGAATAGACCGTTCGAGAACTCACTCGATATCCTACGAAGCGTAAGTAGAAATATCGTTAGTCTCTGTTTTATCAAACATCTTACAACGCTCTTGGCAAGTGAGAGCAAAAAAGCAGTTACGAAGTTAGTACTGTACAGTAATCCCAAAGGAACTCTAAAGTCACTGCAACTAACATTTGAAAGCTGAAACACAAAACACATTTTTTATAAAAACAAAGTTGCGTAACGACTTTTAAAAGCAAAAATGTACATTTATTACTACTTATGTTCCATTTCTAATGTTGAGAGAGGAGAGAAGTTTTCTATTTTTCTGTTCTAAATTATGGCAAAATTAGTGTCCGTGCGTAACTTAACAGATATTTCTGACAAGAGCAATCCTCTAACGAAGAATTAATCCCGTTCGTTTTCGGGAATCTTACAAACCCAAAAAAGGCACAGCCCTTCATATTTAATTTCTCTTTAACAGACGCAAATTAATCCCCGTCTATCGAATTGATTAACAGTTGCCATTAACCCTTATAACGAATCGAAGGCAGTATTCAAGGTAACATCAATTAGTGCTAAAGCGTCCTAAAAAAGATTTTGGGATTGGGGATTTAAGGGTGACATTCATTAGTGGCAATCAGTCAGGCGAACTAAGCAGGGTGCCCTTCCGACGGCTGCCAACTACTTATCTAAATAAGATCGCTGTGCGTGATGGATTTAAGGACCCTTGTCACCCAATAAACTTTATAATTCTATTTCGTATTTTGGAGAATTCACAAATGTGATTAATATCGAGCCCAATAGTGCGCTTGCGCGTAAAAAGGTCTTTGTAGTCGTGTTAGTTGTAATACTGTGGTATTTGCATTTAGCAATAGTGGTGGTAGGACTTTTGCGGGGTCCGTCCCACGGAATAGAAAAACAGTAGAAGTGGCATGAGCTCCGCTTAGTATCAGAGCTGTTGTCGCTAATACTCAAACTATCATAATAACAACTCGCCAGCATGGATATTTTATTTGGTGTGGCTATCGTTTTTACATTCCAAAATAGCACAATAAGGTATGCTTCTGGATTTATTTCCTATATTATAATTATTATTCACACAACTTTCACGCACAAGCGATCGCTCCCAAACTAAGGTAGGTTGCGCGGAGCTCCGTATAACTATGCCATACGTTTCACGCTCACTTAACATTTCTCTATTGTTTTTTCTGTTCTGTGGTCCGTCCGGATCGTTACCACCATCTTATTCACCACCAGCCACTGCTACGAGTGCGTGAGCTGTAGCATGTAGCAGCATTTTTCCGCTATTTAGCGAAACTCAGCTACGAACAGTGTACCCGACTATCGGGTCGTTGGCGCTGAATGTGTTAACCTACCGCCAAGCAGTAGTGTGCACATTGTTGCGTACCGTTATGGGGAAAACACAACTGATGAAATTACTAGCATAAGACTTTCCATCTAATTCCTCAGGGTTGGCAGCGCATATTGGAGTCTTAGGATGGTAATCTTGAGAATTCAATAATATTATGAGTGCCGTTTATGCGATCATATCTTCATTATGATTCACATGGATACCATGCAACTCAAATGCCCTAATACCGTAGTTGTAGTAGGTAATTCCAGAACTACTGACCAATTTGTACATACTTACTGGCTAGTAAAACGATTGTTCCTATAACACTACGAGCCAAATACCGCTATCACACTATCTTAACCGACTCATAGGTAGCCAAGCTTGATGCATAATGTTACGGTCTGCAGGTATGACTAAATATATTATATATGTAGTAAAACTATACAACTATAGTCCTAGCCTACACCAATAGTTCAAATATTTTCATAACATTATTCTAAAATATGATAGCTTACTGCTATTTTCTGGGTATATGTATTGTTTGGCCTAAAATCTAGCTATAACTATAATATTTTTAGAATTACATAATCAGGAAAATAGGATTTTTGTTGCAGGCTAGGACCATATTTGGACCGCTTGACGAAGGCAGGCCTTCCACAAGGTGGACCGACGATCTATAAAGGTCGCGAGATGCCGCTGGATGAGGACCATTTCCGTATATTTCACATAATTGTAAATTTTACTTAAGTATTTATATTTAGATGTTTGTATATGTGAAGGATCATTGACCCAGCAAACTATACATGTAGTGGTGCACAGATGACATACATAACTACCTTGTTACTTGACTTATTGTGAGTCAATATAATGTTTAATATCTTAAATTGTACAATACAATACAATACAATAATAATAATATAATTGTAATTAATTGACAACACCTATATTTAAATATTTAAATTGACTTGTAAATGTTATTGTATTTTACCAATAAATTCTGTATTCTGTATTCTGTATTCTGTATATGTATGATATTTTTATGTTTACGTATGTCTATTTGTTGTTAAATTGTTCTTTATTCGGCTTCGACGATGGTGCGGCCTTGCCACGCTGCTGAGAATGTGATTTTAATTTAAAGAAAATGATGTTTTTGTATCTTTTTACAATTCAATTCATTTTCCTTTCAATAAAAAAAGTATGTGAAACATTAACGTATGTAATTTTTTAATTTAACGTTTCATTAAATTGTTCTCCAACCTCTACTTATCATTGTTCACCCCAATGATTGACTGGTAGAGAATCAAGGTATTAAGTCCGCCATTTGTACTTACTTTGTGTATTGTGCAATAAAATTAATAAATAAACCAAATAATACGTCTTATGTCGAAACTCAAACGGTGTCAAAACGATATTTTTCACTTGTGTTTATAGCGAAGTGCCCGAGGCTCGGATTAAGATGGTTGTGAACCGACGCGAGAATCGCGTAGCGGTCATAAAAATCCATATACATTTTCTCCGCACCATAACGACAACCCAAACCTAACATATTAAAACATCGAAAAAATCTAACTAGGTTTAAGGGAAAAAAATCTTTTTGCGCATTTTGTATGGAAATATTTGGCTTCAAAATCCTCTTAAATGCAACTGCAATTTCGCTTTCGTTATCTATCCGCTACGACTCTTGCTGAGTGACATTAGTCATGTCATGTCGTGTCTACGAAACCTTTTGTCGTTCTTGTTGCATTTCACTTTGCGACAATAGAAATGTAGAGCTACATGGCATCGTAAATTATAAGCTTGATTTATAAAGCTTTGCGCTGATAACCGTTGTTTTTAGCTGAAGTATAAGGTCACATAATACTTGGGTTGATTTTAAACTAGCGGGAGCTTTGCTTCGGTTAGTGTAATTTTTCTGTAACACCCGTACATAAAACAGAGGTTATTTTTAGTTATCTAACTAAAAACGAAAACCGCATCAAAATTTGTTGCGTGTTTTAGGAGTTAGCACACAGCCAGAAAGACAGAAAAACAGAACGACGTGGAAAGCGACTTTGTTTTATATAGTAATAAGACGAACAATCAAATTTAATTAACTTATAACATTTATATTTCTGCTCAGAAAAACTATTTTCCTTTTACTTAAGTTCTACAAATAAATTATTTGAATTTTTATTTGACGTGCTATTGGATTGGCAAGATAGGATAGGATAGCTCTTATTTACTTGACAGTAATGGCGGAGATAATTATTTGTAGGTATATAAAAATTAAAATACACGAGAGCCATCTTACTTTTGCTGTCTCAAACGGAACCCGCGCAATTCTTGAGAATATACATCATATATATTAATTTAACACTTAGAGCGCCTACGGCCCGATAGTTGGGTACACTGTTCGTAACAGATTTTTGCTACATACTCGTAGCGGAAAAAAGCTGCTACCAGCTCGTAGCACTCGTAGCAAAGGCAAATATAGTTCTATAAAGTACCGAATCCAAGCTGGGCCAACATTAAAACAATAACGCAATAATATCCCAACGATATAATCAGGTCGTCCATGTAACTTATACAAAGTGCAGAGTTAAAAAAAAACATTCTCCTTTCAGCATATATTATAGTAGTAATGTTGTGCAAGCTCGCCGCATTTCTCCCTTCTATTTACCCTCCCAGCGTTCACGTTTACATTAACACTTTACGTTCGATTAATGCGCAGCGTTGTGCACATAACCAAAGTTTAATTCAGGCCGCAGTCTCGTACTATTTGTACAATTTTGTTCGCTCAAGGAAATTTCGTATCAAATGTGACTCCAAGCGTCCCAAGCAAGTCTTACGGTAATTCGCAATAACACCACGCTAATGACCCGGCATTCACAAGGGAGAATTCGTAGCTAACTGCGACATTAAGACCTTCTTATTTGGCTATTTCACTTCGTTAAGCGACCTTTGTGGTGAACGCGGAAAATATCCTGTTAACGTTGAATACTTTTCTAATAGAGATTCTCTGGTTGTTTTTATCTCTCTGCTTGAATATTTGAATGCTTGGGCGTTTGAACGAATACCAGTACAGTTACACAAATTGACCTCGTCCTAAATGAAACGCTAGGCTTGTACTATAGGTACTAGACACCGATAAACTTACTTATATAGCGAAATATATACTTAAATACATAGAAAACACTCAAGACGCAGGAACAAATATTTGCGCTCAACACACAAATAACTGCCCTTACCGAGATTTGAACTTAGGACCGCTAGCTTCGTAGGCAGGGGTATTACCAACTGAGCTAATGTGTCGTCAATGACAGATGTATTAAAGAGAACGAACGAAAGAACACTTCAAGGCTCCTAATATTATGAAATTATAAGTTTTTCGTGTAATTATATCTTTTGCTCTTCTCGTGTTTTTTTACCTGAAATACTATTATTTCTTTTTACTTACTAATTATTTATTTACTATCCCTGAGTAACATAGGCTCCTTTTCACCTCGGAAAAAAGAACAGTTCCCATTTTATGACAAAAATACGAACTCTACGCGGACGTCGCTGGCAGAATCTAGTGATTCACAAAATTTAAACGACGTAAAGACAGGTCTACCGCATGGTGAATAGGTCGTTTTGCGATTTCAGATACGAGTAAACCTTTATAATGTTATCTTGTTTTATGTATTAAAGTTATATCTAAATCAAAAGGCAACAAAACATATTTAACAATGTTTTCCATATTAGATTTAGGTTTATGCTGGAGAATCGTGAAATTAGTGCTGTTATTTTAAATCAGTTTAAATGAGATATATAGGTATGGGAAGACTTTAAACTTATGTATACTGTTCGTTGTGATGAGTGTGAGACTAAGGTTAGGTTGCTGATAATGATTAAGACCATGAATGTAATCATTACCCTGATTTCTGTTTTTTCAGTGAACACAATTGTGGGGAAGGAGGAAGGGATGCAGTGTTTTGTTATGTACAACTGCCCAACCAGCAGAGTGAAAAGTTATTTTTCCTACAGCGAAAGCGAAATAATGTGTTAATGTAACTGAAACAAATTGAAATCAATTTTAAGTACACTACAATGACTCCTACGCTTGATGTGTCGTGCGTGGGACGTCATAGTGGACGTCCGTTAACATAATAATAACACAAATGAATTTAATAATAGAATACCATCATATTGAAGTAAGCGAAATATAATTTTGATAATATTATCGACAGCCATGTCAAACTAATTTTAAAATCAGCGACCCTTTTGTTCAAGCAGACGGATAGAGGCAAATATTAAAATTTTAATGATTTTCATTTCGTACATTAAACTTACACAGGGTCGTAAGTACTTATTTTCATTTTGAATAGACTAAACTTTACAAACATTTTGTAGAAGAAAGTGGAAGAGAAAATCCTATTGAAGATAAAATTGCGAAAATTTAGTACATTGCTATGTTCCATACTTAAATAAATAATCCATAGATAAAAATGAAATTAGGAAAACACTGTTCTTTTTTCCTTCGAATTTATTTATCTTTCTAATGTAGGTACTCATCTACAAAGAAACTATCCATTCTGTTCTATAGAATTTGATTCGATAAATCTAGCCAGCTAGGGCATCCGCTGCGGAAATGAAAAAGCAGCGCAGTTCTCAAATTGAATATTGAAGCGAATGTAATTTGTATTAAGTTGACAGTATTTCTTTAATTCCAAGCTGCTTGTATTAATAACGTTATAAAATGATACTTAAAATAACATTTTTATCTTTGTTTAATATTGTTTTATAAATACCATTAAACATTTCATAGCTATTAATCACTGTAATTTTGGTAAGCGAATTTTATTTATGATATCTGACCGTGTTTTGATTTAAACATGAATCAAATCATGATGTCAAAACTACAAACGCGGCTATGGTCATTTATATTTGTCTGACCTTAGATTCTATAAAGATATGAAACAAGTAGCAGCGTGCACACAGAAGCTTAGTGTGCAGAATCTATTGGCCAAGCCCCGGTATTCCGCTGTAGGTATTGTAGTCAACATGGTCTCAATCAGCGTGAGCGTAGTCATACCATTATCGCAACACGTGCCAAGCTGTGGCCTGCACTTAATTCATTCACTGCCAAGTAACGCTACATGCGCTACGTCGTAGCCCATAGCGTAATTACATACACAGAGTTTTTCTTAGCTCATAGTAATTTTTTTTGCCTGTCTACTTCGCATCCGTGCCAATCGATTTGGTAAAAACCTCCTAATTAATACTAAAACAAATCAATGGCCCCCAAAATAGCAAAACCACAACCGCAATCATTCCTACGCGTGTGATAATGAAAAATTTATTAACGAAGCCTCATCACTCAACTGTAGTTATTGTAGTCGATGTGGATTCAATTAGCGTGGGCGCTGTCACACCACCGTCGTAACACGGGCTACGAGCGCCACACCGTAGGCCGCAGCTATCTTCTCATGTTGTGTAGCAAAACAATGCTTCGTGTTGTTAGTGAAATTAAGGTTAAGGGGAGACGGAGGTTGTACTCACCAAAATATGCCACACATTTGAAATCAGTACTGAATCATTTACATAAACCACTTACATGTAACCTTCTGTTTATTGCTTATGACCCTATAAAAACAGCAAAACCATAACCACTTTCACTCCTACGCTTCTAACACTGCAGAACGAATTATCCAAGCCAAGCATCAACACTCTACTGTAGGTATTGTAGTCGACGTAGATTCAATTAGCGTGAGCGTAGTCGCGCTACCGTCGCAACACGATACGTGCCTAGCTGTAGCCTGCACTTGACACATCCACCAGTCGAGTAACGCTACGAATGCTACACTGTAGCCCGTAAATACATTCTTCTGCTACATAACAAAAATCTGCCTGTTAAGATAGTTTTGTTAAAAACATTAATAACACCATAATGAATTGTGTAAGAAAATAGTGGGTTCGTTTCCAATAGCGCTGAAATAATAGCCGGGTTTACCCCTACCTCCTAACCTAACACTACGGAATCACTCAATTTACTGTAGGTATTGTAGTTGACGTCGATTCAATTAGCGTTGAGCTATCCAATAAGCGCAGACGTAGTCAAGCCAACATTCCAAAGTTTCAATGAAAACTTGCCAAACTGTAACCTGCATTTGACCACATCCCCTGTAATTCCTGTAAAGAGCGCAACGAACGCTACGCCAATGCCTGAAGTCACATTTTTCTACTACAAAACTACCTTTGTTGACTGTGGTACAACCGCGTTCACTCCACGCTTGAATTACAACGGAATCTATTACCGAATCCTCAACACAACACCCCACTGTAGGTATTGTAGTCATGGATTAAATTAGCAAGGGCGTAGTCACGCTATCGTCGCAACACGTGCTGAGCTGTGGCCGGCACTTAACTCATGCGCTGCCAAGTAATGCTACAAGTGCTACGGCGTAGCTCATAGCATAGATTTTCTACTAATATGTAACGTAAAACTGCTGCTTTAAAATCAGTGATGGTTGATTTGAATTCAAAATAAATCATATTTATATGTTTTAAATGTTGTGGCTTGTGGCCTTATACAAATTGTAAAAGAACAACCACTTTCACTGCCAAGCGTGCAATACTACTGCGGAATCTATTACCCAGCCATCAAAACTTCACTGTAGGTATTGTAGTCACCGAGGATTCAATAAGCGTGAGCGTAGTCACGCCACCATCGCAACACGTGCCGAGCTGTGGCCTGCACTCAATGTTATTTTGGGTCTAAAAAAGTAGGATACGACACTCAGAAAATGGCACGTTATAATTTGGGTAATTAACCAACATTCTCGTACTTCACGACAAATCACGTGGTCAACTGTCATGCCATACATTTTTAAGCGATAGAAAAGAATAATGTTCATAGTATTTGCATCTTGGCTAGGGCACCTAAACTCTTATCTATCTGTCTCTTTTCAGCTTTGTACGATTTTCAATTTGTCATCGGTTAACTATGCTACTTGTAGACTGGGAAACCTAAGTCGGTACGCTTCGTCTGCCTCTTTTTCATCATCGAATAGCCTAATAACATAGTTTTTAAAAAATAATTGTTCTTCTTATAATGCATTTTTAGATTCGTAATAGGACCGTTTAGGAAATATTGAACTCGAAAAGTGTAATTTTGTGAAAAGTGTGATAAAAATCTGAAAAATATATCATATGAAAGCACATATAACGAGCTCGAAAGAAAAACCATCACAACTAAGTAGACTTCATGGGTTTCTAAAATACAGGTGGCTAAAGTGTGAAAAAAAAAAACATAAAAAAATATAAAACCGCAACAAATAACATGAAATAGAAAATTAGTTCGTAAGTGTATGTGGTTTACATTCACTGTCAAGTAAAAGCATTCCTCTGATATAGGCTATAGTCATATACTATTAGAAATTAATAAATTAAATTAAATACTAAAAGAAACCCTTAAATCTGAACTGAAAGTGTTTAAGCAGAAACAGAAATTCCATTAAACACCTGAAACGGCGGCGGAGTACAGCCTAGATTATTAGATACCATTATTATTTTCATTTCCTTACAAAGAAGTAGCAGCTTACAAAGAAAGTAAGAAAGAAAGAAAGAAAACACGGTTTACAATAAGCATTAGTAGTTTTACGTGACGGTTGCGTAATGTCAATTACGCAGAGTCGAGAACAATGCTTTATCTACACACATATTAAAAGTACCTAGTCTAAGATGGGTTTAGAAGCCGCAAGGCAAATGACCAGCAATACCGATGACAGCTGTAACGTAATGAAATTACGTTATCGAATAGTGTAAAGTAACGAGATCCAAATTTGGAACATGTTCCAAAATTAACAGCTGTCATCAGTGTCACCTACTACCACAGGTAATGCTGGTCATTGCCTAAGGGTTTTAAACGCATAATAGAGGATTTATGATATGTGTGTAGATAAAGAATTAAAACAGATAACATATTTTTCTCAAAAATGACAGGAAAAGTTGACATTACTATCTATATATTGGGATGCGAAGTACATAGTTTACTGACAGATCTCAAATTAAAAAAAAAAAACATTGCGTGCTCGCTACACAAGCACGCAATGTTGCATACAAATTTCATTACCATCTAGTATCTAACTTTTTAAAAAGTGAAAACGGCCTTAATAAAATGAGGGCACAAGTCTTATTACATCCAAATTTTGTTCGGAATATAACTTTTTTATCTGTATCTCGAATAGCTTGAGTAGTTTTAAAAAAAAAGCTTGCGTTTCTCCTTGTCATAAACAAAAGACGGTAAAGAGTAGGTAATATTGTCTGTATAGATTGTGTGGTATTTCTTTCCTTAATAAAGTACTTTACTCCAACATAATTTTATTCTTGCGATTTTTGAGAAAAGCACTATATATGCCTCGGCAGGAACGGCACGGCACGGCACTCGCAAACTCGTCCGTTTAAACCAATCCTCGCCCCGCAATTGCCTACTTCCGTGCCTAGGCAATAATGTACTATTCATTTATGCCGTACGTTGCGTCATTATGCTAGTAACACTGTGATATAACACACGCCTACTTCGCAGTCGTTATTGTCGACGTGGATTCAATTAACGTGGGCGAACACGCCTCCGTCGCAACACGTGCGGAGCTGAGCTTGCACTAGACACCATCGGTGCCAAAAACAAGGCATCAAGCCTAAACTGGTATAGATTTTGGGTAGCTTGGCCCTGAATTAACCGTCCGTGGTAAAACAGGCAACGAACGTAAAGTCTATTGATAATATATGTTAACTTTTGTGGTCAGATTTAGATATTATTATGTTATATTTTGTACCTGTCATTTTAAATAAATTTATTTAATTCAAAAAATATTTATGCATATAATTATCAATTATGAATGCCAAAGATTATAGAGTGCGCTTCTTATATAACATACCAGAGAGAGGTGAGCAAGTGTGAGTGCCACTCACACTACAGCGGATTTGAGTTTTTATTAAAAAGTTCGAATAAAATATAGTATTGACACTAACATAGGCTAGGGCGCAAATGCTTAAAAGTGTGCCTTTTAATTCCAATAGCAATATGGCATTGCCTTTATTCTACTGGGTAAAACCAAATTGCCTTTGAAATCATATCGTATTGTTGTTAACTCGGCCAACGTTACTGTCAAGTAAATAAGAGCTATCGTATCGTTAACAATACGATTGAATATCAAAAGCAATATGGTTTTAAATAGCGTGCAAAATAAGTGATTCACAAAGGTACGTTCGTATACTTTATTCTGAATTGTCGATATACAGTGCGACAAAAAAGAGTAGAAATGAACTAGCTTTATGTAACTGTCACATTTTTAACGTAAAATACTTAAACATTTACTTCCATGTTATTTAATTTTCTTGCTCTGTACGTTGCCTTTACAACCACACTCAAAGATGAAAATCCGAAATTATTATACGTAGCTTTGAAGTTACCAATACATTATTTAACGAGCTCTTACAAACTGTTTGGCTCCGAGAACGTTCCAAAAGTTCGGGTATCAAAACGTCTGCGTAAACACGAGGATTTCATTAAAATGACGATTTGCGCCCCGTGGATCTAATAAGCCTCTCGTTCACGATTTGAGTCGCAGCTTCCTCCAAAATTACCTGCGCTGGTATTCTTTAACACAAATAATCTCATCAAGAATATTTTTGACGTATCGATATAATTTCACCAATGGACTATATCACTTTATAACCCATCGTCAAAGTAAAGTGTGACGACAACATGATAAATATGACAAACCTTTTAACAATTTATCGAGTTTTGGGTCAAATTAATGCTTATATTCCGAAAAAGCTAAAGATTTTTTTCTAACAAAGTGCCTTTTTTATGATTTTAATACAGATAAAAATGCAATCTCATTATCGATTTATTGTATCCATGGTATTTACAGAGGTCTTACGGTATTATATATGCTAAACATGAACCCTATTAGGGTATAGCAATCTTAAAAACGAAATAAAAGATAACCCAAATATAACAAAGTTAGTATTTACTCATTATACTAAATAGTTACAAAATATTAAATCAAGCTCTCTTTCTATATATATCTGCAATTTTAATATATTTACATTAACGCAAAAATAGAAGATGTTGAATATAAAAAGTAAAAGTAAAAGTATCCTTAAAATGCAAAAGCGTGCATTTCGAGTTCTTATCAAAGCTTAATATAATGAGAGCTGCAGATAATACTTTAAAAGCCTTCAGATATTAACCGCTGTATATAAAGTGAGCACATTTATTTTTCAATTTGTAATTTAGTTTTAATTACTAATAAATACAATAAATTATTTTCACACCATGTAAAATGCTCGAAATTGCCCAATTATATATCATGCAAACCTCAGTTAAAGCAAATCATTATAACCATCGGCTAACCAGCGGGTTATAATGAGATTCAGTACAATATTATAACCCGGCGGGTAATAATGAGATTTGAATTCTAAAAAATATATAATAGAAACCTTTGCTGTAGGTTTCTATGGAACTAATTTGAAAATCGAACTGGCCACTACAAGCCATATACGCAAAACAAAGAAAAGAAAAGAAAAGCCGCCAATGTTGCAAAACGCTGCAGTATTAGCAGGAGGTTAAAGTTGAAAGATACATAGTTTGAATAAAAATTTCGAGTGACGAAAACGAAAGTGATTTGAGATTTGACGTTGTTTCTAATTGGTAGCCTTGCTTTTTATTGTCTCGGAAAAGGTGAGAAAAGTAGACTTTTCGTCTTGGGCTGGTTTGAATCCCTCGCTGCACCCAGAACTCCGGTTTAATTACCTGGCTTCGCTCAGGAGTTAGATCTGGAGTCCCGCGTTTGCTCAGGATTCAATATCGCACGTGACATAAAACAGTGCTTTTTTCCCTCGGTGTATAATCTACTATTATGTCTACCTAGTTCGTCTTAGACCTTGCCAACAGTATTATTATTATTTTGAAATATCCTTTGGTTTCGACAGTCACCTTAAGTAATAACTCCACTGACAAGTACTACATAGTCCACACTCCATTCTATTACCTGTTAGCTACTTGCCACTAACGTTATCATGTTGAACTTAATTCCGCTTTTGACGACTAATTTTAGTTCAAATTTCAAGTGTACTTTAGGTGCATTAACTTTGATTAGTATTGAGTGGTTCAAAATTAATTTGCTTCCCATCTTAAGATGGAGTAAACGTAATTGCTGTTGACATTACATAGTATTGTCAACGATATCATAGTTACTTGAAAGTATGGTCATTCTGGCTGAGTTAAAAACAATACGATAATAATACGCGTGGAGACAATATAAAAAAAGGCCCGAGAAAGTTTTGTGTTGTTTTCAGCAAGTTAATCGTAATTTCGTAATATCTATCGATAAACAAAACTCTTCCGAAAATGGCACCACATTGCCGGGAATCATTTGATTGCACGAATTTGAGTTTGTTAACAACTCGAAGTAAAGTGTGTTGCGTGTTTCTTCACAACACCAATCGTAGCTAACTCGAGTCCAGAACTCTGCTTTACCAATGTAAAATGAGGCATGCGCAATTTTATACCTCAGCATATTCAACGCTCTCCAGTTAACAATAGGTTCGCATTTACAATCAGAGTTTCACCACATATACGCTGTTTATCTAACGGGGATAGAACTAGTTACTTACGTGTTTTGAGGTTTCGTACAAACGTAAATGCGATTAACTCATGTTGTCCTAATTGAATATCCCGCCGTCTTTCAAACGTCTCGTATTGCTAAGTTACGGTATAGCGGAAGAAACCTTACACCTTCCTTTGGCTTTTTACACTCTTGGGAGATGTTTAAGTGTTTACAGATTTATTATGAAACAGGGTCTGAGTAGGGCGCCTAACTACGTAAAGAGCTTGGGAGTACATATTACTGTGGCCGGTTGTAGATCCACAGGCAGGCCTTAGTCAATAATGAAGATCTGAAAGTCATAGAGGAATGTCAAACAGTTTAGTTTAGTTTATTTATTTGTCAATGTAATATTACAATATTAGTTGCATTGCATGTCAAAAAATACGAAATTACATTGAGATCGTCAAAACATAAATATTAATAATCAAAGAATAGAATACAATAATAATTCATAAATTAAAACAATAAAAGTTAAACATCTAATAATGGTCATTCGTCCGATGTCAAAATATGTACAATGAGTAATAAATGTCAACAAAATAATAAATTTACATTTCCATTTTCATATATTCATCCACGGAGTATAACGGATTATTCAATAAAAGGTTTCTCAGCTGATGTTTAAATGCTTCGTCGGATTGTAAATTTTTAAGTTTGGCAGGTAGACGCTCGTAGTACGTGGGACCGATGACACGCGGGTTCTTAGCCGCAAGTGCCATGCGACGGGGAACTGTTCTCAAACGCCCGGTGTGGCGGAGCTCCTTGCCAGGAATATTCACGCGTGCAAACATCCGAGGAAGATATCAAAATAACTAAAAACTATAATAAAACCACCATGTAGGATTAATTAGAGCAAAGAAGAGAGAGATTACTTAATAAAGTACACGAAAAAACGGACATGAAGTGCTGCGCTAAGATGAAGGTAGTTTTCTCCAAAAACAGAGCAATGTGACACATTTTATTGACCTACGTAGCAGTTACAGCAAGCTAAGCGGCGAGAGCTCAGTTCGTTTTTATCTTAGGCGATAAACGTTATTGTTATTTTAAAACTTGATTCTAGTCTAACATGAATAGACAATTAAAATTTAAGTCTAACAGATATTAAAAATGAAAGAGCGCTGTTTAGAATAGGCTAGTCTCCTAAAAAGTTCTAATTAGTCCGTCATTTACATGATCATAAAATATTGAGTACAGATGTAGTGCATAATTGTTTTCCTTCGTATTTTCACGGAAACGTACGAACGTGTCTTGCTATTTCAGTCGGTCACAGTACAAAAAGTACTGAGGTTGACTGAAGTAGCATGACACGTTCGTACGTTTCCGTGAAAATACGAAGGAAAGCAATTATGCACTACACCTGTACTTATTTTTGCTTTTGTCAAATTAACAAAAAGTGACGAAAATAAAGTGCGTTGAAGTTTCGCGTGACGTCACGCCGAGGCACACTTATGCCAAGTTGTGACATCACGAGCCCCACTCCCGAACTTTGATGCGTGTTATATTTGTCAATTTTAATTGATTTGATAAAGCAAAAAATACGTCATCAATATTTTTTGATAATGTTTATTACGGACTAATTATTATTATTATTATTTTACTCAGGACACACCGCTATTGGCCCCTATCATCGGCGCAGTTAACAAAAGTTACGCGTTAACACCGTTGCTCAAAGGATATTTAGGCATAAATCAATTTCAAACCGATTGATATACATCGTGTATGTGCAAACACACTGATTTAATTATTTAATCAATGGTTAAAGAGAGAGAAATATTGTCGAGTGCAGAACCCTATTAATATTTAAGCGAACGCCCTCACATGCCTTTATGGTCAGCAGCAACATTCGGCTCCAGGACTAATAATAATCAGGCACGTAATTAGGGTTAACAGCCGTAACAAGTTTGACACCCACAGTCCTAAACACCGACCTCGTAAACACCAGAAGCTTTTAGTTTGAGAAGCTTTGTGTTTTGTAACAATTGTAGAAGATAAAGGCGGGCCTAGGTTTAGTTGGAACGCGCTTTGTTCGCTAATGCAACGTCAAACGTACTCTCCGGCTTAAGGTCATTAAACATTCTAAGTTGGGTGTGCCTCCAAAAAGCCCCTTTGTTTATTTTGACAACTTAAGGCCTGCTTTATTGTATTGACCGGTGCTGCATTCTAAACATGATGATGAACACTCAGAGATAATGGATTGTTTGAACATGATAAAGGATTTCAAGAAAGCACATACGCACATTGTCTCAGATATTAAGGGAGTTGCAAACATTTGGTACGACGATAACATACTACAAAAGTCTTAGTTACAGGGTTCAATTCGCGTAAAATGGGCGTGCAAGCTGCTACGGCCATTTACAAATTCAAAGCACTAAAATCGCTCTGTATTGATACTACAAAGTTTTTAAGCGCCAGCTATAAAGAATAGTCGCGCATGTGACGCCAGATTTATCCCGTTGATCGGGATAGGCGGTATGCACAGGTGTGCTTAATTGTTTTCAGTGTCGGCCAGCAATTAACGAGGCTAGCTCAAGCAGGTCGATCGAGCCAAGTCTCACCACGGCCCAGAAACCGACGGCAATTTCCGCTGCACCGCTGCCTGTTAGCGCCACCTGCTCGCTGTTCTACGAACAAACTTGTATAAAAACCCTATTCTTATTTAAAATCTTGCCCTAAATAACGCGCGTTAAAGTTCGGCGCGGCTTGCGGCAGGTGTAAACACGACGAATGGGAATGTGGATTTAAAGGAATTACTGTAAGCTGTCTGCGACGACGGATTTATTGCTGCTTAGTTAAGACTTCTAATCAAATTTATAGTCAGTGGGCGACCATTGCCGAGACAAGTTTAATCTGGAATCATTTTGATGTCTCCGCTTATTGCACGACACAAATTGATTTGAGGTTATATGTATATTAGAGAGCCTAATTTTATAACGTTCAATTGTTCAATTGCAAATAGTAATCAAAATGCCATAATTACGGATTTACAAGTAAACACGTGCATAGAGTGTCGCGTCAACACTGCGTTTATACCAAGACAAATGTAGCTACGTGGCAGCTTGCGAGCAACGAGAGAGCGACGCCGAGCGCGGCTTAACTGAATTCAGTAAGCAGACGCAGAATATAAATGTCAAAACTTAGCTCCGTTGTTCTTAAACTGGGATAAAACAAAACTGTAACTAAGCCTGGAATAAAATTACGACTTTAAACAGCTTTATATGAACAGGAATTACGTTTATTTTACACATTCCAGAAATACGATCGCTATATGAGTGTGGTGTGCTTTGCTTTTGCGATTCGTTTTATAATTAGGAATTTTAATTATATAAGAGCAGAACATTTTAAATTTATTGTACATTTACTGTTGCAGTAGACAAGACATTTTAATAGGAGCTTCTCAGGGAGGGATAAAATTTTAAAATTATTCTGGCTAGCGCTACCTATCTAGGTAATAAGAAACGTATAAAATGAGAGGGAAAACTTGGCAAAAGTTCTGAAGATAAAATATCTCGAGAATTAGTGCCAAGTGACACCAGAGGCAGCGCTCTTTTTATGAGCTTTTATTTGAGTACTTTGTTTGTATGATGAGAATAAGTAGGTATCTATGTGTATACTATATCATTTAGACATGAATTGATTTTTGAAAATGTAGCTAAAAAAGTAACAGTCAAAATCTTTTAGGTGTAAAGTAATCTGACCCGACAAGACGACAAGGATTGTTTTCTAATTTCTGCTTCCACTTTAAAGTCCTAAAAGCAATTATAGTTTACAACAACATCATACGTCATTATTGTACGGTTAAAACGTATTAGAGTCGGGATGACTAAGCGACATTTGATTTCTTGTTACATCAAGAAGTTGTTGGTTCAAAAACGAACTTTACTACGAAAGTTTTAGGTTTTATAAGGATATGTCGAGCTGCCCCAAACAAGTATGGAATCTCAGGATAGTGGTCGACGTCTTTGCTTTCATCGCAGACTCACTGCACTCGAACCGTTGAACCGTTTAATGGCAGCTCTCAAAGGAGATGCCAGCGTTCGACGGACTGCCATTATAAAAACAATGTTTTACTAAAAATCCCGATCTTGAAATACCATTTCTCGAATTACTTTCGTTTTAGTAGCACGTCAAACAATACCATAACGTCTTTAAAACAGGGTTTTTAATATTATGTACCTGTTCATCATTTCACAAGTTAATTTAACTGTTTTATTAGAAAATAAATCAAACAGTACAGGTGTTTTTTTTAATAAGTGATGTTTTAGGCTTTTTCTGATAACGCTTTTATTTTTTATTAAATGGAAACCTGTAACTAACGTTTTAAAGTGTCACTACTTTAACAACAATAAAAAATAATTAAGAAGTCACCCGAGACAAGCAACTACCCATGCAGTGAAAACGCACACTAGCCTCCAATAAGAGAGCAAAGCGTTGATGTTCTCACTACATAGCGAGGCAGTTAGCTACACCTGTGTCGCAGACACTGGGCCCGCTTTATGCGATCATAACAATAAGATCGCACCGCATTAGCCCCACACCCATCCCTGCCGTATAATAGGCTTCCCTAGACACACAACAATAAGATTAACCATTGTATTAAACGCCCTTTAAAGCCTTAAACATAGCTTGTTGACGCTCCGTCTCAAAGCCCCGCGTTACATATTTACCCTCGAGTCAGAGCGAAACGCAATAAATCGCGTCAATACATTTTTAAACACCGTAAGGGCCTGATTTTCCAATACACTGCACCGGTATCCTCAAAGTAAATGTCAAAAGTACATCAGAAGGGAAATTTATTCAATAATCCAGAAGACAAGATTAACTGGGCTTGCTAACGCTCCGCTTGAGCCGAACATCTGTGAAGCTATTGCTTTTTTGAGCCTCGACATTTTATATAGCTATAAATACGCCGGCCGGTCGAGCAGCCCCAAAATCGCTTTCGAAACAGCAAAGGTTCATTGATGAATATGTATAAATCGTTTCAGTAACGTGTTCGTTCGATCAGCGAGTTTAAATAGTTACGGTAGGGCACCTTCGGATCTTGATATTGGAGGACAATCTGCGAGTTAAAGCGTAGTAAATCAAGTTTGTTGCTGCAGCCGAGGTAAGCCCGGCGGGGGCTTGTTTGTTCTTTAAATTACATAGGGCTCTACGCCGGTAGACCGTTGTGTGTACATTCCGTTGTGGTCCCGCTAGATTGATTCTCGTCCAAGTTACAATCTTGTTTAGGTTTGGTGTGGTTTAGGTGGTGTGGACTGCATACGATTTATTTTGTTCAACTGGTTAAGGGTAAGGCAATTTTGTTAATTACCTACATACGTTCGTTTCTATAGACAATTACGAATTAATTTTGTGAGTCTATTGTGAAGTATACATTATTCAATACGCCATCGTGCACGATCTGCTAAATAAACAATGCGACGGCGTGCCAGCGTATAACTGAACGACGTACAAAGTAAAGAAATACAGTGCACAAGCGTTGATGGCGTTGAAAGTATAAAATGCAGATAGCCGCTTCACTGAGCGATAGCTGTTGCTTCCAACAGAATTTTATTGGCCTCTTTCTTTCCTTTCATAGCAGAAATGGAATATCGTTTTCGAACTATATTCCGCTATTTACTGAACAGGAAAACAAATATGGTGATTGTTCGTCGGAACCTGGAACATGACGGCAGGAAACCGATTAGAAGAACGTAGAATTTCATTAAACGCAAAGCTAGGAATTGCCTGGCAAAGGTAAAAGGAAATAACCACAAAGAGAGGCTCTTCTAAGAAACGGATGCAGATGGCATTTAGCAGTTCGTACACAAAATTGAACAGCACTTGCATTGAAACAAAGAACGCTGACCCGCGAATCAGGCTCGCAACCATTTCCATAATAACACGCTGCCGCCCGCCGGCCGGGACGGCATGCAATTATATTTCAATATTTCACCTTTGAACGTTTTAAATAGCAAGTTTAAAAAAAGTTTTGTTCAAAGCCCGATTTTTCCTTTAAAACATAAAATGTGAAATGGCTATTTTTGCTATTTTTGTTGCGAAACTGAATTAAATCAAACCTATATTATGATACTAAATAAAATATGCCGTTTAATGGAGTGAAATTGTATATTTACTGTACAAAGTGTTGTGTTTTCATTGTTGCAAATTATTACAAAACGAACGAAAAGATTGATCAAACAGATAGTGGTTCCATTGAGTTGAGGTACCTATACAAAATATAACACGAAAAAATGGGCATTTGGCTGTATCAACTCTATCGAACCGAGCAAAGGGAGAATTCGACGAGGAAATGAAAAAACACAAAGAGCAACATTGTTTCTAAATTAAATTGCAAACTAACTGTTAATTAACATTTATTAACAATGTATTGTTGTGAAAAAATGTGTACGTACTCAATATGCAGGTACTCAATTTCTATTCTCATTATGGTTTATAGGAGATATCCAACAGTTAAGTACCTCACCCAATGTCTTAAGATAAAAAAATGACTTAATTTACGTGTATAGTACTTAATAATTTTACTATTAATCTATGTGCACTACCATCTAAAATTTGTACCTATGTAAAATTTGTGCATTGTGCCTTTGATAGTTTGTTAGGACTGGCAGACACAACACACCTCATACCTATACATGGTAAACAATAAGGGAATTAAACCAGAAAGTTTGAGTACAGGTGGCCTAGTTGATCAAGTGGATATTCCGCTCCGAGTTCGATATACGCCATGGACATGTCATCCCAAGGCGCCGGTTGCTGTGTTAAGCTAATATTAATTATGGAAAAGAAGCAGTACATTAATCATATAAAATGGTAAGGGCGGTTTTACGTGCGAATGAAATTGAACCTAAACTTATGTGATAGAAAGGGAAGCACAACGTAAGCACGTATGACCTAACTAACCGCAGTTCTGTTAGGAAGAGCACTTTCTATACTTTTATTCTCTATTATATGCTACTAATTAGGTTTAGTTTAGGGCACGGTACTTTAACACTGTGGGACCGATGATCTTCCGGAAAGGGAAAAGACTATTAGGGAACCTGCACATTCAAGCATTTAAGCAAAATTATGAACCCTAAGAAAAAGAATAAAACTTATCACCAATAAGTACTTTCCAGAAAATAGGAATAAAATAATTCTGTTCTTGAATTTTATTTAGGGAATATTGTTACACTCTTCCATGGAATGTAAATAAGAGAACCGTTTTGTTTGTCCGTGTTGAGCTGTTTATAGCGAGGCACATAAATAACAGCTGCGGACAGGACGTGAGTCCATGCTGCCCAAAACGTTGTAAGCGACATTATAACACGCCCGCTCTTCTCTCATGACCGAGTGTAACTTTAACAGCCCTCTGGCAAAATCATACAGGTTATTCATGATCCAACGTGGCGCTTAGGACTTTATTCGTGCATCGTGTGGTATACAGTGCACGCGTCTGTTCCCACAATATTTGCCGAGTAATACAGCCAAACAATAAGTGCTGAAGCTTTCATGGAATATATACATTTTTAATACACTTACTTCATTTTATCTGTTTGTTTATGATCATGCAATCTTGCTCAAAAACAATCAGATAACAAAACTACTTGATTTTTCTATCTCGAATCGCTCGAAAATACCGCGGGAAATCAAAAACCTAGATATTAAATAGAAATAATTAGAAACTGGGCTAGAAAACAGAAGTATTCCCACAAATAATGTATTAGGTATAGTATGTTTAAGTATATTTATTTCATACCTATGCCTAATTTATATAGATACTGAAAACAGTTACAACGTCGGTAATGACATTTTTTTTTATTAAATCTTTAATCCAGATAAAAAGCATTTTATAAACTTGCGAAAAACCCTTATTGAAGCGTTTTTGGTCTGTCTTTGAAGTATAAACATTCCATTACGATATCGTGTTTCATTTGCAGTTTTCATTGGTGTTTTCTATCTTATTAAAAAAAAAATGATTTTATAATATAACAAGCAGCCCGCCCTCGGTTCGCTCAGGTTTAAACAAATGAAAAATAGTCTATATCCATCCGGAACAATGTACTTTTTAAACTGAAAGTTTTCTTCGAAAATGATCTGTGTTTCTAGAGATCACATGTTGAACAGAAAAATTAGTATAGATTTAATTTGCATTTTTCTCGTTTGCAATTTATTAAGTAACCAATGCATTCTAAATGTAATAAATTGAGCTTATAATTTAATAAAAAACATTATGACGTTCCATTTTACATATTAAAGCATAAAACATAAACGCGTTTAAATACAACATAATTCTGTAGAACTTCTATAGAACTCAAAATAATTTGTGTTCCGTTTTTTTACTCGGCATAACAGAATGTCAAATAAAATAGTTAAAAGGGCAAAATTATTAAGGTCCTCGTAAAAATATAGCTTAAAGGGCGTCACGGTTGACCCGCCGTCCTCTTTCTATTTGGTTAATGGATCCAGTGAAATTGGTTTTCCGCGGACGTAGACATGACTAGTCGGAAATATCATCTGCATTTAAATATGAGCTATTAGCGTAATAAGATAAAACATATGTTTGTTTATATACTTTGGGAAGACTATAAGCCCAAATTTTCTATTAGCTTGATGATAAACAGAAATCGTCTTTTAAAATTTGTTTTTCTCGCCCACTCGGTTCTTTAACTTTTATTTTTCTAATTCGCCGTCATTCCAGATCATGTTTATCTTATTCTGTGCTCTCTTATTTGTTTTACCGTAGGTACTATCTGCTAAATAAATGCAGTGTCTCATGCAAAAGTTCTTTAATTCTAACGACCCAACCTTAATAACTGAATTACACTCTCTATCTATACATGAACTACTACTAGTTAAACATCCATGATCATCATATAAATTTTTAAAACAATACTTCTCGCGAAAATAGAGCAAAAATGCCATTAAAAGGCCTTTTTTCTAGCCTACAAAATAAACAGAATAATAAAACCTCTAAGGACTCTTAAAAGGTTTTCAAGTCATGTTAGAAGGTTGAAAGGGATCTAGCTTCCGATTTTTTTAACTACATACCTACCTTATTATAGTATGTACCTAGTTTGTTCATCCCAGCAGCGGGAATGACATTTAAGGTGTTTAAAGCGAAATTGAAGTCTATGTCGTTATCGTTCTAATTATTTTCATGTGTATATATTTTTAGTCAGATGCTTTTAAGGTTCTGGACTGGAAAGGACGAGGCATCAACATAAATGGTGAGGACATCAATCACCTTCGATTCGCTGACGATATCGTAGTCATGGCTGAGACCATGGAGGACCTCAGTGCAATGCTCGCTGACCTCAGTAGAGCTTCCGACCGAGTGGGCTTGAGAATGAACATGGACAAGACGAGAGTCATGTCCAATGTCCATGTCGCGCTAACTCCCGTGATAGTCGGAGGCTCTGCGCTCGAAGTTGTTGACGACTATATTTACCTGGGACAAACGGTCCAGTTAGGTAGGTCCAACTTTGAGAAAGAGGTCACTCGTCGTATCCGATTCGGCTGGGCAGCGTTCGGGAAGCTTCGCAGCACCTTTTCGTCCAAATTACCACAGTGTTTGAAGTCAAAAGTCTTTGACCAGTGTGTGATGCCAGTGATAACTTACGGATCTGAGACGTGGGCGCTAACAATGGGCCTCATAAGGATGCTTAAAGTCACTCAGAGGGCTATGGAGAGAGCTATGCTTCGGGTTTCTCTGCGTGATAGAATCAGCAATGATGATATCCGCAGTAGAACTAAGGTTACCGACATAGCCCGAAGAATAGCTCAACTGAAGTGGCAGTGGGCGGGGCACATTGCTCGCAGGACGGATGGCCGATGGGGTCAGAAGGTTCTGGAGTGGCGTCCGCGGACCGGAAGACGAGCTGTAGGTAGGCCTCCAACAAGATGGAGTGACGACCTCGGCAGGATCGCGGGACCGCGGTGGATGCGAAAAGCACAAGACCGGTCTGAGTGGAAAGCCTTGGGGGAGGCCTATGTCCAGCAGTGGACGTCTTTCGGCTGACATGATGTCATGATGATGTTTTTAATCAATGACGTAAACGACGCGCGGCGCTCAGTAATTATGGAAAATATGTAGTGGAAATCAATATATCATTTATTTTACTACTGGTGTTAAAGACGATACAAAAATAGCGAAGCATCCAATACTAGGAGATAGCTTGACGCCATTAAAATTGTCAATAAACGTACCTATATTAGTTTAGTTAAGTACAGTTTTATTGCATATCAAAAAATATGAAATTAAATTGAGATCGTCAAACATAAATACCAATAATCAAAGAATACAATAATTACTTCATAATTAAAACAACAACTATTAAACATCTAATAAATGGTCACTAGTCCAATGTCAATATAATTATACAAGGATTTATAAATGTCAATACAATAACAAAACATCTCCAGCTCCATCATCATCAGCATCATCAGCTCATTAATTACTTATTTCCTATGCAAAAATGTTAACCTTTAAGTTAAAAATAAAAGTCTTCACAGTTCTCGTCATGGATAATATTTACATTTTTGCACCTTATAATCTGTGACCTCGACCAAAAATCTACGGAACTTTACTAATCAAATTCTATAATTATAATTAAACTAATCTACTTTAATAAAATAGTTATTATTAAATACATACACAGCGATCTATTAAAATTACGTATAAAGCTTTCTTATTCTAACAAATAGCTAAGTCCCGCTTTGGGAACCCTAAGCGATACAACGTTGTCAATATAAACGGAGTATTTTAAAAGCCATTGTCTACAAACCCTTGCAAACACTTGGTTCGGTTCTGTGTGAAATAATTGGCCTGGATCAATACTTCAAACACTATAATGGGTCTGCTTTATCGCAGAGTCCACAGCCGTCATTATAGACACAAACGATGCAAATGGGAACGGGCGTAGGTACGGGGCACGGCCGTCGGTGGTTTTCAACTAATACAATGTAATAATGTGGCAAATAAAATACTAGTAATAGGTAATATTCAAGTAGGTATTTACAATTTTATCGCTTAAATTAGTAGCAGGCAATTAAAAAAAACATGAAATAATAATTTTGGTGAATGTATGGGGAACTTAATAGTATTTTTTAGTAATAAGTATAAAAACATTCACTAAATCCGTTTCTACCATAAAACAGAAAAAACAGTATAAGTGACAAGTGGTGGTGTCATGTATCCTGTGGCATGGTTATGCGGAGTTCCGCCCAACCTACCTTACTTTTACCGCGATCGCTTATTTCGATAATTCAATATTCCTAAAAAAGGAAATAAATCCAGAAGCATGCCTTATTGTGTTATTTTGGAATTAAATATTCCAAAATAACCATAGCCGCACCAAAAACATTTTCCATGGCGTGTTGTTTTTATGATAGTTTGATTATTGGCGACAACAGGTCCGATACTAAGCAAAGCTCATGCCACTTCCACTGTTTTTTCTACTTCGTGGTTTCTACTGCAGTTCACTAAACGCGTGGCATTTGTTCAGCACCAATATGGCGTCATATCAAACGACTTTGTTGTGGCGATATCTTTATTTTAGCATTAAGTAGAAAGAATTTTAAATAAATTTCGTATTTGCAACAAAACGCACGAAGATTTGCAGCACTACACACACAGAGCTTATTTATTTAATCGTTTCTAGGATTTATTCTAATGTACTTACAATTCCTTATTTTATAAAAGGTGGTGTTGACACTGAAAAAGTGGCCACCAATCATAATAATAAGCAAAAAGTTACAAGTCAGTTTTTTATTAGTTATAGTTATATTATAACGTATTTTCCTTAGAAAAAACGATTGATTTTCGGGGTGTTTTGGGTCAATTTTTAGGAATGCGAATCTTTGCAATAATGTTTACACAACAACATTTAAAATCTCCTTCTGTTTTAATTATGAAACCTTCACAAAAGTGCACAACGTTATATCATAGGTTTTACGTATGTATCAGATATCGGGCTAAAGTGCGAAGGCGATGTGAACGAGTGGACGTGACGAATTCAGCCGAGAACGCACGTAGACAATTAACTCGGGGCTGACGTCTGCAGTGATACATGAAGCGAGCAGCCCCCAGAGAACGCTGGAAATAAAGAGGACCCAAATAAACACGACCTTTACACCATTATTACCTTTCCTTTTCCCGCGCAACTTAAAACGCGCCTCTTAACGGCCCTGCTCGCCTAGTCCTTCAAATCCATATCGCATCACGGGGGTCACGCCCGCCTCAACATTTTACAGAACGCACGCTAAAGAAAATATTTTTTAATAAGTCGAGATCAAAGAAGCACGTGTCGCTGCCAAAAAATACGAAGAATTTGGAAAATTTCGTTACATAAATCTTCGCCGCGTCTAATTACAGGGATCCAAGCTCTTTCCGCTCTTCCACTGGGCGGAGACGGCAATGCGTCATGATGATTTTTATGAAAAAAGGACGCCTTAAAATGCCTCCACTTTTATTATTATTAAAAGTGACTTTTTAACCGGTGGATAATTTTGGCATGTTGGCTCGTTTGAGGCAGTTACTTTAATAAAAGTATCCTGTTATATGGTAATGGGTCACGGATGAATAAGAAGCGGGTTGGGACTCCGTCACGTAGTTTTTTATTAGTTCTGCTTTGGTTAGAGAGGCGAGGCGGCTCGCGGCTCACTTGAACGCAGAATGCGCTGTGTGTTCAGCTAGAGGGCTCTCATACTCGGGAAAAATAAACTGAGCAAATAGTAGTTGAGCGTACCGTTTCGTCCGGGAAAAATTATTTTGAGTGCAAAGTTTCAAATATCACTCCGCCCCCGTAGACGGGGCAGGCTCTACCGGTGATTGAAGCGGAACGAGATTAAAGTAAATGTTACTTACTCGGATGGGACTACCCGATTGGTTGCATTTTCTTTTGGATTTTAAGGTAACGGCACCTATTACCGTGGGAGTTAAGGTAGTTTTCAAATCAGAGCCAAAAATTAAGGGAATAAAGACACCCTAACGACCAAAAGGATTTTTTTTATAAAAGTGTATTGATTGAACTTTTTAATTTGCACCTTTATGACCTCATTTTAGGTGATTATTTGGGATAAAATAAATATTAAACCCAAAAAGTCGGATTCTCCTATTACCGTGGTATTGGACGGGCTTTTACCCTATTACCGCGGATGAGGCTCCTATTACCGTGGGTAGAGGATTAATGTATGTTTGGTTCCGTACATTTAATATTTAACATTTTGTTTTTTTTTAGTAAATCTACTTAAATACAACATTTAAAAGTGGATAAAGTTTATTTTTAATTAAAACTGCGTATTAAATCAACATTATTTATTATATATATTTTTTAAATAATCAGTCTTCGTTTGAACAAAAATCAAATACATAACATAGATGTGTTTTTGAAATACAAAATAAACATACACTTAATACTATTATTCCAGTTTTCGACAGACTAATATAAAAATCCAGTCTACCAAATAAGCGTTGTACCATCAGTTAATAATACAACACTTTCCAAGAGGGTAAGCTTTACTATCAAAAACATCTTAATTTTATTAAGGAATCCGGACTACGGTACCCTAAAATTGATATTTCATTTACTGTCACACGGTAATAGGAGATAGTATGGGATCCTAACTCCGACCCATAAAAAATCTAAATACCTCGGAACTAGGTTCCCATACATCCTATTACCGAGGGTTATCTTCTCTTACCCTCGGTAATAGGATAAATTCACATAAAACCTCATTCCGACCCATAAAAAAATTAAGGTATCGTGACGTTTATTAAACAAATAAAAACTTAACATTTTAACCATCTAATAAAACAAAACTCATAAATCTAAAAGAATATCTTTAAATTATATCTTTATATATAAACGACTCAAACATTTAAGGGTTTCTATGAAAACAAGTAATATAGTGCACAAGTTTATAGTAAAAAATAAGGCCTTTATTAGTATTTTTCATACCACGGAAATTGCTCTTTAACTGCTTAGATATATAAAGTTTTTTATAGCACTAAAAAAAAAAATAACCAACAGCAGATATAAATAATAAAGGCCATTGAACCTAAAGTACCATTTTTGCTATTACCGTGGTATACCTCGGATTAAGGAGCCATAGCAAAAAACGAAACCGATTACCGCGGTATTTAATATTGTAATTTTAACGTATTTCCAGACAAAAACACACAAAAATAGTACTTGGAAGTCGCAAAGAAAACAATAAACAATAATTTAAAAATCTTAGCATTAGGATAGTCATTACAACTATTACGCAAATCACTAAATAAAATGTGGGTTTACTTACGTGTGGCGTCTCGCGTTTGTATGGCACAACCTGCTCCTGCGCCGGCGTCGCGGTTCCTTGCGGTTTGCAAGTTGTTTATTTGATGCACAAACACTAGCGCTAAAAAAACCGGTAGTCTACAAACTACGCTTTGCTCGTGTAAAATAAGTTTCTTAGTGAGAAAATCGACTTGTTCATAAAACGCATTTTTAAAAATACCGCGTTAATTGTTGTCGATTTTGGGGGGAGCGGTAATAGGTGCCCTTACCTTAAGAGGTTAAGAAAGAATAAAAAACTTTTAGCAGTTTTTTTTTATTTTTTTTGATATTCAAATACCAAATAAATCAATATCAGGGAACAATTTCACACCAATTGACCTAGTCCCAAACTAAGCTCTAGGCTTCTGCTACTAAGGCCCGTATTAATAAACTGGTCTCAACTCTAATGCTCGTCTCGAGATGCGTCAAAAATGATAGTGTTCTATGGTTTGGCGTTTACTTTGACGTATCGTGACGGGCCTCACAGTCAAGATGAGTTTATTAATACGGCCCTAAATATTTTGTGAGAGCACGGTCAATCTATTCTCTTCACTAGCTCTCTGTAATAAATGAATAATTGTAACGTCCTTCTTCTATTTTGATATACGAGTTTATAAACCAATAAGAGACCGGCCAACTTGAGCACATTTTGTAAACGTTGTTTTATAAACTTGGTACTTAGGTACTCTAGTAAATAAGTACTCTAGAAAAATGCCATAATTTACTTACCAGCCAGAAACATGCCTTGATTTTTCTAAAGGAACAGAAATTTGGAAGTCCGCAAAAGAACTAAAGATAAAATAAGAGTAAAGTAAATTTGCGAATTACAAACCGTAAGTCAGAGACTCTACGACTACCCCTTTGAGCCTCGCTTCCGGTGCTCTCGGAATAAATTAGCTAAAAATCGTTAAATGTTTGTTAATCCTTGGTTTAAAAAATAAACAAAATTTAAGTTTCATGAAAGTTACAAGTGTAAAAATAGGTCTGAATTCAATTTCCTGTCAAGCATGTTGCTATATTATTCGTAAACCGTATGACGTCGGGTCATTGCCTGAAATGATATGGGATGTCCCTTGAAAGTGGCAGCCATTTGTCGCCTGGCATTACATCCGTATGGGAATCGTAGGTATGGACCCAATCAAAGCCACACTTGGATTAATTTTTTGATGATCAAATTCGGCGGTATCGAAAGTAGCCTACATTTTACACCTATTACCTACCCCTTTGCAAAATTGTTTTGATTCTTGAAACTTACACATATTTGCAATTTTTTTGTACGACAAAACAGCAGCCGCTACAGTAGTGTGCCGTTTCAGCAGCACTACACTGCGTTCTACGCATCCGGCGTTTCTCAAGCGTGGACTGCAGCGACAAACGCAGCGTTGTGCAGTACTATGCACACTAGGAAATCACACCACTGTTGGCAAACGCGGGCCGGAGGCGGGCGTGCAACGACGCACGCCTTTGAACGAGCGCCGCTCTTTTGTGAGCACAACGTGTGAGGAATTACGGACTTTGCTGCGAAATTTTCAATTTAAAACAGATTTCGCGTTAGTACATTCTATTGTGTCCGTTTCCAAAATAAACATTTGCAGCGAAATGGATTTGGTCAAAAAACCAAAGCATTTTAAAACTCTGAAGTTGTACATACAAATATTTGTCAGCACGTTTAATAGCTTTTACGGTTGAACTTTAAGTGTAATTTTTAACATCAGCAAAAGCATCATGGGCTACGTACTTTTACTATATAAAATCAGTTACCAATTCAAAATAAATCACAATCTTATAGCACTTTGCAGTTACTTTGTGTCAGTTAAAAACAAACAATATTAAAAAAATACCATAAAATTTTGTGTTGCTCTATATTGGTATTTAGGTATAGGTACACAACAATTTCAAAATAGAAGTATTACGATCGAAGAAAACATAATTATCACCATATTATTCGTTTTTAACTGACACCAATTACGAAAAAGAGTGTAGATTATGATGCCGCGCTAAATCTAGGTTAGAGTGAATGCAGGATACAGTGCTGGTAAGAATAACAGGTTAGCTAGTTTGGGCCCTTGACCCGCCGCGCGGCGCCGGTAATTGGGGCTGTTAGCGACGCCGGCAAGCGCCGCGCTTTGACGACGGAATGCACGCCTTTGTCGTGACAAAATAACCCTCTTCTCACCTCCACCAAAACAACTCGAACCATTTACCCCCTAAAGAATGCCCAATATATCACAGCCGTAATCCGCAGATTCATCCTCACAAAAGAAAGTCATGAAGATAGCGAATATCACATTCGGTACGAGCTCGTAACGCACATTTTGTTGAGGAAAAAAATGATAAACCCGAAGGCGGCTAAAGTGTCGGTAACAATCACTATTGTCACATTCAATCAAACCATTCGAACCGAGAGTGCGCCCCGACTAAATAAAACGAGGACATTGTAGTAACAACCCGGGGGATCTATACAGTAAAAACAGTGGGATCTCATCCAATTTTGCATTCAATCTACGACCACGAGAATTGCTTCCTCCGAGATGACCCGCCACTTCCACTCGCCATAAAGCGATGACCTAATCCAGTTTATTTGATTTGGGTTCCTGACTTCAGCCTTCTTTAACAGCGGCAAGATAGCCTTGGACGTGAACTCCGCCATACATATTCAGTTTTACTTAATGCTTATCGTGCGATTGTTGTTCTTTGTTTTAGAAAAATTATTAGATACTCATGAAATAGAGTGAATACAAGTGTCGGAACACAATTTTCCAAAAGTAAGTATCTATACACACACTTTTGTTTTTTTTTGCTCACTGAGCGTACGCAGGAGCCAAAAAAATCGATTAATATTTCTTCTTTAAAGTTATTGTGGTTTTCAACCCTTCAAAGGTAGCGTAGCGTCCATTTCATAACTTGCACAGGTCCAACAAATATAATAATGCCTTCCAAGAACCGCCCGCGGCGCGGTGCGGGAGAGATCATCGCTCTTGAGATAATCTTAGCTGCGCCAACTTGCCACTACTGCCAACGTTTCTGCGGAGTTAAATGCCTCGGCGATCAGAGACACGTGTCGCTCCGCTTAAAGGCTTTTGTGACCGACACCGATTCTAAGTAGGTATTTAAACAAGCTTTATTGGTGAACTATTTCGTTACATTAAGCATAAATATTGCATTTTACTTTGTTACATTAACCTTGGCGAAAGCCTATGTCCAGCATGGTCGGCTGAAATGATGATGATGAAGAATTAATGAAAATGAGAAGAATGATCATAAATATGGAAATTTACGTCTCTGAACACCCATTCTTGTATTTTAAAAAGATTGAAATAATTTAAGTATTAACCACCCTTGGCAAGTCCTGAGGTTAGTTAAATAGTTTAAATTAAACTTCCGACGTTTCAAGCCCTTTTTGTGTTTCATGGTCAAGAAACAAGTGTAGACTTTTCAGATCTGAAATGATAAAAATATTGTACCCGTCCCCCCTTTAGGGTGCGGCTACACTGAGGCGAAGACGACCGGAGCAGAGCGGAGCTGTGCCAATATTAACCAATAGAAAGCACATGCGGTCACGTCGAGCGCGCCTTACGCACGTTAGCTTAGATTCTATTGGTTAATATTGGCACAGCTCCGCTCGTCTCCGCCTCAGTGGAGCCGCAACCTTACCCTTTCGCCTAAGTAAATTTTGTGGGGTAGTAAATTTATGATTTTATCTCATACCAAAAATGGTTATGCCAACTGTACTTTAAATGAAATTTACTTTATAGCATAAGTTAAATATATGCATTATACTTAAAGTATGTTATATAAAATATTATTAGATCAAATGATTATTACATAAAACTATGAATAATGTCATTACAACGATGACCTTTATTTATAAATGTATTTGCGAAATTTAAAGATGTGCGTGAAAATACCTTGTAATTTTTTTTAACAAATATACTGCAACGTAGTCTGCATTTTTTCAAATTTATTCTTGCCATAAAGTGTTCATGTTTGCAATCATTTACGTAGGACGCTTACCAGGAACATAAACTTAACTTTATTTATTACCCAGCACGCTGGCTGAAGCGTCTACTGCATCATTCTAGACCTGGCAAAAATTAATTGCTCGATTTTTTTTGATGCTAACGTAGTATACACAGAAAAAAGTTTAGTCGCTTGCAAGCCAGTTCCACTTCTTAACTAGCCGAGCTCCGTGTGCAAGTGCTATGATTCGCCTTTTTTCGCCTCGCTGGGTTCACTATGTTTATAACAGAACTAGCTTTAACATCATACTTATTTTGATTTAATTAATTAATTGATGGTTGTGTTTTGCATATATTTTTAATAAAATTGAAGTTCAGTACGCTTGTTCTTGCAGGTAATCCAATATACGCAGGCTCTTGCATAGTCTGACTTGACTTACTTAAAACTTATAACTTGCTAGCCCGCGATTTCGTCCGCGTAGAATTCTCAATTTCGCCATCCCCATGGGAAAAGTGATTTATTTCGGGATTAAAGGTAGCCTGAGTGCTGTTCCAGACTGTAACCTATCTCTGCGCCAAAACTCATCCAGCTCTGTTAAGCCGTTCTGGCGTTAATGAGTAACAAACATCCAATCTTTCGCATTAATAATATTTATTAGTATAATTTCGATATCCGTACCTTCCTGGAACATCAATTCTACAAACAACTTTGCTGTCGAGGTACTTCTACGTAACCTACTTATATTACGTAGAAGTACTATCTCTACCTCTACGCAACTATATATACCTATAAATCCTAAGTCACTTGGCTCATGTGTGAAAACCCTGGCGCAAAAGAAGCCGTTATTTGTGAACGAAATAAAGACGCGATCAAGAGGCGTGCGCGCCGAGTAAACAAAGCCCGTGGCGGGTCATGTGATTAATACCAACGAACACTTTCCTGCCACAAATGGCTTGTCAGAAAGTTTATTGCAATAAAAAGCCTGAGTTTGTACCGGGAGAATGACGCGGGGCTTACACTAATGGCCGTTGGAGTTTCACCCATTAAAACCAAGTTTTTCGCCCATAATTTTGGGCATTAAATTTAGTATCTACCGAGTATCATGTTTTATGATTGTGTTCGTACAGGCGCATTTAAATTTATGTTTTATCTTGTTTATTCCCAAGAGTCATCTATGCATAATTGTCCTTCGGCTTAGATAAATAGTTCTACTTTAGGTCATTTGTAAATATTATTCACATACCTACTCTTGACTTTTTGCTCAATAAATAAGAGTGAAACAAAGTGTTAGTAAATTAATTATCTCTCTTTGAAATACGACATTAAACTACCGTTAAATCCTAAAAAAGTAACTCAATTATTGTATTTGACATTGATATTACTTGTTAGACCGTGATAGACGAGAAAATTCACTTTTGCGCAATAACTCCTAGAAGTTAAAGCAAGCTAAAATAAAATAAAAACCATTGCATCAAACTGCTAAACACAACCGCGTAAAATTTCAACATTTATAACCAAGGAATAAATGCCATAAATCTCCTGTGAGCGCCATAATGTTAAAGCAGACAAGATGTGTTTGCGCACCCCGTTTTAACTGCAGCATGACTGCTGAGCTAATAAAGATTTCCTGAGACTGTTGGCGGACTCAATGAGAAAGTATTTTCAGGTCACTTTATAGACGTAACTAATTTGCATATTATCAGGGTGTGGACAGAAGGTCGCGTGACAGAGAGGTCAAATTACCATAAGAATAGGCCAACGACGTAAACGTTTTGTTTAGATTCCGACCAATATCCCACTGTTATTTTCCCTTTTTTGCCCTCTGGTTCTGATTCTTCGATTGCTATCTATTGACTTTGTTTACGGACAATGACTTCAATAAACTGATGGTACAGAAGGCGTTACGGCTTTCTACGTCAGTATAGAGATAGAAATCTTCATTACGCAACAGGCTATTCCGAGCAGTACCGTAATATCACATTTACCATCATGTAATATTTTATAACTTTCTATTATGGCCTGTGCTTCAAAAGCTTGCGCATGTATTCACTACGGCTTATAACTGATTGATTGATTGATTTTGTTGATTGTATTACCTATAATAATATTAAAGTTATTTTTATGTTACATTTAGTTATTGAACGTTGATGTTTGAAAGGTTTAGTAAAAAAAATAACTATTTAGTACAGTCATTCAATTTGAGTTCGAGGCCACTACATACATATATTTGCAGAGTGCCGTAATAAATCAAAACTTTAAAGACCTCATACGATTACATGTGCTGCGTTATGCTGACGTAGTTCCATATAGGACCAGAAATTATATTACATTTAACTGTTAATTTATATTCTATCTTCATCCAAATATTGTATTTATTTAAACCGCAGTAGATATTAAAGCTGTACCACAGTATAAACAGTAGTTCGTCTTTAAAGAAAGATATTTCGCGCGGCTTGCATGTGTACGTGCCTCGACCGTATGCGCTGCAAACCACTACAAGCAAACTCAACAGGAGGGACTGCGTCGGTTCAGTCAGGAGTAATCAGGACCGCGCCACCGCCGTCCCCGCGTTTGTTTGCAAGCGTATTAAGTATTGAGGGACGTGCATCGACGCAACCCTAGCACACAAAATTGCAACTAGTTTCGTAAAAGCTAAATGTAATAAATTAGGAGTCATAGTAAACGACCAAAAATGTACCTAGTTACGAGTATATCTAAATTTAATGCAGCTGTGCTTGGCTTTTGTTTTTTGATCGGAATCGGAAATAAAAGCATCGACCAAATATGAGTTAGAAAACTTTAAAACTCTTGAAAATAACTTATAATGTTTCTTGATAATGCATCTGATATTCGCAGGATATAAGGTTTTCAAATAAATATCCCACCGTGCAGTTGCAACAATATCCGCTAGTGACTGAAACACGGCCTCGGATCGTTAGCCACGAGCCAGTATCGCCGGCGTATAATACTGTTTAATTCCTGTAATATCAATTCGGTGTCGCCCTGTATACGCCTATAGAGCATTGTGCCCATTGTCACGGTGTCACCAGCCAGCTAGCTTTATAGTCGCATGATCCGGGGCAGTTTCCTGCCTACTGGAATTTAGGGTCTATAAAATTGATGAACAGTTTCTTAATAGCTTCTTTTCGCTAACTTTATTTGTGGAATTTTCTAACTTCACTCGAGCAATTGGAAGTTAGGGAATACTCAAATTGGATAATAGGACTGTCTTTTTTTAGGTCGCGTCGATAAAACCCGGGTTGATGATTTGTTGCTTTAATATAACGTGACTCGGGTAAAGGGTTTGGTGCTCCGACGGTCCTTTGCATTGGCACAATTTTTTTTAACCTGATTTAATGATAGTGGGTGTTTTAATATTCGGCGTTGGCAACTATTTTCAGTTGAACGAGTAGAATGGCACGAGCAGCTATATTAGAACTGTTCTTTCGGGCGAGCTCTGGGATATAACCTAAGTTTCAATTTCGGGGGTACCCTGCGGCTTTATTAGACTAGCGAGGCAACCTAGAGGCGCCGAAACTGCACTACAACGGTTCCGCAAAGCCAATAACTGCGGGCGCATTCGCGTTACTTATGTGTGCCAATAGCCCGTTTTTGTAGATTCGTAATCAGAAATAGCGCGGAGTTCTTAGTGACAATCGTTGTATATCTCTGCTTATTTGTTATTGTAGGTAAGACCGAGTGGAATGACACTAAAGCAACCGAGTCACGCAATCGCTTAAATCTACTCATTGTCGCTTATCTACGATTCGCTCGGCGCTCGTTCGATATTTAGCCTTCAAATTCGAACGCAGATGAGCAGAAAGCCGCACTATTTACATCGAGCGAGACGGGGCGGATGCGAGAACAAGGAAAACATCTTAGTGTGGAGACGTAAGCCAACGGAAACTTTTCAACGCCGATAATGTTCGATTGAAACAAAAGACGCCCCATACCCCCGGGAGATAGAAAGGTTTTAATTACTCCCTGTTGCGCCAATTAGCCGGTCAGTTTTATCTATATTTTCTTATTCCTTCCCCAATACCAGATTAACCGAGTTCCTTTTTAACTACCAGATACCTTCAAACGGAGAAAGCTTTGAAGATAGCAATCTTGAGAATGAAAAAAGTACTCGAGGATTCAATGGCGCGAAATAGCCGCGGTTGGCGCAGTAAGCATTATTAAAATTTGCTTACAGTCGCAAAACCAGTCCCGCAGGGGATAGGGAAGAAAGGCGAAATTAGCTTGTTTTATAATGATTGCGTTGTCGTCAACTTTTTAACGCTTTGTAAAATAAACAGAAAAAACTAAAGCCGTATTTAATTAAAGCAATCTAATAACTCTGCGGTAATTAAAGCGTAAACATTAATTCGATCAAGATTGTGTTTTATTTACGTTACATTTTATTCTCGCGGCGTTAAATGCTAGGTATTGCACCGGTTAAAGTCGGTGGTCTCGTGGGGCAGGGAAGGGTTAACGCGTGTACTGGACGCTGTTAGCCCGTACGACCGCTATTTCGCCGAACACTGAACCCCTAAGGAGTAAAAGGGTTATCGAAATATTTTTTGATGCCCCACAATAATGATAGCTTATCGTAACATGGCATAGAATACAATGACTAGACAGTGCTTTGTTTGAGCACTTTCAGCCTTGATTTACTTCAATAAAAGCTAACACAAAGTTAATTGAAGGAAAAATTGGACAAAATTAAATATATTTTTACATTTTGATGCTCTTGCCTTTTGTGTTATTCCCGTGTTAATAACGGTAATTTTATTTTCCATTACTTGGTGATTAGGATTAAATGAAAAACTTTCGTGATTCCGAATGACCGGCACCTACGCGTTACTTACTCCGATCATTATCCATGTGGTGTAAATGGATTTATTGATTGTTATCATAGTAAATAGGTTAAATATTGTTTCAATCTTGGTTTTTATTTGAATTCATTTGTGACGGAGGAATAATTATCTACGTTCCTACATTAAAGTTAACGAAGCCAACGTTTTCCTACGGTTAAAAACTACGTCGTTATAAAATAATAATGTGTAAACGTACTTAAGGTAAGCATAATAAATTAGAATATATCTTCTGAATGTATCAACACTACTGAAATACATGAAAAAAACATGAGAAGGTTGTTTACAAATAGCTCGCCAACCCATAATGGTAGTTAAAAGTTTGCGCGCATACCTACTTACAAACATATTGCATTTTGTGTCACTTCAACATGTTTGTTGTGTATGATTCATAATTCAAATAGGACAAGAAGATTCTGTTGAAATCAACCTTATATTGAGATGGTTTAGGTTGCATTAAGTGCTCTTTTGGGATTGAGGACTGACCGTCAAAGCGGCTGCTGTATGTGCGAACCAGCCAGTAATAACCGTCGACAAATAATAAAACGTAGATAGCCTAAAACAAAAAAAAACATTTTTTGTAACTTTGTAATGTGTGAAAAGTGCAAATTTCAGTACAACGGAAGACCAGCACTTTAACACCAGCATTACGCTGACCTGGAACCATTTTTTCATAAAATGGTTCACTATTGTTTGCTACGAATATATGCTGTCATTATTTCTCATTACGAGAGAAGCTGTGCCCAGTTGTAGGACGAAAACAGGCAACGTATTATTATAAAGTATTTCTGTTAATTAATGCCGTGGGATAATCTACTAAGTCGAGTACTCGGAAACGTCTAAATCACCCGGCGGCTTCAAGCAACAATCTCAGATCCCTCCCTACGTATGAGTTAAGTACGACGCGGCTTGCAGTCCTCAAGTGATTTGTAAGTACACTGCTTCCTATTTATTCATGCAGACGATTACCGACTCCCACAGCTCATGAATAAATTTAAATAATTCCCCGCTGAGGTGTAAATGATGCAAGTTTTTGCATTTAAAACCGTTATTAATCACTTAACTTTTCTGTTGACAAATTACGGTTTTTGTGTTAGCTGGGACGCCTTTTTAAATTACGGGTATTTGTACATGTGCGGTCTGTTTTTAATGGGTTAAAAAACTTCTGAAATGGGAGTTACGAGTGTCACTAAAATCAAGTCTTATTCCGAGTCACTAGAGTAAAATCTTAAAAACATAAACATTCCAAGGATGCGGAAGGTTTAACAGAGATGAGTGACTTCAATAAAAATCTCACTTTACCCCAAAATAGGTACAGTTGACCGTTACTGACTCACGATGTGGATTTTATCATACATTTGTCAGCTTGTAAACGTGGACCGTTTACCAATTCTTCAAGTTCGGAACAACCACCCAACTCAACCAAAGCCAAGTGGTCCTTGATTGAGTGGAACGTAAAATTGATCGTGTTGAAGTCTGTTAAGACAACCACATTGAATGAATTGAAGTTGAGAAGATAACCTGACCTCGGTTGAGTTGGGAGGTTCTTCCGACAGTGTATAAGGGATTTAACAATAGGTTCTAGGGTACTAGACGCAAGAACGCGTGTTATGATGATGTCAAGTCGTATAGAAGTCTCGGGCGTTCTTATTAACCGACTTCAAAAAGGAGGAGGTTAAACGATCCACTGGTTTTTTTTTTGTAGTGATGTCGAGGGGTGCTTTAATACATATTACATATTTTCATTGAACTACCTACAAAATGAATAACAAACGAATAATGCCATTACTACCTATATAAATAATAATTTAAAAAATTGCAATAATGGTGAGGTGATACAACTAATTATAAAACATAAATTTAAATTAAGGCCATCTGCTAAATTAGTTCAATCTCGCCTCGCCTCTGCTTGGTTAGGTTTGGTCAGGGTTGCGTCAAGGCGCGAAGCGCCATAACTACGTAGAATAGGAGTTCCGCGCAGCGAAGCTCCGTCGGCTTGTAAGCTTCTTTTAAAGTTACTATTACTCAGGGTTAGTGTCTGCATTATTTTATTATACATACGTTATATATTTAGATACCTAATACAAAATGCCTTTTATTATATTAGTGCGTTATGCACGTAGTTATTATGCACACTCATAATTATGATTGAAGGCATTATTATTATGTAATTTGTGATTATTTTGCATATGAAAATTAGCCCATTTGTATTTATGCAAAACATTACACACCCAAGATCAAGAGTCTTTGCTCTCTATTCGCTAAACCAATGCATATAGTTACTTAGCATCTTTTTACCTATATACATACTGTCCTTCATAAACAAATAAACATAATATTCGATGTCAAAAAAGTGCCTTAAATTGAATAAGTTTTTTTTTTTACCACAGTTTTATTTTAATTTCTCTAACCCTTCCTAATCTATATAATATTTCTTTTCAGTTAGTGATTTCTTCTCATCAATAAAAGATAATGTTAGTAAAAGTGTGTCATTAACAAAGAACCAAATCTTGAATAAATTTGTGTCAAGATTGTAATCTATTCCCTTAATTACATCCAATTTAGAGATTGCAATGAAGCCCCAAGGGGCCCATTTGTTGTGTGAAGATGATTTAAGTCACCAGATATATAGTCACATTGAACTAAGAATTAGAATTTAATTATAAGTTACAAAAGTTTTACTTTATACATTAACGTCTGACCCATTTAGATCTGATTTGTAAATTGTAAATAACAAAATTAACCATGACTTTATTTTATACCCAATCTAATGATGATTTAAAAAGTTTTTAAGAGGCGGATAAGGAGATATGAATAATCCAGCAATTTACATTAACATAACATTAAGTCACAGCATAAAAGTTGGTATCAAATTATTAATTCAAGTAACCAAATAACTACGTTTATTTTTTCTGTCCTTATTTTGTAATTCGCAGAGGAAAAATAATTATAAAAATTAGAAACAGACCAAAATGAGATGCTGCGTGGTTCCGTAATGGCCATTAGCGATTTAATGATCACTGTTAAGTAATATGAATCCCGTAATAATGGCTTAATTAGTAATTTGAGAGCGCTGTGATGATTGCTTCCTCGTACGTAAACAACATACGATCGTATTGTTTTATTCTTGTATCCTGTGTCAATCAAATTGAATAAATAAAATGAATAACATTAGCGAAAAATTCGTACACGAATTGACGTAGTCCCAAACTAGCTCTAGGTTTATTAGCTACCTACTATGCGTACTAAGCAACGATAAACGGACTTATATAGAGAAATATATCATCATCATCATCATCATGTCAGCCGAAAGACGTCCACTGCTGGACATAGGCCTCCCCCAAGGCTTTCCGCTCAGACCGGTCTTATGCTTTACGCATCCACCGCGGTCCCGCGATCCTGACGAGGTCGTCACTCCATCTTGTTGGAGGCCTACCTACAGCTCGTCTTCCGGTCCGCGGACGCCACTCCAGAACCTTCTGACCCCATCGGCCATCAGTCCTGCGAGCAATGTGCCCCGCCCACTGCCACTTCAGTTTAGCTATTCTTAGGGCTATGTCGGTAACCTTAGTTAAATATATACTTAAATATAATATGGAAAACATCCAAGACTCAGAAACAAATATTCGCGTATCCTATACATTTGGCAAGAAAAAAGCATACATATATTTTATGACTTAGTGAAACTATGATTTCTTTTTAAACTAATCTAGAGATACTAGAGTGAAGCAACGGGCTCGGCTGCACTGTATTTATAGGAGCAATATCCGCGGGAAAATAATGCTAAAAGTTATTCCTTGAAACGACAGTGTAATAGATTTAGTAACACTTTAAGCACCACTTTAAGCACTTTCTAGGGCTTTCATTTACTTGTTGTTTTGACTATTTCCTTGAAGCGACAATTTCCGCCACATAACGGTCGTCGCTTAAAGGAATAAATATGAAATGGTTTATTTTGTATCGTTTTTTTAACAGACATCGGTTGTTATTAGGCTATCCGAAAAAAAGGTTAAGCATCATATCTCATAAAATTAGAACTAGGAAAAAACATTTCAGTGCCATCATTTGAAAAACGCGTGTTATCATAAACACTTTATAGGTATAATAAATTGTTTGTTAACAAGTGTTAAGGGACGCTGCTGGTTGTATATGCGAATTGCATGTCGCATAAGGTCCTTTTGCAAGCTGATGGCAATTTTTGCAATACTTTAAGCGTCATCAAAGACGGCATAATGGCCTAAATCCTGGCTCGAACGACGCAGAAATGCTGATTCCAACGATAATATATAACTTAATTTCACTCAAAACGTCGCTTCAGTCATTCTTCCTTTTCACTGTCGATGTGTATTTCGAGTGTTTTGACTTGTTGGTTTTATAACGTTTTATAATATTTGTTAAAAGCTTATCTATGAATTATCAAAGGCAAATTAAATTGAATGAACTATTTTATTTTATACTATGTGTTATTATGTGTTTGCCATCATTACAAACATAAATAATATCGGTCGAGTTATTAACCAGTTGGTTCATAAAGTATTAAATTGGGTTAACACAGATCTTGTCATCACACATTCGTAAAACCTATCATGATAATGTGAAAGTTTTAAGTTCATTTGCTTGTCCTTCATAGATGCCATGTAAACAACGTATTGATGTGACTTTTGCACAAAGAGTTAATTTGCAAAGTTGGTTATCGAACTCTCAGAAATATTTTGTTCTTTTGCGTTGATAAAGTTACCTAAAATAAAATATGCCTACGGTAAAGTAAGCTTATATTAGAATAAAATAAAATTATATCACGTAATTTTAAAATTTCTCATGCCTGTGTTGGCATTCAATTGAAACTCCTACGCACTTTGTACACAACTGCCTAAAATAGGACCGTTATAACGTTAGGATGTTGCTGTGTGTGGGAGTTAATACTTAGTGGTCAAATATTTCTGGCATAACGTACAAAACTTATGGTGTCCCGACTATTTACCAAATTATCATTTGACAAACTATATCATTTTACAAACTTTCATTTGGCAAAAACATGTTTGTGCTTAAACGATTACATATTACATAGGTTACATCTTCTTCTTATAATGCCTCTTCATTTACTGGTCCACTCTCTGATGTAACGGAGCCATGACATCTTGCGCCTTCTAACTATTCGCTTTCCGGCTATCTTCCACATCATAATAGTTTGGAAAAACTCGTATTGGTGGTTCCTCAGTACGTGGCCCAGGCAAGCAACTTTTCTTTGCTTTATCGTACGGAACAACTCTAGATTTTTCCCCATCCTCCGAAGAACTTCAGTATTGGTGATATGGTCCGTCCACCGGATGCGCAACATTCTGCGGTAGGACCACATCTCAAACGCTTCAAAATCAAATGATGATGATTGTCAAATGATGATTTGGGAAAACATTAGTGAGCCATATTTTATACCTTCTCGTAATCAGTGCTTATTATTGTAAGGTACCTAATATAATATTTATTTATTCCGTATGACTTCCGGACACTTTAAATTCCGTTTTTTTTCCGAATATTCCTTCACACTACCATTATAAAACAATTTGTCTGACACTTCTTACGATTTGAATGATATCGTCACTGCGATATAATTCTGTGGTGGGTCGTGGTTCCAACGGGCTGATAGTACGACAAACCGAAGCTTGTTGTGGCTCCGCGGGATCTATGGGTATTTTGCGGGTGAAAAAATATATTTGCTGTAGCCTATTCTGAGAGGTTTCATTTATGTATCCCTCAAATTCGGCAGGATTATCATATTTTATTAAATTGATTTCTTTTAAGACATTTGTGTAATGTGAAAAGTAATGGAAAAAAAAACTGTCGCCCCTTTATTTCAGAAACTCCTCTAGGGTTAAAACAGTTTTAGTATTGTTCTTGTGTAAAATAACTTTTATTTAAGATAATATTTAAATAAAATATAACCTATCAGTAATTTATATTTACGAGCTTTAATATTAGGGCCAATATTTTTAGGACATATACACATGCAGGCAATAAACTATAAAATATACTAAACATTTTAACACAATTAATATTATGCGACACGATGGGCACCCCTTTCCGTGTCTTTATCTTTTCCTTTTGTCTTGACTTAACGCAACTCGGCTAGTCCTGAAGGGCTAACCTACTTATTATTAGCCTTGGTTTAAATAGCCGTGTGCATGGTTTGTATTGCAGCCGCGCGGTAGGGAGTCCGTGCGTCGACCTGGTAAGATCGATGGCACAACCGCTTCACCTGAGCACGCCACGCTGTCACGAACCAATGGGACTGCTTTATCAGCTTTTTTCTAATGGCTTTCGCATTTTGAATTTTGAATTGCTATCTTGCCAGCAACAAATTGAAAATTGAACACCCTTTGTCGGCTTACGTATCCTTTTTAAGGTTCCGTAGTCAACATGGAACCCTTATAGTTTCGCCATGTCCGTTTGTCCGACTGTTCGTTTATCTGTGGTTTAACTCAAAGAGTCTCAGTACTACAAAGCTAACGATAAAGTTGAAAAATAAACTTAATTTTTTCGGTTACCTCCCTTACAAGTAAACTTTTTGTCACTATGACATGGAGTGAGGTATCTTTAAATAAAATGTATATGTCAGTATCAATTTTTAGGTTTGGGGGACGGTTTAGGAAATATTGAACTCGATAAGTGTAATTTTCGCTAGAGTTACGTGTGTCCCCCTCGTCCTAAAACCAAAACTACAAGTCACAAAAACCTAAAAGACCTATAATCTAAATCTAACAAACATAAAGCAATACCTAAAACCACAGAATTAAAAAAAAGGACACTCCTTCAAAATGTGATTAACTTCTTCTGCGTCAAATAAGTTTCTTGATTAATCCACGGAGACCTTAGTTTAATAAGCGGGGAATGATCGATAAATCAATCAAACAAGCCAACTTCGTACGGTCATTATTACTTTTCAAGTAAAATATTATTTTATAAATCCCCGTTACATGCATTTATTTGAACCGATTTTCGACCAGTAATCATCTTGATTATTATTTTATATTTCATTTGAAACTCTGCGATGAAAAGGAACGAGACAATTAAACAAGCATGTAAAATGAAATTGTGCTGGTTTTGTTCAGTGTTATACCGCTCATGTAAATGTTTATGATTAAAACAGATTTACGAGATTCCCACTGTCCCTATCTACTGAAACATTTCTTAATTCGTTTGTATCTAAATATCTCTATATCCTTTTAGTTTTTTCTGTCAAAATGTTGGAATATGTTTGTTGTGTTGCAGTGTGTTTTGTCAAATAAATCTTGTGAGTTTGAGTTTGAAAAATATTTTTTAAGGGTAGATATTTAAATGATGAGCGCGTGTATTTGTTCCTGAGTCTTGGATGTTTTCTAAGTATTTAAGTAACGATTTTTCTACATGCCTAAGTAAATTTTATCATTGACCATTTCAACCTCAGTAAGGTAATTAAAATACTGATGTTCCTTTTTAAACTGGGGTGCTGCATCCGTTGAAGTTCAGACCTTCGACGGATTCATCACCTTTTTTAAAAATAAACATCTTTATTTTAAATGCCTTACAGAGGTTGAGATAATTATGTATAAAGATAACGATTTTTAACCAGTAAGTAGGCCGTACGGGGCCTTTTTAAAAATATACCAACGCTTCTTATAAGCTGAGAAAAAGCGCCGCAAAAAACAAAAAATCCAAAGCATTTTTTATTATTACTATCTAAATCGGCACGTAAAATTTAACTTAAACCTTTGTCTTAAACGCACAATAATATGTTTTAACACTTTTTTACTTGTAAAGGTGAGGTTATGGCATAGGTTAATAATAGGATTGAGGACAATAGTCAGTTAGTATGTAGCCATTAAGGGATTTGAATATTTAGCAGTTTGACATAATGACTAAATGACTGACTGCTGAGTTTCTTGCGGCATTTCTTCTCAGCAGTGGTCTCCTCTTGGGAAGCGCTGGTAGTATCTTGACGTGTAAAAGTGCCCGTGCGGCCTACTTACTGAATAAATTTCTTTTATCTTTTTTTTTTACGTCATTTAGTCGTGTTATACGTACATTTCCCGACGTGACAGGACTAATGACACGTGAAAAGTGTAAATACCAGGCAAATTTACGTATTATTTCAAACTGATAAACATACGAATTCTCGATGATATGTACATCGGTCGAAATCTGCACGGTAAAACCACGTAAGGTGTTAACCTTACGCTTTTGACGAGTTATCGTATTGTCGACGTTTTGAGAGCTCGTATTTAATTAACAGTAATGGTGGCTGAGTTAAAAACAATACCATAACATGCGAAAGCAATTTGGGTTTTATTCGAATAGAGGTGCAGAAGATACACTCAGGAGCAAAAATAACGGGTCAGAGTGCGTTTTTCATACTAAAGAGGCTATTTCGGAGCCTTGGTTCCTCGCCAGGGAATGCTTTTAGTGAAATCTGATGATGGATACCTCGAGCATCGATACAGGACTTCCAGAGTGCCTAGCATACCCAACTGTATGAATCTACGGCTAACGCCGGAATCGCGCATGTTCAGAAAAACATCTAAAATGGCAATAAAATGTAAGGAAATCCAAGTGCTGACCCAAACTCTCCTGCTGTGGTTAACTGGTTGCGCGATCAGTTAGGTATCTTAAGAACTTTTGACCTCCTCTATTAAATATATCCACTAATATATATCCACCATTCAAACTCACTCAAAACAACCCATGGCGAGGAACCAAGGCTTCGAAATAGTCTCGTATCAAATGATCAATATTATTTTATAATGCAATTGATAAATTCAATAAGCATACTTCAGTTGTTATTGTATGAATAGGAGGGTTAACGTCAAGTTGTTTTCAATATAGGTCGGCTCGTGATGATGACCATAAATCATTCTGATGATAGCGCTCAGTGAGGCAATTAGCGACTGTTCGACGGACGCCTCGCGACCCATGACCACACGACGACCCATGGATGAATTACTTTTGCATATTTACACAACAATTTATTATTTGGTATTTGGTATTTTTGATATTGTTTAAAATTATATAGGTAGACCGGTATCAATATCCATCGAAAAGGGATCGATGGGATCTAACTTGGTTTGGTCATTTAGAAAGTCTGGATGAAAGAAGAGTTCGTGTGTTTGAAGATGTCAGTAGGGAACGCCCTAGGGCGCGTCTTGACGCGGTATCCCCACTTTTGACCAAAAGTACGTTTGACAAACTATATCATTTTACAAACTTTCATATGTCAATAATGTATTTGTTCTTAAACCGTTGCATATTACATTACTAGCTGTTTATAGACGTTTGACCTCAAAAAAATGTAAAATAATCCGGCGGGAAGTACCTATTTGCGAAATGAAAGTTTTCAAAGTGATATAGTTTTCCAAATGATGATTTGGTAAAACAATAGTGAACCTTTACGCCTGTCTCCCAATAATGGGAACGGCGGAGGCTATGGAACGCCAGGTGCATCGGTCTAAACATACAACTTTCGTTTCTTCTAGATACATCTACCTCTTCATGGGTGTTGGTTGCGGGTGCTTTTGATATACCCCTTATTCAGTAGGTACGAGTACATCGCGAATCTGATCTTCACTGTATGTGTGTCTTGGGTTCACTAATGTTTATAGTGTACGTGCATAAAGAGGTTGATGAAACCAGTACTTGTCTATGTAAATCTGGGGACAACCTCGCACTTTACCTACTTATTCCCAAACTAGGTTATCTTTAGGTTTTTAATATTTGTTTCTCACCTAGATCATGTATTTGATTCTTTAATCATGTGTATGAGCATAGCTGCCCAAATAAAAATAAAAATAAAAAAAAGGTGATGAAGCAAAGTAAATATGAAAAGATTTTATAAATAAAATTTAGTTAACGGCCAATGTTAGTTACAAATATTTAAATAAATGTTAGAAACATTATAGGGGTGCTCTTACGGAAATAATCATCTTCTTTGGAAATTAAATGAAAGTAACTATTTCATAATGTTTATATTGTATTTTAAGCTAAAATTATAACAGCGCTATGTAAACATGAAATTAATAAAATCTTTATTATAATTCACTACACAATCAAACAAATTTAAATTAATTGGACTATGCAACTTTTAATCGAAATATCGGTTCAGGCAAAAACGTAAGAATTCAATAAAGTAAAACTTTCAGTCATAGGTAGGGATGCTACTTATTGAAGTTAGATATGGCGTATATAGCGTACCTGTTAATAAAAGTTATATTCTTAATTTAATTTTAAAAAAATAAATGAAATGGCATGAAATCAAATTTGTTTAATTTTTTAAATTACTGTCAGGGTTTGTATATTTTTTATTACTTTATCCAGTTTCAGTTCTGTTAATTCTTTGCCCTAAGCAATATTTGAATATTTTTCATTTCTCTGAAGTGCGATTACGTTTTAATTTTTTACCTCAAATTACAAGGTTCAAATTTAAGATTCCTAAATTTTTCTACTAAAATAATATTATCGTATCAAAAAGAGAAGTAAAAGTTTAAAATAGGTGGTTTTGAAAGAGTGAACCAGATATTAAACCGACCCAAATATACACTCCCCTATCTTTACACAACTCATTTAATGTAAAAAAAGGGCGCTTTTTAATTAATGAAAGCTACCTAAGCCAATTTTTCGGCGTAATTTGCCGTAATAATACATAATAAATACATAACTTAATTTTCTTTATTCCAGCTTTGAATTTATTAAAGTAACAAACCTAAATACTTAACTAAACACAACCAAAACTTAATACAATTAATTATTAATGATCTAGACTGCACTAATGCAAAATCAGAATGACGCTATAAACATCATTACCGAAACCTTCTACATTTTCACAGCAATACTATGATAGCTTAAAAAATAAACATACAAACAACCATTGGATAAGCTACTGAGGGAGACCACACTGCCACCAGAAATTATATCCATATTTAAATACTGGTACAGTTCGCAAAGGAATAGGGTAAGATGGGGAGGTTCACTCTCAGACGAGTATGGGTTGGAGTGCGGGGTGAGGCAGGGGGGGTTGAGCTCGCCCCGGCTCTTCAACCTCTATATCAATCAGCTGATTGGTGAGCTCAGTAGCACTAATATTGGATGTCATATTGATGGTATATCCATAAATAATATCAGTTATGCTGACGATATGGTGCTGCTGAGACCCTCAATTGGCGGTCTTATGAAACTTGTGGCACTGTGTGAATCCTACGCGGAGACCCACGGACTCAAGTACAATGCCAAGAAGAGTCAAATGATGATCTTTAAATCTGGCACTAAGACGTACGCAAACGCTCCTGGGTTATCGTTGTCTGGCACCCCCTTATCTAAGGTGGATAAATTTAAGTACTTGGGTCATTGGGTTACAGAGGATTTAAGGGATAATGTTGACATCGAGCGTGAACGCAGGTCGCTGGCTGTCAGATGCAACATGTTGGCTCGCAGGTTCGCACGTTGTACAGTCCCAGTAAAAATAACCCTTTTTAGAGCGTACTGTCAATCATTCTACACGTGCGGCTTGTGGGCCGATTTCACACGGCGGACATACAGCGACTTGCGTGTCCAATATAATAACGCGTTCAGGATGCTATTGGGGCTGCCTTGGCGCTGCAGCGCGTCGGGAATGTTCGCGGACGCGTGCACGGACGGCTTCCCCGCCATCATGCGCAAGCGTTGCGCAGCATTACAGGCCCGGCTCCGAGGCGGCAGCAATAGTGTCCTGAGTGTGTTCGTGGACCGATGGGACTCCGTACTATTGCGGCGGTGGTCACAAATACATGTGTCACGCCAGTGACCAGCATTTGATTTAAAAAATAATAATAATTAATTAACTAACATAGAATAGGCATTTTACTAACAATATGGATGTGTATATCTGAAATAAATGGTTTTTAATTATTTTTTTTAATTTTTTAATTAAAACATTGAATGATAAGCATCACTTTTACTAAAACAATCAACGTTAGCTCATATACGACATTAATCCACTTTACTCGAAACTAAACGCTTCATCTTTCCATGCTTCAGCCAGACATCGACATATGAAAGACATGATGGAAACCAAACCTCTTGAACGGAGCCTCTTAAGATAGATGCAATTTGCTGCCAGCTAGACCACTTAGCTAATGCTCAGCCTAATCTGAATATAGGACACGTAATCCAATTTCGTGCTAAGGGCCGCCCTTTGAATATTTACTTAAAATTAACCTGACATCTTGGGCATTTGAACCTAAGCTTATAAGAGGTCAAAGAATTGAAATGTAGAATGTTTTCTAAAATGTTTATACAGCAAATACATGGTACTCTTATGGCTTTAACGTATTTTATAATGCAAAGGACTCTAATCACCTAGGTTTCTATACCGTAGTCGCATAATTACTTAATTGCAACTACTTGAAAATTATAGTTTTACTAGATGTAATAAAAAAACAGTAAAAGCAACAACGCGCTAATAAATAATAACCTCACGGTTGACACGGCCCGTAAGTGCGTGGCTTCAAAGACTGCAATCTAACGATAGCAATCTCAAGACTGCAGTCTAACGATAGCAATCTCAAGACTGCAATCTAACGATGGCAATCTCAAGATTGCAATCTTACGATGGCAATCTCAAGATTGCATGTTAATTTTGAAGGTTGTATCTGTTGGCTAAATATGCAAGCATTTAAAGTGTCACTTTACAAAAACTAACAACCGCGAAACATATTTGTCAGAAACTTTGTTACATATTTGTCAATTATAATTATTAAAAAAATGTTTACTATTTTCTGTCCCGATAATATTTTACCTGAAAGTAGGTACAAGGTTAAATTTTAAGATTCCTTTTTTTATTTATTAAGAAATCATTATCGTATTCACTAACGAACTATAAACCTATTTTAGTTAAACTTTCAGTGATAGCTTTGTCCCGGGTCTCCAGGCTTAAAACTATGTCCGTATTTTCGTAAAACTGACATTAAACGTTAAACCGTAAAACAGACTGACAAACAGCGGGCGTCCTCTAATAAAATTTTAAAACCTATTTCTGCTTAACCACAGAGTATGTAATAGTACAGTCAGCTGCAGATTAACGTAACCCCTCCACCATAAAAGTAGACAGGCCATTCCGCGCCCCGTACCTGAATCGGCTTTGAACGCTGCGGTGACTTGAAGTTTAAAAAAAACTGGGCAAGAATACAGAATACAGAACTACGAAAAAATACTAGCCATGATATCTACGGTGCGAAGAGGTGAAGACAATGCAATGAAAGCAAGCTCCATGCATGGCTACTCCAAGAGTGTCACTACTCTATCGAAGACTTCATAAAGACGTTGCGTATACAAAGCATAAAATTGTAATAAAACATAACGAAAAACACTTATATTTAAAAGCTTAATTTTAAGACAATTTTGTGAGGAACCCACTTCTATGCCAACTACCATCCAATCTATGTACCTAAAAAAATCTAGCAATCATTCATCATTCAATGTAATTTTACACAGATTGCGGTACACAGTAACCAGAGCCCAAAGACTTTACCCAGTAGAATTGAAGCCGCCTGTAGAAATTATAACGTTTGTAGATACAACGTAACCGAGATCAAAGTGGATCAACTGAGGTGTGATTCTATCAACAACGACGGTCGGACGGACGAACGAGTGAATGTATAATTAGTCCCGTCAGAGCGAACTAAATACATTTTAGCGCGTGCATTTTCAATTGGGCATGGCTTATTGAGAATGCACGGCTAAAGTGTGTTTTGTTCGCTCGGACGGGACTACTTCAACTGCATCGTCCGTCCGACCGACCGCCGTTTTTAAGAGAATAACACCCCTGGGAAACACCAATCGTTACAGAATTACTCCCCGGAATCCCTACGCTAGAATGTTAAGATTAAAATCAGGAGCAGTCGCGAGGCGTTCGTACAAGCCGATTATTTACGGCTTTACCAAAAATTCCTATGCATAGAGTAGGTATACAAACAAAACGTAAAACCGACACACGCCATACACCTTTTTTTGCTCCGGCTTGTCTATTTATTTACGTGACGCTTCGCCACTGATCAGGAGGTATTTGTTCTTGTCGTTTTATTTATTTATAACATTAAATTTTACCACAAATTGAAATAAGGAACAATTTGGCAACACTGGGGAATATACAAATCAAAATAACTACAGACTGTTCTAAAAGAAAGTATGTTGTATGTTCGCGATGATCTCAAAAACGACTGAACAGATTTTCATGTGGGTTTAACCATCAGTTAGATACATTTTTCATGGAAGATTTTATGTAAGGTTTTAAATTCTGGTTTATGAACGCGTGCTATAGATAACTCACATAAACCGAAGCGAAGCGAGAGCGGGTCGCTAGTAAGTAAATAATACAATAAGTTTTTGATTTGTTCATGCGACATCAGTTATAACCCAAATTAATGTTTGCCATCTTATATTTCAGTAACATGATAACCTATTAATTAGTCTATCACATCATGATCACGTATTGAAATAATAAATTGATGATCCGCCATTGCGAGTGACAGTACACGAAGCGGACGCGACAGAGCGACGCGTGGATGGATTTATAGCTACCATTTAGCTCACGTCACGGGAACTGACTGACTATTGAGTGATTTTTAGCTTTTTAAATGAGTTTTGTTCACGTATAATGAATAAAGGGATCCTGCAGCATATTTTGTATACCCAAAGTTAATAAAGTTACTGATCAAAATTCGGATTAATTGAAGACAATACGGAAATAATGCTGTATGTTACTCATTAGTTTATTAATATGGCCTTAGGATTGCACAGGATAGACAGAGCTATATAACTGCTATAGCTCTGTCCTTTACACTCACCGTAAAATGAACTGCATAGCCATGTCATTATAACCCCCTACATTTAATATTAGGCAGGTTGTCTGTGTGTTCATTTGCCTTCTTCAAGCAATACAAACCATTGTTCCTTAACTTAACTCAAGTTTTTACATTAAATTCAATGTTCGAAGATTCTCATAGAAAGGGTTATTAACAATATAGGAACTACCGTAAAGTTATAACGGTTGGAATACGGTGAATTTTAAGTTCTTTATGGTAGAAGCTCTGGGTATCTGTCAGTCTTCATGATGTAGGAACTCCGGCCGAAGGGCGTCCTGTTTCAACAGTGAGTTTAACTTAATACATAAGTAGTTATTTAACTTAGAGGCACAGATTTGTAGCCTAGTTACATCGTAGTAGATACGTCACTCGCCACCGCCTACTGTTATAAAAACCTACCGGCTGGAGTATCCCCGTGGATACAAATATCATTTGAGCGTCAAAACTTGCACGTACCTCGTTATATGTCTAGTCAATTTATTATTTAGTTGGCAACCCTTGCTAAGGAGCGAAGTGAAATATGTTATGCGACAGCAAACAAATAATTATGTCTGTACGCGTGAATAGGCACATATTGGCGCGTGTGTCGAAAGTAAAGAAGTATGTAAGTAACAAAAACCGCTGAAAAGTACTCTGTTATATACAGTGACGAGGCCCTGTTAGATGTTATTAACACTATGAACTTTGCATAGAGGTGAACCCAATGACGTGAGAATATCATCGGCGCAGTTAGCGTAGTCAGTAGTGACCCTGCTTACAAAACTAGCGGTCCTGGGCTCGATTCATAGTTTATTGATTTATTTAGTTTATTGGAGAAACAAACAGGAACAAGTGTACAAAAAACAATACATAGATTTAAACATTATTGTAAACATGCACTTACCCCCTTGACAGTTCTGACTAAAACACAAGTATAAGGTAGGTAGTTTTGTACTCTTACACTACGCTTAATCTAACAACACTATTTAAGTAGTCACCTATTAGTATAGTGAGCTAAAAAAAGCGCTTTAGTACCTTGACATAACAAGCGTCAACCTGAACATCCAATGACAAGTATGACCATGAAGAAGACAATCATAACGACACGATTCTAAGTAGGTATACTAACATCTTCACCTGGTGACTGCACTATATCTAAATGCTCATATTTAAACAAGTTGAGTTACGAGTGCTAGTATTTTTGTTCCTGAGTCTTGGATGTACGTACCTTGTCATTGTGATTGTCATTGTCATTGCCATTTGTGTCAATTGATGTTCCGTTTGAAGTTTACTAGTGTGCTCTAAAGTGCCTAACATTTTTGTTAGGTACTGTACGTCAACATACGTACACTTTAATGACATGAAGGCTAGGTTGTTAGACTTGTAACTACCAAAAAAAATTATGTAGCGAGAAATGAGAAATAAATTCGTTGAAAGGTGTTTCGATTAAAGAAAAGGTATCCAGATAGGTTACCCTAAGTCAGCTTTTTCCTAAATAAATTAGAATCTGGAAAACTCATTATAATTTTATTCATATTATGATTTCTTTTCTAGACTTCTTATTACCCGCTTTAGTTTAATACGAAACAGGAAGAGCTAAATAACTTTGCTACTTGATACAGCAAACTAATAAACTCATCTTCCCTGTTTGTTATTTAACGGGCTCAAGCATTTAATCAAGGGGTAATAAAAACAACTCTCCTAGCGAAAACTTTGAGGATTTAGAGGAGATAAATACTTGAGGCTGTCCTTTTTTAATGAAATGTTAAATGCGGAGCGTGTCACGCAGTCTCGAAGCAAGATATACCTACTTACTAGCTTCTGTTGACCTAGCGAAGATTATTAGTACCTATCGGATATTAATTGCAAAAATATCTTTTAACCTACCGCTGAGCATCAGTGACGCATTTTTGTGTCCCGGTGTGATAAGATAAGATAAGATAAAATATCATTTATTTGTAAGACACGAGTAAGTATGTAATGTCACAAATTTACAATAATGTCCGTTATATTCGGAGGCTATAGTACATTGTTGTAGAGGTTAGAAAGTAAGCAATAGGTGGACGAGTTAGTTCGAGGGCCGACGCGTAGCGGAGGCCCTCGAAAGTACGAGTCCATCTATTGCACTTTCGGCCGAGGCTTAACACAGTGCTTTTCACGACTACTGCGAGGAAATAAAAAAAAAATCTTATAAAACTTTATTTCAGATAATTAAAAGCAGACATATATGGCTGTATGGAATCTGATTCCTTTGCCTATCCGTGAAGGGATGAATATTATTAAAAAAATAAAACGACTTCTCATTGGCCAATTTAATTTCATATGCAGCACAAAGTGTGTTCTGATTGGTCGAATTAGTGATCAGCGGACCGATGTTATTGGTCAATGGAACAGACCAACAATGTTAACATAGTTGGTCTGTTTAAATTCATAGTAGGCCTGCTCATTCAATGTACAACTATCGATTGTTTTGGGGACCAAGAACAGACCATCTTTTGCCACATTTCCGAGCAGTGGCGTGAAAAAACAATTACCCGGATGTGACATAGAGACATTTAAATTCAAAATCTTTATATGTTATCATAAATCTTTATCTGTACGTTTATACAAGGGCACTAGGAATTTAAAACGAAAAAATAATAATTATCATATCAATTTAACACACACTAATATTTCCATACAAAATGAGAAAACGTTTCCCCTTAAACCCAAACCAATTTTTAACGTTTTTGAATATGTTGTAGATATCATGTACCTACGTTCCTTTAAACGAAAATATATTTTAGAATGAAACAAATTGAAAAACAAAAACCAGAAACGTACAGACCTAGGGGTGAAAAACGTTTCCGCTCGGAGCTAAATTAGCATGGATTTTTTTTGACAGCTACGCGATTTTAGCGACACTTTACAATCCTCTTAATACACATGACATAAGGGCCAGAATGGATTTTTTACAAACGGGCCCTTGGCAACACTGGTTGGTCCTGTCGTTGTAAATTATATATATTGATTTATAATTTTATATACTTGACACTGGCGAAATCACTTCATTGTGGAAACGCCATATTCCCGCGGTAGTAGCTGTTCAAGTCGCCGCGGGGCAATGAAAAAAAAAAAGAAAAAAGTATTTTTGTGACCTTGCTTAGCCAGTGAAAATACCTCCGGGTGTGTTTTAACAATGAAATTAACTTCTAAAAGGTAAAGTGTGTAACAGGTTAGGATTTCAAATTTTGAAGGACGATGTTATTTGAATTACAGCTGTTTCCCCATTTTTAAATCGGTCGTTTTTTTTAAATCAAATAATGCGTATGTAAGTATATTACGTGAAAGTTTTACTATATGGGCTTTCCAATTAAAATGTGAATCTATAATAAGAATCTATAATAAGCTTAATAGGGTGAAACTGTTAGTACTTATTTTCTATTTTAATGATATTACTAATAAGTTTAAAACACATATTCAGGTGTGTTTTCTGGATGTTATCTAAATTCCATTAACCATATTTTATTTAGGTTGACTTCTAGGTTGTGATATTTTAACCAGGTTTTTTTTTCCAAGTAAGTTGTCAAGTGTATCTTTCAAGTGGCTGTTGTTTGAAAAGAATACCGAAATATCGTCAGCAAAGAGAACACTCGAACAAGTTGTGTCTATTTCCCTGGGTAGGTCGTTAATATAAATTAAAAATAAAATACAACCTAATGCACTTCCCTGGGGGAGCAATTTAATCCTTCAATGTTGACAATGCATTTGCAATGTTAGAATTGCAGTCTTGTGATTGCGGTGGCAATCTTAAAGCTCACCGCTATGGAACAGTTGTAATATCACAACTGTTCCATAGCTTATTGATAGCTTCATAACAAAAAAATAAAAATTCAACGCTTCATTTCACGTATTGAGTTCATTGAATCTGATATTTACATTGTGGCCAATACATTCCGTTTTGTTCGTACAAAAGCAATTAAACGTCTGATTATTATTGTAATATATCACCACTCTCCAGCCTGATTGATGACAACTGACAATCAAAACAGTTCACGGCTGTATTTATTTTTGTATTGTGCTTAATTCTGGGAGAGTCTTTTCGTTTTGGCAATAATGGTTAAAATTCTTTGTAAATAAATCAATGCTGGCGGTACACCCACCGAAACCGCAATTTATTTAGTATTGTTGTCTAGTATGAATTTTGGAATGACTCAAAGTTTTTTAATATTCCTTTAAAAGGCGTTGTATTCAAAATTTTAATTTAAAAAAAAAATATTTTTCGCATCCTCTTCTGCAATTCTGATTATCTCGATATCAATGGATGGTAGATTGGAGGCGGGTTAATTCGAATTTTAAAGGGCCGCTGCGGATGAGGGCGCAACTTCGTTATCGCGTGAGATCACAAAGCAAGCCTTTTTGACCGAGTGGCTACCCTTGGCTGACCCCGGATTTCGGCTACACGAAAGAAAATCTATCGGATGAAACGTTTGGAAAGATAAGTTTCTACCGCTTTATAAATTATACTAGCAACCCACCTCGCTTCGGTTTGGTTTATGTGTATTTTCTTTAACACCCATGTTGCAAATTTTATGAATAAATAAATAAAATAAAAATAAAATAAATAAATAAATAAAACGAAATGTATGATGCATAAAAACCTTCCGTCAAATGATCTAATTGATCGTAAAAATCGCATGAAAATCGGTACAGCAATATTTAAGATTATCGCCAACATACAGACAGACGCGGCGGGGACTTTGTTTAATATATGTATGTTCAATGCGGGTCTAAATTAAATCAAAAAATAAATAAACTTAGGTATGCTTCTACTTTAATTTGAGCAAATGAAGGCGAAGGGTAAATTCGTGACGTAAAGAAAGACAAGCAGTTGACCGAACACCAAAGAGCTTTGTTTTTAAATAATAAAGAGCAGACAAAAAGTTATACAATTTGAAAGCACGATTTTTTAATGATGTTCGTCTTAATAACGGCTGGTAGGTAAACGCTATTATAATCCCCGATAAAAAAAGAAGGGACACACGAGAACACTAAGGCTAATGAATTACAATATTTTAATCTTAAGGCGTGTAATAATAACGTACGTTTAAAAAAAAAATGTACTTACATAACGCAAACTGACAAAAATTAACACGTGCGGATCTATTATGATCGTTATTAAATTAACGTAAACAAAACATCTGTCACTTTCTGACCAGCATAGAAGTGCGAGAATGACGGACGGTTTATCCACCACGATAAGAGCCCAGATCATAAACCAAGAACACACAAAGTTAGCAACAAATATTGTTCAAATGGTTCCGCTAATCATTCGCATATGAGCCACGATTGGCAGGCAGTGGGTGTTAACTCGGTTCGCTCGGCACTATTAGTGCATGGCTTGTTAAGTTTGCGTTAGTTTCGTCAGTTAAATCTAATAACAGTGCGGTCGGCGGCAAGTGGTGACAATGTGCCGGTTTCTGCTCTGGGCGCCAAATACTCATTTAATTAAGCGGCGGACACCCGCCGTAACGCAAACAATATCCAACTTTGAGACAATAATAGACGCGTTTAATCGGGATGGCCGTTAGTTTATATTGCTAACTGAGCCCCATCTTTCTATAACAGTCGATAGTGTGAGGCAGGTGTTTGTAGATACTACAATAATAATCGATTTTTGGAACCAACGAACCGACGGTCGGTCGCGGGTAAACGCAACCAATCAGTCATTTAAATTAATATAATAATCTGAGAAAAATAAAACAAATTGCTGCATTTGTCGATATATGGGGTTCCGAAGTCAAACAAGGAACCCTTATAGTTTCGCCATATCCGTCTGTCTGTCTGTACAACTATACAAAGCTGTAAAATTACAGCAGCTGAATTGCATTTTAATTATGCCGACAAAATTGTAAAATAAAATCATGTTTTTTTTTTCGGGTACATGTAAGCAAATGTAAAAAGATTTTTTACAATGATGTGTCATTGGGCAGCTCTTAAAACATCAGGTATATTCAAGTCATCATCGTCCATTTTTAGATTTAAGTGACCGTTTAGGAAATATTGATCTAGGAAAGTGTAATTATTGCTAGAGTTGCGTGTGTGTGACACAAAACTACAAGTGATAAAAATCTGAAAATTATACTAAATAAAAGCACATATAACGAACTTAAACGAAAAACTATCACGACTAAGTAGACTTGATGGGTTCCTAAGATACAGGCGACTAATATCTATTAAAAATCATTTTGGTGCTGTCTCCAAATAACTTTAAAAATAAAATTTGTTCAGACAATGTTGTTCGTTGAGATAGTTTTATGTGTTTATAGTAACGGCTTTGGAACCCTACATTGAGCGTGGTCAGATATGCCCTTTCTTGGTTTTATAATATTATATTTTGAAGTGTATTTTAACATTTCTCTCAAAATAAAACTGGATCTAGGTTTATTGGGAAATTATGAAAAAGAAATTCATCTATGTATTTCGATCGCCCGCGGACGTGGCAGTTTGTTTGCTTTTAATTATTCCATGTGATGGGAACTCGAACGAATCTACGTACGGACGTATACATTCCTGCTAATACAAGCATCTATACCAAATCCATTTTTATAACAGGCTGCGTGTTGATTTTATGCATATAAAAAAGAAAAATCAGTAGAATTAAATAATTATAATTATTAAGCTCACTTTGCGTGCTTTTAAAAATCAAATCTTATGCCTTCAGTCTACACTGATGGCAACAGTTTAATGTCTGTCCGTTTGTTGCTGTTAGATTTTATCTCTTTTATTATTTATGGTAAAGAAAATAAAAGAATAGCAATTGCATTTGGGCTCCGACCCTTTCAAAATAGGACTGTATAAAGTTATATCCTGGTATCGTTCGTTTTCTGGCCATCACCAGGGATTGGAATTTCGGTTCGATATTTACCTAAAGTTGGCAAAATCCCGGAAAACGTCAAGGGCATATGGCGTCGGCTTCCTAAAAATATTATTTTAATATATATAAATTCCGGGATCCCGGGATTCTACAAAACGTTTATATTAATAATTTTACAGGATAATACGTTCCGTCAATTTGCTCCTCAAATTTCGATAGGTTAGGTTAGATGAGTTACCGGTAAATTAAATAACATTTGGTAAATCTACACATATAAAATATAATTTAGTTATTGTAAATACTTAATTATGCCTTTATGCCGATTTTTAATAAATGGGTCTTAGGACCGAGTTATATACAATGCTTTTCACTTCGATTAAGAAGAAATAAAACAATGATGTAAAAAAATTACATGAATGGGAATGTATTCAATTGCTTGCCGCTTTCCCAGACTTTGAAATTTTCATACGTAAATGAAACTTCTTGCATAAGTAGGTAATGTCTGATCAATAAGTTTTTCAATTAGTGTATTAGGTTAGGTGTGAGCATCATTTCCTTTTCACTAAATTCCGTAACACCACAAGTTTTGCAAAGAAAACAACTACCCAATTAATAGTCCAAAACTATAGACAAAAACCTCTTACCCGCCACTGTATTTCTTTTTTATTTTCTCATGACATTTTTAACTTAGGTTGAACGCAATACCACCAAATAAAAAATTGGATTTAATAGTTTTAAATTTATTTTTTGTTAGATGCAACATAGAAGGCAAATAAATTGAAGTAAATGTCTTCAAATAACAAGTTTATTTAATGCAGGCCCCTCGTCTGTCTGGCTGTAGGGCTGAATTGTCTTAGTCTAGATGACGACAACACTTTATGCACTTGTTCTTCTTTATGCAGCCTATACCCAGCATTAAGAAGAATTTTACAATCATGAGAAGTGAAAACACATTTTTTACTCAAAGTCCCGAAGTTCTCCGTTGGTACTTACTGAGTCATACTCGTTCATCCTCACGGTACTCACACGAGTAATATTTTACTTTAATCTCTGACCCCTGCGTAACCAAGCGATACCATGAACCTATAAAAAGAAAGCGGTATGAACAGTATTTGTTTCACCAGCACAAGTGGAAAAGGTAAATTGTATCTTATTATTACCGCTGCAGGATTTAGGGCGACGGGTGAATTTTCACCGAAATACCCACAGTTAACCCTTCATACTTTTCAAATGCAAATAAGCGTAGTATTTTTAAAAGGGTACGTGGGACCCTCCTGTCCTATTCTGCTCATTACAGGAAATTTAAAATAAATCACTAGATGTGTGTATTTACATTCGGTTTTGTTACATTTTCGCTTTTGAGTATGTTACGTCCAATTCCAGTGGATTACTTGTTTTCAGTAAGCAATTAAAGATAAAATACCAATCAGGGTAGTCTATTAGTACCTGCAACATTGAATTCATTTTGCCTCGAGCACCTATTCAGGGTTGTGGCAACATTGACTGAATAGTGATTTTAATACACATGCAATATCTGTCCAATTACTTTCCGCCTTTTTTGCTATATGCAGTAAATCATATACAGCTAAAAAAAACAATAGAATACTTATGAAGACTATATCTTTAAGTGTTATATAATACATTAATAATAATTAGGGTGGTGAATCCTGTCTCCACCGTGATACAGTTAATACTAGTACGGGGATCAGAAGACGCTTACTCGATAATTTGTTACTTGTCTGTCAACAACGTTGCACCTGCGCTGACCATTTGCGAACCATATGGTGAGAACATATGGTCTACTGGTTAGTCGATTAGGTGTTCTTTTTTTTCTTTTTTTTATTATGTTTTTTATTTAAAAAACTATGTAAAAATGTGACTCCTTAAGACACCTTGATATAATTAGAACAGTAAGCAGCGTTGTAACTTTAATTTACTCAATAAAGTTATTATTATTATTATTATTTGTATGTCTTTACTATTATTATTACGTGTACATTTTTATTGAAGCATTTTTATTGGGTGGGTGGAAACCAGTCACAAAACATTAGCTTTGAGCTTAACGATAATGTAGGAATTACAGTATCCAGGGTGCATAATAAAATGTGCCCGGGTTTTTTTAAAAAGTTATTATTTATTTATTTATTATTACAAACACAAGTTATAATGTAGGTATCGATTCTACTCCTCAAATGCTACTTTTTTTGAACGACTTTAAAAATAACTTAATTTTCAGTGAGTTATACGTACTATTTTTTGGTACAAATGTAGAAGGTACTTGAACCTGTCTTTAGTTTTGACGTAGCAAGTGTAACGACAACGACTTAGTACATTGAAAAAATATTTTTAATAAAATTTAAAAAATGAGGAATCTCCTAGTTTTTTAGAGATGTAGAACAAAAGGAATTCCATTTGGGTAGTAGAATCAATACATAAATTTATAACCCCGAACTCAAAGGCACCCCGTATAAATATCTACATCAAAGACGAACTGTGGGTAGTGCACAAATATCACAAACCACGTCTGCCCTTTGCCTCTACATGCCAAGCTCAAATATGTCAACAGTTGTAACATTATTCTCTATAATCCATTTTTTTACAAATACTTAAAATTAATTCACAAGCACCAGCTGTTGCTCTATAAGTTAGGAGTACATGAAATAAAAGAGCATTTTATACTAAGTACAGTATGCTCCACTGCCAACATTCGGCTGTAGCATTAATTAGGCCCCTAATGCGGTGGCCGGCGACCAGTGGTTTTTGCAAGCGCTCTACAGTTTATTCAAAACATGCAGATTTTCTCGTTATTCCGACGTCATAACGTCATTCATCCTTTCAACTCCAACCTATTTGAACAACTGCCCTTCGTTTTTTTCACTGTCACTACATTTTAACCGTATTCAAAATGAACGAAACATTTTCGCCAGTTATAAAAACTCTACAAGTATCTACTTTTATTTCTGTAACTGATACTCATCACAATATTGAAGGGACGACCCTTCTTCGGTCATTAGTGTCCCGAAAAAGCAGAAAAGAGAAGGTACCTTTTCAAGGGAAGTGTTATGTTACACACTTACACTGCCGTGAAGACAGTCGGGCCCGCGCTATCTCTGGCGCGACGAAAATGGCGGACTGTTCTATTTTCAATTTATAAATTTGTACGCAGTGAGCGTATTATGAAAATGGTTAAGATTTAATTTCAGGAAACAGGTTCTCTTAAAGCATATACAGAATCTAACCGAGTTCATAAGTTCGCTTTGAATTTTAAATTGGAAACTACATTGAATATGAGCAGAAAGGCGGGCGTCGTGTAAACAGTGCACGCCGCAGTTTCCGCGAGTAATATTTGAAAAAAAAGCTTTTGAAAGGATGAAAGCATAAATGGCTTTGTAGGTTTCCATTTTAGTAATACTGATAACGTTACAAATAAGTAACGTTCTATTTTAGTTCTCGGATTATTTTTAATGTTCAACAGAAAATGTGTAACACGTTGTTCTGTTCCTCGCTACGAAGATGAAAAGATGTATAAAGCCAAAAACACGATTTCGCTTTTTAATTAAGTAAATAAATAAAACAATAAAGAGGAAACATTCAAAGATATTCTAAAATGCAAACAGAAATATAATAACAAAGTCGAAAAGTAACATTTGTTAGGTCGCCGCTACACAAGTATACTATAGGTAGGTAAATATCTATAGGGACGGTTGCTGATAAGAAAATTGCCGTAGGCCCCATCGGACCACCACCGACAAAAGGCTTACCTTGTTGTTTGTCGGCAAACCAGACACAACTGTTCGTAAGCAAAGCAAATACACGTCCAGGTAAAAAAACATAAATTACATCAAAGAGATATTTCTAGTAGGGTCCCAAATTTTTCCCCGAAAGGTCGCGTTACGTTTAGGAATTATATTTATTTTATTCTAACAAACAGCTTGAAGATAATGTAAACCGTTAGGTACATTTAGGTACTGGTGGTTATGTTTTCGGAGCAATTTGTCTTGCCCCTTATCCACATCGAAGTTCCAAACCAATACAAAAACGTTTATAAATTATAATTTCGCAATCGAGTGATTAATGTGTTTTGAATCTCATTGTTATCTGTTTTTCTTAATATTACTGTGTTATGTTTTTCTCTTTTAGTGTAACGATCGTAAAAGATGCCTTGGCTCGGTATTGAACAAAAGGAAGTAGCAAACGGTTGATTTCAACTTCTATCATTTATTTAGGCTCTTAGTGTTTAAGGTGAACTGGTTAGTTTATAATAATAATAATATTTTATTCACAACAGTACACAATTAAAGTAAAAATAAACAAATGAATCTAGATAAAGCTGGTCAGTCAGTGGTTTATCATGTTTATGATTTCCAACCGATTGTCCCATTAAAAGTTTAAGGCCTGAATCACCTATAAATTTAACGCTATTGTTATCTTACCCATCTGGCCCTTTCGGACACACTTCGATCCTTTAGAATTTTTTGTGCAATTGTTAATTCTTACACACTCAGCTGTATGAATGTGCAGGTTTCCTCATGTTTTTCTTTCACCATAAGAGCATCGGGTAATACACATAAGTTAGAAAAACTCATTGGTACATGGTGACCGCGGGGGTTCGAACTCGGTACCTTACGATCACGTGTCGATCCCATAAGCCACTAGGCCACTGACGCTCCTAACGCTATTGCGTTACTAATAAATAAATAAAATAAAGTGATTTTTTTTTTATTCGTTTTTTGGGGCTTTATTCTACTCGTTAAAACCATATTGCTTTAACATGGTATCGTATTGTTTTTAACTCGGTCCTCATTATTGTCAAGTAAATAAGAGCTATCATAAAGACAGCTTTAAAACAAATACGATAACATGGCAAAAGCAATATGCTTTTACCAAGTGGGATATAATAGAATAAAATAGAATAGAAGAGAGTCATATGTTTCAATAAAATGTACACTCATATAATTCCTTAATCCTAATTAATAGTAACTAATAACACTAATTGTAAGGGGCATGTAGCCCACAACAATGACGCATGTAAGGGCAGTCTACCTTGCTTCCTATCATGCTGAGGATGACATTGGGGGTGCACGCGGCGCACCAGGGACGCGGCCCGCTTGCGCATGGTGGTGAGAAAGCAGTCGACCCCGGCGGCTGCGAATATCTCTGACGCGCTACAGAAGCGAGGCAGCCGTACTATCACCCGGAATGCATTAGAGATAGAGCCCTTAGTAATGTCTTACATACTCATACGAGTATACTACAGTGTCAGCCGTGACAGAACATAATTCCATAGAGTATGAGTTGTCGAATATAAAATAATAATGCTTAAATCTACGTAGATTTATTTCATTGCAATTGATATTTCGTTCAATTGGATAATTCAGTTAATTGCGAAATGGCGATCACGCATATCAAGATTTAAATTGTAAAAGGTTTCGATTTTCAGTTTAAAATCACCAAAGTTGTCGCCTAAGGCATTTCTAATATGGGGAATTTTCTGCTGTATTTTTAAACCGACTACTCTTAACTACATAAGAAGAAAGCCTGTAATTAATAGATATAACTGTAATGGAATCATCAACAGCCGTAAAAAAATGTAAAATATATTTTCATGTGGTAACAAAGGGTTCTTCAGTAGAAATAATATCCACGTAACTTAGTACTGGCCACTCTGGCTAACTCCGTTTTATTTCCGAGGGTTTTCCTCAATTTCTTCCGAACGCGGAAAAGGTTGCATCACTATTACTTCAGTGATGGGATCACAAAGTTTTCTTATCACCGAATTATCTGTGGCGCGTACGGAATATTTGTGCCGTCTTTTTTAGTGTCCACGCATTGAATTATTTTTTATGAGCTGCAGTCACTCAGTTAAGGGTTAGTCATTTATTTAAGATGACTATTGCTGTTGCGGTTTTAGGGTTTCTCTAATGTCGGCTATTCCGACTGATTCAATCGTCTATATAATTAATTACAAGTTTTTAAACAAAAACGAATGTAGTTTAATAAGTGGTTGTGGGTACAAATTACCTTATTCAGCGTCTGCCAGCGAGTTTAGCCGCGCAAAACACTTCTACGTTTTCTCACACAAAGTTCTAAATTTTTCGGTATATTTAATATCCTGCTTAGCCTACACGTGCTTTGCTACATTTGATACAAATCTGTAAGAGCGTTGATGCGTAGTTGAAAAACAAGCGTGCAAACAAATTAAGCTTAAGTAGGATGGTAGGATATGGTAATTTATCATCCTGTTACACAAACGTTCATTAGCATTTGTTTCATAGGGATACTTTCTGTCACTTTCCAATTCGCCAAAGTACAAGGTGACAAAAATAAAAGATTAACAGGCTTCTCATCATGTTACAAACTGTAGTTTATCCGAGATTTTATTGCATTTCGAAGTTAGGAACGGCTAACAGTGTAAATAAAATGTGAAAAACATTCAAAGAACTATTTAATACATACATACATTGACTGATGGCCGATGGGGTCAGAAGGTTCTGGAGTGGCGTCCGCGGACCGGAAGATGAGCTGTAGGTAGGCCTCCAACAAGATGGAGTGACGACCTCGTCAGGATCGCGGGACCGCGGTGGATGCGAAAAGCACAAGACCGGTCTGAGTGGAAAGCCTTGGGGGAGGCCTATGTCCAGCAGTGGACGTCTTTCGGCTGACATGATGATACATTAAATCACGCCTGTTTCCCAGAGAGGTAGGCAGGGACCATTTCTTTCCACCTGCTACGATCGAGCATTAAATAAAAAATACAAAGAATATTTCCGGATAATTTTAAGGGCATTGAAAAAAGTAATATATAGAGCAAAAAATAAAATTATTCTCAGAAGTTACCGAGAACTTCTCATAATAAAGTTTCACAATTCAAGAAGTTTCTCCTTGGTAAAATGCTAGAAACATGAGAGTTGGTATGAACACTACAATGTTTAAATTAAAACCACTTACTAATTGCGAACTCTGAAGCAGTAACTAATATTTAAAATAACTTGGCATTTTAGTTCATATATTAATTAGACATACGTATTCTGTAGAAACGGCAATCAGTAGAAACACTTATGCGCACGTTTACTTTTGTTGTAATTAAGACCAAAGTAACTGTTCTTTTGTATTTCAATTTTTTTACAGTATGGCAATCGCACAGAAAATATTCAAAATCCAAATAAAATATTTCTAGAGGCTCAAATCTAGATGCTTTCGGCGTTCGTTATCGCTATTGAAAATATATAGGATAGACGTAACCTATATATTTCTAAGCCAGTCAGAATTAAGAAGGGTGAAGCCGTCGTGGTATGTTGCCTCTGCGACTAATGTTCTGTGCTGAGATTTTACACGGTAAAACCTTAATGTTTCCGTGTTTTCGTTATTGTCAACGTTTTTATATTTCTTATTTACCTGACAGTAATGGCGGCCGAGTTAAGAACAATACCGTAACACGTCAAAGGTAATATAGTTTTACCTAGTTAAGGATAGGCCCTGGTCATCCTTGGAATGTATTTCCTGGTTTTTTGCGGTAACTACCAATCATTCAGCAGCTTTTGCAGGTAAGCACACTTAGTTTTACTTACCTTCGATGTTTGGGTGACAGATTTTGACTAGAAGTCCGATTTCTTTCTTCTGAGAGCTCTTAGAAGAGCGCTTTAAAGGTTTAGATATAATTCACTTTTTGTTCTGTGTTAGTGGTTGTGAGGGCATTGAAACAAATACAACCGCTAAAGATTTGATTTCTCACTAGCCCACCAGGGGGCACGTGTAGTGTCTTCTTCTTCCTCTTCAGCGCATTTGCGCCCATAATTGGGCATACGCCTCCCCAATTTCCCTGCACCGTGCCAAATTTGCAATGAAGCTCCCACATATCGGGCCTACGGTAGAGCTGATGTTACCCGATCACCTTGGTGGGGGCCGGCCGACTCTTCTCTTTGAGTGAGGTCGCCACTTCTAATAATGCTTGCTCCATCTTCTATCGTTTTGGCAGCGAATTTGTCCTACCCAGGCCCATTTTAATTTGTCAAACGCGATGGCCAATATTCACTACCCAGGTGCTTTAGCAAACGGTCACAAATCCATCAGATTCATTCGTGCAATATCATACAAAATGGACAACTCTTTTCAACTCTATATCAAACGAAACAACTTACAATCTATATAGTGAAACTCATTATTAGCCAATTTGTACATTTACTCGTAGCTTATTAGTTTACTGTTTTTGACCACAATCCCCAAAGGATGTGGTTTAAATTCCTACGAGATTCAAATATTTGTCAAGATGTAATACCCCACCCTCAAAACATATTTGTTTTGAGGATTGGGTTGTTTGTGTGTCTTTGTATTTGTTCACGGACCTTAAATGCGGATCGTCCAAAAATAAGCTGCTACCCCGTAAATTAGTATACTTAGAGTTATTTTTCTCCCTGCTCTACCATTTCTCTCATTTGAGGATATATAGGATAGGATTTGAGTAGCGTATGTCTTAATCCAATGTATAAGCTATCTTCATTTCAAATTTAATCCAAACCCGTCTAGAGTTTCAGCGTGAAGGAGTTACAAACTTTCGCATTCATAATATTAGTAGGATTAAACCCGCCAAACAGTTGTCGTAGCGTACACAAGTTGGTGGGCAGTTTCTATAAAAGGTGCTCATAGTTAGGAACTAAAATTAACAATAGTAATTTTTCCATTACGTCACGGACATACGAGTTAGTCATACATTTATAAACTGCCTTCAGACGCTGCTAGGCGGTATCTCAAATAAAATTAATGATCGAAGTAGATCCTGACCCTTTAGTAATATAGTTGCACCATTGCCTACCATTTGTCTTATAGCAGGATAGTTAAATTTTTGTGACGTAATGGAAAAGTATATACATATATTTATAGGTAAGTATTCATTTTAATCCTTAACTTTTTTTTATACCGCCCTGGTATCACACGTTTTAAGATGTTCTAATGGTTCAACTGTTCTTTGTCTATCAGCCAATCCTAAATACCTTTATACTTATGTCACTACTTATTATTAAATATAATTGCCCCGCCACGTCTGTCTGTGTGTATGTTCGCGATAGTTTCATACATTCCTGAACGGATTTTCATGCGGTTTTACGATTATTATTTTTTGTATTATAAATTATGGTGTCACAGAGCGGGTCTTTGGATTATTAATTTTCCCGATATTATTCTACTCAGAAATGTTCTCTAGGGTAAAAACTAAGATAAATAAGCGTAGCATCAAAATGCCTTGCAAACGGCTCGTCATTATTATTAATAGCAGAGTAATTTTACCTCAGACATAATTACGTGTTTTAATAGCCGTAATCCAACGGAGATTGTTACAGCCATTCCGCGCGTTTTAAGAAATGGAGATTGTTAATTTTCCTTATGACGCTTTTTGTACTGGGTTTTCTGTAATAAAAAAAACAAATGTTCTCTAAATGTAAATATGATATAATTAAAATAGAATTTTGTTAAATAAAATATAACTAACGGCCTTAGATCTGAATAGAAGACGACCTTCACCCAGCTGATTATTCGATAAAAAGTAATTATATCAAATCTAATATGTTAATAACATATATAGGTAGGCTGAAAGAATTCAGTATTTATATACTAATTATTTACATAATTTTACATAATTTACATAATTTACATAATTTACATAATTACAAATTTCAAAATGCACTTTTTTTTAAATTACAATTGCTTGTTTAATAGACACAAATTAAGTTTGGTGGAAATTATTAGTACTTACCTGCTTTATACCTGCCCAATAGTTATATGATGGAAACAAAATAGTCAACCTAACGTTCGCATATTTATTCTTTGTCGGCTTTATACTTTCGATTGATATGTAATGTCTATTAAACAAGCAGTTGATTGTTTTTTAAAGTTCCCTTGATACATTATATCTAAGTAATTATGTAGTCGACTGAAAGTTTTCAGCCTGCTTATTCGCCATAATATATATCGTATTAAATTTGGTATAAAATACTTATATCGAGCAAACAGCCCGGTGAAGGTCATCTCCTATTCGGATCCTCTATAATGTTTTTGCTTGTCAGGAGTGAAAAATGTATAGGCAATAAATCTAGGTCGGTGAGTGACGATTTTTAAATAGGAACGAATATAGTCTTGAAGACGTGTCTGAATACCCTAGCCTTATCCTTAGTCTTTATTGTACTATGTCGTAAACTATAGCGTTATAATAGTTTCAAACGTCTTATTTACTTTCTAATAAAGGCAATTCAAAAGGAATTCAGTTTCGGAAACATAACCAAGTGGAATGGATGTATAATTTCATAAAAATATAAACAAGCAGTGATATAATTATATTTTAGGAATAATATTTAAATTAAAATTAAAATGTTAGTAATAAATGTAATGTATTTAAATAATAATACCTTAAATGTGACTTGAAATGTAATTCCACTAAAAATAAATAAAATTGTAACTCAGTTAAGTACGTGACATGTAAAATATTACTTTTTACCAATAAACTTATCATATAATATCATATCATCATAGTTGCCCATTCTGCCTTTTGCTCGAAATGGTTCTTGAATACATCTTAAACAAGACCAACAGCTCTAAATACCAAACTGCGTATATGATCTTATATTTTTGTGTAACTAATCGTGGTAACAGCGTTAATATTCATGTGGTATTTATTTTTTAAATAGCTATAACATGTAATTACAAGGGGTTAATTTATATGAAAACATATTACTTTGTTCTATTTTTGCCATTATTTTTTTAGCCACTATAATTCTGATTGTACTTTGTTCTTTGAAATAAGGGTAGAGGTCATGAGTTCAGTTTTAACGGAGTAGCAAAGAACCATTCATAAATATAAACATACAGGTAAACAAACGTAGATAATAAAAACCCCGTTATTATTATGTAATGTTGCACAAATGATAAAATCGAAATACATTCAATGGAGAACTTCTCCGTAAATTGGTGGTCGTCTACATATGTTAAATAACTATACATACGTGCACGCATACATACATAAGTACATGCAGGTCAATAACATTACCCTTCTTCTTAGGAAGTTGGATAACATTAAATATGAACCTCTTTTTTAGGCAGTTGGGTGGTGTAGTGTACGCGTGTGTGTACGTGTGTGTAATTATCGCAAGTTAATAACTCACCGTAAGCGTTACATAAACGCTTGAAAGCTAGTGTGCTTGAAATATGCTCTGTCCTTATCTGTCATTATGTCGTTTGAATATGACAGAAAAGGACTGACGAATACTTTTACTAAAATAGGTTTAACAAGTATATAGTATATTTAAAATTAACCTTTTACGTTACTATATTGCTCGTACCTAGGTTAGGTAATATTACAATTTTTTTTTCTTAATTTACTAAATAAGCATGATGAGCTCTTCTGTACACAAATAATTTTAATCTTTATCATTTAAGTAAACAAAGCATTCTTAAGTATAAACACGGAGCAGAAATAGACAATGATCGAATAACAGAAACTCATATTTTTGCTGAACAGTTTCCCGTAAATAAGTTGAGATTACGAACAACAAAGAAACCTTGCAGTTCTCTACTCGAATATCTTCGGTCTTATCCTTAGCTATTACGTTTCACTACTGGAGAAATAGATGGATCCATTTTCTTGATAGTTGTACCTAAAGGTTATTGTCATTTTTAAGGTTCTGTGGGGTTATTATGACGTATCTGTGCAATTCATTTAACGCGGGTGAAAAGGACAGAATTATGTAACTGCTATAGTTCCGTCCTTTACGCTCACCGCAAAATGAACTGCATATCCATGTCATAATAACCCCCCTGTTGTCAAACCATAATCTTAAGGGTTCGCCATCATAGTCACTTTTTGTTAGAAACTGTCTAAGTCACCGAGTTGATAATTTGTAACTATCCATTATTTTAATTGCTTTCCTTCTGTACTTGTAACGAAATGATGTCTTTTTATCTTACTTCTTAACGTGTAGTTTTTACATTTAGGGGATCGTTTATGAAATAGTAAAATCCAAGTATTATTTCCTCTCGAGTTAGCTCCATGTCCCCACCTCTTACAGCCAAAAGAATATTGAAAAAGTATGTATTTCTCTACATAATTAGGTTTACCGTTGTCTCAACAACGGTTACTTATTAGTACTTCATTAATATTAACCAATTTTAATTCCGCATTTATAAAACCATACAAAAGCAATTGAACATAAGGTTAGGCTTAAATCTCGAGAAATTAGCACATAACTTACTATTGTCATTACTTTCTGAACAATAAATAATTTCATGAACTTATCAATGTCGATAAATCACATAAGAATTAGTTATATTCGCATAAAACGCTTAAAAAACATTCGTTCTCTGCGACAGATCACAATCCAATAGACGGTGCGTAACACCGCTAGCTGTATTAACAGGCAATTAAAATGAAAATAATTGGCGGAAAATACGTGCGTGCGTTTATACGTGCTTAATTAGAATGTTTGGGAATCGACAATAGTAATATTTAAATAACTAGCCAACATTTCCGCTTTTATTATCACTCATAAACAATGAACGAAAATTTTTAATTTGCAAATATGATATATTAAATTAAACAAAAACACGCCTTCATTTACGCGTTAATTTTGTAACCACATTTTGCACAAACAATTTATTTATATTGCAATGTATTAATGGATGCCGTCTGTTTGGCATAATTTTGATTCTCTGAAAAGTTTGATTAGCAGAAACATTTTTCGACGAATGTTGACATTGCAGAAAGAGTACTTACTATAATTTGGTGTCCGAATGTTTGTTTGGACGAATTTTAAGTAAAATATTGACTAGGGCGAATTTCATTAGGTTTTTTTGCAAGCTAAAAAATCTTGCTTGCTTGTTTACTCACATGCATGAATTTCGAAACGAATAAATCCATTATAAGTCATGTTATGTTCTACTTAATAGTAAAATGCTTTTTTATGTCTTGTGATAATTTGGATCATCAATGTTGTGCATATTATTCGACTAACGGACTTTCTGCCTCAGTATAGTATACGAAACTAGATTATGCTATAGCAGTTTATGAATATAGTCACTTATGCTTGAAGTTGTTATGCAATGTAGAATGATTACAAATAAAGGAAATTGTTAGATTACCAAATACTTTAACAACAATACCTGGGTTTGGCAATTATTATTTGGGTTGGAAAAAATATATAAAAGCTTTAAGTTGCCAAGTAAATTTTTGCCGAAATGAAATGTTACTATAAAATATTAGGAAAGTGATAGTTTAGTAAAAAAAAACACACTACAACGACAGTGCATGTTTTAAAAAGGTACAAGGAAAATATTCCCAGCGCATGTGCACTGTCCGAACTAACGCCAAAGTCCGCTTTCCGCCAAAACGGCGACCGCCTCAGTCGCTCCTGGGAACCGCGGGCGCCCGCACGTAGCGCCGCTACGCCAACGCGCTACGAACTTGGTAACCGCTACGAACGCTACTCTTTACTATGCTACACTGAAAGTGAAGTTTCTCCTCCTACGTTGCGATGTGACTTGAATGATGTTGTTGGGAAAACTTTTGTTCTGTATACACTTCGGACTTGTCTTCCATGTTGTGATTTGTTTCAAGGATACTGCTGGTAAGTCTCGAGATAACTGTTCTTTGTTTACTACCAATCGCTAACCGAAATTGAGTAATAAATTTCCATCTGCAAAGTAAAGAATAAAACGAACGTTATTCGCTGAGAGAATTCTATGTTATCAAATAAAGTATATAACATAATTAAATTGTCAAATCGATTAAATATTTGGTTGAAGTAATATTTTTTGTATTTGCTTAATATTAAAGGCACTTACTAGGTTTTTCCTAGCAAAATATTCAAATTAACGTTACTTTGATATTTATGTGATAAGTGGTTAATAGTATTTTACTTAATAAGTTAAAAAATTGCATTTAGGCAATTTACAAGGGTGTATTGATTAAACTTTAAGTTTCACAGTATACTTGACCGTTATATTATAAACGCTTTTTTAAACGGAACATAATTTTAGATTACCAGCCCTATTTAGCCGAATCACTTGTAATTAGCTTCATTTTAAAAACGTTCTCTTTTATTTATTCAAATCACTTATTTGGGACCACTTTGAAGCCAGGGTCACTAACAACTAGTCTTTACCCGCGACTTCCTACGAGTAGTTATTTTGTAGCTAACTCTCTGTGTATAGTACTTTTACCCAAGATAAATGGCCCTTTCTTATTATCACATATCAGTTGATTAAAATATCCGAAAGAAAATGCGTAATTTTAATTAGAAATATGTCAAACGTTCGTTTATATAAAGCTAGTTTTTTTTTTTAATTTGCTGGTACATCAATGATTATATATATTTGGCATATACTTAATATTCAATAATGCTTCCGTAAATTTATTATTTTTGCAGCGTAGTACAGGAAAGGGGGTTTGAGAAATTGTAAATCTCATAATTTTTTGTAAGCCTCTTTTAGTTTTACATATGTTTACAAAATCATGGACTTCTAAACAAGTAATTTTAGAGAGAATCCCTTTATGTGTAACAAACCGTCCTTGGCCGAGTTTATTTCACTTACAATTTAAGTATATTTTTTAAACGTGCGTTCATTCAATTATATCCAATTATAGCTTAGTTAAAAGTTCATTCACGATATTTAGCAACTTGTCAAAAACGTACTTTTGTTGGAAGTTGTTTGCCGGGAGAGCATGCAAATTGCTAAAAATTAGCATGCCAAGATTTACCTTCAACATGTAAATTAATCCATGAGATGGCGGTTTCTCCTTCTTAATGCTGTTTTGCAAAAGATTTTATTTAATATGGTTAACGCAGGTTTAAGGTGGTATCACATATTTATAGCTTTGTTTAAGTGTCATCAGAAAAAATAAACATATATTCGGGTTTATAATTGTATTCCTTGGATTATTACAACGAATACAATTATTATTAAATAAAAACAACGAAGAACTAAAACTATGAACTACACAATTAAGATACTAAAACAAAATATCATTACCAAAGCTAAAAAGGTTAACTAGCTCAGGTTGTAGCTGTCCAGGGCCTCAGCGCTGGTTTTCAGCTGGAGCCAAAGATTGAGAGGTTGATGTCTAAAAGTACTGAACCATAAACATTTAATATTTAAAAAAAAAGAAGTAGTTATATAAAATAATTGAGATTATCACGTCTCTTTGTGGAACAGGCTGGCTTCCGAAGCGGATATTCCACCATGGATCGCATTCACAGAGTTAAACTACTGATGGAGAAATGTTTTGCCTTCGTCGATTACGAAAAGGCATTCGACAGCGTTGAACACTGAACCGTGTTTCATTATCTCTATCGTTATGGGGTTGATCGTGGATACATCGATTTGTTCCTGGAGCTGTACCGGTGAGTCACTATGCAGGTGCGAACGCATGGACTTACCAGCCCCATTCCGTTAGGCAGGTGAGTGTGCCAGGGAGACACCATTTCGCCAAAGCTCTTTACGTCTTCTTGAAGATGTTATGAAGATGATCGAGTGGGATGAAATGGGGTTAACATTAACGGCACTTGGTTTGCTGACGATATAGTTATCGTAGCTGAGAGTGTTCAGTATCTCCAGAATATGCTAGACCTTTACGCAGCATCTTTGAAGGTGGGCCTTAAGGATAAACATGTCCAAGACGAAGATCATGACGAGATTCCCGGTTCAAGTACCAAATATTAACGTTGGTAATGAAGCCGTAGACCTGGACCAGCTCAGACGGGCGGCTTTTAATAAAATGGAAATAGACTTCAAAGCTAATTTTCCGCAATGCCTAAAAACCAAAGTTTTTGACCAATGTGTCCTCCCCGTCCTCCCGTATGGATCGGAAACATGGACGCTCACAAAGGCAAGTATATACCAAATTAAAGTTGCACAAAGAGCGCTCCATGTTAGAAATCTCACTTCTGGATCACGTACCGAATGTTGAGGTTAGGCGAAGGACTAAAGTGACGGATGTCGGCAAAAAGATAACGCAACTGAAGTGGAGATGGGCGGGACACTTGGGTAGGCGAAACAATGGCAGGTGTTCAAGGGCGCTAACAGAGTTGTGGCCAAGATTAGGGTCACAGATCAGTGGGCAGACCATCAGCTCGTAGGTCCGATGACATTTGACAGACAGTTGGTAGAGGATGGATGGCCTTTAGCACGAGACCGGGCAAAATAGCGTAAATATGAAGAGGCCTTTACTTTGCTGTGGGTGGATTTGGGCTGAAATGATGAATGATGAAATAAAATAATAGATAAAAAACACCGTCAAAACATGTATGCCTTATAACGTGTGAAATTATTTTCACCATCATCATTTCAGGCAAATGACGTACACTGCAGAACATAGACTTCCCCTCTTTGTTAGGGTTTATTTAAACTGAAATCCCAAACTTATCACGTGGTGGTGACTAAGGTAAGCCTGAGTCACATGCTGTTGTCCTGATTTTATTTTGCCACCTCAAGAGGATCATACTTACATTTGCCATTTTGTTTATTATCGGAGTAAAACTACATGGTTCAAGTTTGTCGAAAGTGCATAAGTAAACTTTTAAAATTTCATTTACATAGCAATATTTCGCGACCGCTAACGAGTCCACTCAAACCGGATATTTCTAAATACCGATTATGAAAAACGAATAATTTCGCGTATTCAGAACTGTATTATTATTTTATACTGAGGATAAGATTCAGAGAGTCTACAAAGATTAAAAGATAAAGATAAGTTTATCGACACGCTGGCCTAGTTGGTAGTGACCCTGCCTACGAAAGCTAGCGGTCCTGGGTTCAAATCCCGGTAAGTGCAGATGTTTGTGTGATGAGCGCGAATATTTGTTCCTGAGTCATGGATGTTTTCTATGTATTTAAGTATATATTTCTCTATATAAGTATTTATATCGTTGTCTAGTACCCATAGTACAAGCCTAGAGCTTAGTTTGGGACTAGGTCAATTGGTGTGACATTGACCCCTGATATTTTTTTTTATTTATTTTTTATTTATTGATTAACAAAGCACTAGATCATAGAAGAAAATATCACATATTACATGTAAAAGTAGTAAAATTTGACCGGTGTCAACGTGACATTATAAACGAATTTGTTTGACTCTTCTTAAGGCTTGAATCATAACGTCACTGTGACAAAGTTATATTGGGCTAATAGTACCATTACAATTTTTTTAATGCCGTCGACGGGCAAACAGGCTGACGGCCCACCTGATGGAAAGTGGTCACCTCCGCCTATGGACATTTGCAACGCCGGAAGCGTCACCAATGCGCACTTACGTACGTACTTGACTATCCATACATAACCTACCCGAATTATAATTTGGGATGGAGTTTAAAATTAATCTCAGTGAACGCTAGTCAAACCAAACACCTACCAACTTCCAGTGCAGTATATTAAAAACCAAACTAAATGATATTGAAGAATGTTTTAAATAATAATATCGAACTTAAAACCACCCAAACTGTGTTCATACCATTTTGCTCCGTGCGTACACAATAACGAAAAGTATACACCTATTTGAAAATGTCACTCAGGAGCAAAAATACCGGGCCAGAGTTCCTTTTTTCATACAAACGAGACTATTTCGAAGCCTTGGTTCATTGCCAGGGGTTGATACGAGGGAGGTTTAATGGTGGATACTCCGAGGTTCAATAGAGGAGACCAAAAGTTCTTAAGATACCTAACTGATCGCACAATCAGTTAACACCACAGCCGGACAGTTTGAGTCAGCATTTGGATTTCCTTACATTTTATTGCCATTTTAGATGTTTTTCTGAACATGCACAATTTCGGCGTTAACCGCAGATTCATTCAGTTGGGTATTCTAGGCACTCCGAAAGTCCTGTATTGATGCTCGGGGTATTCATCATTAGATTTCACTAAAAGCATTCCCTGGCGAGGAACCAAGGCTTCGAAATAGCCTCTTTAGTATGTAAAACGCACTCGGACTCGTTATTTTTGCTCCTGAGTGTATTTAAGTTTATAGCGTCAACAGCAAAAATATATATTAGCTTAGGTTCAAATATTTTTGAAGCCAGTGTTGATTAATTGTAAGATATAATTGCTGCCACAGTTCTTAAAAACAAAGATGACGATCTATATTCATAATTCCTCCTTGTACTCGTAATACAAAAGTCCTTGCAAATTGCTTTTTAAAGAGTATTAAGACAGTTTTCAAGTTGAAGCTCATTCTCTTACGTACTTACGCATACTTGTGTTTCTGTTTTGTTGTTTGTTATTTTTCCGCTTGTACATCAAAGTATTTTAAATACATACATACTTATACTAATAGGTATTCTATGGCATAACTACGCCACTCGTGACCATTGTCCACTGACCGAATAACGAACGAAATCATTTTAAATTCGCGAAAGCCTAAGCAAAATTAATTTCTAATGTTAGTCAGTGAATGGAAGCGATTCACAATGGACTAAGTGAATAACAGAAACTCCTGTCCAATATCACACAATAGAAATTCACGTAACAACAAAACAAATGAGAGAAACATTTCTGAAACTCGCCGAGTAACAACTTCATTTTCTCATTCGTAATTACTTTGATAACTTTCAAACTAATAGCCTATTCCAAATTGAAACTCAATAAAATGCAAGATTAAACTAATTTTGTTTTATTTACTTACACGCTTAAGCGATTCGCCAATAGTTTGGCAAATTGTTTAAAATTGCTTTTTCACAACTTTTAATAGTTTTGTGAGTTGCTATCGGTGCTATGATAAAATTTTAACAACAATTACATGGAATAACAAAATTGTTTATACAGCAGCTTGTGATCGATATCCGACATATTTTACGCCAAAATCCCCAGAGAGATAAAGCATCTATCATGGTGACAAATAACCAGCCTGTATATAAATACCTTGCGGTTGGAAGTAAAATGGGTAAGAAACATTTACTGTCCTTGGGCACCGAAGATGTCGTGTAAAAACGGACAAAACTGGACTTGTACCATTATTAATGAACAGGAAATCAAAGGTTCCTGTTACATTTTGGGAGTACAATTATTTCTAATATTTTGTTGTATGTCATAATTATAATTACCTATGTCACCGGTATCGATTAAGGCAAAAAGTATTGATTTTGAATGTTTTCTATATTGTCTCCTCTTTCTGTACTCTTGCTTCGCAGACAAAGGGGAAGGAAAAGGCAAAACATTAATATACCAAGCGGAACGGAATCGTTTGATTGTTTGTTCTGATTCATATTATGTTGACATTGAGCCTCAATAGGAGGAATCAATATTCATAGTGAGCTAAAAGCTTACTTTAAGACTAGGTCAAATTGTCTAAGATTGTGCTATTATAGTACATTATGATACAAGTGTGCTAAGTTGACCATTGTATACAAGGCGCTATTGTGTGCGCACGAGCGGAAGCGAGTGCGCCACAAGAAAGCCGCGTATATTATGGTCACAGGCACACGTGTTACATACGACGTTTTTCAACACACTTGCGAAAAAAAAACAAGACTCTTCATTTAGTCAAATTTTAATTAATTATTAAAACAGTTGGTAAAATTACAATTTCTTCATTTTCTTTACTTAAAGAAGACATTTTCGTTAATATTAAACTTCACAATAATTAATCCAAACTATCTTCGTCACAGCCGTCAATTATTTACGAAAAATGGCGGCTGGCGCGTTGTTTTTTTTTCTTGCCGCGATACCGATGCGCGCGCAAGGCTAAGGCGCGAACGAGATCGGCCAACAGCCAAATTTAAAAAGTAATAATTCATGTTTAAAATACTAATTACAGATTTTTTTTAATGATTTTAATGAAATTGAGTTATTTTTTAGTAATAAAGCTGATTTCACCAATTTATTGAAATAAATATGTAGATAATGTTATTTGCCGCATAAAAACTGTTTGTTGCTAAGAAAAAAAAAGGTATAACCCGACTAAATTATATCGCTTCTTCTTCGTACTTACAACTTGGTACTAGGCTACAAATGTAAATTGTTTGGGTTAATAAACTAAAGGCACTTGTGCGTAATATACTGAAAAAGCACACATGTTTAATATCTAGGTTTATGAGCCAAAAATCGGTGGAATAAAAAGGTCGTTTTGAGCAAGTGTGTTGAAAATTATATTATTTCATTATTATTTTATTCAGTTTTAGATACTGTCAATATAGATACGTATTATTTCAGTGGTTTTAATTAAACTTAACCACGTTCATATAAGGCCGGATGCAGACAATGAATAAAAAGAAACAAGACTATTATAAGCAAGCACACGGGGCTAGATCATCCATTGCGCGGCATGAGAAGCTTACACAAGGAAAAAGTAAATGTGGATGACCTGGGATCATACAAAGTAATCATTTAAAAACAAATAGGCGTCGCACTCATTGTAATAAGAAACGCGCATCTTACATAGCGGTTTCGAGTTGTATAGAAATTACTCCACCGAGGGCAACGTAGCTCTTGAGAAAATTGTGACGATCATTGTCCATTAACGGAATGTAATGCGCGAAATATACTACCACTCAAAATTGCAGAAGTTGATCGCTGTCTTACTTCTTCAGTCAAGAAGCACAATTTTGCTTTTTCTCACTTTAAAGTTAGAGTAAGACAGTAGTCAACTTCTACAATAAATTGTTAATGATAGTCTAAACCTCGCTTAAGGCTTGATACGTCTATCAAATCATTTACAGTTACAGTTATTAATACCAGTTTGCGAATTAGAAAACAAATCACTTTCCAGTATAAAGCTAATACAGCAAAAGAATAAGAAAGGCGGTCACAACCCCGGAGGCACAACTAATTAACAAGCTCAACCACAAACGTTATTTGAATCACCGCAAGAGTTACTTTATAATGTATGTGGTTGCAAACCTTTCTCTTTAAACCTTTTACAACTGGACGAATCGATACCTACCACTTATCCGCTTCCACTGTTTCCCGTATGTTTTCTCTAATATTAGTAAGTATTTTCGTAAAAGAAAATACTTTGAAAATGTTTTTATATCTCTTCGTGCCTTGCATCGTTACATCACAACGTAGCCTTGACTCGCGCCATGACGAAGCAGGTCGTAATCAAATCGTCGCCCTGAACACAAAGGGCCTAAGACGTTCTAACTAATAGGTATTTCTAATACGAATAAATAAATCGGTTTTCTTTATGTCAAATGCATTATTCGCATAAAACATTTCTAAAAAAAGGTGGCAGTGTTAAAATCTTGACAGTTTCGTAATATTTAAAACGTTTATGAGATTAGCGAGATGAGGTAGTGACTACAACCATCTATGATCTGGACAAATGAAAGACATTAAAAAAAAACAACGTAATTATGCGAGCGATTATTTATTTATTGGTTTAAACTTATTGTATTTTCTACCTGTCAACCAAATAATAAACAAAAGTGGTGCACAGAAAAAGAAAGAGAGTAAGCAAAGCAAAGAACATATTTACAAAATAGTAATACTTTACGCAAGAAGTACTAAAATGTCGCTGGAAGGAAAGCCTGCTGGTTAGGCGAGCAACCCTGCTTATTTTGTGATTAAAATATTTTGCGTTCATTGAGAAAGATTCTAAAATGACTAGTAGATAACTATTCGCATTCCATTTTCGCAACGAAATAGGATCACGTTACGCAACAGCGGACAACACTTATACCGCGTAGCAAACGGGACTGTTAAAATACGAAACACGTGTGAATGATAGAGGTTGAGTAAAGTTTCGAATAGCGAGTTTAGGTACACACAATACACGTCAGCTGATCAACGTGACCTACGAAATAATCCCCCGCTTAATACCCGATGTCGTTCACCTACTTAAATTAACACTGAAAACCTTCTATCGTTTTATTACAAAAGTACGTTTTACTGCTTTTTTCTTCATGCCTAAGTTCAATTTTGTTATAAATCTTTAACGTCTAAAAACTGCAGGGCATTCAAGGCGGTGAAAACCATATCGTCTTTAACCTGTTATGATAATGTTTTTAACTGGGCCGCCATTCCTGTAAAGTAAATAAGAGCTATCAATGAAACTTTGATAAAGACGAGTCTCGAGGCAGGCTATGAAAAAAAAAAAAAAGAATGAAGCACAAAATGAATCGAATAGAAAAACGTTAGTTGACGTCTATTACTTAGACAGTTTCTACCATATAATGACTAGTAAATTACTTTTAAATGAATTCTGTCTTTTTCATTTACATTTGTTACAGAAAATTCTAGGTACACATTGAAAGACATGTCCCGGGAAACCCGCGGCTTTGTCCCGACGCAGGGACCCGGGGACAGTTTATTTTAGCGACGATAAAAGCATTTGTTTTTCACCATTCTCAGGGACGCGGTTTAAGAAAGAAGAAACGAATATATGTTTTCTTAATTTTCGTCACGTATCTAAGTTTTTACTACTTTTCTGTTTTATGGTACTTTGCGGTCATGCTACGCTGGACATTATTATTCTTCGTTTGCTTACCTTCATCCATCACCCATCAATGCGCCTGCGATCCTCAAGCCCAATAGAATATCGAGGGACGACGGCAAGAGTCGCTGGACGGCATGACTTTGGTCCCATGGCAGATGGCTGGATGGATCCTTGTTTAGGATGCGACCTGCATGGATACGTGAGCCCTGTCAAATAAAAAATAGGAAGAAAATAAAACAGACGTGTGTATTATGTATATACAGCGAAAATTACACTTTTCTAGTTCAATATACGGTCTCCTAAATCTAAAAATCGATTATAACGTATACCATAAGCCCAATGGAATCCTGATCCATCATAGAACGGTGTCACAGTGTTATTATAAAACAATTGTTTAGCACTTCTTACGACTTGAATCATGTGACACAGTTCTATAGTGGATCAGGGTTCCATTGGGCTGACAGTTCCTAATTATTTTTGAAAAGCTATCATATGAAACCTTCATTCATTAAATTTAAGAGCCAGGCTCTTGTCGGTGGAGTAATTGCCACTTTTCTCTATCCTGTGCCAGCCTTTTCACCTCCTGATACGACACGACATTCGCCTTCCGTCTTATTTGGTTAAAGTATGTGAGCCTAGGTCTTCCTCTTCCTCTTTTTCCTTCGACTTTACCCTCCAAAATGTTCAAAAAGAAACTATCGTGCCGCATCAAGTGGCCCATCATCTTTCCTCTTCTACATTCTATAGTTTTTAAAATATGTCTTTTCTCGTTCACCATCTTCAAAACTTCTTCGTTGGTTTTCTTTTCCGTCCAGCTAATTTTTTCCATCCTTCGCCAACACCACATCTCAAACGCTTCCAACCTTTCTCTATCTCTCTGTGTTAGTGTCCAAGTCTCGCTACCGTACAACGCAATGCTCCAGATGTAGATTTTAATTAAGCGTTTTTTAGCCTTTTTTGATATTTTAGTTCTTAATAGATGCTTCTTGTTATTGAAGGCTTTTTTAGCCATGGCTATCCTTTGAATGATGTCTGCGGTGCATCTGGAGTCATTGGTAATTAAACTTCCTAAATATTTAAAACCATATATGAAACCTTACTCGATGTTAAATATAATGTAGAAAACCTTTAGCTTTGCTTTTGCTTAACATTGTACGAATAGTCTCTGAGTTAAACCACGGACAGACGGACGCGGCGAAACTATACCTAAGCGTTCCTTGTTGACTACGGAAACCTAAAAATGATGAATACCCGACCTTTTGCAAGGTAAAATGTATAATTTTATTGAACTACTATTTTATTCATAAATTATTTTTTTCAATGTTTCAATATAAAGCGCTTCTATAAAAATTGAACTCGACAGAGTACGCTGCTCAATATTTATCGTTCGAGCCGGGCACTCGGCAAGTTGAGCTTTTACATCCTGACATCCATTGTGTTTCTAAATGCTCGTTCCATCCTCGTTCGGGTTTTGGCAGCCTCTTCCAAAAACACCTCTTTATAAAAAAGCCTTTTCATATGAAAATGGTTCGTCGCCATGTTGGTAATAAGATAAAACAAAAGCCGTTTCTCTGTATTACCATAATCGCCCTTAAAGTCTAAAATACTCATATTTGATCACACAAATTGCGGTCGGGAGGAGTTTTGCCCATATATGTCTACGAATGTTTAAATGGCACGATATTCCTGTAACACTGCCTGAATATCTGACCATAAAGAAAGCACTTTGCACAAAACCCCGCGAATGCTGTTATAAGGTATCTAGATGACAAACTCGTGCCGTGACATTTATATTCCTACGCCGTCCTTGAAGTCACCCATAAAACGTTTAAGTATTAAATAAAGGACGAAATGTTCACAAGTATAGAGAGATGTAACAAATACTGCAGATTGCTTTATTTTACTTGTTACTGAACTTCCATTTGTGATAGTAATTAACAGCCAGTACGACAATAATTGACTTTTATGACTAGGGCCGTGTTTTTTTTCCCTCTCGTACTTTCAACCTTATGAGTAGCTTCATATTATACACTTTACCGCTTTGTCACTTTAAAGAAATAAGTGCCACGGTAGGCTTTTTTATCCACATTTATAAGTTTTAACAAAAAAAATACGCATTCGCACTGCCTACTTTCGTATTTACTTATGATCCGAGTTATGTAATTAGGACACCAGGGGTACCAACTGCCACTGTTGAACATTTGCTGATCGTTTCGGAAAAAAGAAACAGTGAGTTGAAATACGAACGAAGGAAAATATAATAAGCTAACTACTATTAACAGCGTTACAAAAAACACCATTTAATTGAACGTTGACATCAATAGCTAATTGACCTTAGAATATAATTAATTATAGACTAAACCCTCATATTCTTTTAACAAAAATAGGTTTATTGTACGTTTATGAATAACAGGGTTAATAACTTCATTTAATTTAGACTTCTCACAAGTACCTACCTGACGGAGAAGGTACCCTCGGTTGGGATTAAACCTCCACTAAAACAAGCTGGCCAGAAACACAACGAGGTATTTAATAAATCGGTATTTAAATTAAGTAACAATAGATTTGATACAAAACAATACAATAAACAATGCTGCGTACTTCGGGAGAAGAAAGCATTTCTGATTTTACATTTCAGGGGTGATATTTTCATTGTGCTTCGCGGCATTTGAAAACCTTGACTGATTAGAATCTTAATTGGTATTAATTATTGGTAAAGTGTGCGAATTTAGTGGGTTTTTATCTATCCGACACGTAATCACAGGAACAACGGAACCCAATCAAAAATATCATTCAATTTGAAAGGTACTATCGCCCCCATGGATAACTCACCATAGAACGGTGTTACAGTGACATTATAAGACAATTCATCCGTTACTTGTTACGACTTGAATCATAACGTCACTGTGACATAGTTCTATCGTGGGTCAGGATTCCTTTGGGGTGAGAGCACATTATTTCGGATCGGAGCGAGGACGGGAGGCAATTTCTAAAAAAGGCGAACTGCACGCATTGTCGGTAGGCAAACATGAATAAAGATATAATGGGTCACGGTCGCGGCAAAGTCAGTCGTACATATATAACTCCAAAACATTAAATTTTCCAGGACAAATTATATATAGGTACTCTACATATATGTTATATCCATTTTTCCGATCCAACGTTAGTAACAAACATCCAAACATGCTTACTAACTTTCACACTTATATTATACGTACAGTTACGGTCTTCTATTGTTATGCCACTATCGAACGCTGTAATAATGACAGCGTCAAGTGACGAGATACAAATTACATGGGAATTAATGGTAGGTTTTATACGACAAGGTTCTATAGTGGTACATCGATTAAATTACGTACACTTTAACAAATTTTCTGTGAAAAAAACTCTGCCTTAACTCTTTGAAGAGACTATCTGTAAAAATATCTTAAGCGACGGAACACTTCAATGAATTTAATAAGGTTCCCGTGGGGTAGCTTGTGGCGCGCCTATAATGGTACCAATATCCGAGCGGACGGGGGTGCAGTTCAAATTCCTTCGGGGCCTTTTTTACTTTTTGTAGTGCCGAACTATTATTTCCACTTAAAAATATTATCTGGGTAGTTTTATAACACGTAGGTACATAAGCAAGCAAAAATAGCGGGTCACATTGTAATGAAAAACGTATAGTATAATAGCTAGGATAACCTAAATGTGCAGATATTTCAAAGTAATCATCGTAGAAAAATTCGTGACAGTTCATCAGGCCCTAAACACTCTTTGTATAGTTGAAGAAAGCATGTCTAATTTCGTCTGAAACATCGAATTAACCTGTATTTAGCATTATGAAATTTGAACATGGACACTATCTATTATAGTTTGTACTTTTCCGTGTATTGTTTTTTTGGTGTTCAATAAAGAGATTTTTTATATTATATAGCTCATTCCCGCGACTCCGTTCGCGTAGGTTTTCCGGGATGAAAAGTAACCTATGTGCTAATCCATAGTATCTCAATTACAAATTTCATCCCAATCCGTCTAGCCGTTGCTGCGTGACGGAATAACAAACTAACACATAAATTTTCGCATTTATAATATTAGATTGTATCTTGTAGCATCTTGGTTAGATCTCAAACATTCTAATATTCTGCATATACATTTAGCTTGACCGATGGCTGCCTGCATTTACGATAACGGAATATACATAATTGAACGCTAACACAGGTTGTGGCGGATAAAACACAAGAAAGATTAATTAACGCTCACTTTAAATTATCGACTCCAGCTAAAGCCACTAGTTCTTAACAACTTGGTCGGGCTAACTTGTTTCTTGGTAACTAGCAACATAAAGTTTGTTAATGAGACGCTGCCAATAATACTCTTATCGAACTCGTTCACCGGTGAGCCGAAACCGACGGCATCAAATGTAAATTTATTTCGCTTATTCTATATTTAAATTATTGAATTGGTTTTTAAATTGAACTCTCGTTTCTCGAATCTATCACACGTCCCGGAATTAAATTTAATATTTGTTTTAAAGCTACAGCGCACGTCACGTCAATTATTCATGCAGATTGGTAGTGACATCTATCCGAAGTACAGTGCTTTATTTGAGAAATTAAACTAATTCAAACATATGTATGTATAACGGTTAACGGAAATCACACGACAGACGTAATTTTTGAATTTAGTGGGAAAGTTAATGTTGAGTTGAGATGCCGTTTCATAACAACTGTGTATAATTGTATTAATTTAATTTTCACTTCATTTCTGCGTTGACGTCAATAAATGTAGTATATTCTTTTTCCTTTCTATATAACACTTTGAGAACGAAATTAACGCACATACCTAACAGTTTTGTACGAGATGAAGAGCAGTTACAATGTCATCTGTCGTTACTTACACACAGGAGTATGCAGCCATGACTATAAATACAACTGTTGTGGCACAATTGGTATACACCTAAAAATGCTAACAATTTTTACATTTCTAATTAAAAGGCAATTTTTTTGAACTTAACTCGTAAACTTTGCATTTGATCTAGTAGTCTTATTTAAATATATTCATTTAATCATTTCTTGTTTGCAAATTAAGCGTTGAACCATATATTATATGCCCATAACGGCAATCTAGCCCAGGACGACTAGCTTTCTATACCTTGTCTATTTAACAGAGTTAATACTAGATAACAGAGAATGCACGTAATTGGTCAGCGATAAGGACGATGCACAGGCACAAGGTAGGTTTACATGCCTGTCAAAGTTTAGTCTTTAGACATACCTTAATAATCTGTGGTCAACATCTGTCGCTCGTACGGTGCGGACGCTTTCAAGCGCTTATCTTTGGTTACAAATTTTTACCTGGCTCGTTTATTGGACTGTTTCCCGTTTAACCTGTGCTGTAACTCGGCTTGTTTATCGAACTGTATGGCCTGTACTATACGTCCCACTGCACTGCAGGGCACATATTTAAATATTATTATCTACTACTTTAAATTAAATAATTAGGATTTATAGATGAATTAACATGACATGACAATGTCATGTTATCAGTAAGTTAATTATTTGAGGTGCCTCTAACTACAAACAAAAATAAGGAGAAATATTACGAATATTTTAACAACAGGCGGCATGTAAGCCGAGCCCGCCATCGACGTGCGTTTGTTGACGCCCACTGGCAGTTTCTTGTCCCTTTCATTTTCATACAAAAGTGCAACAGAGACAACGCTTTGTTAACTCTGTTAAATAGACAGGGTATAGGCAGGGCCACTACCACGCGAAACACGTCGTCGATATAGGCTTTAACTTAATGATTACAAGCTGTTGAAAATGCTGTTCAATTTTACTTCTTCACATGGTTAATGAATTATCATACCCCAACTCCGTGCAGGTGGCATAAAGTTTGTTTTAATAAAAATGCTTTTACGACTCAAAAGCAACGAGTATTTGTATGTGGTTTAAATACAGAGAAACACGGTTTTGGGTAGCCAAACCGTCCAGCTTTGGTCCCAACACAGGGCGACGAGTAACCGTGTATATTGTTCCAAGCCTCTCGCCGCCTAAGCCAGCTTAGCCGAGCCTCCGCGCACATGTCTCACCTACCCTTATACCGATTTAGAAGCACGTAACTCTAAGTGAAAACAAGAGAACAAAATACCTCCTAACCGTTCAATGCTCAAAGGGAACGCGAGCTTCTCTTTTAATATTGATGACTATTTGTGGTTTCGCTTTTCTGATGTATACTCGTACGTTCGTACAAATGAGACACGGTAAAATTGTGAAAGGAACTATGAAAGTTTAATGATGTTTGTACTGGCAGTTTATCCGTATGACGACAGCAGTAATTACTCTGTATTATAACGTTAATCACGTGTTCTCGTAGTTAAATAAGAGAAGTTACAAACCTGATTTAAATTTATACTCAAACCGACCGACCCCAGAAATATCATGCGGTCGAAGTCGGGGTCAACAATGGTAACTCTTGACATGTGCTCCCGAAGTTAGCAAGTTCCCCACATGGCTGGATCTTATTAATAATTGGATAATAATTGTACGGAAGGGGCCGCCCCTCCTATCCGGTCACGTCCCCAAAACTTCCGGCCAGCCATTAAATTAAGAGCAACTAAACTTCATTTATCTCGGCTTGTTACTTCTACGCGCGATAAGGCTCGGAAACACGGCTGAAAAGTTGCCGCAACTTGCGGCTAACTTGCGCGAAAAGTTGCGAATCACGCCGATCGCTCGCAAATTTGTTACCTACTTACTCAATATTTTAAATAGTCTGCTCTACGTCACGTCTTATCACAAAAACTTGGTCACAGGATTTCACTTACTCATGATGATACAAGTTGAAGCATAGATTTAGTGCTGGTAGTGGAGTGCTTTCACGTTGAATTATAAAAGCCTTTAGTAGGTACTTATGGCAGTACGATGGTTCCATTAACTATTTTTCCTTGGTTAGTGCTACACTGATAGCGCTCCGGCAATCTCCTGCCATTTGGCCCATTCTATCACTATTTCACATGAAGCCGGTTTAAAATTACAGAGCAGATTGTATCGGGGCGTGGTGTGCACCCGTAATTTGCAGAAAAAGCATCGATCGTGTACAGGAGGGTATTTAAAGTAGAATAAACTTCTTACAGTGAGCCAAGTCGCGTGCCGCTCGAGGGTCGGTGGGGAGCGCGGCGTGCGATACGCAAATATTTATTTCACCCCCGGCACAAGTCATTGCCTGAAAGCGTTGCCTTGTTGTACTGTCATTGTAAAGAGAAAATATTGCCCGCTCATATAATTCCCGGCGGAGTCACGGAAATTGTTGGCGATACAGCCCTTTGAAGGGTATTGCCTTAATAAATATAAATTGAGATTAATCGTGGCGGAATCGGTACGATCACGATATCTGGATGTACAGCAAGCTTAAGTACTTTCATCAATCATATGAGTCTTAACATGGAAGCAGGCTATCGATTCGGATAAAGTTCTTATTTAAGTTTATTTCGCTCAAGGCATCAAACTCTGTATAAAACTCTGTGCAAGAACACTTTATAACACTCTAAGTTCTACAATTCAGAAGTGGTCTTTGTGATAAAATAACTAATATAAAATTTTCATAGAGTGCCTATTATTAGGTAGCTTTCAAACTTCAAGGATAAATTAACCTAATGTTCAGCGTTATCGTAGCCTTGTAGCATAAAACTAAGTACCTACCTAACCTTAGAATAAATACATTATAAAAAAAAAACTTACAGAAATATTAAATCGCACGCCACAGAGAAAGAATACTTCCATTGCATGCCAATCCTGACTAACCTTTTCTTTTCACGGATATAATGTATGTATCAATGTATCGTAGTAGAGAATTCTTCAGAGACGCTCAGACACCGGCGCGACAGGTTGACAGGCCAGCCGTGTTCTGAAAACTTAACATTACAGTTCAATAAAGCATTTAATATTACGACTAGTGTCAAAAATAAGGGTTATAGGAGGTTTTATAGGTGTTCGGTAGCTACGTGATGTCAGTTAGGGCTTTGTAGCCCATAGATGTGTGCGGTCACAAACAATTGCTTATGCGATTCCGACCCTGATGTGTGATGACTAGAGTTAGGACTTTTGGTGGCAAATCGTGGTTCCAGAATCCATGGAGTTGCTATTACCTAATTATTATAACACTTAACAACATAACACAACAACAACATTATAACACTTTGATTTTGACCTTTAGTATTTTAATATTTCAAAATTTATTTATTCGTTATTCGGCCGCACCAATTTAAATTAATTTTGGTATTGAGGATATCTCTGATGAGAAAGCGTTACAAAAAAGGAAATATTAATAGCTATGAAATAACCGAACTAAATATGTATTTAGTTCATTTTTGAATATGATAATACCGAAGGTCAAAATCAATGTGTTATGTATTATAATAATTAGGAAATATCGACTCCATGGATTCTAGAACCACGAAATGCCACCAAAATCCTAACCCTAGTGATGACTAATTGGGAAAGTTTATATTTTTACGATTACTCTAATTCGAGAACCATTTCAAGAAATAAGGTTTTAAAGCCGTTCTGCATTATTAAGTTTTTGAAATATTTATCTATTTGGGATATTTAGACAAAAGTATATTCAACCTTTGTTTGACTTTCGTCTTACGGGTTAGGCGAAAACCGCTTGAAATAGTTTGTTTTAATAGACTATCACCATCACTTTTCATCATTAGATAACAATGAATTGTTGTAATTTATTAGAAAATGCTAACACAAATTTAAAATAATCATGTCATCCATAAAATGTCTGCTAAATAAATAAAGATTGGGTCAAATACAAAGTTAATGAAATTGGTATCTTAAAATCACCTTTTCTTTCGAATTAGAATGTAAAAACCGTGGTTTTTTTGGCTTATCTATAATAAGATAAAATGCATTTACATACTGTATATAGGTACGTAAGCGAATCATTTAATAAAAACGAAATAAAAACATTTTCTAGTCGGTTAAAAGTATTACCTATCTAACCGTTTTATATAGCTCAAATGAAAGAGATGAGACCACGATACAAAAAAATACTTCTTGGGTTGTGCTGTTAGATGAACTATAGGAGTATAGGCACCTAATCGCTTTCTCTCGTGCACATTTGGTATAGATACATCGTTTACATCGCGAGAGGTTCTCAAAATTAAAATGAATCTGATATTTCTAGAGATACCTAACGATCAACGTAATTTATAATAGATTATCCCAATTTCGTTGGGATTTGTAACCACTTAAGCAGATTTAAATATAATGAAAAGAAGACGGTGTAAAAAGATTTTAAACCGATAATACTTTTGTACATTTTAATGCATAAGTAAAAAATAAAATCACTTCTTCCCGCATATTTTATTTTATTGTTAAATTGAGAGCCTTAAGTGTCTACTTTTGTTAACTGATTCAATAACTTACTCTAATATTCTTGTACTGTTAAATGTCAAGGATTTTCTACCAGAATTGATAACCATCTCCCGACTACGCTGAATATTTACCGAGAAAATACCTATTTGTTTTCGTATTTCTCAAACAAACGAATTGTTTGGCAACCGCTCAGTAGTTCATATAAAGATCACGTAACCAATATAAAACTCATGGATGCTCATATTTGGATACCCCGAGTTAAGAAAACTGAATCTTCGCCAAATCGCAGACCTTTGCGAATACACAACTAGATCGCATCCGTATTAAGATCGCTCCCACGGAGTATCCAATAAGGGACAAAAGATATATAAACAAGACGGGCAGACGGTTTTTTTGGTGTTCCGTAGTCAACCTAGGAACCCTTATAGTTTCGCACTGTCCGTCCGTCCGTCCGCGGCTTAGTTCAGAGACTCTTAGTTCTAGAAAGCTGTTATTTGGCATAAATATACATATTAGTAACGCCGACCGATTGGTAATATATAATCTTAAAAAAATGTATTTGTGTTTGTAGCAAAGACGATGGAACCCTACACTGAGCTTGATGCGGCATGCTCTTACCCGGTTTTTTTTTTCAGTAAATCTCATTGATCTTCACACCATAGTAACACATTACTAGCATGCCACGCGACTTTTATGAAGAATTATGAATGCCTAAGTAGTAAAAATGTTATGTTACGGCACTTACGGCTGACCGGACATGGTTTAAGAACCGGCGTAAACCATTTTAAAGTTTCTTTAAGAGACGCTCTTTAGGTAATATTCCGGCATAAATTGTCCCAAGAGGTTCAGACATAAAATGATAAAGATCATCTTTTGTAGCTGTGTCTGTGTTATAAATCATTCACTTGTGCATTATGTGGGTTAAAAAGTTGTTATGAAATTTATTAGCTTCTCCGGCTATCTTAAATCTTATGCCGCTTTTATACGCGCGCGGTAGCTTTATATCCTCCGAAAGCATTGTTCCGACCATAAAACAAACGACTATCAAAACAGTTTATTTCGCCTAATGGGGGGAATTATTGGCATCGATATCGATTCCCCGTAAACCTTAGGATTATGTCGTAAAGACTTGTTTAGCTCAACTACGGCACACATGCACAATTTGATTACATTATGCGACAATAAAAGGTTAGTGCTAAGAAGCATCGCAGCAGAGGCTACTAAAACGTTAGCCTTTATTACACCTTTAGTAAATTGACTTCTCGGGATACAGAGAAAAACGTTCATTACAGCACCCCTGGGTCCGTTCACTTGGATATTGCGACCCGCAAGCAAATTTGCTTTAGGCACAATAAATGCTTAGGACTGTACGTGCGTGAACACGCCGCCGCGTCAGCAATATCGCGGCTCTGCACTCCGAGGAGCGACTTCGACTATTCCGCCCGACGGCTGAATATACAATTTAGTTGCTATTTTTAGCTGTGACCTAACCGATTTCGTTTAGTAACAGTAAATAATTGAAAAATCTTCAAGAATACGGGTTATCTTTACTAATATTATAAAGAGGTAAAGTTTGTGAAGTTGTTAGGGGTAATCTCTGGATCTTCTGAACCGATTTCGAAAATGCTTTTCCCAATAGAAAGCCAACTTATTTGAGAATGTCATAAGCTATTTAATACAAAAATGCCCAACGAAGTGGACACGGGAACAGCTAGTTTGTCATTAAGATACATGAATAACGTACCGGTCGGCCTATACCTAAAGTAAGACGTTAAAAACAAGCAGTCGACGTACGTTTACAGGATACCGTACCCGAAGGACCAATATTAATATACCTTCGCTATCCGTCCGTCCCTCCTAACTATAAAGAGCTGTATCTTTTGAACTGTAATAGATAGCGGGTAGAGTTTTTTTTTCTTTATATGTGTTGTTATGGCGCATGTACTAACACATAAAGAAGTGAAATAAATAATAAAGGAGGTCCCCATACAAGGAACGTTTTGTTAACGTATTTTTATTTTTATTCTATGGTAAAATCGGTAAAATATACAAGCGAAGATAAACCACAAATACTAAAAAATGGTCAAGGACTCGCGCTGACTCGGTACGTTGGCTATTACTATAATCAATATAAAAAGGGGTAGCATAAATTGTCTACTGATGGATGTATCACCATATGTAAATATATAGCTAGGGCTAGACCAGATACACACTGCGGACATTATCGACTGTACACATCTGTTGATATGCATGAAATTAGAATAAACTAACGCCACATCTTAGGTCAACCTACATATTATTCAGTTTCTGCAATCCCATGCACATCCCCACTGGTTTGCTGGGCCAAATAGTTCCATGAGTCTAAAGCAAAAATATAATGGTTCTGTCGTGAGAGAATTTTAACGTTGATGCGTTGCTTTAGTAAGTAATACCACGTTTTGTTAACGCGTGTATTAGGACCCATTGCGTCTGCGTAGCGTTATATAATACGTCGACATCCCATTTTAAAACCTCCTATCCAAAGTAAGTCTATATTAAACAATGTAGGTACTTATAGTAGCTCAATAAAAAGGGTCGTTGGATTTGCAGTTAAGCAGTGAAACAAAGTTAAAATGTAATGTTTGTTTTTTATTCATTAAACTGACATTAGCTCGAATTATGCTGTTACCTGGGGCCTCTATTATCCACGGCTAAACAATACTGCGTTTGACGTATTATTGTATTGTCATCGTTTTGATGGGTCCGGCTTGTAAAGCTCACTTTCCCAAAATGTGCACTTTCTGCTAAATGTTCACTCCCAAAAGATACACTTGCCCAACTGGGGCACTATTATGGCCACTCTACTTAACTCTTAAGTAGTAAACTTTTTTCTAAATATTTCAGTTTTTTTTGTTTACCCTACCCTACCCTACCCTACAGAGGAATACCTCTACCGAATAGTATAATAATACTGGCTGATTCTTTTTAAAGAATGTGTTCAATCTAAGAAAATGCACCTTTTAATAAAGTATACCCATTGGGAAGCGCACTTTTAGAGACAGCGTACCATTCGAGAAAGTGATCCTTCTGAAGAAGTGTACGTTTAGGGAAAGTGCACATTTCGTGAAAGTGAACTTTACAAGCCGGACTTTGGATAGCTCTTATTTACTTAACAGTAATGGCGGCCAATTTAAAAACATTACCATTACACGTTAAAAGCAAATTGGTATTGCCAATTCAAATAGAGGCCCTGCAGAGACTCAAACAAAAGCATTTTTATTAAAACAATGTCCGCGCGCCGGCTAGAGCGAAATGAATGACGAGTCGTAAACTGGCGGAGCCCTCAAAATAAACAAATAGTCGGCCCGTAAACATGTATTACGTCCATGGTAATAACATGACGTTGTTAATCACAAGTTTTTGCTTTTCAGGGCCCCTATTCTACATTGTATTTGTTGTACACCTATTGCTTGTAGGTATTATCAACGTTATAACAGCTATTATTGACCAGACAGTAATGGTGGCCGAGTCGAAATCATAATGATCTCTGTGACAGGCGTATTTCGTATTTTCAATCACTTATACTCACTGGCGTGGTATTTAAAAATAAGCGATTATTTATTTAAATTCCTAACGGCGTCGCTAGGTTTGTACTAATGTAGTTTATAAGTATAGTTAAAGGAATAAGTGTTATATGTGTTTGTATGAGCTGTCACAGGTCTCATCTGGATGAAACAGACAGTAGGATAAAGGCACTATTGTCTTTGAGTAACATCCAGAATGCCGATTGGCGTAAATTCTGTGAGCACTTAGAAGGTGCTTCGGGTTTGTACTTCTCTCTCACTCGCTCCTAAAGAGCATATGAGAGCGAGGGGGAGACAAGACAAAACCGAAGCACCTAAGAGCTATCGCATAATAATAGTTCGTATTTTGGACCACGGACAAACATTTATCTAGTTGTAAACATTTACATGTATGTCCTGGATACTTCAAAAATATATTCAAAGGCTTAGAATTGTTATAAGCTCTTGTAAATAATAATGAATAAAACTTGTAAATATGACAAACCAAATATTATATTAATTTTAATGTTTTATGTAAATTTTTGATTACTTACTTTTGGCATAATGTATAATCTATATATTTATATTTCTGTGTGCAGTCGAGTTTACAAATATGTGTACATTTTAGTACCTTGTCACTTTAATCGCTATGATAATTCATGTATGGAAGTTTAAACGTAACGTTAAATAGACAAGGTACTGAAGAGTATACATACATATTTATAAACTCGACTGTACCGTTTGTTAGTTTCTGTATGATTATTTAGTTGACGGGTAGAGCCATTAATGAATGAATGTATGCCATTAGGCATTAAGTCCGCCATTTGTGCTTTTTTGTAAGGTTCAGCCCTTATTCATAAACGCACTATAAACCTATTATAGCTAAAGGGTTCATTGTCCCTATCTATCCAAATCAAATGTCGTAATTACAGATAAGGACAGAGCATATTTTAAGCACACTTTAGCTATTGCGCGTAAATAAATAAAGAGGTCATATAAATTAAAAAATATAAATAAAGCACTTGTTTACTATACAAATTATAGTCTACTAGCTGTTGCCGTGCCCATTTCGTTGGGCTTTTTATTGGGTTAATATATAGCGTATGACACTAGAAATTAACGTGGCTTTGTATTGGTAAAATAATTTTCAAAATCAGTTCTGTAGATCCAGAGATTACCCCTTACAACGTCACAAACTTTACATCTTTACAATATTTGTATAGAGTATAGATATGGACAGTATTCGAAGCTAGATTCTTTACATAATTCAAACTGCACTACCACTGAAACACCAGGCACTCGCTTTATCTCATTAAATACCTGCGTCAGCTTAAAAAACAATTATTAAGCATTCCGCGATGGTAATTCCCAATTTCTCATTAAAAAAATAATTTGTTATCGTATCGGCTTTTGTTATCCCAGCACTGGTACTGATTTCACTGTTAAATTGAATGTAAATATTTCTCCGCTTTGTAATTAGCGCGCAAACAGGGATCGGGCCGTTAGCAATTTGTTGGTCTAATTTTATTACTCACCTAATAAGCCTTATTTAAACTGTTTAACAGAGTGTTGGGCGAGATTAGGTCACAGAGCAGTGGGCAGACCGTCAGCTCGCTGGTCTGATGACATTTGGCAGACAGTTGGGAAAGGATGGATGGCATTAGCACGAAACTGGGCAGAGTGGCGTGAACATGAAGAAGCCTTTACCCTGCAGTGGGTGGATGTCGGCTGAATTGATTGATTGATTGAAACTGTTTTTTTAAACGATAAGATAACACTCAATTAATTAAATTGATTCTGTTTTTTTAAATAAGGGGATTTGAGATACACAGGCATTTACACTCTCAAGACTACGATCTGAAGACTGCCAATGCGTAGGCAATCCTAGGACTAAGGTGGAATGGAAATATTGAAGTCGAAAAGTGTAATTTTCGCTAGTATTAAGTGCGCCTAAGGCAAAAACTTCAAGTAGGTAATAAAAATCTAATTAAATATCTTAAATAAAAGCACATTAAACGATCTTCGTCAATGGTGAGCCATAGGAGGCTAGAAGGCTGGATTTGACAATACAGATACTTAGTATAAATAATATACTTAGGTAGTAAGTATAAAAAATCGGCAAAGTGCGAGTCGGACTCACACACGAAGGGTACCACAAAAAACAGGTTTCTTGTATAATTTTCCTTTTTTACCCTTATTTTATTTAAATTAGTTGTTTTTATAGTGGCTACAGTAATTCATTTAATGTTACGGTTCGTGAGATATATCCGACTGACAGACAAATCGATAAACGGACGGACGGGCAGCGGAGGTTTAGTAATCGGGTCCCGTTGGCACCGGGCGGGTCCTAAAAAGTGGCAGATTAATTTGTAAATAAATCATTAGCAGTATATATACACTCACAGTCAAAATGAAAAGCGGCGTAAATCTATTTAATAATATCCCCGCAGCTGAACCCTTTAAGCCTTCATGTGGCGAAATGAAATCAAATCAAATCCATTTATTTTATTACATTAAGACATTTTCCATAGATAGCTTGCACATATTGCGGTAATGAAAAGGGCGTGAGCACAGCTAAGCTGACTTTGAGCTCACCCGTGGTCAGCCATGGAGAGATTAGGTAAATTAACGAGTAACATAAAACTAAGCTTATTTATAAATACCTCTGTGAAACTTATTGAACATTTTGAATTTGGAATCCCGCTGTATTATTATTGTTTAAACTTTGTTATTGTTACAGAAATCCCGCGCTTCGAGGACAGCCTCAACAACCTGACGGTGTCATTAGGCAGAGAGGCGGTCTTCACTTGCGTCGTCAATGATCTCAGCTCTTATAGGGTAAGTACTTGTGCTTAAGGAGCCGGTCGTGAACTTAAAAAGAGCGTGATACATATAGATCAGTTTGCCGATCGGAATTGGTGCAGTTGTTCTTTGACTGTGTCTATTTCTTTGGCACGTTCTGCTGCCTAAAAAGTTTGATGGATATATGAGTTGTTGTGGGAGTGACATAGGCTGTAATATTTTTGGGTTGTTTTAAAAAAAAGTGTACATAGTTAAGGCTAAAATTAAGAAACCGTAATTTTAGTCAGGTTGGGTCACGAAAGTTAATCATTCGTTTATATACTGCCCTCATAAGCCAATAGGCGGTATCTCCAATCCAAAAATAGGAGCAGTTTCAACCTTCACCCGTTAGTAATATGGTCGCACTTGCTACAGGAGTTTTTTCTGAGATACAACTATTTGTTTTATAACGGTTAGTTAATTTTCGTGACTCAATGACTAAAGTTACCGTATCTTAATTTTAGTCCTTAACTATGTACACTTTTTTTGAAAACCTCCTTTTTATCAAATTAATGAGAGGTAGTTACATCTTTTTAACATAAATAAAAGACAACATCAATAAAAATATTAGGGTTATCAAAGCTTTGTTTTTATTATAACTTGTTATTTACCTATACAGTAGTAAAAGATTTTCTCAGAAATAGACAGGGACAGTTTATTATGCAGAAACCTGACCATTCCAGGAGGGACAACAATAGTTAAATAACTTAGCGGGCGGAAAGCTATACTTGTCCCCGTACTAGGATTGGATGATTTTTAATATAATACTAACCGACGTTAAACGATGAAATGGCTCTCTTTAATAAATATAAAAAGTGCGACGTAAACAATTTACAAAACAAAACTAAATCACCGCTGCTTACGGTATCTTTGATCGCAACCTTGACGTTAAATAAGGCAGTGACGGCCCTAAATAGCGGTTGAAGAGTATCGAAGGGTTTTTGCCTTTTGTGGCAACTCTAAATACAACCACGTGGTTGCTCAATTATCAAGTATTTTTATGTGTATAAGGAGCACACGTATTGCGCTTGTTTTCGACAAAAAAAACTGTTATTTACGCCGGTACTTCTCAGAAACTATTTAGTCTAGAGCCTCGACTTTCACAATAGAACATCGTTTTCCAGCGGTTATAAGGAGCAGTGAGCGAGACGAGAGTTTCGTTGAATCGTAAGTTAATTTAGTGTCTGTCATCCCGTTAGTCTCTAATATTTAATAATACCTTTTATAAATGTTAATCTGCAAGTTTTTTTACGTTTTCACGGCTAAAGACCGTTAATGATCGTTGATATGGATTTCATTAAAATAATTAAAGGAAAGACATACGATACCTTACGGTACCTCGAAAAATATTGGGACTCTAAAGGGAAAACCACATGCTTACAAATTCTAAGCGGATAATATCACAAATGTGGCTTTCAATGCCTCAATGCCAATGCAAATATAAAATATTTATAGTTATTAAGGCTCCTGCGTAGGATAGTTATCTGGCCCTTTAGGAGTTTCTGTTACCAATTGCCGCTCGGACGCTAGGCCTTCGTCGATGCGTGACGCTCTAAACTTAATTCACACGAAAGCAAACGTGGCGACGACATGCCCTCGACTAAACCAGCTTGGTGCGTCCTGTTGAGTTTGCTTGTGGTGGCTTACACTCGAGGCACGCACACATGCAAGCCGGGCGATTTTCTTTGTTTGAAGACGAACGACCGCCTCTCCTAGTACGAGGAGTTGGCCTTATCGCCTTACTTGGCTATATCATTAACGTAATATTGACTAAATCCTGACGTTTATACTAAAGCTATAAAACGCGAATTAATCGCGTAATATATTAAACATTTAATTTAATATATTCATTAAATGTTTAATATATTACGCGATTAAGTCCCGTTTTATTTTTTAACGTCAGGATTTAGTCAAATTACGTTAATGAAATAGCCAACTAAGGCGATAAGGCCAACTCCTCGTACTGGGAGAGGCGGTCGTTCGTCTTCAAACAAAGATAAATCGCCCGGTTTGCATGTGTGCGTGATTCGAGAATAGCTTTAGTATTAGTGAAAATCGTGTTAGTTTAAAGCAAAGTCCTGACCGTTTTCTTAAGATTCCTCGGAGCTAGAGAGCCGACTATAGTGTTTATACTGTTCTTCTGCTTTAGGTGGCGTGGCTACGCGTGGACACGCAGACGATCCTGACGATCGCAAGCCACGTGATCACGAAGAACCACCGGATCGCGGTGAACCACAGCGACCGGCGCGTGTGGTTCCTCCACATACACGACGTGCGGCAGGCCGACCGCGGTTGGTACATGTGCCAGCTCAACACTGACCCTATGAAGAGCCAAACCGCCTATCTAGATGTCGTTGGTGCGTAAAGTTTAATAGTTAGATTGGGTTTTACAGACACCATTACTTATACAATACATGGACTTTAAAAAAACCCGATCAAGTGCGAGTTGGACTCGCGCAACGAGGGTTCCGTATTTAAGATAAGTCAGGATTTTTCCCCCGATTTTTTTGGTCAGATGCGGGCAAGAAAATTTCTAGTTGATAGCTTATATAGTTTCAGAGAAAAACAAGTGTGACATACCTACCGACAGACAGACACCGAAGTCTCACCATAAGGGTTCCTTTGTTGCCATTTTGATACGGAACCCTACAAATACGTTCTAACCTAAATTTATAATCGGTCATTAAAATCTGTCATATCTGACATGTCTTGAGACAAGCGTCTCAGCCAAGATCGGATTATTAATCCGTCCGTACCTTAATAAACTAATCTTGAGTGAGATGCCCATGTTACGGCGCGTCAGCGGTGACAATTTTAATTAAAGGGATGCCACACGACCGTTGCCTGTACTGTGCGCCGTCGCCACTACGTTGTTCTACGTATAAATAGGAAAGACATGCCATACGATGCGTTGAAACAATTGCGTCGCTCTATATTGAAGTCAAGTGAAGGCGTTGCGACGACGCAACGCACCGGCAACGCTCGTGTGACATCCCTTAATTTAAATTTGTCAACGTCGCATACATACGTCACAACATTTATTTCGACGAATCCTGTTCCGAGATTCTAGGCGGTAAAAACTCATCTTCGACTTGTTATACTATTGTCAACTTTTTGACAGCTCTTTTTGACTTAACAGTAATGGCGACCTATTTAAAAACAATACAAACGTCAAACTATATTACCGTCTACCTATTTTTACCGCCTGGAATAGAGGCCCTGAACCGTCATCTCATTCTAGATAGGCATATTACCACAGCTCATAGCGTTGCTTATATTACGTGAATCTAGCGAAATAGTCAATTTTGGTGGAGAAAATTGAAATTGATTTTTTGATCGAACGAAACATGATTAAACAAACAAATATGCCGTCAGTTGTTTGTTCCGATCCACTCCAGCGATAGATGGTGAAAGATTTGTACCATCTTGCTGCGTCTTGCCGCTAATCTTATCTATCTAATTTTGGTGATATGGAATACTTTTTTTTTAATTGTGATGACTTAGATAAGTAATTATCTCTTTAATATTCTAATTTCTATAATTCTATAATTCTCTTTAATTATTTGTGTTAAACTAAAAGATTCGTTTTCAGTAATTATAAAAAATAGTATAATTTTCTAATTTTTAATTATTGCAATATATTTATGGTGGCTTCTAATAACTAAAAAAAATATACTAATTAAGGATTATATTTTAAATAGCCCGATATGTTATTATTACTTATTGTTAATCGTGAGTTTTTCTTAGAAAAGTAATTTTGGTGGATAGCATCAATTTCGGTGGTACATCATAAGTAAAATCGTTAATCTTAAGAACTACTTGGGGGCATTAAGCGGCATTTTAACACTGTTTTAATTATGACTTATGATGCATTAAACGTATAATTGTGAACCCTGCTAACAAATTAAAAAATACCACCAAAATTAGAATAGATTGGCCTGTTGAAAACAACCCTAGGACAGTTTTATTTGCACTGGTCCCAATTTCCTTTTATTTACGAATGCAATAATTGTAATAGTTTAAAATACCCTAACTTGTACGGAATACAGATAGGGAATAATAAAAATAATAAAAAGCCTTTATTTCTATAGATATATGTTTAGATATGGATAGATAACTAAAATGTAAATCTAGTTGAGACTTAATAACTTTGTACCACGGCATATCAGTATATGCGACAAGTACGGGACACGACACCAAAATTGATTTTGGATTGAAAATATTGTTATACGATAAATATGAAATTAATAATAATTTTAACTTTGGTTCAACATAGTACTTTGAGTAAGATTATCTAAAAAATATACATATAGTTTTCCAATACACATACTTTATACCCCAATTATCACGTCCGCCGCTCAAAAATGAGGTCCAGATAATTACCCAGTTCATTGATTGCATGTCAAAGTGTCGTTCCACTTGAATGTCACTCGATCGTCGGTTTATAGAGTATTGAGGAGGGACCGGTCATTAGGTGTTTGGTGATGATGACAGTTCAATGTGTTATTCGTATATTGTTACACAGACACTACCGTGAAGGTTCGGCACTGTACGGTCGGCCAAGAAAGTGGACTACCGATCTAATTATTGCTAAGGTTCACACTTGTCATTGTCATAATATTATTGCAAGGGAAAATGAACGAATAAAATGAATGAATGAATGAAATGAATGAATGAAAGGGAAATGAATGGACGTGCAAATCAACTTCAACCATAGGGTGGTAGACCACATTTTTGTCCGGCTGTACCACGTCTTTTTAACGCGTTAAGCGCCGACGACACGTTTTGCGTTTTCAAATTGATTACAATCTCTAATTCGTGGCAGTCAATATTTTAGTGGATTACGTGCGTCGTAGAAGATGGTAACGCAAAATAGGGTTGACATTGATCAATGCCATCGCTAAATTTCACCCGTGCGAGCAGCGACACGCTAACTTTATGCAAGACGCAACCCACTTATTAACACGTGGTAGAACGTTAATTTACGCTTTAAGAAAATTTTAAAAAAGTTTTTCGTCGTATAGGTTTTACTAATTTGCAACCAAGCCGATTGTTTAACGTTCAATAGTGTTCATACTGTATACATAATATATTACTAGCGAATTAAAAGTGAGATCATTTGAAGAAGCAGAAAGCTTCTTATTTAATATAACTGTAAAATGGAAATTGATATCAATAAAAAACACTAATTTTATTATTTATTAGCGATAAAAGAAAGGGCTGTTTAAAAGAAGAACTAATTTAAATATCAATAAGATTATAAGCAACTAGCTGTCCCAGTGCCCACCTCGTTGGGAAATATATTTTTTTGTAATATACCTATGACACTCACGAATAACGTGGCTTTGTATTGGTAAAATAATTTTTAAAATCGGTTCTGTAGATCCAGAGATTACCCCTTACAACTTCACAAACTTTACCTCTTTATAATACACTCAGGAGCAAAAATAACGGGTCAGAGTGCGTTTTTCATAGTAAAGAGGCTATTTCGAAGCCTTGGTTCCTCGCCAGGGAAAGCTTTTAGTGAAATCTGATGATGAATACCTCGAGCATCGATACAGCACTTCCAGAGTGCCTAGGATACCCAACTGAATAAATCTGCGATTAACGCCGGAATTGAGCATGTCCAGAAAAACATCTAAAATGGCAATAAAATGTAAGGAAATCCAAGTGCTGACTCAAACTCTCCCGCTGTGGTGTTAACTGATTGTGCGATCAGTTAGGTATCATAAGAACTTTTGACCTCCTCTATTGAACCCCGCAGTATCCACCATTAAACCTCACTCAAAACAACTCCAGGCGAGGAACGAAGGCTTCGAAATAGTCTCGTTTGTATGAAAAACGCACTCTGACGCGGTATTTTTGCTCCTGAGTGTATTAGTATAGAAGTATAGATAAGCGTGCCGTTATTAGCGGTGTTATTATTTTAAAAGGTTTCTTACATAACGGTAGATTGAAAGTTTTAAGTTACCAATGTGGGAATGTACGCCCAGAAATGTGGTTTGTATGCTCTGATGGGACTCTTTAAACTCGCCGGTTGATAATTCGTTTGTCGAGTTGAAGAGTTTGTCCTTAGGGGAACCACATAACTGTACGGAAACTATTATATTACTTGACTCTCACCGAAGCGACACCCAGTCGTCAAGTCGTAGGCTATTAACCTGACCTTGCCGCGCAGTGTCGCAACCCTGTCTTGCTATTATGGTGTTAAAATGTACTCGTATATTGTAGTTAGTCAGTTATATTACAGTTCCTAGTTGGTAGTGAGTCTGCCTTCGAAGCAAGTGGGATTCAAGGGGATCTTTTGTAGCAGTTTATGTTTACATACTTTTGTGTTGCATTGTTTTACTTGGCAGAAATATCTTTTGACAGAATTACCTGTTGCATAGTTTCCTTCAGCATACAATCACATTCTTTTCTTATTCAGAATCAAGGCTTAGCATTTTATCGTTGATAATAATATTAATATAATAGAATGTTGATTTAGTTTAACATAAATTTTGGTATAAAGTTTTAACTTAACCTAACCTACTTTTCTGCCATTGTTCCGTTTCTGTTGGAATCGCAGTTGTAACCTAACCTAACCTAACCTAACCTAAAAACGTTTTTGCTAGTTGAAAAAAATATTATCTAGGTATAAACGCGAGTATTTATTTCTGAATATTTTGATATTACTTTTCTGAATATAGTTTTTTTTATCTATATTATTATGTTTATCTTCGTCTAATTACGTACAAAAAACCTACAGCTACATCTAGGACACAGCCAATTTGTGAAACACTGTACCCTGATATTAATTTATTTATTTAGTACCGCCGGATATCTTGGATCACCCCACGAGCAGCGACCAGGTGGCGCGCGAGGGGGCCAACGTGACCCTCCGGTGCGCGGCGCACGGCGTGCCCACGCCGCACGTGGTGTGGCGGCGGGAGGCCGGGGACTTGCTGCCTGCCTCCAACATCACTGACACTCAGAGTGAGTTGTTATCGTAAAAATATCATGTCCAGCAGCTCTATTCTACCCTGTTTCTCGCCCGTACTAAATAAGATTTATCGTAACGATGAGAATACGATAAAACCCATTTAGGCTGACATTGCTGAATTTCATAAACGTCTATTGTGTAGATTAGGTTAATTTATTTTTTTGTAATAATATAAATAAAACCGTTTCTATTGTAAAAACCGTTTTAGGTCAAACGATTTTATGCCATATAATACATTATGTGAAAAAACGATTATGGATTCCTATATAGACCCATGGTTTTACTGAGAATAACAGACCCTCAGTTATAGTGAATAAAAATACGACATCTACAGAACCTTAAAAAGGCGGCAAGACTTTTAATAGGTTCTAATGCATTTGCGACTATAAAAACCAATAGAAACCCTTAATTAATATTATTTGACTGAGCACGAGGGCAAGTCAGGCATCTTTGCGGTTGAAATCTGTTTCAGTATAGCCGGGTGGTTATTGGTGTGAATATTTACCTAGCCTCACTGAATTGTTAATGGCGCTAGTTTAAAGTGTAGAACCAGAGGGGCTATTGCCTAACTCGTAATCGCGATCGTTTTCATTTTGAAAATAAAAGGCTTGTCTGCATACAAAATGAAAACAATTGTCCACTTTGAAACCGATTGTTATTGCGAGTGCGTAAAGCAATAGCGACGCCAAAAACTGTTAAAGTAAAATTTGGTGCCTTCATTTTAAATAAAATAAATGTTTAAAAAAACAAAAAACCGCCTTCAAAAATGCAAAAAATAACTTCTTATAAAATGATAGGTACCTATAGGTAGGTCAGTCCAACTGAAGTCGGCGTCCCACATTATTTTAAACCAAAAGCCGATTTACAAACAGCAACACAGCTGAGTGACTATTGAAGATGAACAGAGAGAAACTGTCTCTTATGTAAAATCTATATTCATCTCTTTCTACATTTTCTAACTTCGGTCTTTAATGGGCAGTTAAGTGTGTGGTTGTTTGTACCTATCATTAAAATATTGTGGGACGCCGACTTCAGTTGGACTGACCTACCTATAGGTACCTATCATTTTATAAGAAGTTATTTTTTGCATTTTTGAAGGCGGTTTTTTGTTTTTTTAAACATTTATTTTATTTAATACTTTTTAGTGATCCTATTTATGCTGTTATGTAGTTCCACTTTTCAATAAATGAGAAACTATAGAAAATTTCGAGCTCGCCGCAAGCAACGCCACTGGAAAGTTACAGTCATATTTCAACAAGTAAATATTCTTCGTTGTAGTCGCTCAACTATCTTAATCGACATATCTTATCGTTATCGCCACCCTTGAAATAGGTATCGTTGAGGAGTTCCGGTGGCCATCTGTGGTCTTCATCATCAGGTCCACTTCACCAAGTGATACTTTCTGAATGCAAATGCTAGACTTGTTACTAAAAATACTAAAATCGCTTTATGTATGCCTACAATATTTGAGGAGTTCCCTCAATTCCTCACTGATCCCCTCATCAGATTCCGATTTGGTAGCAATGGGACCACCTCGAAAGTATACCCTATCAAACCAAAAAAGAATTTTCAAAATCGGACGACAATAGACGGAGTAATCGGTGAAGATACATAAAACTTCTTTGTTGATATGAAACTTTAAGTTATTTCAAGCGCGTCGCAAGCAACGCCGCGGGAAATACATAGTCATATTTCTACAAGTAAATAAACTTCGTAGTAGTCGTTCAACCATCTTAATAGAGATATCTTATCGCCACCCTTGAAATAGGTACCGTTGAAGAGTTCCGGTGGCCATCTGTGGTCTTCATCATCAGGTGCACTTCACCAAATGATACTTTCTGAATGCAAATGCTAGACTTGTTACTAAAAATACTAAAATCGCTTTATGTTTGCCTACAATATTTGAGGAGTTCTCTCAATTCCTCACTGATCCCCTCATCAGATTCCGATTTGGTGGCAATGGGACCACCTCGGAAGTATACCCTATCAAATCAAAAAAGAATTTTCAAAATCGGACCACAATTGACGGAGTAATCGGTGAACATACACAAAAAAAAAAAAAAATACATACAGTGGAACGTATAACCTCCTCCTTTTTTTGAAGTCGGTTAAAAATATGTTTTTGTTCTCTTGGAACAATATCAATTTAAAGTACTGCCTTGACTCGTCACCTCATTTGTAAACGTTTCTTCTTCTGACTTTCCCTATTTATTGATGTTTCTAAGGAAGTACCTATTTTATTTACGAGTGTATATAATAGTATATATTTATAACATGTATATAAATGTATAATAGACTGTGTTTATAATTTTTTATTTATTATTATTTACGTAAGAAAAAAACGATTGTTTCCTCTGATTTCAATTTTGTAGGTACTTCTTTATTTGTCTTTTGTTTGCTACAAGTTTTTTTTGTTTCTCATTCGCCCCAAGGTTAGCTGAAAGAGAACCGTAAAAGGGATAAGTTCGCCTTTGTACTACTTTTATTTCTGTGACTTCAATGTTTGTGTAATGTAATTAGGATAGAATAACTTACGGTATTTACATTCTAATTCGTCAGAATAGGTACTTTTAAGAAACCTATTTCATTAATTTTGTATTTGACCCAATAGTTTTGTTCTTAAAGTCTTTTTAAAATTGGGTTGGTTTTTTTTAATAAATTACAATAATTAAATGATATCTAATGATAAAAAGTGACTGTAATGCATTAAAACATACTATTTCAAGCGGTTTTCGCCTAACTCGTAAGATACACCTAGGAGGGCTTCAAGCCGAAAACGAAAGTCAAACAAAGGTTAAATATACTTTTACGTCGAAATATCTGAAATACATACACATATCAAAAAATAATAATGAAGAACTGCTTTAAAACCCTATTCCTCGAAATGGTTTTAGGTGTAGAGTACAGTAATTGTAATGAACAATCCCAATTGTCAAAATACAATAAAGTGTTTACATACCTACATAGATTTATTTTATTTAATGTTTATTGCACAAACGGATATACAAAAGGGCAGCTTAATGTCTTAAGGCATTCTTTGCCAGTTTACCTTAGAACAATATCAATAATTTCAAACTCATTTAAACAAAAATGTTTAATGCCGCCACAAGTTTGTTACTTTGGGGCTAAAATAAATACTTATCCCACTTTGATTTTAAACAAAAAATCTTAAAGACTTAAATAAAGATAATCATGATTTTCTAACAGGTATATAAGAATTTTGTAGCTCAAATTTTACTTTATGTCTTCCCTTAGCGTAAGTATTCTGGTAGTAGAATTTAATGGTCATATTTTAGAAGAAACGGCGGAACATGAAATTTAAACCGCCGCTAACTTTATACAATCCAGTACTAAATATATGGAGATTTTATGTATTTGAATCGCAAAAATCTCCACTCCCCACTAAATGCTCTTTTCTTGGGGAAATAAAGTAGGCTTTACGATTTTTTTCTTCCTTCTTCTTTAGCAGTAATTACAAATAGCGAAGTGAGTTTCTTTGTCCCACTTTCAGCGTCCAATATTCATTATTCAATTATTATAATTATCCACAAAATGAACCAACAACTTTTCTTTTAGCAAATTCTAAAGCAAATATCAATGTTTTTTCTAAGTATTTAAAAAACGTTTTTGATTACCTACTTATGGCTCCTCTACACATCGACAGTCGCATCAACCGGTAGATCAGCAAAGGTATCCGCAGATAAATTCGCGATCAACGATCGCGACAACAAACGGATCGGTGGCAGATGCTTCTGCCGACGTTAAAAATACCTACCACAGACAAGCAAATAACCCCGTCTACACGTCCGCGAATGCAGTTGCAGACAACATCTGCTGATGAATCCGTCGTCGTGTAGTGGAGGCATTACATACATATATACATATAATCGCGCCTCTTGCCCGTAGGGGTAGACACAGACCTGCCTTCTACTTACTACGAACCTTTGTAGTTACTTATTTATTATTACATAATTCATGTAACACACATTCATGTTACACATTAGTAACGTAAGCAATTTAAAGTAATATAATACGTCCTTTATATGTAATTATAATATAATAAGTCAATTATAAGTAATAATTTCCCTAAACCAAATTATACCAAACATAACAAGAGTAATATTAAACAAATTGGACGCGGGCACCTTCGCGATTGGACCACTCGGTTATTTATTTCCTTAAAAATATGTGTTAAAGGCCCATAAACCCACATAAAATAAAATAAAATAAAGAGTTGTGGTCCGTTTCCAGTCACGTCCATGTTATGTGTTAAAATACTTTAGGTACGCGGGTAGAGGTAAAGTTAAACGCTCACTGATTGGTAACGCACTGCTTCAATGGGTCCATATTGGAATTCATAATATCGTTTGTCCTAATCGTCATTTGTCATAATTCATCGTTTGTCATAAAAGCCATTTCACTTGTAGTAAAACGTTTTAGTATTGTTATAACCTAACCTAACCTAACCGAAGGTATTTTTGGAATGCTTTAAAAGTGGTCTGACTCAGCTGAAAACAAGTTTACGACAAAATATTAATTAGTAAAAATGAAGATTAGGACAAACAATATTATGGATCGCGAATGACACCCTGCTTTAATACGTCGACGCTTATACAATGAAACCTGCTGCTTGAAGGTATATCTAAAGCTACGTGTGCAAATACTTACAACAATATTTAGTGTGACATTTACTTTACCATGTCTTGAACTCATCTCGCAACTTACTCAAGTTCAATTTATTAATACGTGCCTGAGAGTTAAAAAATAACCGGCCGAGTTACACTGACCTGCACACGAAGGAAACCAATCTTGGTTGTCCTCTTTAAAATTATTTATTTTCCACGTCCCTGCATCGTAACGTGTACGAGTCAATTATCTTTAGGATCATTATTGTATCCGTTTTACCCTACTTACTCTCATCGACCGCACCCTTCGGGTCCATAGGTATACTCTTTACAAGGCAATTGTAATAGTTCACCCATTTTTTTACGTAACCTTAGTCTTGCCAAAGTACGTCGAAGTCAAACTTACCTTGCCTATATTTAATTTAATGTTACGATATCATAAATATTAAGAATGAACAGATTACAAAGAATAACATTCTAATAATCAAAACAACATTAACAAACATCTAATTAATGGTCAATGTAATATTTGGGATATTCCAAAATGTATAATTCAATTGATTATATACCTTTTATGCCAAAAATTTACAATTTATATTAAGGGTTAACAAAAAAAAATGTTTTCTCCTTTGTCCAAAGGTCGACTGGTAGACTGCTTCAGGGCAGATCCTCTCCAATTTGTCGCTTCGTAATAAATATTACAAGTGTTTGTCAAATGTTTGTAAACCAACAAAATAATAAATTTAGTCACACTTTGAGCATCTTCTACATATATCAAATCAAAACAAAAGAAAATCATTTATTTAATTATATTTGGACATTTTCCATAGATAGGTACCATAGATTGTGGTAATGAAGGTTCTCTGCCGTTTCGCCAAACAACGTTTCCAAACTGAGTCATTTCCTAACTGTTTCATTTGGGTATATGCTTTTTTTCTAAAGCTAAATATTTCAGGATTTTTTAAAAACCAATCTAATGTGAAATATTTACAGTTTTGGAAAGAAAAGCATTTGCCCAAATGAAACAGTTGGGAAATGAATCAGTTTGGGAAACGTTGTTAGGCGAAATGAAAGGACACCGGTAATGAAAAGGGCCTGAGCATAGCTAGGCTGAATTTGAGCTCACCCGTGGTCTGCCATGGAGATATTAGGTACATTAATTAATAGTTACATAAAACTAAGCTCATTTAGAAATATAAATGTGAAAACACAGTTTTAAATGAAATCCCACGCAAAACGTACAACGCTTAGCTACAGGAAACGTAACCTTATCTTTTCGCAATTAAAATTTGGTATTATCCTTAATAAACCCTTAATTAGGGAATCTTTTTCCAAAAGCTGTCTCGTTATAGAAGAGCCTCAGCGCGTGAATATTGTGTTCAGCGTCGTTTTACAACGCTGCATAGTTTAACATTCACAGTGCCAGCCATTCCGAATCCAATTTAAAATAGACGCCTCGGGGCGTCCTCGGCAGCAAACGTGTTAAGGCTTCTGTCCGCCTCTCCTCTGTAGTCTGCGGATTCAGATTAACTTGTTGTTTGATGACGTTCGCATTTCAAATTAAGTCAGAACATTTCTGTTTTAGAGAACGTCTTTGCGGTTTCTGCTAGCCATAAGTTCGATTCAACTTGAATTTAATGCTACAGAATTTGGAATATCGTTATCTATTCACTTAGTTACTTACCTTTCATTGACACTTACCGCAATATAAATAGGTCTAAATTAATATTAAAAAAAGGAATTCCATTACATCATAAATGTTGCTAACTTGCTATTATTTTTACAAGCTTTTATGTAATTTGCACTGTTTGTATTTATGTAAGTTGCCCGTCTAAATTAGCATATCAATTTTGAATCCGAACCCGTTAATGGAATTGGCTGAAATTTGACCCACGTATGTAAACCAGATGATAATATAATATTATGGTATTTAAAAGCTGATCTGATGATGGAGTCGGACGGTGGCGATAGGATCCCCACTATATTTTACGTAGACCCACTGTGTTGTGACTCGTTAGTTTGGTCTTGATAAGCCGGTAACGACTTTGCGAAAGTCTACAACAAAAGCTGGTCCCAAAATAGTTTTTTTGACAGAAACTTACTTATGTGTGCGTGCGTAGATTCCTCGGTGAGCGGTGCGGTGCTGAACCTAGTGAAGGTGTCCCGGCTGCATATGGGTGCATACCTGTGCATCGCGAGCAACGGCGTGCCGCCCTCGGTCAGCAAACGCGTCATGCTCGTCGTGCACTGTAAGTACACAACCAAATTCTTATTCATAGCCATTATTTCAGCTGAACGACGTCCACTTTAGAAGTATGATGATGCCGTTGGTCCGTAGTAACCCTGCCCTTCGAGGCAACCTTTTCCGGCGCCTATATTCCCGGTAAGAGTAAATATTTGTGTCATGAGTGCGACTATTTGTTCTTATAAGTCTTGAATACTCTCTACGTTTTTTTAGTATTCATTTCTTGATAAATTTATGTTACGTAAAATATATATGCGTCCTTTTATCAATAACTAGCTGAAGACGGTTTAGCTGTTAGTCTTATTGGCATTGCCCTAAGCACGTAAATTAGAACAATCCCACACGATTAAAAAAAATTAAAATGTCATCTTTTTTAACAGAAAATAGTAATTACCCTGGAAAATGTTTCTACGTATGAATAATTTTGCATAAAACATACACAGACACAGATTAAACAGGTTAAAACTGTTTTGCTTGGAAAAAAAACAAGTAAAATAAAATACAGACCGCATGCACTTTCAATTTTTATTGTGTTACGTAAGCTTTTCAACTGGAAACATTGTGCCTCAATACCACGCATTGCTCAACTGCGAGATAAAGTATTCGATACAAATAAAACACTTAAAAGAAATGGAGCGGGGCGTATCATGTTCACTATTTTTAGCAGCTGGCGGCGATACTTTCCGTTCCCGCGTCTTGCGTGACCACACTAAACGACCAACTTTTACTACATGCCATTTGCTTGTGATAAGTCGATGTGTTTTATCAATGAAGATTCAAGGCGCAATGAAATATTTTTTGATAGGTACTAAAATTATATTTCTTGTTCAGTTCTTGATATTATTATCATATCACCTTACGGTTTATGATTCACGTTGTTATAAAACACGTATGTCACGTTGTTTATACACTCAGGAACAAAAATACCGGGTCAGAGTGCGTTTTTCATACAAACGAGACTATTTCGAAGCCTTGGTTCCTCGCCAGGGGATGTTTTGAGTGAGTTTTAATGGCGGATACTCCGAGGTTCAATAGAGGAGGTCAAAATTTCTTAAGATACCTAACTGATCGCACAACCAGTTAACACCACAGCGGGAGAGTTTGGGTCAGACCTTGGATTTCCTTACATTTTATTGCCATTTTAGATGATTTTCTAAACATGCACGATTCCGGCGTTAACCGCCGATTTATTCAGTTGGGTATTCTAGGCACTTTGGAAGTCCTGTATCGATGCTCGGGGTATTCATCATCAGATTTCACTAAAAGCCTTCCCTGGCGAGGAACTAAGGTTTCGAAATAGCCTCTTTACTATGAAAAACGCACTCTGACCCGTTATTTTTGCTCCTGAGTGTATTTAATTTGCTTAATCCAGCATCACAACTGTATTTTTAGTACAATTTAGATATTGTTTATTTAGCCATAAGCTTGCGTTTTAACATCAGCTAGAACATTTAACTTTTCGTGTACATGCATTTACACTCATCAAAAATATCTTTATTTGGAAAATGTTCAATGTATTGCACGCAGTATATAATTTCAAAAATGTGGCTATTTAATCTTTTGACATTCTTCATGTGTGTATTACAAACTTGGCAGACGCACTAGAGTGTCTTAAAACATACGTCTTGCTGAGTTAAAACTTGTTCTACCTTAGAGAATTCTCAGAGCCCGGGATGAGTAAAGAATGTTGGGTTGTATATAGCAGTCTTGCTAGAGAAATTTTGTTCCGTATATGTGGAAACTATTTCAGCTAGTGTCTGAACTACCGTTTTATTCTATTTGAGATTCTACTGCTGTTTTGTGATTTAAAAAAATAGTACACATTCATGCACTTAGTGATTTATGAACACTATGATTTCTAATACACTATTAAACTTAATCAAAGTAAAGTTTTTAATCAAATATTAAGAAATAAATAGTACTTCCATAAATAATGGCGTAAAAATTTAATTGGTTTGCTCTACTTAAGCCGCCATTTACGGTGCGTTACTCGGAGAGGATGGACAGTAGCAGGTACATAAAAGAAAAATACATTTCTTCACTACACACGCAAGACACACAGAAAATAGTAAAAACAGGAAGCAGCAATAAACAGAGTAGTAAGTGTGTCTTTGCGGCAGGGAATCGGACACTGGCTGAATATAACGACGACGCGCTGGCCTAGTTGGTAGTGACCCTACCTACGAAGCTAGCGGTCCTGGGTTCAAATCCCGGCAAGGGCAGTTGTTTGAGTGATGAGCGCGAATATTTGTTCCTGAGTCAAGGTTGTTTTTTATGTATCAGAGTTTAGTTTGGGACTAGGTCAATTTGTGTGACATTGTCCCCTGATATTTATTCTTATTATTCAGATATTTATCCAATTTTCCGTAAGTTGGGTTTTTTATAATAAATATTTAAATATAAAAGTAAAATAACAATACTATTATAATTATTAATATTTATAATACGAGGTGTAAAACACCTGCAGCGCTGATTTTCAGCCATCTCCGAGGACAACAGACGGACAGTACAATAAACGAACAAATACAAAAATATATACTACTACATACAATCGTACTTGTGCGGTGCCAGCCGATTGTTCGTTTTGTGTTTCTGCTTTTCAAATTCAAATATTATTTGACTTAAGTAATGGACAAAGGATCAATTATCCATAAATCATCCATTATTGGTTCATTAATGCCTTTAGCTAAAAGTATCCAACATTATGCCATTACGTTATTTCAAGCAATCAAAGTCTCATATTATATATAGGCTTTGCTGTGCTCGAGCGGACACGCGCCTTATGTACCAACCTTAGTCAAGATATTTAGATCGCTCCCTAACTGGGCAACACAGCGGCGGAACACCACCAGTATGCAATATTTTATCACTGGGCTCGCATTAAAGAATCTGCGCGTGCCAAACGTACTCAGGTCACACCAGTACCACCGCAAAGTGATCGAGCACCAGCACCTTCCACTACCACCTATGTTCTTTCTTACCTTCTCTTATCTTATTTTACAGATGGACCCTTTCGGATACACTTCGACTCCTTTAGGATTATATGTAAAGTTACCCTCTTACATATGTTTCCTCACGACGTTAATCCTTCAACGGCTAATATACATGAGTAAGATAAACTCATTGATTGGTACGAGTACATGGTGACCGTGGGGGTTCAAACTCGGTACCTGACGATCACGAGTCGACCCCCTAAGCCATTAGGGTTACGGACGCTCTCTACCTACGTCGTTACAATGCAATATCGTGAAACTAACAAATTAAATAAGGAGCAAAATGCACCTTCTATGTAAACCATTAAGTCCGTTACTTAATTTGTTAGTTTCACGATATTACATTATAAACGACGCTATGTTACTTGTCTTAAAGAGATTTAATGTCTATTTTACACGTTTTATTGTTACAGTTCCACCAATTATGACAATACAGAACCAGCTAGTGGGTGCAAAGGAGGGGGACACCGTGCACCTTGACTGCCACTCTGAAGCGTTCCCGCGGTCCATCAACTACTGGACGATAAACGACCAAATCATATCACAGTGTAAGAAAAAATATGTTTTACTGGGCATACGCAATTAACCCCTTACCTACTTGAATTCGCTGTCCATATAAAAGGTATAATTGAGGCCAATAATTATCTCATTTCTGATATTTCTTATAACATACCGAGCGTTCCAAGAAATGTTATGTACTAGTTGATATTAAAGTTCTAAAACGGGACTTAATCGCGTATAACATTATAATTATCTACCTCGACGTTTCAATCGTGTTGCAACGGTCGTGGTCAGGAGCGGACTGAAGAGCGCTAGTCTAGACTAGTACTAGTAGTTTTAAGGCTAGTCTTCATAATGTTGCGTGCGACTACCCGCACTTGGTCTTGTTCTTGTTTTTTTGGTGCTAGTTTTACCACAAAAGACATTTCTCGCATTTCATCGACAGGCATTACGCCATGTGGGGAATGCCCATGTGAAAATTACAAATCGGTAACAAATGAGAGTCGATGTAACAACGGGATCCCGAAAAAACCATATCCTTTTTGAGAGGTTTGGTAGAAACATTAATAATATCTGAGAATCAACCGTGAATTGGCCGTAAACAGCATTCTATCAACCCGGTGTGAAATAACAGAAGACAATTTAAAACCCGTCGTCGGTCTGTGTTTTGATACTTTAGGTCATTACTCGCTTTCTTGGACATTTAATATTGTTCCTAGGTATTGAAGGCCATAATAATTATTCAAAAACAATAGACAGTAATTTACAAGTTGACATTTCTTTTTAACGTATATTAAAACATGAATCTCACACAAGATCAACATTTAAATAGTGTAGTTAGTATGTGTGTAAAGTAAGTAACAGCACAACATTGTAATGGGAAGGTGAAACCATAGATCACATAGCATAAGAGGCGTTTCATCTTAGTCTTCGCCTCGTATTTGCAATCTTGAAATGGTGGTCTTGTGATCGCGAATATCTATGGGACTCTGATCCCACTTACTGGAATCCGTGGGCTCGTTTGCCTTCTCAATGCCATAAAAATATACCTGCCACAGATCTTAGTAAATTAAACAGAAATTTGAGATTCATTTATTTTATGGCTTTGTATGAATAATTTTTATATTAAATGTTCCGTTTTGAGGTACAATAGAGCTATTTCTAAATCATATTCTTGATTTAGAAATAGCCATTGTTGTTGGCTGAAAGCTTGTTTCTCTCGCAATTCATTGTTATCATAAGAATTCTAACCACAAATTGACATGACTTTGCCAGTTCAAAGTTATTTACATCGAGAAAATGTTACAAGCTGTGTAACAGACACCTGGAGGAAGTATAATTAGCGTCTATTTATAAGCAGCGCGGCTAATTTTGCCTAGATCTAGCTTAAGGTTTATTAAACGGGACCCAAACTTAAAATTATCCGGGATATAAAGTATTCTAATTTTAAATCTATTTAGCAGTTAATAAGGCCAACACGGATCGAGTGTTCTAATTTTAAAAAGTATCTATTAACCTGTATCAACGACAAACTGTATTCTTGTTAGACTACTATAGAGTTCGACGTTTATGGTTTAGTTTAGGGTACAATGTAGGTGTATTGGCTTAAAGGAAATACCCTTCTGAGCAAGCACTCAATTTTCTTTTAGTTGTCTTTAGGTTTATATGGAAATTTTATCGATATCCATTGATCTTATATGAGACCGGAAGTAAATAAAGTCAGAGTTATATTTGGGAATCAATCAGTGATTTGATGTTATGTAGGTGTATATTTGACTAAAATTATTAGTGTCGTGGTATGTACGTATTCAAAGGTTGGTATTATTGACTGTTCCAGTAATTAGGAAGAGATGAGATCATTATGGCTTAGACTATATTTTGTCAGTGTTTTCGACCGTGTACATCTCGATTATCTTTGAGAGAACTTTTTACCTTTAACAAAAATCCAGAGAAACTAATTTTCGTATGTACAACATTCGCAGGAACGCTACTAGTAGGGATACTTTACAATGTTTTTTTTACACAGCGGACAAGAGATTTGAGATCACAGCAATAGAGAGAGGCTATGAAGTAGACATGCGCCTGAAGATCAAGAAAGTGATCCGGTCCACTTTCGGTACCTACAGCTGCATATCCAAGAACTCTCTTGGGGACACCGATGGGACAATCAAATTGTACTGTGAGTATCAAAATTCAAAATTCAAAATATTTATTCAGTAAATAGGCCACGTGAGGGCTCTCTTATACGACGGAATATCATGTCATGTTCAGTTAATGTAGGTCCTGGGTTCAAATCCCGGTAAGGGCAGATATTTGTGTGATGAGCACGAATATTTGTTTCTGAGTCATGGATGTTTTCTATGTATTTACGTATTATATTTCTCTATATAAGTATTTATATCGTTGTCTAGTACCCATAGCACAAGCCTAGAGCTTAGTTTGGGACTAGGTCAATTGGTGTGACATTGTCCCCTGATATTTATTTATTATTTTATTATTTATTTAGTTAATGTACTAGCGCTTCGGACAAGACAATCATCAAAAGTATAAGTCTATCATACATTATATAATTTTATATATAACGTAGGTATTATTATTTGGTCTAATAAAAAAGAGAAAACTATATATATATATATATATATATATGAATTTAATTTAATTATTACACCAAAAAAACATTTCAAATTATAGTAAAATTCACTCTATTTCAATCGTTTATAAAAAATACAAATAATAAATATAAACGAAAAAAACAATCAAAATACCAAAATTCATCATTCATAATTTCATAACACACATATTCATATTCATATATTCACATATTCATAATTTACAATATGAAAACAGTATACAATTTCTACAAAAATATATTATTAAAGTTGCCTCGTAACATGCTATTTATGGAACATTAAAAAATGCACGTTATGAGTTGTAATCTTGAAAATACCTAAATTAAATTATGTTACGCTTAATAATTACTGTTATATTTACTCTAGACATCTAAAAGACTAATAACAGGTTTGGACAAAACAGTTTTTACCACTTTCGCCTCTACGTGGTTTGTCAACGATCAATCGTAACTTTGTATCAAATTCACGTTGATGTATCTTTTTTTTAGCTACGAGTTCTTTCTCTTCGGTCGATCGCACTTTGAGATCCCCAATATCAACGTTTTCAACATCCTCAACGACAAAATATTCTGTAGAATTAACTCAAGTACGTGGCTTGATTTCTCAGTTTGCGAACCAGGAGCACCGTCCCAGAACTCAAATATATACATTCTTGCAAATTTTGTTATACCTGAAATGAAAAGGTCATGTATTAGAAGAGAATGTTGATAGTTCTTTACGGGGGTAGCAATATCGTAGCACTGCTACGAGTTCCGTAGATGGTTTCTGGTCAAGGGTCCGGCCAGTAGACAATATGAAATAATAAACTAGCCTCTATGAGCATTCTATTAGGTACAGAGTCATATTTACATTAATTTAGCAACATAGTTAAACCCTTACGTGAATGTACATAGTAGACAAATACTTTGTTTGTAATTAAGCATAACGTAGAACCTCAAACAATTTCATATTATTATAAAAACATGTTACAAAATAGTACAGATAATAATAATACATACCTTTGTCAACAACTTCCATAATAATATAAAACCTACCTGTACGTAGCTGTTACGATCGTCTTTATTTACTTACAACTAAACTACTTGCGTGTATACCGGGTGTACAATCCAAATGGGTCAGTATGGAGAAGTCGGAAACTATGAGAGATAGCGAGATCTGTTCTTAGGAACCATGACGTCGATTTTAGATTTAATAATAATTACATTCAATTTTTTTTATTAACTCTCATACATAACCGGGATTCGAACCTGGTCAAAATCAATGTGTATAAATTCTGCAACTCGCATGAAGCACAACACTAATGGAATCTTGTTTAAAGTATGAGAGTTAATAAAAAAGTTTCGATGTAATTATTATTAAATCTAAAATCGACGTCATGGTTCCTAAGAACAGATCTCGCTATCTCTCATAGTTTCCGACTTCTCCATACTGACCCATTTGGATTGTACACCCGGTATATCTGTAGTTGTTGTTCTTGATTTATTGCTCATAGGTGGATGTCTGTAATTGGCACTGTTATCTTGTTAATTTACTGCTTTTATGGATTGTAATGTACTGTTGATATCCTTAATTAATAAATAAATAAATAAATAAATAAAAGATTAATACAGAATTTATCCTGAGATATATGTCGTAAACAAACTTTCATTTTAATGACTTACTTATAACGCTTATTACGAGTGGCAGATGCGTTCACTTTGAATTTCCGAAACGTAATGATTATTTCACATAATTTGCAAACTATTTATAGTTTATAGATGTATAGCTACTATTGAGTAATTAGGCATAGAGAAATTACAGCTGGACTAAACCAACAATCTGGACTTATGGCCTTCTACAGGAGCAGTGGAATAGCACTAGACAAGGAAAAAAAAGCTGATGCAATACTAGACCTCACAGCATCATCCGCACGGCTAATCTGAATTGACAATGTCGCTCAAAGACCCTTTTCAATAAACAAAAAAAATACTTTTCGCAAGGACGTGCCAGGCGGGTGCTCTGTTCGTAGCAGATGTTCGTTACGTAGCGGATAAAGGCTGCTACGCGCGTAGCTTTACTTGACAATGAGTGAACTAAATAAATTATTGTCAGTTGTTATGAACAAGCGGCCAAATGGATATCTGACCCTCAATGAAACTGTGTCACAGTAACGTTATGATTCAAGTCGTAAGAAGTGTCGAACAAATTTTTTTATAATGCCACTGCGACACTGTTGTATGGTGGGTATGGGTTCCATTGGGCTGATAGTACACACGGACAAATGGAACTCTGACCCACGATATAACTATGTGAGTGACATAACGTCACTGTGACCAGGAAACATTTTATCACTTTTCGAGTCTATTATACGATATTAGGGTCCAACAGTGGTAAAGGAGTTTATTAGTTGAGTTAACACTGCTGTTAAAATATATTTTTTCAATTTTCTCCAGGAAAAATGTTACTATAAAATATAACGATATTAAAAGCCACTAAAGCACTGTTTGTAGGGTTTACAGTGAAATTTAATTAGGGAAAAACACTGCTACGAGCTGCTCTCTAGTTGCTAGCAAATCTTGGCAACGGAAGTGCTAAGCATGCGAAAAGATGTATTTAATTTAACTACCGCTTATAAGCATAGATCTATTTCAATAAGTTGACAAAGTATGACAAATTTATTGCTAAAACCATATCGTAAAAATAAGCTTGTTTATTATATGTTATGTATTGTTCATACTACGAGTATTATTAACATTTGTACCAAATTTACTGAGAAAACAAGAGGATTACTTGACAGCCAATCGATTCAGATTATCATCGAGGTTCGGTTAATTGGGTCTCGGACATCTCATTGAAATAGATTTCCTTGGAAACGAAAACAATTGGCTGAACAAACAATTGAATTAAACAAAAACAAAAGACTTGTTGGTAAAGGAGAAATGCATTGAGCTTCAGCATCCTTGGTTTTATAAAATGGACCCGAAATGGTGTCTTTAAAGGCTACGGTAGCTTGAAGTCTGAAGATAGACCACTTAGACTTCTGTAAAATGTTAAGGTTAAAGAACTTTACAATATTGAAAGAAAATAAGAAAAAGAACCGCAGGACACAATAATCATTACTATATTTACGAGTAACACCTACAAACAATACAAGCAAACTTAGGTGTCGCGCAAAATTAAACACTTATTTTTAATGCTTTTAAAATCATTAGTATAACATAATTTACCTTTATGTTATGTATTGTTTTTGGTTGGTTTTCAATAAAACGTGTACTGTATTGAAATTCAAAATTTATTGCAAAAACTTGTATCATTCTATTGAAGGGGTTTTCTCGGCGCAACCTAACCTCACCTAACCTAACCTAACCTAACCTAACCTACGTATTTAATACATGTTTAAAATATCCTGAAAACAACATGGTTTCAGCAGTACGAGTACATAGCGTTAGATGAATTTTAATTCGATTAAATGATACCATCGATGTAGTGTTTTGATTGATTGATTGAATCGATGAAGTGAAATCCGATAAAATGATGGGGGTAACCCATACTTATCATATCAGTCATTTTTTCAAACTAATGATCATAAAACTAAAGCTATAAAGATTACCTATATCAATACGATCATAATCAAATCGCACAAAGACGGTATTAAGTAAGCCAGTTAATAAATTATTTGTAGCTCCAGCAGGAATCCTTCAGAGTTTATAGGCAGTGATTTTGAACCGTGCCAGTAGTTTTTATGTGTCTTAGAGTGGGCTTGTGATTACCGTTAACTTTATTTTATTGAAAGGCAGATAATTTTATTTATGCTTGTGTGGATGGTTTTACGATGTGGTATTTACCAAAAAAAATGCTTTAGGGGCAAACGTGCAATCAGGTCCAAACACCTGGTACTTGGTACCTTGGTGGTTTGGTACCTATTTATAACCACATTGTTTTTTTCTTTATTTATTAAGAAGAGTAAAACGCTTACTTTCAGAGTTAATATCTCCTAAAACTCCGAACAGATTTTTATTAAAACTAGCTAAAGACCATTTTAATTAAACTCCAAATCGGTTTATCAATTTGGGTGCTACGATACCACAACCAGACACAAACATACACAAACATACGGATACACGTACACACATTTAACCCCTCTCCTGTTGCTGCCTCGAGGGTTAATTGATAAAAGTATAATTGTCTTAGCAAAAAAGTACCCAGGGACTATTAAAATTTTAATTTCCCTGCTAAGTACTCAGGTCTTCGTTATCTCAAAGTTTTTATTCAAGCGACTAGAAAGTTGGTCACCTTTCGCCTCGGCACTGTCTGGACTTTAATATTAATAAGAGCGGTATCAAAACTTGTGTATAATGAACTACAGGATTTAGAGTCCTTATTTGAAAGTAAATCTCCTGTTTTAGGACGAAGTGGTTTTGGATTGAATTGGGGATAAACTTTAATTGCAAGAATTAAGAAAAATGTTAGTGGCACTTAAAGTGAAAGACGAACGTGATGAAGTCAGTTTATGTAGTTACATCCTAATTTCATTCGTACGTGTATTCTATGTACATACAGCACTCCCAGCTTCCTAATAGCTTTCGGCTGACTATTGCTATCCTCATATAGTATATTTGTCACGCCAGTTTCATAGGAAAACGAAGATTGCTGATCGCTATTAATAAACTTGGTGTACTTTAAATTACGAGTTTTTATCGGCATTTTTTCGGCATCAGTTATTATTACCGAAAACCGTTTTAAAACTATAAGGTACCTAACAATGTCGCTATTTAAAAAAAAATACTTATATAATTATAATTTATATGTAAAAACAATGATATTTGATAATCAAAAAGAAAACTTTATTTGGTGCAGCAAGAGTGCACATCACAATAAGGTTAAGAATTAAGTATTAAGTAAGAAGTAAGTATTTTGACGACGCGCTGGCCTGGTGGGTAGTGACCCTGCCTACGAAGCTAGCAGTCCTGGGTTCAAATCCCGGTAAGTGCAGATGTTTGTGTGATGAGCGCGAATATTTGTTCCTGAGTCATGGATGTTTTCTATGTATTTAAGTATATATTTCTCTATATAAGTATTTATATCGTTGTCTAGTACCCATAGTACAAGCCTAGAGCTTAGTTTGGGACTAGGGCAATTGGTGTGAAATTGTCAACTGAAATTTATTATTCTTTAAAAACTTGTATCAGGAGAACCCGCTCTTCCAAATACAATGGGTTTGAAAAACTTCCTAGAGTTAGAAACATTTGCATTACAATTTAAACTAGAAAGACAGAGAGAAAAGAAAAGCAAAAACAGTAATAATACTACACTCCAGTTCACAAATGCAGCCACAAAAATAGGTTTGTTGTAAGTTTGTGAAGAAGGGAAAGAATAATATAAGTTAAACTAAAAGGCTACTATCCCCATAGTAGCCTTTTAGTTTAACTTATATTATTATATATTAATTAACTTAGGTGTGTATGTGTGTGCGTATTTATAAATTAAAAATGCATATTGCAGGCTAATTGTAACTATTTGTATGCCTAACGGCAAATTATGTCGCTCTAAATTAAGCTGAAATCTATATGTACATCTATGTTTGACAAAAGTCGTAGTAACGTATTAAAATGAGAGTGTTTGAATTGACTACTGCCTACCCGACTTTGAAATGAAGGCGCGAGGGTGCGAGCTGCGAAAACTACTAAAATGTACAGCCACTTATGATTTCGACCGTATAACGCATACCTTCCACGAATTTCAACTCCGTTACGACAATTTTGCACTGCGACGAATCGTTTTATTTTTCGCGAAAAATAAAAAATCGGGTCAAGTGAAGTTTACATACTGCCGGCTCTCTCCACTAATTTAATTTCGCTTTGTTTTAACTGTAGACATCTGTTCAATTTTCTGTTTCAAATTTAGTAAATCCCTTAAAATTGACCCTTATTAATTTTATGTAAATATTATACCACGTAATTTATGTGACAACTTTATCGAATACGAATCTTCTTAGCGCGGGAGTACTTGTGCACGACCAACGAACGCTATGGGTTGTTGCTAATGTCCAATCATACTTTCTGATTAGGGTACACATTTGGCTTAGTTTTATCGGAAAAAAACAGTTGCGGTATTATTTCGGTTGGGCATGAAATTGCGGCAGAAACTGAAACCACGTTAAAGCATAATTTATGAGTGGAGGCTATACTATGTTTTTGTTAATTTAGTACCTATTCAACCGGTAGAAAAGGGCAATTAATAAAAAATAATAAATAAATATCAGGGGACAATGTCACACCAATTGCCCTAGTCCCAAACTAAGATCTAGGCTTGTACTATGGGTACTAGACAACGATATAAATACTTATATAGAGAAATATATACTTAAATACATAGACAACATCCATGACCCCAGGAACAAATATTCGCGCTCATCACACAAACATCTGCACTCACCGGGATTTGAACCCAGGACCGCTAGCTTCGTAGGCAGGGTCACTACCAACTAGGCCAGCGCGTCGTCAAAAATGACAATGTCATATAAAAAGTATATTCAGCAATTATAAAAGAGTCCTCGTCTTATTGGCATGACATTTTAATGGATCCTTTGGTTCTAGCAGTAAAAACTAGTAAACAAAGTATAGTTTACGAAATATAATCTGCTCCAATTCATGTTAACGTTTTATATTTATATACATGTGATAACGGATTGATTAACATTCATCGGTGCAAATAATATTTCTTAAATTAAGTATAACGTCGGCGATACTGCAATACCGCGTTACCAACAAATTTAGTAGGATGCAATATACACCTTGTTTCGCAAGTTAATAAGGTTCATTATGCAACTTATAGGATTTGTTACTTACGCGTTATTGCAGTATCACTGACGATAACTCACTTTGCAAGAATTGTTTTATTCGCCTGCTCGCAAAGTATCATGGGACCAAGCAAGCGCGAAAAAGGCTACGTTCTGCACCAGTCCCAAAAAGTGCTGTAACATGCGTTAAAAAATATATTGCGAAAGCGGTACAGTGCGATTAGTCTTGGAAGGTGTATCTTACTCGCTCTCATTATTAAGAGCAAGAGAGAAATACAAACCCGAAGCAGAAGTGCTCTAAGTGCTCACAGACAACTATCAGCCCAATCGAACCCTGACCCCCATAGAATGTTGTCACAGCGACATTATAAAACAATTTGTTCGACACTTCTTACGATTTGAATCATAACGTTACTGTGACACAGTTCTATAGTGGGTCAGGGTTCCATGGGCAGATCATTCTTATAATTTCCGTACTCTTAACCAAAATAACCACGAAATAAGTTGTATTTACCCTGGTACTGTTTTTAACAGCGCTATCGGGCAAGTTCGATGAAGCGCAGTACAACGAGGTGGAAGACGACACGCCCGACGTGAGCGAGCTGGAGGCTCTCAAGCGCAGCGCCGCGGGCGCAGTGTGCCTCGCGCCGCCGCTGCTTCTCCTGCTTGCGCTCTAACTTTGTATATACCTAATATATTGTTACTGTAATATTGATGCACTGTTTTATTATCCCGACCTGCGGGCATGGTATGGTTGCGTTTATTGCGTGTCAAAATGTGGAAACAACCATCATTCTCGTGCTTATGGAAATGTCAGAAAGTGACGGATGTTATATCCAAATGTTGTTACGTGATAAACGCAGCCATAATAGGCCCCCTGACCTTATTGCTTTCATAAGGGTGGCTACACACAGCATCATTTTTTTTTCATACTAGCATCGAACTGCAACCGAATACACTAATATTTGTTAGGAAAAACGTGCAGTACGATGCTGTGAGAGTCAGCCTTACGCATTTTGACAAAGAAAAAGAATAGGATTCCATACAAAAACATATCAATTTAGAATACTAAAAAATCATCCAATAAAATGTATGTGTAAAGATATTACGTCTTACAAAACAACTACACTCAGGAGAAAAAATACCGGGTCAGAGTGCGTTTTTCATACAAACGAGACTATTTCGACGCCTTGGTTCCTCGCCAGGGGTTGTTTTGAGTGAGTTTTAATGGTGGATACTACGAGGTTCAATAGAGGAGGTCAAAAGTTCTTAAAATACCTAACTGATCGCACAACCAGTTAACACCACAGCGGGAGACTTTGGGTCAGCACTTGGATTTCCTTACATTTTATTGCCATTTTAGATGTTTTTCTAAACATGCACGATTCCGGCGTTAACCACAGATTCATTCAGTTGGGTATGCGAGGCACTCTGGAAGTCCTGCATAGATACTCGAGGTATTCATCATCAGATTTCACTAAAAGCATTCCCTGGCGAGGAACCAAGGCTTCAAAATAGACTCGTTAGTATGAAAAACGCACTCTGACCCGTTACTTTTGCTCCTAAGTGTATATTCATTTTATTTATTTATTTTAAAAGTCTTGTATATAGGCCCTGTAGGCACTTTTACAAGTCTGAGTCTACCAGCGCTTCCAAAGAGACCACTGTTGAGAAGAAGCGCCGCAAGAAACTCAACAGTAAGTCGTTTTTTCCAAATAAATCACATTACAATACTAAACTTAAGCTACACTATATTTGTTTCATCTCACGAAAGCGGGTTTGCCATACTCGTGTGTGTAGGTAGATGGAAGTACACGTTGTCTCTGAGAGCGTAGCTTTTGTCACTAAGCGAGGCCTATACGTGTTAAAACTACAAGTGTGGCAAACCCGCATTCATGAGATGAAATTACGAGTCCTTGTACCACCACAACAGACAGCTTTTTACTAGCCGCAGATTTTTCCAAATCAGACCGCTTTTCCTATTTTTAACATAGCTTATCCGATGATATCTTTTACATTAACATATAGATAGTAGAAACTAGTGCAGGGCACGTCTGACTTCTGCCATCTTACCCACTAAACTGCCGCCGTCAAGCAGCAGTGTTTTCCTGACTACGGCAAAGCAAAAAGGAGGGTTATGATTTTGAACGGTAGGTTTGTAGGTATTAATGTTTCATCTGTTCTCTCATAACTTCTAAATCACTTATCAAAGATTTAAAAAATAATAATCATAAACTAAAAACCCAACTACTGAGAAAGTATTAATCAAGAAAATATTCTCATCTGAAATTGTTTAAACAACCAATATTTATCGTCTAATAAATCGACAACTTACACGTTATATGTTTTAATGAATTTAATACACATTCATAGTAATGTTTAGGGAATAGCCGTGGTCATATGTCACCTTGAACTTATGAACTACTTAGTAATTGACTGGAATTTGGTATAACTACAAATGTAAAACCGAAGACAATGCATTACGGTATCTAGAAGCAGATCTGATAGTGAAGTCAATAGGATCTCCGCTCCGCTCCGCTGTAATTAATGTAGACCCATGAAGGTCTTGTCAGACACAATGCTAATGGGTCAATTAAGAATATATGTTATTGTTTATCTCAGCCCTATGATCATAGCTTTTGTGCCTTTTTACGTGCTCCATTTGGGTAGTGTACAAGCAGCTGTGTTTGTATTGTTGTGTTTTGGTGTAAGTAAGAAAATTTCATTTAGAAGCGTTTTATTTTAGGCAACAGGAATGGCAACGCATTTAGTCTTGAGATGGCAAATTATTTTACCATCTGGGCCTCTATAAAACAATATTGCTTTGGACATATATATTCTTCATTCTTTACATATTATCGTATTATCAAAGTTACTAAAGCTCTTATTTACTTGTCGGTAAAAACACGTCTATCTAGCTTATGTATCGAGTTTAGAGCTGTCATTCCTTTTAGGTTAATATCTCTTTTGCGGACGCGAATCTTTTGTACATAATTAAAGTTAAGCAAACTAGATTAAAATCGATGTGATAATCAAGTCAGTGTTCATATTTCAAATGGGGTTGTTGACCCCAGGATCCCTCAAACGACGCTTTGAACCCGCCGCCGAACGGCTCTTGGGAAAGATGATCATCATCCACCGAGTGCGTCAGTAAGACAGCCCGTCAGGATCACGGCTAGCGATTATTACGCACAGCTTGCAAAGCGTTTGCAAAATTGAGATTTCAAATAAATATCAATAATCAAATGTAAAAAGCTCCTTTGAATATACTGACTTTAAATGATAAGACTTTGTTTGAAACCACCTTAAAGAGGTCCCACACGGGCGTTGACGGTGCGCTGCGTCGTCGCCGCTGTGTTGTTCTACTTATAAATTAGATGCTTTGAAACAAGTGCGGCTCTCTTATGTTAAAATCACAGCATTGCGACGACGCAACGCACCAGTAACGCTCGTGTGACGTCACTGGTAAGTCGTACAAAACAAAACACTAACAGAATAAATGAAAAAAAACCACACAAAACAAATGAGAGAGAATATCTGAAGTTAGGCTGCCGGCCATGAATAACGGCCGCAAAGCTCTAATCAAACACATCACGTTAAGACATTAAGTAAACGTACACACGCGACATTCTAAGTCACGGCAACATCGATATTGCGTAAAGAAATCGCGTGTGACGGAGTCTTAAAATTAAGTCGGGTTTTCATTCACCTTTGTCTTATAATGTGACATAAACAGATTTCTGAAGGCAGAGACGGGCGGCGGCGCGGGTTGTCACTGTTGTCATATATCACCGGGTCCCGCTGGTTCTATATTTCATGTGTCGTACTCGGCACCTGCGTCCGACTACATTGTGGTGTTATTCTACGTTTAAAGAAGCGCTGTTTGAGTCGAACTGGTGCAGATTCGTGTCGGAAGAAACAGTCACATTACGAGTAAGTAAGTACCACTTGCTAACAATAGTTTTCGGCCCAGTTAAACTCGTGACTAATACAGAAAGGTTCCAGATTTAAAACTGTCGTTGAAATTTGTATATCGCATGAAGTCAATGACAATATTTATTACAATTTGGTTCTTGTTTCTTATTTCTGAGGTTGGAAGCTTGTTGTTTCCCTTTTGTTTTGCTCTACATAATTATTGACATTCGGTGGTGATTTTTATGTCAATAAAAAGGTAAGGATTTCAGAATTTTACAATGACGCAAGGTTAGGTATGGTTTGAATTATAAAAATCCTGAAAATGTTTACAAAGTAAAACGAATAATGGCAGATTATATGTGTAGACCCCTCAAGGTTACTTCATTATGAAGGGTTACGACGAGGCTAGGAGGTAGATATACCAATAACATTCCATATGATATTATACTCGTAAAGCCTAATTATTCTTGTAGACACGCATCATTTATATCAGAGATCATTTATAATAATAGAATGTTAAAACCTGATAAGTCTAAGGCCGTGACAAGGACGGAGATAGTGCCTACCTCTTTCACTTATTGTAACTTGGCAAAGACATGACAGTTCACATGACCTTTCGATCAAGCAAACTTGCGCTCGCGTTTAAGAATAACCACCTTTTCCCGAGGTTTCGCGAGTTGAATGTAAATTTGTCACATGCCATCCAGCGGTGTCACGTGACGACTGTTATCTCACTTATAGTGTTGTTATGGAGCCATTTCCTGGCGTGACTGGCGACATATCTAGCTGACTGAATAAATCACGTAGTTGCTTCATCATAACTTCTTACCTAGGTTTGTATGCAATGGTTTGTTAAATAAAATCTTAATTATAGATGGCACCTCACTAATCAAGTAAACAAATCGAGTCCAAACTCAGTGGTTCATCAGCATAATTATAAGCGCCTCTATTCTAGGGCAGTAAAAAACAATATCGTATTTGACCTTTTACGGAATTGTTTTTCACTCGGGCGCCATTGCTGTCAAGAAAATAAGAGCTATCAATACGGTGACAAGAATGAACAGATCAAACACGATATGGTTTTTACCGTGTTGAAGAGAGGCCCAAGTTATTGACACCATAATATTGCATTGTTATCGGACATATTGCATTGTTATCGGACATTCATATGTGTTCAATTTTTTTATCTGTATCAAAAAGGTTAGAAGATTACCACCAAACTGACACTCTGTAAAACATACATGCTATGTGTGGAATTTTAACTTCAGTCAAAATAAAACATACCTATATATTAGGAAACTGATTCGAATACCATCGCAAACCATGTCGCAATTAGGCGATGAGTCATACACTAGGTATGATATGATATATCACTCAACTTGACCAAAATACGTTCACCTCCGAATCTAGTGGCAAAAAGCTATCTTTACTTTAAACAAAGGATGCAACGATTACAAAGCGGTTAATCGTTATAATTACAATTAATAACGAAACATTTTGAAAAATAATAGACTAAACAGCATCAGTCGGAACGCACTTAGTAATGTCTGGCCTAAATACAAGATTCCAGTGCAAAATGTGCTTAAATCTGGTGGATAACATTTGACAAATTTAAGTTATGAAAATTAACATTGTGTCGTGAGTTGGTGGTTTTGTTTGTTATTAATTATTAATATGATTGTTGTGTTGTGTGAGAGTTATATTATGGAGATACATACACACATACATAAACTCACGCTTTAATTCCCACAGTGGGGTTGGCAGAGCTACAGAATTACCAACTACTCTAAAAACTTGTTGATAATTCTGTAACCACATTTTGCACAATTAGGCTAAGATGTTTACCAGTGTATTAGTGACAGTATGCAAGCCCTTCGTCTAACAGTACTACAAGCCTTTATTCCCTTAGTCGCCTCTAACGACATCCACCATGGAGTGACACTATTCTAACCCTGCAACCAGGGACAACGGAGATGAAGTCATAATATATTAAACTTAATAATGCCATAAAGATTGGGACACAGTGAAGTGATCCTGGGAAACATTTTTTTTTGATCGTAATATTTAAATGAAGCTTATCGTAATAAATAAAGATTAATATCGTTATCATCGTCGTAATGGCCAAATTGTTGCATCCCTTCTTAAAACCATTAAAATTACACAGAACCTCATTACGTTCCAAACCAAATAGCCTCGCTCTAAATGCTTCAAAATCCACAACGCATGCAATTATAGCTATAAATGGGTAGCTATTTATATACAGGGTGTGTATTTTCATAAATCAAACCACTCGTAACATTCCATCCCGGGGCGTAACGCGTTGATGAACACTTGACTTACAAGAGGCAAACACTCGTAACCACGCTGCATACGCAACAATACAGATTTTACAGAAGTAGGTAATCGAATAAAGTATCAGTTAATCATTATAATTTTTATTGAATTTTGTGATGTTTCATCTTAGCTAAACCTTATCCAATCCGACTAGAATTTCATTGAAAAAACGGCTAGGAATAGAAAATTTATCGGTTGTACGTTATTTTACAGACTGAATTTGTTTAGAATTTCATTTCATATACATTTTTTCTCGTATTATCATTTCATAGAATAATCAATATGTAGAATAATTACTTTGAAGACATTTAAATCATCGTTTTTTATTTCAAATAAAAATCAATGTTTCTTTTTTCATATCATAGAATAGCAAATTAAATATTCTTTGTTCTAATATTATATAAAAAATAACCTCGAAGACTAAGGCGGGAGCTTGCTTCGCTTCGCTCCCGCCATAGCCTTCTAACCTAACCTATTCAAGTCGGTTCTGCCCAGAGAGGTCTTGGTCGCTCGCTTCGCTCTCTCGCTCACTCATATTTATATCGTAATAAACAATATTCGCTAAAAAACAAATATTTTGTTTGATAAGTTTGTGTAATGAAAAAATAAAATTATAAAATTCATTGAATTGATTTTCTGTGGAATGTGTTTCTTTCAAGTAAATAGTTTAAAAAATAATAATATTCGAAGCAAAAATACAAGGACCAAATAGTATATGAAACATTTTCTGTGAAACAAAATTCTGTAATTTTTCTGTCTGTAAAACAAGGGGACACCAAATTTATCTAAATAAAAATCAATTGCAGCATATCACTATGTAATGTCATTACTTGACAAAGGCTCAGCCGATTTAGTTCATTTTTGTTGTGTTCATCACTGTCAGAACCATGTGTAGACAATATCCTGGCAATCAAAGACGAAATTTATCCAGGTGAAGCTGGGTAGGAACAGCTAGTATTAAAATTATCGAATTAAAGTTCGCTTAAAAATCAGTTTTAAGCGAATACTTGCTGTTTAACGGCTCGAGGTCCCGATGTACATTAAGCCAAGTCCCACTAATTGTGCCGTTGAAGGTGGTTATTTTTTTTTGTGTTTTTTTAAAGTTCCATATTTGAGCTATCCAGCTGAGTCGCTTAACCGTACGCGGCAAGATAAACGGCCCAAGCAGAAATCCATTTAGAAGCAACTCTACTAACTACTATATTGTACACATTCGAATTCACGTTAAGCTGGGTACTGACTAACGTTACGATGTGTAATGTAACATGTTACACAGCGAGCATTCATGCAGTTAGTGCGTAGTGTTTCGGGGAAACCAGCGAGCAATTAAGTACTGACTGCGTGAATGCTCGCTGTGTAACATGTTACATTACACATCGTAACGTTAGTCAGTACCCAGCTTTACATTTCGTCATAGGTATATCGGCAACAGAATTTTATTACAATCGAAAATAATGTATATCTATATGCTCGAAAAGTTAAGCACGCGAACGCTGTGTTTAGTCTTATTTCTATTTATAAATTATGACTTTATCAATAAAAAAGAATCCAAAAAGTTGTCTAATGCAGATTTCTCGTCAGAATTTTATTCCCACAAATCATCATTGTTATCAGCCCACTGCTTTACAAAGGCCTCTCCCAATGTACGCCACTGCTCCTGATCTTAGGCTTCTATCATCCTACCTACACCGGTCAATCTAAGCATATCATCGCTCCATCTTGCCCGAGGGCGTCCCACACGACGTATGCTGAGACGTGGTCTCAACTCATGAACACGATGACTCCAACGGTCGTCAGTTCTGCGGCAGACATGACCTCCCCACTGCCATTTGAGCTTGCTATTTCGGCGGGTTATGTCGGTGACTTAGGTTCTTTGTCGGATCTGTCTGATACGAAATGTACTATTTATGATATATTGGAAAAGTTAAGATCCTAAATGTGTTTTTCTAACGAAACGGCTTTTTTCCGTGGAGTTAACGAGACTTCATTAGAATGAGACTGATACTTAGGTAGTACGGAACGCACCGGTTCATCTGTTTACAGAAACATCTCTGTTTATCTGGTTTTTTAGTTAACGTGATTGACCGAAATCGCAGGAACCGCGAACACGTTTGTTCTTTTTCTGTCGAGTAAGTAACGTTAACGAAACGTCATCCAATTTGTTTGCATTATTTATTGTTTTATTGGTTACATAATCTTCGTTTTAAGCTTAAGTTTCACGGAAACATGACAAGCGTCACGAAGTTACGGTATATTTAAACAGGGCTTGATGCAATTAAAGTATAATTTAACTGGAATAAGTTGATTTAGTTAAAAAACACCTTTTTAAATCTTAAATGCCTTAAGTGCTAAAAAAATATTGTTTTATTTATTTTTCAAATATATATACGTTTTTTGGGAAATTCATACATACTTACAAACATACCGTTACGGCCTCCGCCCAGAGTGGGGTAGACAGAGCTACAGAATTACCAACCACTTGTTCTTAATTCTATAACCACATTTTGCACATACTCGTACAGGTTGCAAGTCCATCGCCTAACAAATACTACAATCTCTTACGACTTCCACACGAACACATGGAGTGGCACTATTCTATGCCTGCAACCACACGGCATACTGGAAATTTGGGAAATAATACATTTATACAAAAATATTTCGGTCAAATATCAGGCTCCCTTGTTTTAGGAGTTCGTGCTACGGATGGATGTCGTAGAAATAAAGGACACTAATTTGAATAGTTAGTAGAAAGGCAATTCAAAAGAAGGACATACGATGAAAAAATCGTGAAAGAAAAAAACAACTTTCATCATCATCATCATCATTATCAGCCGCAAGACGTCCACTGCTGGACAAAGGCCTTCCCCAAGGTTTTCCACAACGATCGGTCCTCTGCTGCTGTCATCCAGCGGTTTCCCGCGACCTTTATCAGATCGTCAGTCAACCTTGTGGAAGGTCTGCCAACACTTCGTCTCCGCTCCAACGGCCATCAGTTCTACGAGCAATGTGCCCCGCCCACTGCCACTTAAGGTTTGCAATCCGGTGAGCTATATCAAACAACTTTCATTAAGGATAAATTCCCCGTAGTAGCTGCTGTAATTAAGCGAATTTTTCGTAGTCACGAGAAAAAATAATTGTAATAACATTTTAATTTATTAAATTACATCCTTAAGTAGGTCGTTTCTGAAATGAATAATGATTTCTTTTAGTAAAATTATTACAGACACTAAGATAAATAGGGACATTAGACAGGCGTTTGGTTCGCGTAGGAGTTGAATGATTACTTTCCAAGTGACTAGACTTATTCCCAGCGGACAGTCTCGTCGAAACCACTTTTACCCTTGAAGTTCTAATGCACTCCTGACACCGATTTATTCTATAACTGTTTGATCTATTCAATCACCAAATTTTCGCACCAAATCAGCAAATACGAGAATTGGCTCAAAGGAATAGCTTGGCCACAAATGAAAGAATTTTTTTTTTGGATATTTGAGTAAAATCGGTGTATCCTAATGGATACAGAAAAAGTACCCTATTTTTTATTAAATAATAATTATTTTAACTAAAGTTAAATAACAAGGTTCAGACGTAATGATGTGTTTTGTATAAAACATATTTAAATCGTAATTAACGTTGCCAGACATTAGTTAACCTTGTAATTCTAAGAAGGAAAGGTACCCAACTGTCCGACTCCGATTTTGTTGGTTTTGATATATGTATGTTAGAGAGTAGTTTAAAATAACAGACAAGTATTTTTTTTAGCGGCCCAAACTCAACCTGTTGGGAGAAATTGACCTCCATGTACTAAGTACTAAAAAGTGACTAAACAAAATTTATATAAAATCTTTTTTTTTAAATTAGCAAGTTTCATAGTGGTTTGATTATAAATGTTTAAGAATATGAAAAAATAATGAGCACGTGGTTTGTTATATCGGCAAAAAACTCATGTTTAATAAAAAATACCCTTCAAAGATCATCGACGATACACTATCATTGGTATTTTTTTTAAATATTAGTTTTAGCCGATATAACAAAACACGTGCTCATTATTTTTTCATCTTCTTAAACATGGTCGTATAATCAAACCACTATGAAACTTGACAAATTTGACAAATTCTACAAATAATCTACACGTCATATTCATAACGTTTAAGCCTCGTATTCACTAGAGAACAAAATGTCCTGTGACATGTGTTGGCAGAGCCTTCCGACGTTCACTTTACATGTCGTTAGACGAAGCTCTACGACTTCGATACATCGATTAACGAGTCAGGAATAATGTCAAAAAAAAGCGCAATGCTGCCGTGGGTTATATCAAAGATGGCAGCTAAACTGTAATGTAGCAGTCGAAGCATTATATACTCTATAGGTAACCAAATTAAACTGAATATGCTAATACTATTACTATGCAGATAGCTGCCTTCTTTGGTATCACGGTAGAATGTTGCCCGACATGTCGCTGTTGATACATTAGATGTCGCTGGACATTTGGCCCCTAGTGAATGGAGAGTGCTTATATGGGACATAATAAGTTTCTGTCAAAAGATTTCATTTTTGTGACAAGCTTTTGTTGCCAACTGTACTTGCTTTTGCAAAATCCTCATCTGTTTATCAAGACCAAACTATTGAGACCTAACACGGTGGGTCTGCTTTAAGAATAACAGAGATTCTGTCGCCACCTTCTGACTCATCATCAAATCACCTCTTAGGTACCATAATGTTGCATTGTCATCTGGTTTACATATGTGAACCAAATTTTGACCCCATTATGTTAACGTGAACTGAGTCACATTTCACTTCAGATGAGATGTCAAGATTTGACCCGTACGTACTTAAATACATATATACATTGCAAGTCAAATAAAAGCTTGTAAAAAGCAAAGCGGTCTCATGCCCCTGACTCATCCACGTTGCATTTTGTTTTTTCCAGTAAAACTAACTTATCTACAACAACATGTCGGTGTAGGAAATTACTTCTTCGCCTGACGTAGCTACTGACACGTTAGGTGTCACTGGACATTTGAGCCCTAGTAAATTGATAGTACCTCATCATCATCATTCTCCAGCCCTTATTCCAATAAATACTTAGTGCCTAACTTGGACATAATCTATGATATATAAATAAATAATAGATATTAACCAAAGTGGTCCTATGCCACTGAGTCAGCCAGATCGACTTTTGTTGATTGAATTGATTTATCCAGTAAAACTAACGTTTTAACAACATATATGAGAATGAAAATGAAAATGAAAATGTTTATTACATAAATGAAACCTTAAAAGAAGTATAGGCGATACAGTGGGTCCTGTGCTAGGAATCCCTGTGTTACAGGAATCTGTGTAGGAAATTACTTTTTATCTTATACGTTACTGACACGTTAGGTGTTGACTTTTTGACCATTTGCGAATTGAACCTTGAACATAATAAACAAATCGGTCCGATGCCACTCAGTCATCCACGTCATATTTTGCTTTTGATGGAATATATTTTTTAAGTAAGACTAGCGTATCAACAACATATCGGTGTAGGAAATTACCTACGAAAATTGTCAGTTCAGGACAGGTAACGCGAAGGGCCGCGTCACGGGTTAAGGGTCCGGATGCAGGCAGCGGGGCACAAGCGGGCATTCACTTTGAATCCGACACGGGCCGGGCCGACTGGACCGACCGTGCTCGGAATAAATACCAGCCTCCATGTTTAAAAACCCACGAGCGCTAAAGTAATTGGGACTAAATGAAAATCAACTCGCTTGTTGGCCAAAACAGTAACTTAGGTGGGCCGGGGAAAGTTTTTATTTGTTTTTGTAACAATCGACCTACGAGATGTTTGGGAGTTGAGATTGTCTTACGAGGAGGGGACGAGTTAGATCAGATTATATCTGTATAAGAGACTTATCTATTCGGCGATTCGTTTCTGTTTCTTGTGGTGCATGCTGTTCTAATAATTAATATTGCTAAGATGTCAAATAATGGCTTTCAAAAAGGCTTGTAATGTAACTGGTTGAAAGGAAAATTGGCAGATATGTATGAACAATTGGATAGAAACCAATATACCTATATGCAACAATATATATCTAATTTTGGATATCCTTTTTAGTTCTACAAAGATTTAGTGAAACGGGAAACTTCAAATAACTGTGAGAAATATTTTAAAAAATCTGAACATCGGGACGCCTACGTAGACTACGTTAGCATAATTACTTTGAAACACCGTTGTCGTTGCATGGCGATAACTTTTTTCACACAAAGATTTCGAACCATAGTAATAGTTTTGCAACTTAAAATTATATAGGCCAATTAGCCCACCCTCTTTAAAAAAACACACGCACTTTTATGTACCTGCGTTCTCTAAAATAAATGTTTATGTTAGCTTTGAGACGAAATTGAAAACTGGATAGAAGTATTAAACGTTAAAACATACCAAAATTGACACTCGTATGTTTTACCGTTTTGACGAAACAACAAAAATTAAAATACGTTGAAATTAAAAAAAAAATTGTACAGGGGACCCCTTTATTACTTCACTTTCTTTTATATTTTTGTAATTGTGTGGAAAATCCGTAGTGAATATTATGGAAAAAAACTCAACCCGCTACCTATTACGGTTCAAAAGATACAGCTCTTTAAAGTTAGATTAGAACGGACGGACGGACAGACAGTGTTGGCATATACAGGGTGTTTGATACCTAGGTGCAAAACTTAACAGGGATGATAGAGTAGCTCGTAAGCTATCGATTTAACCCCTACAAATGTTCAGCAATTCTTTCTGGTTTCCGAAATATTGATAATTATAATCGGTTTTTTTGTCATTTTTCCTTAGGTCCATGTTACGGAAAACCCCCGAGTCCATATATTAATTCAATTTTTCAGTGATTTCTTGCATGATAAGAATAACTTTGAACTAAGGAAGTTTTTACATGCAATTTTTTTTTATAATAACTTTTTTACTAAACACACAGAGTTACTTTTCCATACTAAGAGAACTCCGCGTTTGTTTGTCACCTCGTATGGAAAATCAAACTATGCGCGTTTACTCTAAGTTGTAATAAAAAAAAACTTCCTTAGTTCATAGTGGTTCTAATCATGCAACAAAACACTGTTTTTTTAAATTTAATACATGAATTTAGGGGTTTTTCGTAACACGGACATAAGGACGTGTCAAAAATTCCGATCTCGAATAACTCTGAAATTAATAACAATTGCTAAACATAAATGGGGGTTAAACTGATAGCTTATGATCTGCTCTATCACTGCCTTAAAGCTTTGCGCCTAGCTACCAAACACCCTGTATAATAAGGGTGTCTTCCCACTACACCGTACAACACCATGACCGTACTATGAACGTATCAGGCCCGGAAGGTAATTAATATTAAAATGTTGGTCGGTGACGGAACGGTCTAGAAGGCATGACTATGCCATTCAGGACTACATACTTTTCAATACAAAGAATAATTGTTCGGTCAAGTATTATACGGTTTGGTGGGAAGACACCTTAACAGGGTCCCGTTGGGCTCCCTTCGGGCACGGAACCCTAAAAACAAATCACTAAATCTACTAGAAGTATGGAAGTATAATAATTAAGTAGTTGCCTAATAAGTAAAAATATACGTGATATGAATGTACAAATGAGAAACATAAGCAGTAAATGCTTGTTGTAAAGGTTGATTTGTAATAATGTGAACGCCTAAACGTGTTCTCACATTCCTATGCGCCTTTTCATTAGTAATACAATATCGTTCCACCGCCACCGGCTCCGCCGAGTCTCATTTGCACTAACAGCATCTGACTTTGTTACCAAGATTTTGTAATCGTGTTTCTTGCACAGTGCAGAAAGGCTAGGTAAGCCAAATTAAAAAACCTTTTAGTTTTGCTACGTTTGACTTTACATGAACGTGTATTTTTATTCAATAAGATCTATTTTTAAATAATAAAACCTTTGGTAAAGGCCTATACAAGGTTCAAAGAAATATCTACCCTTAAATACTTATAAACTCAAAATTAAGGACTATTTTATAAATTGCTGAAATTTTAAGATAACTCAAAACAATCTTCTAGCTCCAGTGACTCAAACTTCATTCCCGAACGTTTCAATTGAATATTTAAGCTCGCTTTACATTTAAATCTGTTAGTTCGTTTCCTTCGCGGCACGTAAAACCCCTTACTAAGATTATGGGGTGCGATACGATATTTTGTAACTCGTTAACATCACGATTTCAATTTTATATGGCACCGACGCGTGGAAATTAACGGCAACCGTCGGTTATTTGACTAAATCGTTACAATTTGGCGACGCCGTTAGCCTCCGACACTTAATGAAATTATATTGGACACGCACGCACTCGCTCACAGGTGACCGGCGGGCCAGTTCCTCGCACGAACCAAACCCAATCTGAAAGTTAAGAAATATTTTCTAATATTTTATTTTGACCGTTACTTGCTTCATGAGTCTATTATATCTTATCCTTAAACTTGACTTACCCCCTTATTTATAAACTCAAGTTAATAAATAATAAAAAAAACCTTATGAATATTTACCAAATGAACTTTATACTCGTATGATAGTGGTTTTTATTTTGCCTAGAGACTAAAGAATAACCACATAAGTGACGTTACGGGATATGACGGTATAATGCTTATCTGTTTTTTTTTCAGATGCTGAATAGTAAAACTTAACAAAGTTCCATGGGCAATTCGTTAACTAAATACTAAATTAACATTGAATGAGATTTTTAAATAATGGTTCTTAAACGTATTAAGAACTTTGTATTCAGCTGGCTAACCCAACACAATACGTCTGAGCTCAATGCTGGGCGGAGTCGATAAAGCACCGAGTTTCAAACTTTCGGGTAACTAATTGAAGAATAGGTAATAAGTGCGGTCCGCGAAGTTACCATTCATTATTATTCAATAATTTTACAACTGTAAAATGTAAATCAAGCTAAATATTTTAAAACTTGCAAAGGTGACGTTAAATACTTGATGTGAAGACCATGCGCAACTATGTATACTCGAGACGAAACGCGTGCGGTGAGAAGTGAATCGAACTCTATGTATTTTATAGCTGATATTAAATTTGGCCTAGAAACCCGGATGATACAAGCAATTTAAACTGCTAATTGGACAGCTGTTGGGCAGAGAGATCCGATAGGCACCGTGACGTTATGTAGCAGGTCGATCATATAAACTCCATGTTAAATTCTGTTTTGCTAGAAAGAGATAGGAACCGATCTTTGTTGGCTTATATCTTTGTTATTTTTATCGGTATTCAAAAACTGTTTTTTGTCAACTGTTTATGACATGTATCAGCTTTTACGGGAGTATTCTCTGACGGGACTACTTAAACTCATCGGTTAATATTAGCTGCGCCTATTTGAAAAGTAGGCTAATCTTATCATTTTCCAGAATATTTATGTGTACACGGCGTGAAATTTCCACAGATAATATCTGATTGCGTTCAATTAATACTCACTAATTTCTTCCAAAGAGAAATACCGAAGGTATTGTTCAAATAAATAAAGAGCCGGAAGACGCGCTCTACTAATCGGTCTTTATGAAAGTTCCTTAAAAACGTTTTAAGATAGCTGCACGAAGTACCTACTATGGATTGTTCGGACGCAATCTTTATTGGAAATAAATTGAACCTGGCGGAACAGAATTTGATTCGTTTGTTTTAATTTAATGAATTAGAAGTTGTCGAGGAATGGGATCGGGTTTATATAAAAAAGGTCGCCAAAATTGTGATGTTGACATCTTTCAAGTTTGATTTTCGGATGTTTTTAAGGCAATGAAAAACACGGTTTAGCGTTTTAAGACGAATTTAAATACCTAATCTTAGTGTTAGTTATGTTGTGTTTGTTTGTATGTTGGTACTATTATAATGTTTTATCTTAGATTTAATCGTCTCAACCATCACGTGACTTGGTGATCAAATACTGACATAATTTATAAAAATATTAAAGGGGTTACCAATTTTTCTGCTAAGCTGTAATAGATCAGGAATACGATCTTCGATACATTTTGTATGTTACTTTTTTCCTTGGTATCTTTCCGTAATAAATAACTAATTGTTTAATAAGTATGATACGTTTCTTGCCTTTAAACCTTCTAAATGAAATGGTATTTAAATTCCCTAAATGTTATTTTATTTTGTTACGCCAACTAATTATTTTAACAAACTCTTACAACATGTTAATAAAGCTGCTCTGACACGACCTTGGATGGGACTATTCAGAATGAAAGGCTCAGTTCCTGTCACTTCACTGTCAGCTGCCTAATACTTCAACGCGAGCCTAGCTCGCACATCTTGGGTGTGTTAGAAAACAAGGGCATTTCCAACCCAGACAAACAATGAAAGAGGAGAATGTCTGAGTAATTAAAACTTATTTTCACATTTAGTTCGCGTGCAGTATTCCATTAGGAAGAAATGCGAATACGCTACTTAATTATTAACGGTTGCAACTACATAGATAGCGTATGTTAAGTTTGGAGTTGCTAATTCGGAATTTAGGGCAAAGCGCTGGATGATAACTTCTTGTAGCCACATTACATGTGCAGTCCTTTGAGGCGTAAATGCAGGGAATTAGCATAATGTTTTGGATTAGCAAATACCTGTAAAGCTTAGTAATAAGTTAGAATATTCGTAGATGGACTCGCGCACCGACGGTGTCGACCTAATACGAGTGCTCTGGGCCACTTGATACAGTTTAAACAGTAGTTCGTCTTCAAACAAAGGTTCTATATCGCGCGGCTTGCATGTGTGCGTGCCTGGACCGTAAGCGCCGCGAGTCACCACAAGCAAACTCAATAGGACGGACCCAGCTGGTTTAGTCGGGGCCGCGCCGTCGCCGCGTTTAGTTGCGTGCTTATTAAGTATTAAATGACGCGCATCGACGCAAGCCTAGCGCTCGAGTGGCAAAGGGTAACAGAAACTCCTATATGACCGGAGACGACCTATATACTTTTCTATTTATACCTTGCCAATACCCAAAACTGTACGTAAATATGATTCCTACTGTTACCTAAAATATATTTCAGCTTCATCTAATGAACATTGAATTTCGTTAAATTGGGATACTACGAATATTCTTGAAGCGTTGATTTTGTTAAACCTTTGGCGTTGATAAATAAAGTACCTACGAGTATAATAATTGGCTCAATGAGCACAAATTTCAACGCCTTCGTAAAGTATTCTAACAAATCCCTGCTGGATTGATCCTCGCCTGTACAATCTCCATGATTTAAATATTACAACATATCTTTGCGACTAAAAATATCTGGCACGCTCTTATCGTGTCAGATATTTTGAAGCTCAATGTTGGTATGTGCATATATTATTCCTGATGATTGTACCGAAAAAATCGTAGCAACCTTTTAGAGGTTCAGATGTCAGAGACTTTACTCCATTATGGGTCGGTCCAATTATGACTACCTTTGTATTTCGTTTCACAGTTTATTAGTATTAAGTATCTGTAACTAAAAACCTGTAGATAATTGATTGTTATTAATCGGTATTTCTGCATTATATATAAATCTCTTCTTGTTTTGTTAAATGGATCATTTTACAATTTTTCCTATTTGTACACATGAAATGAACACCCTAAATAATTTTGTAGGGTCATATTTTTAGGTCCCGAATTAACATATTATTATTTTTTACCATTACTTGAACTTATTAACGTACTATTAAGTATTATATCTACTTAGGTAATAATGCGATGTTATACAGTAATACAGCTAAGTAATTACAAGTATAAGAAAAAAAATATTTGCCGTCCTAAGATATCACAATATTGATCTCTACATTATACAACTACGATTCGAAACACTTTTCCAAATTGTAGCAGTTTTTATTTTTTAAGCAGTCAAGCGCACTCTTCACATATCCGCACAAAACACGTCGTCAGGTCGTATAATAATGCTATTTTATACAGAAATGTAGTTAAGTAATATAAAAAACAAATTTCTTTAACACCACAATATAAATTCCTCTCTACATTATACAACTGCGATTCGAAACACTTTTCCAAATTCTATTTGTATATCTATCTATCTCTTCACATATCCGCAAAAAAGACAAATAGGTCGTATAATAATGCAATTGTACACAGAAATGTAGTTAAGTAATTATATTAATATAAAAAAAAACTTCTTTGCCGCTCTAAGATACCAAAATATTCGTTTCTACGTTATACAACTGGAATAGGGATACACATAGTACATATATGTATAATATGCTACAGTAAATTAGTTAATAAATGACCGTAATTTTACCGCCAAATGCGTTCTCCTATTAAGACTTTGGAAACAGCTCACATATAATAAAAAAAACTCCTCTTTTAATAGCTTCGGCATTTTTTCGTGTGTTATTTTTATTTAATAAATCATTTATATAACAATAACACTTTGAAATGCTTCAAATTAGATCCTTAGAAAAATATATTTTATCGAATAAGTTTTTTTTTAGATGTATCGCAATTCGAAACACTTTTCCAAACTCTAGCAGTCAAGCGCACTCTTCACACATCCGTAAAAAACACAAATAGGTCGCACACATAACGAAAACATGTGTGTGTCGTGACCTATCTCCTGTTTACTTTCCACCAGCCGCATTCAGCGTCGGCAGTTATCCCACTTCTAAAATGGTCCATTTGCGTCCTATTCGCTGAATAAATGATTAGGCTCGGCAAACTGCCTTCGTAATAATTCTCTATATTGCTAATTAATTCCTGGTAACTAGTAGGCACGGTCTATTTAATAAACCATTTAATTTTGATTCTGAACGTAGCAGTAGACAACTTTATGTATTTTTATATGAAATACCCGCTTTTTATGGTTCCGTAAATACAAGAAAGGCGGTGAACGGGACCTTATTACTATGCATACACGTCCTCTCGTAAATCCGTCTATCTGTCTGTCTTAACTTCAAAGAGTTTATTATGTTTGACCTTATTTTATTTTTAATGTGTTTTTTTAATTTGCTTTATCAATAGTGACTGTTTCATTTATTGATTTATCCAGCTTACGTAAGTAAAAGATAAAAGATAAAAAAAGATAAAAGATGTTTATTCAGTAAGTAGGCTGCACGGGCACTTTTACTCGTGAAAAATCTACCAGCGCTTCGCAAGAGACCACTGCTGAGAAGAAACGCCGCAACAAACTCAACAGTTAGTTGTTTTTATGGTGTTATAAAACTTAACTAAAATAAATACATTCACGCATAAATTGAGCAGGAAAATGTGTTAAAACTCAGAATTTTCATAAGTAGTAGCAATAAAAAAATAAAAAAATATATACTTACCTATGACAGTGCAAGATAACCACATACAAAGTTTCGATACATTCTCCTACAGAAACAGTGTCCCCTAGACTATATACAATATTTACACTCATATATATATATATATATATGTCGTGTTATGACTATTTTATTATTAAGTTATTTAGGTGGTTAGTTTAGGTTAGGTCAAGCATTTTTATCTGTTATTTAGTCCTCGACCCTATAGTTAGCTTTATACATCAACGACTTTTTCAAGCAAGTTTTAAGTAATGGAAATGGTAACATTAAAACTGCGTCAGGCTATTTACTATAGAAGAATTCATTAACCTACAAATGATTTATAAACCTTACGGAAACGATTTTTTTTATTAGCAATTTCATTTTTATTTATTTTATTCAAATACTATAGAAGAATTCATTAACCTACAAATGATTTATAAACCTTACGGAAACGATTTATTTTGATAGCAATTTCATTTTTATTTATTTTATTCAAATTATGTATATCACAATTCTTAACAAAAGAGTGTTGATTTTTAATGAAATAAATAATATTCTCATAAATAAATTGTGCTGCTACTGTCAAGATACTAATTTCATTAAATAAGATTACATGGCAATTTTTTGTAATACGGATATAGTCTGTACGTCAGCAGCTTTTCCCCAAACCAGAATACCGTACGACATAACACAATCAAAATAACTATAATAAACTAAGCGAGCTGTCTCAACATTGGTAAATTCCCTGATTTTCCTAATAGAATAAGCTGCCGAACTTAATTTACCTGGTAGTACTGCTATACGGAGACTCCATTGCAAGTTTTTATCTTTAGTTATCCTTATAAAGCGCCTTATCTATCATTTCATCTAGAAATACACTTATCATTTAGAAATATACTAGATTCTACTGGTCTAACATTAGGCAAAGCGAACCTAACACATTTAGTTTTTTTAGCATTGAGGAGCAAATTGTTACCAGTAAACCAATTAAGTACTTAATTGGTTATTTGGTCCAACCATTTTGGTCTAACCAATTATTTGGTCTACCTTGAAAATTAATGATGTATCATCAGCAAATAGCACAATATCACAAAAGTTATCTACCGTGGGTGGTGAGTATTTATTATGAACCAAACATAAGAAAAGACCTAATATAAAGCCCTGAGGTACACCTAGTTTAACAGCTGCTCCCATGGACTGTGTTTTGTTAACCACAGCCGTTTGTGTATTATCACTAAGATATGAAGACATAAGATTTAGAGAATTATTTGACAGACCATTATGCTCTAATTTTAATATAAGAGTCCCATGATCTACGCAATCAAAAGCTTTGGAAAGGTCACAAAAAAATCCTATTGCATCACAAGATTTCTCCCAAATATTGTATATATATTTAATGAGTACAGATGCTGTGTCAGTTGTGGATCGTCCTCTGGTGAAGCTGAACTGATTACTGTTAAGCAGTTTATTTCTATTAAAGTGATATAACATATATTTTAACATTAACTCCTCAAAAACTTTACTTAAAACAGGTAGGATGGAACTGGGAAGAAAATTCTTTAAATCACTCATCTCGCCCGATTTAAAAAGTTGTATGACTTTACTCGGAAAGAACCCCTCTAAAATGCAATTATTGTTGATTAAAGCTAAGTATGGTGCAATTATATCTATGATATGATGGAAATCGTCATTTTTTTAAGACTGAGTGATTTAAATACCATTACAACAGAAACTGAATCTACGTGGCTAAAATCAAAGCTTAAATTACATTTAGTAACTTAGCACAAGGTAATTTTTTTTTGAAGAAATTTCGTTGTATTTATGTCTGTGGTGGAGAAATAATCTTTGAACGCTAAGGCCACGTCTTTGTTTGATGTGATTTGTTCGTCGTCCTTGTTCATGGTGACTTGAAAATTACGAGTTTTAGATTTAGCCGTTTCCGTAGACTAAGAAGTCGGCGTTCTTGTTTTTCACTGCTTTGTGTTTTGAATAAGGAACATTTATTATCAAAAAATAATTTTCTTTGAGAAGACACAAAAGAAACATCGTCGTTAGACATTCGCTATAAGCGGATTTAAGCAATTAAAACGACTGAAAGATCACATGAACAAAAACATTTTAGTTAAAACCAAGAATCAAGTAACATTTGGGAAAAGGCTTATTTCCTTTCATCTCATTGTTACATATTCTGTTTTATTTCGTTGCATTAAATTGGCGTACAAATGAAACGAGAGCAGAAACGCTGCGTGGTTCAAACGTTCTTTCGTCTTCAATCAGTCGGGCGGGCGGTAACTGCGCGACGGTCGGACGTGATTGGTTTGCGGATCGGATGAAGCCCTCATGCCGTTGCCGCCATTTCACTACTTTAATTTTAGTTCTCCACGAGTTTTCATTGCTAATCTTCAGAAGGACCTTCATCGAAAAAGTCGTTTTGTAAACAACTCTTATATTTTGTTCGCATTGTTGTGTTTCGGTGTGGGGATGAGACAACCGTTGAGATTACCAGCAGAGAGGCATTATATCTCAGTCGTCGGGGTTGGCAAAAGAAATTGTAATCTAAAGGGTAAAATAGACTAACAATAACAATTGCAGAAGTGGATTGCTGTCCTTCTTTAAATTTAGTTCTAGAGCGAGAAGCACAATTTTGCTGTTTTTTAAAGTTAGAGTGAGTCAACTTCTGCGATTTTTATTGCTATACTTTATTTACTTTAACAACCTAGTATAGGCTTCTCTCACTCGCACAGTGTCATACAAAAGATAGAGGCATGTAGCCGAGTCGGCGGCAACAAATGATAGTCTTCTTTGGACTCGTTTACAATTGTATTTGAAAATAAAAGATTAAGGAGACATCGGTCCGTTTCTCTACCCAAGTCACAGGTAATCGATAAACAATAAGTTGCAAGACGAGTAACAAACACGTCCGCACCGTACAGGTGTAAGAGCCGACTGATTACCTTCTCTGGCTGCTCCATTGTGAGTGCGGCTTTAGCGGATTCTCATTAGCCAATCACTTGCAATCGCACTTTTCCAGAACTAGATCGTTAAAGTAAATGGAGTTGAGTCTAAACCTCGCAAGATTTTAGTCTAGAGATACAATAATCTCATTTGCCATAACGATTCATATGCCATAATGATATTTTGCCATATGTTCATTTTCCATAATGAAGTGCCATAACGATACGTTTGCCATACAATTCATTTTGCCTTTTTTTCAGGTGTTGTAAAATCGTATACCTGAAAATTCAAACGCCATAATATTTTTTGCCATTAAACACTCTGAATGCGTAATATTGCTGGTACGTTTCCCTCCGCTGTTTTTTTTTTGTTGTGTCGTAAGTTATTATAAAAGAAACGTAGGGTCGAAGTTCAACCTAACACTCCTCCTCGCTTCGGTCGTCGTTGTAACTAACGGAGACCTTCCTCAAGGTAGGTTATTAGTAATAGCAGGACACGTGTTCCAGATTATACGAGTACTTCATTATACCCACTGAACACACTGAAACAGTCTGGATCTGCTTTTTCGGAAAATTATTGTTGTGGTATAGAATATTAGGGATAAAATAATAAAATATTATGAACGTTATAGAAAGTAACTATAATGGAAAGTGTTATAATCGTATCCAATATTAGGGAGGTTCAAAATTGAGAAAACTCGAGTAATTAAAAACTAACATAAAAATAAAAACTGTTAACTAACTATTAAAATTAAAAGAATGCTGAAAGATATAAGGGCAAATGAACATTATAACCAATGACCATTATGGCAAATTAAATTAGTAAAAATTAATTTATGGATAATGGCGGGATACCAGAGATCCCACATGGCCACATGGTGGCGTGTGAGCTCGTTTACCTTCTCGATGCCGTAAAAAACCTTTTAGTATTGTAAAGTAAGCTTAACAAATCTTAAGATCATTTGTTATAAGTGTTTTCTTATTTTAATGACCTTTTAAAATCTAAAGGGGTAAGATTTTCTTTGAGGTTTTCAATAGATTTTCACGTAAAATTTGTTAAATGAGAGTAGAATTGAGTACTTTAGTAGGTACTTTTTTATTTTTCCATGTAATATTATAATACAGAACCAAAATGTCCCTTTAGCTGCGGCTATTTATGTTTAGGCCAAATCCCCGTTACTCCGTTATAGATAACATGAATTACAAAGTAACATAAACATACATTGTGGGGTTTATAATTATTATGTGACATTATAGGGGCCTATATAAGTTGCTTAATAATAAAATAATTAAATGGCGCGTTCATAATCATACTTATAAGTTTATGTGTTTGTCTGTTACTGCTTCACGCTGTAACGGCTGAAATGGTGTGGATGAAATTTAGAATGTAGATAGCTTAACACATAGGTTAATTATATTACGTATATAACAAACACTTCATTATTCAATGATGCATACTAATCACTTTTGATTAATTAATTATAGCCGTTACAAATTCTGGCTCATTATTATTTGAGTCTACAACGAATTTATTAGTAATTTTACATTGAACCGTTCGTCTCATTAATTTCAAGCTCATGTTAACGATTTTGTATTAATTTCACCGACAGTTGAGATTTGGTTACTTTTCCTTACAAAAATAAGCTCGAACCAATTTGAAGGAAATAAAATAACTATAATTACTTGTTTAAATAACGGAAAATAAAGAACCCTCCACCAAAGCATACCTTAAAAACAACTATTTTTACAAGCTTTCTCAATTTAATTTATTTGGGTCATTTCGTACATACTGGGGCTTACCAGTCCCAGGAATCGTTCTGACAAGTTTAGTTATCATTAATTACTTGAGAAACTTTTTCTAAGCTTTAAATAGGCCACGCTAAGTATCAAACGCTGCTAACGTTTCTATTTTCTATCGACTCGAAATGTATGGAGTTAGAATAAGCGGTTGATTTTGTCGTATTTGAAAGTCACTAAATTAGCGTTATGCATCTAGACTGGACGTTAGGTAGGCGCTTTCTTGTTAAGGAGCGTCTTTACTGTGAGCATTCGCGTGAATATTCGAGGTTCAAGTAAACAATGGCATAGAAACCTGATCCCTACTTCACCCGCTTTCAATATATTTTAATCAATATTATATGATTCAATATAGTCTACCTGCCAGTTGCCAACACGGCTCGAAATCGCATTCATAATAATACCAGACTCGATCGCGAGTACTCGAATGAATTTATCGGCATGTCTCTGTACGTTTTTGATTTGAGATTTCCAATTAAAATGGAATGTTGAGTGCAATGATGTGATGCAGTGCCAATAAAGGCGGCGTGATGGGCTCGAGCTAAGACTGCTATTGTTTTTTGTAAAACCCGTAGGTACATAATATACTGTTACGCTATGTTTTAATATACTGTTACGCCGATGGGATAAGGCGTCTAATTTTCAATCGTAGATTTTAGTGCTTTAGAAGCGTTTCCAGTAGGCTGGTAATTATCGTTTCAGTCTTTTTCAGAGGTAACAATGTAATTATATACAAGATTTCGGGCTGTCCTCAGTCCATTTCAGTCCGCCCATTATCATATCACGCCATAAATACAAAAACCAATTTTCAGACTTTTTCAGGAATCCTCATGAGTGACAGAGATAGCATAATTGAAAATGAGACAGCAATACGCGGAAAATTCCCAACCCGTTGAGCCAAGGACTTCGCGATTGAAATCAAGGTCGCAATGCTGTAAACAACGAACATCCCAGCAACGAATAGTCTCAGTCGTCCTCGTCAGGTCCAAGCACATCGATCATTCCGGAAGGCATTCTGGAATAGTCGAACACACTATAAATAGGCGGACCGGATGCGAGTACAGTCAGTCTTTACTTAGAAAGCGAACAGTACGAACAAGAGCGACCCGAGCGGTCATCTGAGTATTCGAAGTTTATTACTGAGTATGCGACTAGAGGACGTCCGCGACTTTATACGCGTAGAATTAGTTTCCCGCTACTGCCCTTACTTTATCCCCTTAGTGAGTGAATATCCAAAAATCCTTTCTTAGTGCTCACTTACATCATGAAAGGAACCCCTGTACCAAATTTCAAGTTTCTAGGTACAGTAGCTTCGGCTGTGCGTTTATATATGTCAGTGAGTCAGGTTTGCCTTTTATATATGGAAATAATTGTGAGTCACGGTTTAAGTGATTGCGTTAATAAATTCTCTCTTCTCTATTGATGAATACCAATTTAAATCCAAAACCAAAAGATCTAAGCACATAGAGAGGGACAGACGCCAGGAAGCGGCTTTTATTACTCGTATTTTTGACATTCAGTCGTATAAACATCGGTTTTCTTTTATATTATTAGAAAGTATTATTTGAAAAGTGTTTAGTAGGTTTTACTTTCTTTCGTAACATTTTAACATTTCATAAAACCCACGCCCACATTAAGTTCTACAAAATATAACCAGTTTAGATAAAAACTGTGACTTGTCGCGGTTATGCGCGGTGAAGTGCAGGATTTTAGAGCACTTTGACCTCGGCTAGGGATTTGGTGTAATGGCAACCCTGCCGCGATAACAAGAGTTGTACGTGCCAACTCCTTATTATTTGTGCACGGAGCCAAGCAACGGGCAGAATTAAACAAAAAGAATACGAATAATGCATTTTATATTTCTCTGGTGAGCTATTTAAAAATTCTATTCAGTTAAACGCTAAGGCAATAAACTTTAAAGTTAGTATTTGAATAAATTATTGTTGTGAGTTTGACAACATACAGTTTGAGCAATACAGGGTGTTTGGTAGCTAGGTTCAAAGCTTTAAGGGTGTGATACGTGAACATACATGGGGGTTAATCCGATAGCTTATGAGCTGTTCTATCACCCCCTTAACCCCTCGTATGCGGGAGGTGAAAAGAATACCAAGTTCTAGTCTCTTCGGATTACGATATAGTCCGAAAAATAAGCTTAAAAATTAAAAGAAAAATATCCAAATTTTGGGAGCAGATGTGCTCTTAAGCATATAAGAGGTTAAAGCTTTGAAGCTAGCTACCAAACACAACCGAGGGTCACTCTGGTTGAAAATGAATTTTCCCGGAGAATACCGCTGGACACATCTTTTGCCTCCGAAAGCATGATATTGAAATTTCATCGAAATCGCTAGAGCCGTTTTCAAGAACGTGATTGCAATTATATACATATACAGATACGGATCTGAGACGTGGGCGCTAACAATGGGCCTCATAAGGAAGCCCAAAGTCACTCAGAGGGCTAAGGAGAGGGCTATGCTCGGGGTTTTTCTGCGTGATAGAATCAGAAATTATGATAGCCGCAGTAGAACTAAGGTTACCGACATAGCCCGAAGAATAGCTAAATTGAAGTGGCAGTGGGCGGGGCACATTGCTCGCAGGACTGATGGCCGATGGGGTCAGAAGGTTCTGGAGTGGCGTCCGCGGACCGGAAGACGAGCTGTAGGTAGGCCTCCAACAAGATGGAGTGACGACCTCGTCAGGATCGCGGGACCGCGGTGGATGCGAAAAGCACAAGACCGGACTGAGTGGAAAGCCTTGGGGGAGGCCTATGTCCAGCAGTGGACGTCTTTCGGCTGACGTGATGATGATGATGAAGTTAATCCTTAACTAATAGCACCTATTCTAAAACAAACCACCCGCTGTTTATAACAGTTCAAAAAAATACAGCTCTTTAAAGTTAGGAGGGACGGACAGCGTAGGTATATTAATTGGGCCCCCTTCGGGTATGGAACCTTAAAATTAACAATATTAAAAAAAATACTTAAACTAAAGCATACCTAACAATGTTTTTGGGTTCCGCACTTGGATTTCCTATGATACCGGACTCAATCTTAATCTGTGTCAACAGGCACAGTTCAATGGCGGATATTACAGATCAATTCCTACATGGCGTATACTAGTAAAATCTTGTATCATTTACTTATTAATTTAAAGCAGACTTTCATGACTCCTTTCCTCAGTCGTGCTTTAGCCTTGCCGCGGGCCAAGGCGGCCAACTGACTGCCGAGGCAGCCAATCAACACGCCACATGGCCAATAAACGGGGCATCACGTCCTCGTGCGTGTCCTCAAACACTGGCGGTATTAAGCCGCGCAATTAACTATGTGAGAGATCCTTGTTATTTTAGGAAGTTTAATATGCTGTAAATAAAATGGGAGACATTTTGCCTTAGTTCATGTAAATAAAATAAAATTGCTATGATATGTATACGTATAATGCTGAACTAACTGTTCACAGCATTATACATTGTGGGCGTAGAAAATTAAATAAAACGAGAGCGTTAACTCGGTGTGAAAATCGGAAGAACAAGGGGTTGCCATATCAAATATTCAAAAACTACTTTATATGTATACGTATAATGCTGTACTAACTGTTTCCAGCATTATACATTGTGGGCGTAGAAAATTAAATAAAACGAGAGCGTTAACTCGGTGTGAAAATCGGAAGAACAAGGGGTTGCCATATCAAATATTCAAAAACTACTTTATATGTATACGTATAATGCTGTACTAACTGTTTCCAGCATTATACATTGTGGGCGTAGAAAATTAAATAAAACGAGAGCGTTAACTCGGTGTGAAAATCGGAAGAACAAGGGGTTGCCATATCAAATATTCAAAAACTACTTTATATGTATACGTATAATGCTGTACTAACTGTTTCCAGCATTATACATTGTGGGCGTAGAAAATTAAATAAAACGAGAGCGTTAACTCGGTGTGAAAATCGGAAGAACAAGGGGTTGCCATATCAAATATTCAAAAACTACTTTATAAATAATTATAAGTAAATTTTGTTATAATAAAAAATAAGTTTTAACCACAGCTAATACCTAGTAACGGCACCAAGTTGTGTTGTGTTGTTGGTACTTACATTTTTGTTTGATTTATCCTCTCCTTGGTCTTATTATTATTTATTATTATTATTTATTTATTTATTAAAAACAAACAACATAGTACAATAATATATCATGCCCTGCAAAACTGTTGGAACAGTTTGACTGCAGGATTGTGTCCATTAATTAAATCTGTTTTACCTTACAGTAGGTATGTCTAAATCTAAATTGTCTAATATGGAAGTGACTCTAATAAAAAAATCTTGACTAGCCTCTTAAATCTACGAATATTTGGCTCCTGTCGGATATCCTCGGGCAAACTATTCAGCACATATGGCACACGTTTCCTTAAAGTTCTATCCCCAAAGTAATTATTTACTCTAGGTACTTCAAATTTGCCCGCAGATACCGACCTTGTGCCATAATTATGACCAATCTGAGACAGGTGTTAGGCTTGTATGAGTTGGAAACAAAACGCTTATATTTACAACATCATCAGCTTATATCACAATCTTGTTAGAAAATAATAAATCTTTGTCATTTTACACGAGTCCCGAAATTTTTCCCACAATAAGACTCGGGACGAATTACAGTGTAACGAAAATAAAGCAGTTATTAAAAGTCAATTTTACTTTATTCTTAGTTTGAAAAAAATTCACAGTGGGCAACTATTCGAAAAAATAATTCACTATTTGAAAGGCATACTCGTATTCCAGATGGAAATATGCTTTGTGAGAATTGGATGAAACCTAGCTCTCTGGATATAATCTTATTAAATAAACTTATCGTAATCATCGAAGACGACCATTGTTCTACACTTATTGACACTCCTTAATTGATTATCGATGAACTTTAATAATCTCAAGGAATAAATAATAAACATCTCATGTTTAAAAAACGGCATTTGCTAATTCTGATATTTCGACGACTTGAAATTATGTTCATATTATGATCATAAGATACCCGAATTTCTGTGTAGTGACGTTAATAACAACCACGAGCTCTCGTGGTTGTTATTAATGTGTAAAGTAAAGTCCATCATGGGCACTTTTGTATGTAAATTGGGTTTGGCACCAACAGAATTGAACCAAATATATTTAAAATTTCATTACTTAAAACATAATTTCTTACTATGGCCGGAAATATCTAGCTCACCGGAGCATAAAAATAAGGGCACTTGAAAATAAGATATATAGTCCTAGGTATTTACGGCTACATAAAGAAATGTTGTTTTAACTAATTCCTTTTTAATGAAATAGGTTTCAATTCTGTTGGGGCCATACCCACATTGCCCATGATCCTTTAATGGGGTCGATATCTATTTTACCGAGTCACTGTGTTTGGGGACCTATGAAAAGCATATTCTTTTTACACATAATATATCTTATCGCATAAAATCATTTCGCTTAACACCCTTTTAGGCTGAGATTGGAGAATTTAATAAACGTCTATTGTTTACATTAGGTTCGTTTTTAATAATAATTAAAATGAAACTCTTTCTATTTTAAAATCCGTTTCCAGCCCAACGATTTTATGCCTAATAATACATTATGCGTAAAAAAACATTATACATTCTGATATAGACCCAGCTATACATATACATAAGCAGGAGGATCCATAGATCAATCTGTCCCGGCAGTAAACACCCAATAAGCACCACTAATTACAGATTATCCATCTTTATTGATACTATCGATCCACTGAATCAGGATCGCATTACGACTATTTGAATTTAATACAGCAGCTGTTGATATTCCAAAACAGTCCAGGTAGCTTGATCAAACTTCTCTTCTCGAAACAATTTTCACGTTCACAGGCAAATGTTATAAATATTTAATTTTGTTACTTTATCAAAAACAGTGATCGAGTGGGAAAATATCAACACAAACAAAACTGTATCGCTAAAGTAAAAATAACTTTGCTGGTGGTTATAATTATAAATATTGCGATTAAATAAGATTATTTTATACATTACAAGTCATTAAGTAAAATCGCTACGGAAATATCAATAAATAATTTACGTAAATCCGGTGGAAATTATCAATTACAAGTTAACCCTTCACGAACAAAATCCTACTTAACCGGGTGTCGCTTTGAAATCTTTAATGTAACACACACTTACGAGTAGAATGAAGTCACAAGTTGGCGGCAAGAACGCGCCCCGAAGTTTGTCGGAATCGGTTAAAGAATTATTCAAATTGTTTCAAATCGGAGTGTAGTGATTCTGCTGCTCAAACATCCCTAAGTTAAACTTGAACGTGTGACGTGCATAGCTAAGTTAGCTGGCTAACTAATTTGCAAGTGTTAAGGTAAGCTAAGGGCGGTGTTTAAGGGGTTTATTTTGAGAAAATTATTGAGTGCACCACTACTTTACTACCCATAATAGCAACAATTTGAGTTCCGAAACTAAGGCAAATTTTCAATCACGTCTGAGAGTTAGTAACGGGCGAGTTTTAGATGTATTGAAGCCAGATTTTAAATGCTCGTGTACAATTAAATAAGTAAATAAATGTCCCCCTACCCCTACGATAAAGTTACTTGTATAGATAAAAAATACGAGTACTTAAATACACCAACAAGACTCAGGAACAAATACTCGCGCTCATCACAAAAATATCTGCCCTAACTGGGATTCGAACCTGGGACCGCCACCTTCGTAGGCAGGGTCACTACCAACTAGGCTATCTTGTCGTTAGAATTAGTAACCACTCCGCAAACACTGTTCAGCTTCAACTCCAAGCTTATAATGTATTTTAAACACATCAAATCAACGAACTTTATTTGGTAGTACGAAATTATATCTGTGGAAAAATATTTTATGTGAGAAAATACGGTGCTTAATGTAGAGCAACAAGAAATGATTAATATTGTTATAGTGTAGTAGCTCGGCAAGTCATGCATCGTGCCTGAAAAAAGGCTATGAAATACATTACAAGTATGAGTTACTTCTAAAATGGTTCACAGGCTGTTTTAAATAAATAAACTCCAAATTCCGCGCAGGTAACAATATGGAAGTAGTCTCGTTTTACACAGCCTCAATTTTCTTGTCGTAACAATAGATCTAGCAGTTTCCCAATGTTTGGTGTTGATTTCCAGCTAGATTTTCATCATAATTATGTTTTCGTTTCACATGTGGTGCATGGCCAGCGTCCGCTGGGGGCTGCTGCTCTAATTATACGTGATAACAACCACAACGGGCTTTGTAATCGCAAACAACTATCTACAAGTAAACAGCAGTAATGGATAACCATTACAAAGCCACAAAGCTCATTACCAATTACCATTGAAGTCTACACTTCGCCTGAAATCTTTGCTGTGCTTTTGTTATTTAAAAATATCAAATGATATGTTTCTGTCGGGTCTCCTTGATAACTTTAGTTATAAATTATATTTTTAGTTTTAAAACGCATTTCAACCATTTTTAAGTGTAATCTTTTTGCTACTGTTATCCTTAATTAATGTTGTAGCTACTCATCTTGTCAAAGGCTCCCCTCGCCTTCGATCTATACTTCCCTGTCCCAATACCCGTCTGCATCCAGACTGGGTACCATTTGTTACATGCACGACTGCAGCAAATCGTCTTTTTATTTCGCTGTATAAATAAGTAGCGCACTCTCTGCTCACGGGATGTAGCTGAAGAGGTCAGAACTTGTATACAATTATAATACACAATATTTTCATTGCTTACCTCTTCCTTCGTCTTCTATCGAAGTAAAGTTAGGGCAGTCGTTTTCGCTTAATCGTGGCGGTGTTTATAACTAAATATAAATTAATATCCGGAGGCTTAGGCTTGTGCTATGGGTACTAGACACCGATATAAACCTAATACCTCGAGCTTTGGTGTCCTTAATATTATTGACGAAAAAAATGATATTTAAATTAATGAATATGAAAAGGAGGAAAAATATGTAGCTGTTTACCAGCAATTTGACGACGCAGTTAGCCTAGTTGATTGTAACCCTGCCTAAAAAGCTAGCGGTCTGGATTCGATTCTCGACTCAGGGCAAATATTCGTATCATGAGCGCGAGTAGGTATTTGATACTGAGCCTTAGGTGTTTACTATGTACGCAAGTAGTTATTTCTCTATATCTGTTAAGATTACCTATCACTTAAAACGGGTTATAAATATTGAATAATAAAAGACAACAGTTTATCAACCTTATATAGGTACCTATCTAAAATAATAGGACAAGAACAGCGGTTGAAACGCCAAAGAATCACCCTGTATCGGAAATCTCCTCCTCCATTGCAAGACAGGAGGATAAAAGCGGAACATAACATATTTCAAACACGTTTAGGACACGTTATCATTCAACAATATCATAATACATACTCGTACCGTAACAGGAGCGAAATAACTATAAAGATATACAAATAATAGGAAGAAATTGTTTACGACTTTGCTTGTCTTTCTAAAGGTGACTGCAGTGAACTACACAGTGCACTCTGGTGCAGGTCATTACATTTTATAACCACGTGAAGTCTAAACCTGGAACACGGCAAATAGCTCGGAGAACCGACGTGACGACGGCTATAAAAATATCATGCTTGCTCAAGCCCACTGGCTATTTAAAGCGTTGTGGCCAGTATCAAGGCTTACTTTAATACGTATTTTCAAATATTTAATTTTAATAAACAATAAGGTCTATTTTACACACTACAACCTTGTTAGAAATAGAAAAACCATTTATTACCACATAAATAATAGTACACAAATAATACATGCACATCTTTACTTAAGTAATAGACTTAAAGTATAGTTTAAAATGAAACTAACACAGAACAAAGAGTATGTAGCAAAGGATCAGACTAAGCGCTTGCGTAGGCGCGCTCCGGCAGGATCGCGCTCTCGCAGCGCTGGTTTCCAGCCCGTCCCTCATACTGTGCGCAAACTTACTATCTAGCGGGTGCTTAAATTTGCTGTATTGTCATTGGAATTATACCAAATTTCAAGTCAATCCGCCGATCTTAGTTGCAATTGTTGCGTCAAGCGAGATGATACAGCTTGTGGTACCTGTGCTGGTCATAGGTCTGTCTGTTACAGATGTAACCATTAGCTTGTATCCTCACAGACTGACGACGGTCGGATAACTCACATATTCAACCCCTAATGAAAGAATGTAAGGGGGATTTAACTTGAAAGGAATTATACGCGTATGAATTTGCGGGCAACCTCTAGCCTACCGTAATTAGAGAACTAGATTGCTTTTGAAGAATGGCAAATTTCCCCAAGGTTTACAAAATTATTACGACGGAAGAAGCTCGCGAAAACGTTAAATCACGGCTAAAAACTGGTCAGAAATGAACTTTTCACTTGAATAATTCTAACTAAATAGAGTGCTTTTTTGGTCAGACAGTGAACTAAATAAAAAAGATAAAGTAGTAGATAGCAACGTGTGGGTCAGACACTCGCCTCCGTGATTAGTCCAAACCGTGATTTAAACACCTTACCGACTTCAAATTAAGTGAATACTTATACAATTTAAGTAAGACATGTAGTGTAGAGTAATGGCAACACTGGAGCGGAAGCGGAAAAACGAAACGGACTAGTATTTACGAGCAGAACATCCGCCCACTGGGCTCCTGCGACCGCCCCACGCGCCCTGGACAAAATCGTACCTTTTATAATTTGCGCTCATTCAACCAGACACGTTTATTGCGATGCCAAATTGTATTTACACCTTTGACGCTGGAGGAAATATTGAGAAATGTTATTATTCTTTCTTTTGTGTCCGGTAGTTAAATTAGCAATAAAAAGTCATGGCTTCTGTCGACCAATTTTTGGAATACACAGTTTAACTTGAACATATTGATATTACAAACGTCGATATTTCGAATTTTGGAAACAAATTAAATGGTAAGTAAGCCAAACATATAAATAAAATATAAGACTAACGAAATCAGTAATTGATGTGTGTAGAACTACTTTAAGTACTTAATAATTTTTTTTGCAGATAGTTAGGTATGTTTAAATAGCTTTGATAGTTGTATGAAGACATACAATTCATTTTTGGTTCAAAACGTCTTCGAAATCCTTGTAATAAATATTGCTTTTATAAACATACTTTCTATTAGACATTGTATGGCGTATTGATAGAATTGAATATACGTATTTTTGGCCTCATTATATGCTAAATGAACCAGCGTGCGTCCGCAGTCAGTGCCGTACGCTAGCTAATTAGCCAGCCACAAGATAAATGTCAGCAATCACGAACGCCGCCTTCGCGCCCGCTACCCTTCCGCCGGCCAGCCGCGGGCACCCTGTATTCACAATTTCACACACCCTGTACACGGCCTACGAACAATGCCTGACACAGCAGACACATTGCTTCTGCTGCAAATATACATACCAAAATGCAAACAGCCGAGTAATTGTACGCTGACCTTTTGTCCAATTCTATTTATACAAATGAAAACTATAAAATGTTATGTTCGTGCGTCGAAATCACTGAAAACACCATACTAAGCAAAGCACATATTTTTATTAATAGCATAAGTTTATCCCATATATATATTTTTATTGTGTAATGCCTTAAAGACTCTGCTTATAACTTCCACGTTGCTTTGATATTATTAACAAAGACGCAAAAGAATAATTTGCCTCATAAAATTAAACCCACCGCGGGCGGATTTGGAGCACAAATATTTACCGACCACCGTTTGTTATGATCTTCAAAATGATGAGTAATAATGCTTCGAAATGCTCCCGTAATGGTGTCGTCGCAAATGTCAATTGTTGAACTTTAAGGGCCGCAGTGTAATGACAGGGGTCGGCGCCGTTCAACCGTAACGTTGTAAATCAATGCTTGCATAAATATTTAAAGGGAAATTACCTCGTTGAAAGTTCACAATGTACCTTATAAAAAAAATATACCAACACAACTTCCCCGGGTCCTTGTAATTTCATCGTCTTTCTTAACAAGTACGCCTATCAGAAATGCAAATTAATGTAGCCCCAGCATAATGTTGCTTATGTTTAAAAAGTGTGCTGTGTGTTGACGATCGGCTTTTAGTTACTTATTAGAATATTGATTAGGTTATGATTAGAGATTAAAATTTACAAGCTGTCATCAGACTTTTGATTTATCAAAATGCGGTCATATTTAGATAGAACGTGGTCAAGAGATGGTAAGTAGTACAAAGGTCAAAATAAATATGAAATGTTTCATTAAACACTCACTCACTTTAATTAATTCTAGAAAGCAATTTACCCAATTCGGATTAGATGATCAAAGGAATGCGTTACACAAGCGTTAGCTGACCACACAAAAGAGTATTAAGGTCAATAACCGTTAAATGACACAAACTTTTGCTGAATTATTTTAATGTTATCGACAGTAGAGAAATATTGGAACGATAATTAATGATTAGTCGCTAAAACGGATGTTACACGGTCGATATACTTAACTAAAAGAAATAACAAATGAGAGTCTAAAAACGACTGGATTAAAAATTCATAATGATTTAAAAATACCTCGGTTTACCTAGTCAAGAAAACGAATAAATACTATCTGTCATTTTTACAATGAAAAAGAAAAGAAAAACGATTCCTGCCCAAAAAAGTACACTCAACGCGATTTTATTAAATGTAAAGAATTACCATTTCCCTTGTCTAAACAAAACTGGTGATACATTTGTTTTGGAGTTCGTCTGCGACAAAAATACAGACAAACTTTGTATCTTTTATATGAGTAAGTAGATTATAAAGCAGTCAAGTTTAAAGTCTGCGCTTTAAAGCAATAAGTCTGCGAAGTGTCCGATTTAGTTCCCAGAAACTTTGCAGTGAAATTGGCATAAACTCGTTCATTCTAATTCATCTATGCGACGAAAGCATTCTACGTTAATTCGTTGACGAAATATGTGTCTGAAAACTAAAATAGACTCATTGCTTAGTGTTCTGATAGGATATCAAACACGAGCTAAGGGAATGAGTTTCCATTTGCGAAAGCAGTAAAGAAGAAATAACCAATCTCGTTGCATCTTTTAAATATGATCTTAAGAAACTTCTCTTATAGATCCACATATCCGGTACATAAGCAGTCGTTCTGACACATATGTACACACACACACACGCACGCACTCCCTCACATACAAACAGACACACTCATGCATGGTTAGTTGTATGCAATTGTATGTAGTGTTTTATTTTGGTTATTTTTAAATACCTAATCTAGTTATTACGGTTCGCCATTCACCCTCTAGGTTTCACTGAAAACCAGCGTCACGGAATATCTAAACAATACCTAACCATGGCATAGAAAGCTGAGTGGAGACCATTTTTGGCGTGATGCAATTAAAGTATTATTATCTAGAATTCGTTGATTTAGTTGAGCAGATTGTATTATTTTAAGTGCATTAAGTGCCAAATAAATTTTATTTCATTTCAATCAGCTTGTTCGAAAAAGCTACGTGTGCGTATTGCACTTTAATACTAAAAGCTGATGACATTAATCGCAAGAGTATTATTTTATTTGATCGATGTTACCATATTTAAAGTGATTCTATTCTGGTCTAAACGGTCTTGGATTTGCATACATGTACATTTTCAATGTTAATTGATTCAACGTACCGTACGAACTTGCTTGCTTGAATGTTATGTGTGTGTAGTCTTTTGTTTGCCAAAAAAATATACTTGCTCTACCGAAATGAACTGGAGACGCCCTGCCAGACTAACGACTACATTATTGCTCCTTTATAATTCCAAAGCTCCTAAATACGTTATTACAAGAACAGATTACGGTATTACAACTATAATAATATAAGTCAGTTTTACTAGTCAGTTGACGTAACCCTGGTATGCCCTGGCCGTGCATGTGTACGGTAAGGCAGCGAAAATGTTGAGCACTTTAATACCTTGTCATAGTAAACTACAAACTAATTATAGAATAACAAGCAAGACAGTAACGATGTTGGTCGCAATGACAAAGTAGTTAATATTTTTATCGGCCGAATGTACTCTACCTCGTGAATTAGGAATAATGGCTAGATTGATAGTCAAATGATCTCTGTAGATGGATGAAGTAAATGTCAGCGGTTAACGGTTAGTTTACGGTTTCTTGTTATGACTCTCTCTATTTCCTTATCCGAAATCTGGAAATAGATAATTACTTACTTATAGGGATAACTTAATTTGATAAGTTCGCTTTTGTAAAAAAGAATCTGTGACATGCAGATGAACAGAGACAGGACATGGTAAACTACAAGAATTGCTAGTTTGACAACGGAACTACTACTAAACTGCATTCTTTATTAATAACATCAAAGCATTTAGAAGATATCAACTTGTCCTTCCAAACAATGATTGCTTATGCACCTAATTTAGTGAAATAGATTCTAGATAACATCCCCAACCTAGATTTTAAATAGAGCGGAATAACACACGTTGTTAAATGAATAGGTATAGAACATCAGTCATAATTAGAGAGTGAACAGGAATCCTGTGGATGTGCAAGTTCCAGATGTCTTAATTACTAGCTCAAGTTTGCGTTGTCTCGTGAGTTCCGCTTTGTGGAGGTTGAATATAAAACGCGGCTTCAGCTGTGCGCCACGTCACTCGCACTGGGTTCAACTAGGATGATGTGCCACTGAAAAGCCGTTAATTGTTTATGCTTTCGTTAGTAAAACGTGTCTCACTGGTATGGTGCTAATTTGAACTTCGTTTTGGTGTCCCATAGAAAATAAAGGAGACTTCTGACGAGGGTCCTAATTGACTTAGTGGGTTAATAATAGTTCAGAATTTTTCCAAATTTAAAAGGGAAAGGATTGTCACTTTAATGAAACCACCTACTTTTTGATTTCTGTTTCACCTTAAAGTTCACTGGTAGAGAATGCTTGTAGCCTTAAGTTCGCTTTCTGCGCAGTCTCAAGACTATTGTATAAATAAACAACTAACAAAATTAAACGTTGTGAGAACAACGGTAGCCTGGTAGTTTAGGGTATCCCTCGTGATCGTACCTATAAGGTACGGAGTGGAGTTTTTCAATGAGTACACTACTTTGTCAGGAAACTTGCTCATTTGAATAGCTAAGTATCGATATTAACGATTAGCTATTGATTCGACTATTTTCTCACTCAATAAACGATCCAAAGATTCAGATGCCGTGTCAATAAATGAGACATATTAATAGTTGATCGCTGGCTGTTCACACTTCCGGCGAGAACTCTCTCCACTAGTTTGTAAAACAAAAGATACAAATGCCGAGTCAATACAAGTGACACAAATATTAACCGTTGATCGTGGGCTCTACTCGCTTCTCGCTCATCCTCGGCTGTTGGACAATTGCGTAAGATGGGTAATTGCACAAAGACTCTTCAGGGTTATAGTATAAGATAAAATAATTAAAGTTAATTACCTATATTTTATGTTCTTTTGTTATACAGTTTCTGAGTTAATTCGGTGAGAGAGACTTTCCAACTTCCAATTCCAAAGGAAACAGCATGTGGTGTGAATTGAAACAAAATGGCGGCATCCCCGAAACTTTCCTTTTAGTGACAGCCGTAGTGACAACGCCATTGTAAAACTTTAAGCCACTAATTCGGGACATCTTATGTTGAACGGCTAATCAGACTATCAACGATCCGAAAACACATTCATTTAGACAATACTGATTGTCAATTAGGCCCAACTAGCTTGAAAACTACCATTGATTTAAGTTCGGCCTCTGTATGTTTTTGACGTGAAACTAAATGTCTTTTTTAATTTATTATACAGTTATTTTCGTTCATCGTACAGAGCTAAAAGTGGGTAGAGTTAGAGATTTATTACTTATTCGAATAGATTATTTATAATTGTACCTTAACAACGTTTCAGTTCTGCTTCATAGAAACCCCAAATGTTTTTTTTTTATGGCGTAGAGAAGGCAAATGACAACACAGGCCACCTGATGGTAAGTGGAAACTGTGACCCATAGACATTCGCATTCTCGTTGCCAACCCTGATGACTAAGTTGGAATGCCTATATGCTAGTCATTACAACGGCAGTCTTATCCCCAAACCGGAACACAACAATGCGACCACTGCTGTTTGGCGGTAGGTTAATGGATAAGATGGTGGTAGCGATCCGGATGGAACCTGCACAAGGTCCTACCACCCACAAATTATCAGCCCATTGGAACCTTGACCCACCATAGAACTGCGTCACAGTGACGTTATGACTCAAGCTGTAAGAAGTGTCAAACAAATTGTTTTATAATGTCATTGTGATACCTTTCTATGGTGGGTCAGGATTCCAATGGGCGGATTCCAAGTTCCAATACCTAAATAGTGGTTGTACGGAACCCTCATCGACGTGCATGTGCAAGTCTGACCAGCACTACTTCTATTAGAAAACAATAAGTGAATAAGCTGGCTTCTTTTAACATAGGGTTCAAAATCAGTTTCGAAAAATGTCTTGTCTTGACTTTAAAAGCTCTTAAGCTCTTAAGCTCACGGTTGCTTGAACTAGACACAATTTGTTACTGCAATGAAGTGCTTATAGGTACATAGGAATATATTTTTAATATTAACTTATGTTTTATTTAGATTACACATACAATTTGACACGACTAACAATAAGCCTGTGTCTATATTCTACTTGGTTAAACCGTATTGTTCTGAACTCGGCAGCCATTACTAACTAGTAAATAAGAGCTATCATAGCGTTGACAATACGATACGATGTCAAAAGTGATATGGTTTTACAGGGTAGAATACAGCCGCGCCCTGAACTTAAGACAATTCAGATTTATCTTTTCCTGCAAGTGTCTCTATAACTTACTGTGAAATATTAGAGTCACCATTGATGCGTGCACTGAATGAAACTGTGAAAATAAGCATACATTCAATATTCTCTGAAAGGCAAAGGTCACGACGTTTTTGAGATAAATAAAGTATTAGTGCTCGACGGAGTTAAAAGGTCCAGCCTCGCTATTGCCTAACGCACAAACTTGGCTTCAATGTGGAACAATTGTTTTCACATTGTATGCAGACAAGCATTCGATTTTCAAAATGAAAACGATTGCGATTGCAAATGCGTTAGTCAATAGCCCTGCATCACTGAAAAAACCAATTGGTTGATGTTTACTAAATTTTAGGACGTATCCATGAAGTTTTGTTGAGTTAACCACTAAAAAGGTTGCTTAAGAACGTGAAAACGTGTTGTTTTTGCTAAATTTAACCAAACTTCATGGACAGGTCCTAAAATTTAGTTCAATCAACTAATTTATTTTTTCGGTGTGACGCACGGCGGCAGAAGACACGAAAACTCCGTCTGAGGTTCACTTAAGGAGACGGGGCACCTAAACGTCTTTCCATACTATCATTGTGCTAGTTCATCTTTGATCTAAGTGGTACAAATCAACATTTTCAATTACGTATTAAATTGCTAATTTATTAGTACAGCATAAATAAGTGAACATTTATGTACCATGTCGCTTCCAATCGTTTCACAATTTTGTATGACATTTCAAACACGACGTTAAAGTGGCAAAGTATATGAATGATCACCCAACCCGTCACAAGGTAAAACTATTAGAATTATCTTCAGATGCTTATTATTATCCACCTGACGCGCCGTTTAGACCTGAAAAGTGTTTTAAAAGTGTGATAAACAAAGCATTAATTAACCAATCAGGTCGCTCTAAATTCTCAATTAACTTAAAACACGTAGTAGGTATTTTAGGATGTATTTAGTAATAGTAGAAAACAATTTCCAAATATTGGCGAAATAATTTAAAAACACTGTACGGATGAGTTGCTTATTTAGCGGTGCGTGAATTATTTCATAATGCTAGAAGGATGATTTTTATCCAATCAAAACATCAAAATGATTGATCTTAATATTGTACGGTGGTACGGAACCCTTCTTCTGCGAGTCTGATTCGCACTTGACTGGTTTTTTACTTGTACTCTTATTCTTCCAAAAACATTTTCCCTGATCTTCGCTGTTAAACGCAAGTCAACATCATCGTCCTAAAAGTAGCAATTCTATACAAATATTATGTTTTTTTATTAATTTGTCACGATACTTTCATTTTATATTAAAAGGCTACTTATCAGTATTGTTGTGAGTTAAAATTTTAGTATCGAGTTAAGTACATTATAACTAGTTTTATACACGTGTTTTTAAATTACTATTTCTAAATATTTATTGTTTATTTTTTTAATTTATTTTTGTGTACGTATTTTTTTTAGTAAAATATTTTTTGTACTCGTCGATTAAAATCTGTGTATTAAGATTTCATAGAGAATACTGCAACGTCACTCTTTTCATCGTTGACACTTCCGAAACAACCGAAATAACCATTTCGATACGCTCAAGACAACTGAAAAAAATTTGAAGATAGAACTTCGTATTTCAATAATATGTGTCCTTGTTTAAGGAGACTCGATCCGATACAAAATTGCCAATCTATGGCGTTTCGGAACGTAGCAGCGTCGCGTCATCTGTCAAAAATCTATTTAAACCTGCTTCTGTATACAGGGCATAAAAAAAAAAACGACGGTTTGTGATTGGCTAGTTTTTAGCCAACAGAACAGCATTAATTTTAATGAACTCGTACAAAAAGTATTGTTCACAATAGTGTCATAATCAAGCTTTTTAATCTCGTACCTTACTTAGGCCACTCAGCAAGCTTCGTGGCCCAAACACGGTACTCGACTAAAAAGCTCTCTATTATTATAACACGATTATGAAAATAACAATTTTTTCATAATATAAAGCCGGTCGTATTAATGTACCTAAGGCAAACTTTAAATTAACTTACTTTTATGCCGTCTGCAAAATCCATAAAACTTAATTGTTTGGTGAATAGAGGATGAGAGTAAAATTAACTTTTTGCTGTAGAATTTTCACTAGAGTAAAAAATTTAAACGTTAGTGATTTACTGATTTATGACATAATTTCACTCCAGACTGTTATATTGTTACTGTCTATCGATCTTATGTTAAGCGTGAGACATTTGTCAAAGCTATAAAAAATATAGGACGACAACCAAATTGGTTCTCAAAAGCATCATTTTAGAGGCTGGTCATAATGTTTAAATCCCGTTTTACTAGATTTTTCCATATCAAATCAAATCAAATCAAATCATTTATTTCAGACCAGGTCCATATATTGTTAGTTACATCTAGAAACTTAAAAGCTATGTTAGTATTTACAAAATTGGTTTATTAGGTACTTTAATAGGTATTTTGACGTACGTCAAGTAACAATAACAAACTTATTACTTGACGTACGTCAAAGTAGTCCTGACCAATCCAATCCAATGCCACAAAATCGGGCAACTGAATCTGCCAGCAATCACCTTCACAATGCCATTCTGACTACCCCTGACGCGACCCATCAAAGATGTAATTTTATTACGCATTACTGCGTGGAAACCGTTCGTGTGCGTCTCGGCAAACATTTCCGATGCACTGCACCATTTTGGGAGTCTTAACAGCATCCTAAAGGCGTTGTTGTATTGTATGCGTAGGGCGTTGTAAGCTCGTTTGGTATACCGGACCCATAGCCCGCCAGAGTAAAAAGACTGGCAATATGCTTTGAAAAGCGTTATTTTTACTTCTACAGAGCATCTAGCGAATCTACGAGCCAGCATATTACTCCTCACTGACAACGCCCTACGTTCCCTCTCAATGTCACAGTCATCAGATAGGTCATCCGTTATAATGTGGCCCAGGTACTTAAATCGGCTCACAACCTTGAGTACAACTCCACCAAGAGACACTGGGGGGATAAAATATGGTCTAATATTACCCGCTTTAAACACCATAACTTCACTCTTGGTGGCGTTATACAAGAGACCATTCTTTGCTGCATACTCCTCACACTTCGCCACTAACTGCCTAAGGGCCCCGATAGACGGACTCATCATCAGCGTAGCTTACATTATTAACACATGTGTTTTCGATGTAGCAACCGGCATGCATGCTGCTGAGCTCGCCTATCAGGTCATTCATGTAGAGGTTGAACAGTTTGGGAGATGTCAGCCCCCCCTGTCGTACTCCACATTCCAAAACAAATTCGGAAGATAATTCCTTTGCCCATCTCACCTGGTTTGTTTGATGTTGGTACCAGTACTTAAACAAGCCCGTACAATCACCCGGAATACCTGCTTCCTGCATCTTCTTCCACAGGATATTATAGTTGACTCTGTCAAACGCCTTGGAGAGATCCAGGAAGCAGGCGTAAATCGGTGTTTTCCTACCCGTGTAGTACCCGACAGCATGCTTCAGACCCAGAATAGCACTCTCAGTTGACAGCCCAGCTCGGAAACCGAACTGAGCGTCGTGTATATTTATGAAACTATCCAGTGTCAAATTTAGCATACTGTCGAGCACCTTCGCGGCCGTTGTGGCAAGAGAGATTGGCCGGTAGTTCCCCTTGTCTGACAAATCACCCGTTTTGTTTTTGACAATGGGGACCACGATGGTCTTCATTAGGGCAGCGGGCAGGTATGCATGACCCATACATAGATTGAGGAACATGGAGAGCACCCTAGACACATGCACACCAGCATACCGATAGTGTTCAATACTGAGGCCATCATGGCCAGGCGACTTTCCTCTTTGCATTTTTTTAATTACGTCTGCAACCATTTTAGCTGTGAAAAATGTCTTCCTCGGATTGACGCTGGCCTCAGCACTGTCCACCTTGGGTGCATTTGACGACGCGCCCTTCAGCAGAGATGTCACGGTGAAGTGCTGTCTAAATAATTCTGCGATGTCTCCATGCTCACTCTTATCGCCGACACTCACAGGCAAACCCGTCGCCACATTCATGCGTTTGGTCATCTTCAAGAACTCATTAAATTTACTGCCACTGTGGGCGAGAGCAAGTCTGTCCATGCTTAACTGGTCCTGCCGGTCCTGACACCACTTTAGTTTAGCCTTGAACTCTCTCCTACTGCTATTCATCTGGTCAAACAAAAGGCCTTGTCGCGGCTTCCCTGCACTATCCCAAAGCATGAAGTGTAACCTGGCTTCCCTATGAGGTCCTGCAACGAACTTATTCCAACCAGCGACATATCCACCCTTTCTTCTGTGTTTACCCCTGAAGGTACTTATCGCCGCATCCGTAAGGGTAAATATGACGTCATCATACATTGCATCCAGAATGGAATGGTGATCGCGATTTGTGCAAGTCCCGTCACAGCAGTCCTCAAGTGCTTCTGGAAAGTCAATCATTTTCAGACGTTCGTTGCACAAATCACGATACGCGTCAATCTGGTCACTAGCCCTCTCTCCCCACAACACTTTATTGTCCACCCTACTATCTATTACTTTAGTGACAGGTTTCAACATACCTATGCTACATTCAAAGATCATAGGAAAGTGATCGGACCAAAATACGTCATACATGACAGCAACTTTTTTAATCATGGTATACGCACTTTGTGTCACTATACAATGGTCCAACCACCTCCTACACCCGTGAGCATCGCTTACATATGTATATGTCCCCGAGTTAAGACCAATTTTCTCCACATCCGCACATAACCATTGTTGATCAGCACAATAATTCATCAACTCACGATAAAATAGTTTGTTGGGATGAGAGTTAAAATCTCCGAGCAAGAACATAGCCTGCACACCACTATGTTCCATCATGACTGAGGAAATTGTGCCTAAGCAATCCGTAAACACGGGTATATTTTCTGGCGCATCAGTGGGCATATACACATTACAGACTACAATCTCCTTTCCTCTACACGTTATTTTAATAGCTACTATCCGATCATTATCACATTCTATAATAGACACCGACTGAAACATACTTTTCCGCCACAAAATACCTACACCGCCATATGGTCGTCCTGTAAGCATTCCCGACTCAAGGTCAACGGCCGACTTCCCTGTCCAGCCAAAGTCGCTATCCACAGTCCCTAGTAGCGCCAACTCGAAAGGAAGAAGCCACACCTCTTGTAAGGCTATTAAATCTGCTACTTGACACAGAGATTTAATTCCACCCATAGATCGCTTGAACGACCTACAGTTAAACGTCACCATTTTACATAAGTCATTATTTACACTATCACCCATTATTTGCATGTATTGATTTGACCCGTTTCACGTTTATTACTCGTCACTGTACCGGGTTCACCCGGCTTATCAAAGTGTACAAAAGGCCTGAATTGAATGTCCTTAGGCCATAAGTCGCGGTTTAAGTACAACTCTAGCTTATTCCTACTTACAAAAATCTTGAACGACGAATAGCCCTTATCGAACTTCATTCTTAATTTGCGCAGAGACACGTTTTCTTTAGTCTTACTATAAATATAATCAATAACATCTTTTTCTGCCGCATCTTTATGCACGTTCGACACGAATAACGGCACTTTCGGCTCGGCCGCTTTGAATCTCGCCCCCGGAGCTAACGTTGCTTGCCCCGTATTGTGTATAAATTTATTTTTATTTTTACTTCTCGACTTTGATTTCGGTGTGTTCCAATCTCCTTCCCCGGACTTCTTATTATCCTTCTTTACCATATCCGCATACGAACCCTCCATCTCACACTCCCTCACTAATAACGATCGATATTGCAACTTTGCTTTGTTTACATCCACTGCATCAATTTCACGGTTAGAACCACCCGCGCTATCTATTTCCTCGTCAGCCTGTTTGCTTACATTCGGGTCAGTTTGGCGTGGCGGCGCTTGTTGCTCATTCAGTGCATGCGGGAGCGAGATCGGCGCTGTCACGTTACCGCTTGGAGGGAGCGAGTCATGAAGATGCGCTAGCGCTTGCGGCGACGATAAGTTCACCTGTGCGGGGTAACTTTCCGATCGCTCGGCTGCCGTCCCTGTGTTATCGAAGGTCAAGCCGAACGGTCCGCTATTTTCTAATAAATATGCACCTCTTCTTCTAGTATTCACATTCATACACGAACTACTCGACGGATAATTGTTAACTTGTTCATTCAGGTTGTATTTATTCTGAAGCTCTTGCCTTAGTGAATTTAATTGCTCACTCGTGGCGTAAGACCCCTCGATTTCTCGCACCGTAGACTGCAATAATCGCAGATCTTTCAGTAATCTCGTTACATCTACATGTCTGAAATCTACTGGTGGCAGCTTGTGTAACTCCCTTGCGACAAAGAGAGGCGCTAGTTCCGGATCTGTATTCTGTAAAAGAACTATCATGTCCTCCAGGTCACGATGCACAACATCCTTACGTCTTGATATTTTCTTCCCGCTGTTTTGTATTGATTCAAAAAGCAGAGTTTTAGCATTACTGACATCTTCTTCACAAAATCCCGTAGCACAAATTCTTATGAGGCTTTCATTATCCAGAAGTCCCAACTTATTTTGCAAATACGCAAGAACTTCATTAACTACAATATTGCACGACGTACATTTGATTCTCGATAACGGCGACGTCATGGTCACCGCGGGCACTCGATACTACGTTCGCACTGCACGGGGGCGCGCGGGGACATATAACTTAATCTAAATATTTCATTAAAATAATCTAAATATAATCTAAATATTTATTAATTCTATTCTATTTTCTATTTCTATTTCTAAATATGCCCTAACGTACATAGCTATTTCACACAGCATAATATTTACTAAAATAGCGTTGGTAATTTGAACACGGGCGTTCTTGAATATCAAGAGTACTCTAGCTTGGCCAAATGCGGTACGCACAATCAGCGTTGTACCATTTTGGTCGAAAATAAACTCATGCTAACGATAATAATATGACAAGGCGATTGTTTATACAACAAGTTTGTGGAAGTGTCTGCCGAGAGAGCCGCGGCTTAGCTGGGTGCATAATGGCAAAGATAATGATGTCAAGAGGCGGAAGAAGCAATTACGGCCCGCCTCGTGCAATCACGACGAGATATTTCTGAGGAAACAGTTCTATGCCATTGACCGGATTTAATACATTATTCGAGGACATTATTGTGGCGGGTTTTTTGTCTCCGAAGGACTGTTTGCGGAGCACACACACCCCTCACTTGCATGGTCAGCTTAACGCCACAATTGACTTCGCGGATACTTTCGAAGGGGCGGTTACATTGGAGAATTCATGGTAAATTAAATTAAATGTGTTTGTATCTGTACAAAAATAAACAAAACAATTATTTTCCAAACAAAACAGCGGCAGCGCAGTCGTGAGCTGTGGAAAAAAATAAGGCATGCTCGATACAGCTATGCATTTCTTTGTAGCCACTCGCCGCCCATCACCACGCCAAGTGCCAAATCTTAAATAAGCCCAGGACAAAAGAATAAAAACTAAGCATAATGTAACACGTAAAACATTAAGAATTAAACCCGCATGTTAAAGTTCCTAGTTTACACAATAGAGTGCAAACAAATGGTTGTTCCGTACTACTTTCACCGGTAGACACATTAGGCATTACGTTATGACAGAGTGGCTTTCTCCAACTATCTGTAAGACAGCCGACTTAACTTTGAACTCCAACTGAAACGTTTAGTAGTTCCTCATTCGGTCTACCGGAGCCACTTTGTTCAAACAGCTACTTCATTACTATGGGAAAACAATTATGTTCTTTTGAAGTCACTTGTTCTCTTCGGCATTAATTTTTCATTTTCTTGCGTTGGTTAATTGACTACTTAGGGCCACTGCACCAAAAATGCAACACGGGGTTAACTCAACTCGAGTTAGTAAACGTCAGATTCTTACGATAACAGTAATTTTAACTAGAGTTAGTGACTTAACCCAGTGTTATAATTTTTGGTGCAAGTGGCCCTTAGATGAGTTAAAAGTACATTTAATACGATCATAAACAATTTGGGGCCGCTATTCTACACGGTAAAATCACATTGCCTTTCGGAAGTTATCGTATTGTCAACGTTGCTATAGCTCTTATTTACTTGACAGTAATGGCAGCCGAGTTTAAAATAAACATATTATTATTGATGTTCATTTTATAACTACGAGTACGTGGTGATTGCTGATTACCTAATTTGTAACTCGGTCGTTTGACGCTTAAAACAGTATATGTGCACATTAAATAGATCGACTTATTATAAACACCTGGGTAACCTTACTGCCTCCAGTTTCAACGCAAGGGATTTTTTTCAATTGGAGTGGTATTAAATTTTCAACAGATTGCGATAATCCTTTCCGAACCGACAAAATATTCGCCAACTAAATAACAGATATATCGTTCCGCATACAGGTGGCAAGCGATATATCAAGCGATTTACCCAAAATAATGCGCCGCGCAAAATAAAGTCGAGTTGAGTCGCAAAGTAATTTGTATTATTTCGCTCCATGTTCTACCTTAATTATTCGCTACATCAAGACAGGCAGGTGCGACGAATCTGTATTTATTTGCATTAAAAATAAATTTGCTTGGAGACTTGCGTAATTCAGGATTATGATGCGACAGCTGTGCCAGATAAACTGGAATTTGCGGATTAAATTTCAATTCCGTTATCAAGTTGATTAATAACCCATGTGCTGCGGCGCCAAGTTAGCCGCCGTATTGCGTGTTTACTTGCGAGGAGTGATGGCAGGCTTGTAAGTTTTAAAAGTGAAACTTTCACTTAAATATCATGCAATATTCTGAAAGTTTCAAAAGTGAAACTTTCACTTAGTTATCATGAAATGTTCTGAAAATGTCAAAAGTGAAACTTTCACGTAGGTAAATTTCAGGTAATTTTCTGAAAGTTTCATGACTCACACTTAATTAATGTCATGCAATATTCTGAAAGTTACCAGTGAAATTATCGTTTGATTTCTAAATTATACTATATTTCTAACATGTAACGTAAGGAAACGTTTCATGAAATTTAAATGAAATTTACTTGTTAAATTGCTTTAAGTATAATTTCCTCCTAATTATGAATTTCCTGATTTGCAAAAGCCTGCAATTTTTGCATTTAAGGAAAGTTATGCAATGTTTCGGAAATCGCCAATCACTATTCGCGCGCCGCTTTGATTTACTTAGAGGTACCTTCAGCTGTCCGTTTCTCTGATCTTACGATCAAAATGTTGGTAATGCGTAGAATATCATAATAGTATCGTGTATGGTTTACTAGAACACCGTACAAAGAGGGTACAATACGGGACTTAGTTTTCGTTGCCGTCCGTTCGTCCGTCCGTTCTTTTTTAAAGAGATGTTTCTTTGAAGTGTCTTATATAACGGCAGATTTTCTGACAAAAAAAAAGTTTAAAATAATTAGGGTGTCCGTACAACATACAATTTCCGTTTTTATTTTATCATTAAAACGGTAATACATCGCGTCAAATTTAATGCAAACTCTGAAGAAAAACTACAAATAATAAAAGCAGTGTGTTTTTTTCCAAGTATGTCTTTTATAATTTCGTATGCCAGATTTCCATTTATAAATGTAAATATTTTTATAGTAAAACGTGATAAACTTAAACAAAGAAAGAAGATAACCAACCAGAATGTTACCTAGCCTTGGAGGTGAAAAAATACTTTGTACGATATTAACGTAGACATCATACTCTAGCTCATTTACCTTGACTCTGATTACTTATGAGCGAGTACACGAAGGTAATGCGAGGCACATCGCCGCTCCCGGCCGCCGCGAACAAAGGGCTGCCACACACAAACAAAACCGTGATTTAGGAGAGTACCAAATTAAGGTATTTGCCATACAAGAATTCCCACAATATTATGATACGACGAGACCGAGTCACGTCGTGCGACAATAATGCTAATTGCAGGAGAGAGTTGAATTATTAAAGCACGCGGCGCGCTGATAGCGGCATAGCTGAATGTAATGGAACAAAATATGTATCACGTTTACTGATGGTACTTAACAAAGGGAGGAACAACATACACAACATGAACTTTCCTCGTTGCAAAGTACAGCTTTGGAATCGTCGAATCGACTAATTAAATGGGAAAGTTTGGATGTTCGTTACTCAATCACGCCACGGCTAAACTCTGGATAAAATTTAGCACAATGATATATTATAGTCTGGAATAGTACATAAGATACTTTTTTCTAGAAAAAATTAATAGATCCCCTCGAAACTATGGCATGACTATGGTATGGTATCTACTAAACTATAACTATGGTATCGAAGAAATTACAAACAGTTTTGCGACGCATTATTCTCGATTTGCCATAATTATTGTGAAAAAAGTCCTACGTCCAGAATTTTATCGTAATTATTAACAGATGATTTGGTAAACAAAACACAATTCAACTTTGTACTTTTTTAGGGAATTCAATATTTTAAACAGAGGTTCAAACTTTGTCCGGATTACATTCCGCATACGTTATTGTAGGTGACAGTCCGGGGCTGCGGCGTGTGCTTTGAAAACCGACACCCCGTTATCAACACTAACACATGGCATCGGGTGTTAAGAGATGCTAAAAAACGGACTGGACTTATTTGTTTTATGTAGAAACAGCTTTTGTTCACAGACTACAAAAAGATGTATGTCCTTATTCACCTTATTCAATTTTAACAAGGTCCAAAAATAGATCGTCGACTGTACCTAAAAGAAACATGTTACATGTAGGTACTTTTCAGTTCCATCACAAAAATATCCTTTATACACATTACACTTTTTACTTTTTCTTTGAAAGAATAGGGAATTTTAAGACGGCTATACAATTTATTTGATTCAGTGGTATTTAAAATTTTGCATGGTGATAAATAGTGAGTGATATAGGTAATTTTGAAGCCGAGCAGTTTTAAGTTAGGCTTACCTAAAAGAAATACCTAGGACAGTTTTAATTTGAAAATAAAAGACAAGCGAAGGTCTACTTACCTTTGTCCTATTATCGTTCGCTTTTACTATTCAAAAACGTTCAAAATTTCTACACATTATCTTACGTATACCTAATTGACCATTACTTCTTGATGACGACCAAAAAATAACTTCAATGTCAACGTGCTGTGGAATTTTAGTACCTATTTAAACCGACTAGGGGTTAATTTCAATCGCCATACAATTTTCTCAATGACATTTTGTTCGTGCTCAAAGTACGGAATCATTATTGTGTCTGCTAAACCACTACCTACACTTAAATACCGCTTTCCTTTAAGTGATTTACACATTACAATATGAAATAGTTGTGTTTGTTAAGGGATACTTCAATGCACGAGTAGGTAGACAATAGAATCTTGCGGGTGGTTGTAAAAGCTTCATTTCTCTACCAAAGTAGCGATACTTAGTCGCATTTTATTTCACATTCCGTGTATCTCTTTGAATACATGTGAAAGTAACAAGTTACTGTAACTCAGTGAAATATTTTACATGTTGCCTTATTTTTAGCGCATAACTAAAAAAGTCTGAAAACTGTGTTGCACATTTGGCGTCCTGCCAAGTTGAATGAGTTAGGAAAGTAATTTTATCGTAATTGAAAGGCGGATCGGTGAAACGATTTTAAATAGGTACGTTGCCTTCTCTATTATCTTTTTGACAGGGTATCAAGGTAAACGGCAGCGGCAAACACTTTGGAAACGGTACCTATAGCAGCATATTAGATTATTTATTCCTAAAAAGGAAATATTTAAAACATTTCTATTTCATTTCATTGTAAGTATATTTAATTAAAATTAAAATTAAATATTATACTGCATTGTCCACTTAATTTCTGACATCATACGTCATAAAAAACTTTTGGATGGTTTATTATTTTAACACTAATTATTATCTTCAGGTTATTCAATTTAATTTAATTATTGTACCTAGCCACAATTAACCTAAATACGTTTCAAGAAAACCGTTTTTACGCTTCTCGGGCCATACAAAGGCTCAGTAAAACTGTGAGAAAAACAAGGTGTCGCCTGTAACAAGAATTTCCTCTAATGAGCTTTTAGTGAGACCTTTAACTGCTCCTATCCCTTTTAACTGGCCCTTCAGGTCTAGGCTATTTATGTCAACACCCTGTATGGAATTCCCGTGCAGTAAGTGTGTTCATTTGCACAAACCTAGCTCAAACCCTTCTTCCTTATGTTGTTTCTTCATGAATAGCCCTATTTTCCGAGATACATAATACCTGTAACATAATCTGTCTCTGTGTTAAAGAAGTCTGTTTATAAGACCTTCAATAAGCAAGCAAATAAACAAACAAACACACGTCCGCACGCAAATAATATTTATGAGGATTAACAATGTTAGACGGGCTAACTTGTTTTAGTCGGCGGAATTGAATAAATTCATGTTTAATGTCTGAACACCGCCCGAACTCCAAAAGGCGAAGTGACCCCAGCAAATAGATCGCGTTCGGTTCGTTACATGAATTGACAATTAAGGCCCGCTGCGGTCTTTATCTAACAAGAACCTTGAGTTTTTTCGCCCACCGTTTTATTTCGCGCTTAGCTTTGTATACAATTTCGTCGACCCATCGCTTTGAATTAATTTCACGGCAGGGCGGTCATTTGTATTTCTTTTGTTTTAAAGGTGGGGAGGCTTTTGGTCCCGGTTAAAGATATATTTGGCCCGTTAGCACATTGCGACAAGTTTGAAGCCGGCTATTTATTTACTTGTCTCAATGGGTGGCGCGGCAGCCCGTATTTTAGATTTAATCAAGGCTGGCAGCAAGATTAACGTCACCTTGCGCATTCGAGGAGCTATCAATGAGCGCCGAGCTGATTTCCAGCTCTATTAATATGTTGCTTACAGCCGCTTTATTGTTCGGCGTAGAGGCTGCTTATCACCCGCCATTGATTCATCTGTTGCGATTAGCGGTTGCAAATTAATACCACCAACGTCAGTAGCGAGTTAATGAGCTTATAGGGGTGCGAATTTGAAGCTTAGATCAAAGCAAATTATGTATCAATATAATTTAAGAGTTATCAATAGGGTTTTTTATCTATGTAATTATTGTGTAACTGTTTAATAAGTGTGTTACTATGTAACATCTCTCAGTCTTACATAATCATAATAACTGTGTCAGCATGGAACACAGGGGCGCGGTCGGATGTAACAATAAGGACTTGGTCTTGTTTGAGAACTTTGTCCTCGACTATTTATGTTAACAATTAAACTAATTTTAAGGTCATGAAATCCTATTACACTGGCCTATAAAGAGATAAATACATCTCCAAGTAAAAAAGGTAATCAGCAAACTCGAACAATTAGCAAAGTGTACGTAAGTAGATAAGTCAATAGCTAAGTCAATTGAAGTTGAGGAGCGTGCGCAAAAAGTAAATATCTGAACTCAGAAGAGTCTTTGTTTCTTATTTTGTGGACCTGATTAAGAGTCAGCCTTGAGGCTTTTAAAACGAAAACTTACTTATAAAAGTAACGAATGAGGCAAGTAATTACAAATTAATAAGATAACAAAAGAATATAATTTAGGCAAACAAAGAGGTACCTACCTACCTACCTACCTACCTACTTTCCTCATGTAAAGTTCGTCCTTTCACTTATGTACAGACTGTAGGTATCTATATTATAGTAGATATATTCAATTACCTAATGGGCTTAGTTCCCAATCTATGTGGTCAGCCCCCCACTCTTCTTCCACAAACATGACCCAGGGGGGCTATCACCAAAAAAAATGCGAAAAAGAAAAAGAACCCTACAACCATATAGGTTCTTTTTGTACTTGGTTAAATTTGTACTTGGTGCGTTCCGGAAAATGATACGAGCAATTAACTAAGTACCTCAATTTTCCGGTTCATACCCGGATGTAGATTTAAAAATTTATTTCGCATGGATAAATAGAACGGGCCCTAACACATAGATCGGGACTTTCCGTACTATCTTACCCCCGTTTATCTGAAAGTGACTTACTGCTAAAAACCTAAACTTGGAGCATTTTCAAAAAAAAAATCGAATTTAACTAAAAGTTTTCCCTTAATTATTTTTTTGGGTCCTGCGATATGTAAGAACGAGCATCTAAGAACATAAGTATGTTCCCAGCGACGCTCCCGTCTCGGCGACTGACTTATGGAGTAAAGTTGTTCACGCGCGGTTTTGCCTCTGACACCTGGCCGTAATTAGCTTTTAATTTATGGCATTTTACTTACCTTCGTCGTCACTCCAACTAAATCATGGTTTGTTTCACTAGCTCCTTAATTACCCCCACGTTCGGTAAAATGTGCTAACCTAACCTAACCCGTACGAAGTTGCTAAGGAGTTTCAATAGAGCACTGAGCCAAGGCAACTAATTGAAAATTCAATATGCAGGCCGTACACCTTTTTTCATTTCTCTTGTATGAATTGTGTAAAGGTGTGTAAACCGAAAAGTGATTTCATGAGAGCGCCGGCATGGTTTTCGCGTTAACTGAAAAGCCACATAGCAACGCTGCCTAAAATTTAGTCTCTAAAATGTTACCGAATAGTAACTCCATTACGGTAATGGAAAACAGTGGCTCTCGCGTCGGTAGATTTTTTGCTTGCACATCGTGCCGATGCCGCAGTGCAGTTACAGAAATACATGTATCAAAGCCCTCTTTCATTTGGGTACAGGCTGCAAGCAACATCCAGGAAATATGCCTTTCACATAACACGTAACCGCGAATTATGATCCGGGCTGAACCCTACTTTACGGCATTAAAATTGATTTATTTGTTCACTTTCATTTGGAGTACGTACTTTAACCCTGAGAGATACTCATTCGAAAAGTACGTACTTATTTGTCTTGAATATTATTTATTTAACTAACCATTCTTTACTGCTAGGCCTAACTAGTTAAAAACAAGCAGGCTGAAAAACAGAGTCAATTGATCGTAATTATGGGCCCAATTTCTCCATTTTTTTTTTTATGGTTAAACTTATAATTTTAAAACCGTGAAACATGTAACGTTATAAATAAAATTGTAGATTTTTGTTTATCGTACTGTTAGTTTTGTTCTCTAGCTCTCGTTAATTTATCTTAGCAGTAGAAGCGACTTGAATTATGATAATAAATGCTTCTCTAACAATTATTAAGGTTCACGTGCCTCGCGACGCGGCTCTTAAGGGAATTCGAAACAAATTCCTCTTAACATTTTCTTTGTTCGCTGGAAACGATAATCATCTTATTTATCGATACTTGACAGGCTCTCCCCTTTGTTTTAGGATAAAATCGATTGATTTAATTAATATTCACTGGGCTGGTATTCCCCGGTTATGATATAGCAAATAATCTTGTAAAGATTAAGTTGTTGCCGTTTAAATTTACGTTAAATTTCCCCTTTATTGATGGTTTTACCATGCTTATAAACTTAACCATTGGCACACACTACACGACGAGTGTTATGTGTGCATTACATACACAAACATGTAGTTAAAGGAGTGCGTACCCAAAATCGGGCGCTTGTCTCCGCACCGCGGTTTTCCGTAGATTTACGAGAACATTCTACGCGTAATTTGCATAGTAGTAAATAACAGGTCTGTCGGTGCTGCGCCGCTTATTTAGACGTTATAAACTGATTACGCACTCGATAACGCCCGCCACACCATGTAAATGTCTACCGGCCGACAACGATAAAACAAATAATGCCGGAACCACTGTGCAATTTGCGGAACATCGATATATCACAACAATTGTACCTTTTATGCCGCCGCGATCTGAAGGATTCCTCGTTCTGCGTGTAGAGTTCCGCCGCCACGTATTCGATTAAAATCACGACCACGAACGATAAAGTTGTACGTTAGAGGGCAATAGGTACACGCATGACCACTGTGGCGGCCAGCGACGCTCAAGAAAACGCTACCGCTTATGAGCTTAGGCAACCGCACATCACGCCACCGCATCGTGCATCCTTTGTTAGCGCGCGGCGGCCGGCGCGCCCGCGCAGCGTCATTACCTTACCGATCACCGGCTAGCGCGCGCGCACTCACTTGCTTTATATAATCTCTCGAACCTTCCATGTTACTGCCTATTTCATTTGTATTCATTTCTATCGCTTTCGCTTTCGCTTATAACTTCCCATCTTGTACTCCAACTTTTCTTATTTCCAAGTGTATTTATAATCTCCTTCTGTTAATTAAATAACTTATAATTTAACCTCGCGTGTTTAAATTCTTCGCGTCCCGTTATCGCACTTTCGACATAAACTACAGTGGTGACAACCCGACATTGGACACCATGGATGGACCAAGCAAATCTGGAGCGAAGAACGACGCCACGGGACCCGGTGAAAACGAGTTTCGTGATGCAACGGATGGCAACAGCGCAGGCGGTGGTCCAAGTGGCACAAGCGGAAGCGGTTTTACAGGTGATGTTTTTAGAGTCGGTGTACGCGTTCCACCGTTCTGGCCAGAGGAACCCGAGGTATGGTTTGCACAAATTGAAAGTCAGTTCGAGCTGTCAAATGTCACGAGCGACTTAACGAAATTTAATTTTGTTGCCTCCCAGTTAGACCAAGAATACGCCAGAACGATGAAAGACCTCTTAATTAATCCACCTAAAACCGGGAAATACGATAAATTTAAAGCAGAGCTCATTAAACGTATATCGGCATCCCGTGAGAAAAAAACGCTCAAGCTGATGCAGCATGAGGAGTTAGGCGATCGTAAACCTAGCGAATTCTTTCGCCACTTGCGCGATTTAGCAGGCCCCAATATGCCCGAAGAGTTTATCCGTACTGTCTGGGCAAGTCGACTTCCACCTCATGTACAAACCATTGTTGCTTCCCAGCATTTACGAGACATCGAAGACGTCATAGAACTGGCGGACAGAATCATCGACATCGCCCAACCTTCAGCTCATGTTGCCGCAGCCACCGCAACAGCCGCCGCTCCAGCCAATGTTACCACCGGTACGCCAGATACTGCTTTGGAAGCCCGAGTGGCAGAACTGACGCGGCAAGTTGAAGCTTTGGTAAGAGTTCAGTCACAATCACGTTCTCGATCGCGCACCAGAGGCTACTTTGACCAACGGGGATCCAGATCCCAATCACGCTCTCGGCAGAGATGTCGCGAACGGCCAGAAGGACATCCGCATTGCTGGTACCACTTTCAGTTTGGGAACAGCGCGAAAAACTGTAAGGAGCCATGCAGCTTTAAAACCACTTTAAACTAGAAAGGAAGCATTTGGTGGCCGCAAGTGCTTGTCCCGTTTCATCAGGCCGCTTGTTCGTCACAGACCATAAATCCTAAACACAATACAGTGCATCACATAAGGACTACACCTGGACCGCCGGTCTCTAGTCGTCCACGTCGCCTAGATCCACAGAGACTGAAAATCGCAAAACAGGAGTTCGAAGACATGCTGCGGAACGGCACTGCTCGTAGATCGGAGAGTCCATGGTCTTCACCCCTGCACCTTGCTCGAAAGAAAAACGACGGTTGGAGACCGTGTGGGGATTACCGAGCACTGAATGCGAGAACAATCCCGGACAGTTATCCTGTACGGCATATCCAGGACTTCGCTTACCAGCTGGCGGGTAAGAAATTCTTTAGTACTGTAGACTTAGTCAAGGCGTACAACCAGATACCAGTTCATAGCGAAGATATACCAAAGACAGCCATAACGACACCTTTCGGCCTCTTTGACTTTCCCTATATGACGTTCGGCCTACGTAACGCGGCACAGACGTTCCAGCGCTTCATTGACGAAGTTTTGCGAGACCTGGACTTCTGCTATGGCTACATCGATGACATATTAATCCACTCAGAGTCAGAAATTCAACACGAGCAACACCTGCGCCAGCTGTTCCAGCGCCTGCAGGAGTACGGTGTCCTCATTAACACTGCTAAGTGTGTATTTGGACAACGACAGGTGTCATTCTTGGGTTACACGGTATCTGAGGCAGGAATCCGTCCGCAGGAATCAAAAGTTACTGCAATTAATGACTACCCAGCACCAAAGACCATCAAGGAGCTGAGACGTTTTCTGGGGATGATGAATTTTTATCGCAGATTTCTCCCTAAAGCTGCATCTCTTCAAGCACCGCTGAACTCTCTCCTCGCTGGCCCAAAAACGAAAGGATCACATCCAGTAAACATGACTCCTGAGCTCCTGAGCCACTTCAACAAATGCAAGGCAAGTCTTTCTCAGGCCACTCTCTTGGCGCACCCAGACATGACAGCAGAACTATCGATCCAGACAGACGCTTCAGATTCGGCCCTAGGAGCAGTGCTACAACAACGTAGTGGAGACGCATGGGAACCTTTGGCCTTCTTTTCTAGAAAGCTGAGCCCGTCTCAAAAGAAGTACAGTCCGTATGACCGAGAACTATTGGCAGTCTACGAGGCAATACGCTACTTCAGGCACATGGTTGAAGCTCGCACATTCACCATCTACACGGACCATAAGCCCCTCACCTTCGCCTTTACCACACGTCGAGATAACTGCTCGCCTCGTCAGTTCAGGTATCTAGACTTCATAAGCCAGTTTAGCACAGATGTCAGGTACATTGCGGGAAAGGACAACACAGTCGCTGACGCTCTATCGCGAATAGAGGCGATAAGCAACCCACCAGCCTTAGATTACGGTTCTTTAGCGAAATCCCAAGACACAGACACGGAGCTCCAGGAGCTGCTGCAACGAGGATCAGCCCTGAAACTAGAAAAGGTCAGGACACAAAACACTCACCTATCGGTATACTGCGATGTCTCCACCTCTGAACCACGACCGTTTGTCACTCCCGCCTTCCGACGAACCGTTTTCGAATCACTGCACAATCTTTGCCATCCAGGGGTCAAACCTACTATAAGGCTGGTCACTCAAAGGTTTGTCTGGCCCGGAGTAAAGAAGGACTGTCGTCGGTGGGCACAGGGATGCCTCCAGTGTCAACGAAGCAAGGTTCACCGGCACACTTCAGCTCCTCTGGTGGCATTCAAACCACCATCAGCAAGATTCCGGCATGTACACCTAGACATTGTCGGACCCTTACCTATTTCTCACAATTACAGGTACTGCCTCACAGCCATCGACAGGTTTACCAGGTGGCCTGAAGCGTACCCGCTGCCGGACATCACGGCTGACACCTGTGCAGCCGCCTTTGTGTCCGGTTGGGTGGCCCGCTTTGGCTGCCCTGAACGCATCACTACGGACCGTGGACGGCAGTTCGAATCGCACCTCTTCAAGGCCATTGCATCCTTGGTTGGTGCAGCTCACCACACCACCACGGCATATCATCCCGCAGCCAACGGCCTTGTCGAGAGGCTACACCGCCAGCTCAAGGCCGCCATCACGTGCCACACCAGTACGCATTGGACAGAAGCCCTCCCCGTAGTCCTGCTTGGCATCCGCAGCGCTTGGAAAGAAGATTTACAAGCTTCAGCAGCAGAACTCGTCTACGGAGAACCACTTCGTTTACCCGGGCAGTTCTTCACAACGTCTGATGATGTGGTAGATGTCACTGACTTTTCCAGCCGCTTACGAAACCACATTAACAAACTGGTCCCGCAACCCGCGTCATGGCACTCCAATCGCCCTTTTTATATACCGAAAGACTTACAAACAAGCAGTCACGTGTTCCTGCGCCAGGGTCCAGCACGAAGATCACTCCAACCCGCATACACTGGACCTTACAAAATAATAAGACGCAAGGACAAATCCTACGACCTAGAAGTCTCTGGAAAGGAAGTCACGGTATCCATCGATCGGCTGAAGCCCGCTTACATCGTACGGGAAGAAATAAACACTCCAGTAGAACACCAAACTCCGAGCATCAACCCAGCACTGCCAAAGAAAACGAAAAGCGGACGGGTGGTACGTTTCCCAGACTACTATCGCCCGTAGTTACGGTCTCAGCGGGGGAGTACTTGTGGCGGCCAGCGACGCTCAAGAAAACGCTACCGCTTATGAGCTTAGGCAACCGCACATCACGCCACCGCATCGTGCATCCTTTGTTAGCGCGCGGCGGCCGGCGCGCCCGCGCAGCGTCATTACCTTACCGATCACCGGCTAGCGCGCGCGCACTCACTTGCTTTATATAATCTCTCGAACCTTCCATGTTACTGCCTATTTCATTTGTATTCATTTCTATCGCTTTCGCTTTCGCTTATAACTTCCCATCTTGTACTCCAACTTTTCTTATTTCCAAGTGTATTTATAATCTCCTTCTGTTAATTAAATAACTTATAATTTAACCTCGCGTGTTTAAATTCTTCGCGTCCCGTTATCGCACTTTCGACATAAACTACACCACCACTCCTGTTTTTGTGCCATATGTGCCTGTTTCGTGTCGTTCAGTGTTTAGTCCTTTTAAATTAAACATTGTTTTACAAAATAGCTCAAAAATATCTGTCACGTCTATAACTAGAGAGATAGCTAGATGTGCTAGATATTGTTACCCGAATGCTAGATAATATATAATAAGGGTTTTTAGTATCACTAGCCATTTTCGGGTAACACACCAGAAAGCTGCGTAATTAAAAAATCGGGAAGAACTTTAGTGTATATTTTCTACTTTGTTTTTATATGTGACCTACCGTGACCAAGTAGTCCCAGCGGAAGATCTGCGCTTACCATTTTACATCGTTTCTCACTAGGATTATTTGGTTTATTGTTCTTTTGTTAGATGAATGTGCTACTAACATGTTTTATTTAATTCTATCTTTAAGGTCATTACTCAGAATATGTGGAAGGTCCATAATGTCAAACTGCTAGAGGTCAACTTATGGCAATTAACTTTTAAAGTTATCCTTAGATTACATTCTCAACAATTGAACTCTTAATAATATTGTACAAACGATAACAAATCTTAAGAAACAGGTCAAATAATTGCTGAAATTTAATTACTGAAAATAATTTAATGAAATTACCTTCTAAGCGTTGGACGCTTCTGCGAAGAGCCTTCCTAAAATATTCTAACCGCAGAGCATAGTGTTTCCGTTTTAATTTTAAATTATCTTATTTGTAAGGGGATACTTTTAACAATATTAATTACAATCTTGCTCTAATCCTTTTTCTTTGTTTCCAAAGCGACAAGACCATTTTACGCTTGAATAGTTTCCGCGCGTAAAGTTTTAATAATGTTAGGTGGGCACTTAACATGAAAGCGTTGATTTGCATTTTTGTTTCGTTTATTTCGAAAAATACAGATAAAACGCTGGCTGTATTTTCAAATCAATTGGTAAACAAAACGACCACGTTTTTGACATTTCCAAATTGTGCATGAAAGCGAGTCGGGTGTTTCGCGATCTATGCTTCGCGTCAAACCAAAAGGCAATAAAGCATATTAACTTCCAATACTTTATATCCTTTTGGTTTTGAGGGTATTGCAGCTATGTAAACCAGCCGAAACCCAACGAACATGCAATTATCAGTGATTGAGAATTTAAACTTGTTACGACTGAAAAATTGGTTTCATTTTAATGATTCTACGGGCCTGTGCGGAATTTAAATGATGCCTGAAAAACTACACCGATAGTGATGATATTGATGATTAATGAATAAACTTTACACGGCTCAGCTCAGAAAAAATACCTAATTGATAACAATTTTAAAGCTGTTTGAAAATAACACCGATTGTTTAGAAAATGTATTCAAATCATAATGTAATGCTTTTCACGACATCCTACACTATCGGTTAGACGAGAAAAAAAGACATCCCCACGTTACGTGTAGGAGAGGAATACAAAATAAATATTTTGTTGGCGTGACTAATATGTATGTATATTCGTGTCAAATTACAGGTAGTACTAAGAGTCTCTGAGCTAGGCTGCGGACGGACGGACGGACATAACGAAACTATAAGAGTTCCTAGTTTGCCTACGGAACCCTAAAAAAAACAATGTGACCGGCAGAGCACGGAGTGTGCGCGTCGCAGCAGCGGTATCATTAAAATATAAGATGTATTTTAATACCATGTCTAGGTAGTATAGGTTTGACAAGTAAATAATTCAAATGTCTATGAATCCTAGATTTACCACTTACCATGAGGTGGCCAGTTCTCGCCATAAAATACAATAAAAATACTAAAATTACCAACATACCGCGTGATTACAGTAACAATATTGTTCAACAAGGCAGAGTGCCTAGTTGGTAAACAAACAATCATCGGATACGTAGTGTCGTTGACGCCCGCTCTGCCGCTCTTGTCATCAAATTAATTCAACTAATGAGTAAACGCTCTAAATGGGAATACCTACTTAACGTCACCATTGAGTACAGTGTTATGTGCTTCGGCCTACAATGGGTTGATTTAACGCCTCGCGATGGAAATTAGCCGCGAGTAATCAAACCCGGTAATTGAGTTTATTTAGTAGGTATTGATTCTGTTCTACTAATTCCTGGCAAATTGGAGGCTTAACCGAATATACTGTTCTATAAAGGCTCTATAATTTTTTTACCGAATTTAACTCCAAAAATTCTGCCAAAAGATGGAATCAATCCTCTTTTATCGCTACTTTATCCTCTATTTAAGGAACGGTAAAACAAAAAAGAATCGCGGGCATACGTTCCTTAGAATTCGGTTTCATTTCGAAACTCAGCTTGTAACTTAAGCGCTTCGTATAATTTAGAACCCCGCTCGTAGCAGATAACCGGCTTAAATCATGCATAACGGATTGAAATATAAAGTTAAGTGATAACTATTGGGGGCGGAATGAGCGGGGAGTTTGCTTGACGGCGCGGTATAGTAATAAATCACATCCTGGAGACTCAAACGGGGGACTGCATTTTATCTGTCACTTGTCTCCGCGACAAATTGATGATAACGGCTCCGCTGGAATCTAGTTTGGTCCGCTGTTTTCAGAGATTGTGTTTTGTAGTTTCCCATACTGTGTAAGACGTTTCAGCTGAGTAAGGAAGCTTTTGTATTTGCCCGCTGTATTTTGAGTGATCATTTAAAATGGTGGTTGTAGACAACTTTCGCCCATTTCACTATGAACTGAAACTTATTTTATAAGCGACAGCACTTTTGCAAGGTAAATAAAAATATTATCCTTACTATATAAATCTTAGAAATAACACCGCTGACACAAATGTTACCTAAATCCCCTTACTTGTCTTCAATCACATGTTACGTGACATTGTTAAGGCTCGATTGAAGTAGATTTTTGATTGAATGAATCAAAACTAACTTCAAAATGAAAGTATTCCGTTCCACAAGCAATCATAACTACGAAGCAATATGAACTAAACCCCTTAATAACTTAATAATAATATTGTCAAAAAAATATATAAACAATGTTAGGTATTGTCTCGGGGACACGGTTTCTGTAGGAGAATGTATCGAAACTTTTTATGTGGTTGTATTGCACCGTCAAAGGTAAGTATAATTTGTATATTTTTTATTCTTTTATTATTTATTACTAATTATTAGTGCTTGTGAAAATTCTGAGTATTGACACATTTTCCTGTTCAACTAAAAAACGACTGACTGTTGAGTTTCTTGCGGCGCTTCTTCTCAGCAGTGGTGAAAAAGTACCCGTGCGGGCTATTTACTGAATAAACATATTATTCTTATTTTTTACCAGTCAGTAAAGACCAATTAAAACCTTTTAACATTCTTTGAATAATCCTTTACTAATGAGACATTTTAAGATCGACCCACTGCATCCCACAAAGTTGACAATCTATTGACTTAACTCGACGTCAATCATAACATAAGACGGATTACCTTTCACCATCTCATTGATACCCGTTAACAGAACGCAGAACATCAATTGAACATTAAAGTGTTAATGTATTTGCTAATTATCTCTCATTAAGGAACAAAACCACATGAAATAGGGTGATTATAGTCTGCGGCAGCCCGCATATTGTAAACTGTAACGCGAAGCGATTGATCTGTGGCAAATAATTAACTGATACGCTGCCACTGTTTATAACAGTTAATGGAATCCATAACTGTATATTTAAACCCACCGACGAGAGCTCACAAGAGCTTGTTTTAAAGCTAATAGCTTTTGCTAGGATTTACCATTTTTTATGAAACGTACCTAAATTCTAGCTGCCTAATAAAAAAAACACGCAATGGAATCGGTTCAGTCATTCTGTGGACACAAAGACACACAGAAAGACACGGATATCAAATCAAACCCATGACATAACTCGGGTACACTGCCTACATAATCCAGAATTGTCATATAGTTAAAGCACTCTTACGTAAAAATTAAAAAATCTGTAAAATTAATATTTTGTGCTAAATTAATTTCAAAAAATACCGAGTCTCATGGTTACCCTACTTCTTAAGTTGAACTGTCAGAGTCATACATAACTTGTGTAATAATATAGGGTGACCACAATATTGGCAATTTTTACTCTTAAAAGAAATTAAGTTTACTTCAACAAAGTTTAATTGTTGGTTATTGGAGTTAATTCACTGAATTTGCCTTGAAATCCTGCGTTGGAAATCATACTTAATTTCGGTTCACGACTTAGGATACACTCTGTATATATCGAGAGCCAATTAAAGAATCGCAGTTCAGCATATATTAAACCTGGTCATATTTCCTTGAGACTGTTTAACTTGAAAACACGATTACAAACCAAATACTCGATAGTTTTATTTTTCAGACATGACACCGTTTTGTATGTTTTTGGTTGAAACTTCAAAATCCCTCGATCTTTAACGATGATTTTTGATTCAATAGTTGAGTATTTATAACTTGTTAAGCCTGATAAACCATTTTTTTTATCCACGTTATGGTTTCAAAGTAAACGGCAATTATTTGAATTTGACACTACCATCAAGACGCGCACAAACTACCTTCATCTCACGTTCTTCGTGCAGAAGCACATAAAGCCATCCCTTTTCATTCGTCTGCGGGTGTGGCTGCATATGTGGCCTCTTAAGAACAGCGGAGTTCGTGTCGCCACCTAACCATTGCGTCATCCGATCAGCTCTTATATACTGCATTGCCCTCACGTTGTGTGTTTTTCAGTCCATTGCGGTAACGGGAAGTGTTTCAAAATTGACATACCGGAATCGGAATGACAGACCTACCGGAATCGTAACGACATACATACGAAAGAAGTAAGTTAAATAAGATCTTTTAAAGAAGCGTGATAATCTTTATATTTTATCAAGCTTTAACCAGGTAGGTCTGTAGTAATTAAATTGTACGACCGTGCCATTTTTATCCCAATTATTAAGTTGAAATTGTCACTCTTAATTATGCCGAAGGAAGGGAACCATTTACCTAGCAAGATGTCAAAGCTAATTCTATAGACTTTGACGCTCATTTCTTGATAGATTTCGTAGTAGGCCTTACTCGTCAGTACCTATAAACTCCACTTATGCGCTTAAACGTGCTGTAGGTAAGTACCTAACTAATGTAACGGTATCCTATCGCAAGTCAGAAGTTTTATTTCCAAACTGTTTTATTTGACCTTAATTTTATAAGTTATAAAAATTATATTTGAATCTTATAATTTTCGAAATGTTTACAGAACAGTACACTCGGTTAGTTTTATAACAATCCAGGAAAGGTCCAGTAAAAAAACAATGGTATGAAAATTCGGGAAAACGATATAGTTGGTAACTGAAATTCGATCTTGTAATAGATAAGCAACCAACGTGACACTAAATAACCATTTAAGTTCATAATTGTTAGTATTGTTACGTAACCTATTGCTTCGATTACATTGACGTCATTGACTTAACCTCCCATTGACTATAGTTGTTTTGTTTTTTGTTTTCTTGGTGTTGCCAGCAATAACTGGATGCATATTTTGTTGATTGATTTGGTGAATGATTGTTTCTTAATCAATGTTGTTTTTATTTTCACGTTGTTTTGTGTTAAGTGTGTAACGAGGTTGTTACAACCTCCTTTTTGCGTTCCTAGCCACTATTACATTTCGTTTAAATTCTTTCCAAATTCAAAATTGTCAATGATCTATTGGTATTTGGATCTATAATGCAGTCTCCAGAATATTTCGATAAGCACAGACACGGATCCCGTGTCTCGCTATTTCATTATATTTAATTTATTTTTTATTTGAATATAATTCTGTAAATCTTTCTATCGCCAAAAATATAATATTTGAAGAAAGGGATTTATTTAAGAATCTCCGAGATACTTACCATCCTACCGTTACAAGTGTGTCACTTTCCGTCTCTTCACCAAGCGGTTCAAACGGAAGATCAGTGCTGGCTTTACGGCTAGCGAATGCTGAGTTGGGACCGTTTCGCAATAATTTCTTAGTGTCTTGTTCTTTTTGTATCTATGTGATGTAACTTTGTATTGTTGCCAATAAATGTCTCTTTATATTTATTTTTATCTTTATCTTTAATGCCCACCTTAAGCCCCAGGGCGCACGGGTCAAGATATGATTGATACACGTAAAGTTCGGACCTCGGGAAACGCCACGCGCCGTTTCAATCTTCGTTTGAAACCGTACATTTTTACAATTACAGTTGCATTTACACGTACGGTTCGGAACGAAGACTGGAACGGCGCGTGGCGTTGCCGCGGTCCGAATTTTACGTGTGCAGACCGCTAAAGTGACCGAGGTTACCAAAAACAATATCTCTCCGCTGAAAAGCGCGTATTGGCTGAATCATTAATTTTCAGTTACAACCTTATGTTTAACTTGGGATATTGATTTGCAAATGTGCCCGATTTACTTAGGAATGGGGGCCAATAGAAGTCTCCAGTGAAAAACGATACAAGTCTCCCGAGGTTTAGGTGAAAAACGGTACAAGTCAAGTGTACTGTGTACATGACGTTTACCCTTTCTTATTAAGAGCTAAATCCAGTTGTATCCGTTTTCACTGCTATCTGGCAAGAATTCCTGCGGGGCCCTCGATTTCCTCACCTTCAACCAGCCAGGCATTAAGTTAAACTCAACAAACAAACCGAAAACTCCTACCCAATTACGTCACTTGTCCTGTATTCAAACACAATGCCGGTTAAAACTCAATAGTTCGAAAACAAACTAGGGTATTTCTACTTTTGTCAACATTATAGTGGTTATTCTTAGAAACGGAAAGGACTACATGTACATTTCATAGAGCTTTATTTTTGAGGAAGAAATAAATGCATCAATTACCATTATTTACAATTATCGCCTAACGCAATCGTTTTTTTAAGCTTCGGACGTCGGAGAAAAGTCTGTATCAAAAGCAAACGAACGCAAGAAATTCATAGATTACCACAAATGATTTTGGAACAGTTAAACAACTGGTCTAGTTAGTTATAAGTCTATTTCGATAAGTTAAAATTAAATAAGAGTTACAAATTTTAGTTAAAAATTCTCCAAAATTACCTACATTATGAATCGGCATCTTCTGTATATAGGTATTGCTTAAATGCAGTATTTTATTTTCATTTATTACATCAATGTCATTGAATAATAACCCCACAGTTACATCTGTTTTTCACAGAATACAACCATTGTTCTAGAAATCAATATTTTATTACATTATGTTACCTATTGTAAGCGACTTTAATTCTATGTTCAACCTTTTAAAACAAAATCCGTCCGAATTTTTGCTAAATTGAAGCCAACATCACCTCTAGGCAAATTTTTATAACAGACTAAGGTGTTGTTTGCAATTTCTTTTAAATAAAATGTCTTAAGCACAAATATTTTAAGGGTTATTCGTGACCTTGCTAACTCCAGCACGAAATTCGGCGATCAATCTCTGCGGTCCGGGCCAAGTTTCAGTGTGACCGCGGCAAACTTTTGCGTACCACCGACAATCTATTAGTTCGAATTCTAATTATGACTTGTTAACAAAATTAAATCGATTTAATAAAACTTTTTCTAAAAATTCTAATGAAGCTTAAGCCGTGTTAATAATCTTGATCCACACCGTTTAAAAACTTCCACAATGTGACGAATAGAGGCCGCAGTTAACAAATTATCAAAGTAACAAACTCCGCACAAACATATTTCTCTCGCGTGCTCAGAGATAAAGTTTCTGAATTAATTTGCCAAATAACGTCGAAACACGAGATTTTAACTTGCCACCGAACTTTGCTTGTTAAATGTTAATTGTTATCAAACGGAATTTACAATCCATTTACTCGGGACGGGAATATTGATGATTGTCTTCAAATTAAGTGACATTATCTTAAGCTATCCAACTTTCAGTTAGAACCTACTCGAATTTCGAAATATGTTGCTCTTATTTTGAGTGTTGTAAAAGTTGTTATTTATGGTTTATTATTATTGATACAGGCAATAGATATCCTACTAATATTATAAATGTGAAAGTTTTTGTCTTTGATTTTTACTCCTTCACGCTGCGACGGCTGAACGGATTGTTTTAACATACAGCCTACTTTTCAATTTAGAAAATTTCAAAGGTTTACTCAAAATTTACGCACACGAGGTCGCGGGCAAACACTATTTATTATGATTTTAAAGACCCTTCCGAGGGATCCATTTCATCATGTAAGTAAAAATAGATTTGTGGAAGCACTTTACAATAAATACTCTTCCCACTCCCGACCTTCCTCTAATGAAGACTTTGATAAACTAGATAAAGCGAATTCAATTTTTAAAACGGATTCATGAGGGCGCGTTTTCAGCAGGAAATGGAATGTCGTCGATTTATTTTAACCACCCTGGATTGTTCCAAACCATTAGCTTTCCCAATCCGAGGAGGGTATAAAGTGGTAATGATATCACCAGAGTGTGATTGCCTTTGAACATTTTCGTTTTGATCTTCGGTCGCTGTTTGCACTCAAGAATCGGCTGCCATATTAATTGAATGGTACCCAAATCCTAATTAGTCTTAATCAGTCTTAGTTATTAATACGAAAAGGTAAGCATTTGCTATAATGCCTAACCTAAGTAGGTACATAGTAACGCAAAAGGGCAAGACTCAATAGATTCAATGTATTGAGGAGGGATGTGAAAACAGTTTAAGTAGAAAGGATAAGTGTGTTTTCGTAGCATGTGTAGAGAAATTCGACACCCGCGCGGCTATTTACGGGCGATGGTGCGATAAGCATTTCCTCTTTCAATACCATCAAAGCAACTGGCCGCCTATTCAGGGCTTACCCGACAAAATGTAACTCATAAAAGGCTTCTAGAAGATTGCAGAGCTGTTTAGACTGGCCGAGGCACATTTACAGACCTGAATCTAAATTCGATTCTCATATTCTCGAAAGTAGCCATTTCGCAGTTACATTCAACTTTTTCATTCCGGGCGCAACACAAAACATTATCCGACCCTCGGGGCTCTGATGAAGCCCATCAAAACATTTGTCGGCATAGCGACGCGAAACTTCAGCTATTATTCCGGTCGGTTTACTAAAACAAAAGTGTTCTTAATTCTTGATCTGGGATTTCATGCCATCGTTACTCTGCACGCTTCGTTTCGCGGTCCGACCTCATAGCGCGGTGCCTTGACGGTAATTTAATTTTAGCAAGTTGCAACACTGTATGTAATGAGGGATAACCCTTAATCTGGCAGGTACTGGTCGTAGTTTAAACGTTATTATAACATTTTATATACTAATTAGCATACAATTAGAAATAGTTAGCATTTTCTGTCTGCTTGTTATTATTTTTAAACTGCTTAGTAAATGTATATGCGGTTATTGCTAGTATAATAAACACGATCCCACCCATTCAAAGCCAATATGGTTTCGCTAGTTAAATATAAAGTAAATAACATGCAAGACTACAATGTAAATTATTTTCTCATTCAAGTGTGACATAAACCCGTGGGGTAATGGAGCTAATTACCATACGTCCTCGTCCGTAGGTTCTACGATTGTGTAATAAGTTATTCATCAAGTTAACCCCAGCGGAATTCCACTGAAACATAAGTATAAACAGCTCGGCGCGAAAATACTATCAAACTATGGTTTAATGGAAAGATTTATGAGCCTCTCGCCATGAGTTGAGCGAGTTGAAAGTGTGCACATACATATATCTACATACATTTACTACCTACCTACCCAAGTTAGGTACGTTGGTGTTTTGTGCATATACCTACATATTATTCTTTGGTGTATTACTATAACTTTACGTAAGTACGATTATTTTAAAAATCAAATTACAGTCAAACTTAGATAATTTATATTGATACGCTCCATCATAATTATATACCTATGTATGTTAACACTTTATTGTTCAAAACAATTTTGTGTGCATTTTATTGACTACATCACATCATTTACATTTTGTCGAATTAAATAACTGTCAGATTCCTTGATTTTTTTTACGTGTGATGTACCTACCTACACCTGGTGAATTTCATTAATAATAAAATGCCATCTAATAATAATAAAGGAGTTATAGGCTACTAAAGCTTATCTTTGAAATGGCTTCTACCTAACCTAAAACCACCTATGTCGCGGTCTTTTACTTTTCACACTCGTAAACAAACCAATTTACCATTACCGTAACCACGTTCCTTTGATGTTCAAGCTTAGTCATGTAAACGATCTACCTATAGATCTTATTCATTACTTTATTTTTTGCAATAAATATAATGAGCACCAAAATTTGTTTGACCCCCATGTTCAGAAAATTACCACCAAATTAAATTGCCTCGGTAGACCAGATTTAGTAAATGACTACCAAATCTTAGGGAGCAAAATTACTAACTATGAAGGTTTTAATTTGTCATAGTTCTAACTATATGTCTGTAAGTACTTTTAATTGTATCAGCGGACCAAATTTACTAAATGACTTAGGTAGGTACCACAAAATCTTAGCTCGCAATAATCACAAATGTTGGCATATTTCCAAATAAAGTGTAATAGCACCAAATTTTGTTAGGCTAACGGTTTAATAACAGCTGCATTCCTCGGCACCGCTTTCCAATCAGTCACTCACGTAAGTCGTGTGCTAGAGCTTGCATTAGATGCTTACTTTAAGTGGTTAAATGTACCAAAAACCGAATCAGAGCACCCCACTTCCACGTGGTCTTCGTATGTCCTACCCATAGAGTGGTTTTGCAATGCGCAGAGCCAGAAGCTCATGAGTAACCCTGAGCACGAGTTGATGCGGTGAGTTGTGATTTAGGTGGTAATTTACTATTTTAGGTTAGTTTACTTTAATAGGATGAAGTGGTAAATAAGAGCGGCTAACATTTTGATGGTCGTTTACTGGGGTTAATTTATTTATTCGCGTAACAAGATGCAAAATCTGGTAACTGAATTATATTATATAGTACGTATGCATGGTTGATTGTAATTTTAGATTAAAATAGGTTATTTTTGATGATCAATTACTATTTTTGGTAATGAAAGGTGTTGTTGTGTAGTGAGCGTCGTTTACCTAATATTTAATATGATGAACCATTAAACGTGTGCCTTATGTATGCATTTTTACTTAAAAGCACTTTGCGGAAAAATGTGACAATGTAAGACAAATGTTTAAATTTTTTACTTGTTGAAATATTCTTGTCGCCGAAAATGTAGTGATGTATTGATTGATTTGACTGATTTATTAATAAGAGAGGTTGTAACCCATCAGTGTGACAGAATAAACTTTTAACTTCCATTTTTAATATTTCGAAATGTGTTTCGTTGTATGCATGACCACGAGAGAATCGTACTGAGCCGGGGCTTTAATCCCGTCCCGTCCTATAACGTTAGTCCTGTCCCTTCCCTTCTTATAACTATGGAGTAAATGGGACAAAACTTTCAACGTTTTGTAATTAGTGTTTTGGAGTAACCCGCCAGGTTGCGTGCGCCAAAGTGAGACGCCTCAACGTCCGCGGGGTGCGGAATTTTGCGCTGCGTTAGCTGTGAGACCTCTGTGCGCCAATCCATTAGAACCTATAGGTACGACAATTATGTGATGATTAATTCACTATTATTGACAAAAAAATTGTTTTGTCACGCAATGACAGGATGGCAGTGATGACAGACAGACTATGTCTATACCGATATCATCCGCTTTTAATTAATATAATTACATCAAGGTTATGACGAGTGAGCTGGGACCATTGGGAATAAAAAATCCCAACAAAAAAACCTACTTAGTTGTTAAAGAAAAGTTGTCAGTTTATTTCTACTTGATGATGCAACAAACAAACTAACCTTATAAAATTAAGTCTATAAGGTCTAAATTCTTATACTTGTTATAAAAGAGCAATCATTATGTCAATGTTCCTTATAATGGCACATTATAAGAAGATTTGGCTAATATTACCTATATTCTTATAATTTTGCTGGGTAAACGTTAATATAGCCAACTTATAAGGGTACAATAAGGGTTCGAAATCTGTTCTTCTTATAGAGGCTAGTTACATTGCTTTTTAGCCGTATAAAACTCGAAGTTATATAAAGGCTTTTAATATGGCCAATGATTCTTATAAAAGTAATGCATAAGGTAACTATTGAGCTTTTAAACTTATAGAAGCATTTGATACGACGTCTATCCAACAAACAAATTCTAACATTTTATATGATCTTTACAAGGATGAAAGCAATCCATATTCCCTTATACAGAGATTATAAAGATATTATTCTCTATTCGGTTATATTACAATGTTTTATATGACTAGATTTGCCATTTTGAGAAAAACAGCAGATTGTGTGAATTTATTACGCAGCGGAATTTACATTTCAAAATGGATTCAAAAGACTGGAAGAAATTGAAAAGGAGCGGTAGTTACAGAAGAAAAGTGAAAAAGGTCTATGAAAACATGGTTGTGAGCACTACACCCACCACTTGTACTCCTATGATCTCAGTGCCTATGGTACTACAAAATGACCAAGCCGATACCAACGAATCAGCCTGTGGTTCCGTAGAATATTATTTCACAGAAAATGAAAATGACAAGGAATCCAGTGAGGAAGAATATAATTGTAGTGATAGTGATAGCGATATAGACGTATGTTTAAATAAAGAGTTTAAAATGTGTCCACTTCCATGGCCAGCGCATAATATTATGCAATTTAAGATCTTCTCTTTTCAAAAATTTGTCAATATCTGCCAATATGTACACAACCATTGTAATGTCTACGGACAAACATTAATAAACATTATTATTACATCGTTTATGATGTACCTAATTACAATTAAAATTGTGTGTCAATCTGAAAATTTAGTGCACAAACCGAGCTTATCCCTATATAGATCTCTTCCATCCAACTGAACTATAGAGAAAAGTGAAAAATAAATTTATATTATAAAAACAAGACTAAGGTACAAGACTAGCTAGGTAAATGATTTTGTTCGTGAGTTAAGGAACCCTAACGATGTATAAAATGGCGAAAGCATAAGTAATATAACGTTGCCATTATAAAGTCTTCAGTCTCATAGACTCCTTGTAGAGGATGTGCGAATCGTTTTGCCCTCATAATAGCAGTGTATATAACCTGACTAAATAATTAATAACGTTTGGAGCACAAAAACAGCTTAAACTCGAGGGCGGGTTGATATTATAACACACAGCGTACCACCTTTTATCATGCATTTGAATTCCCATGCACTTTTCACTATACACAAGCACATAAGTCAGGTAAATAAACTACATAAAATAATAACTTACCGTTCACTTTCCAATAAAATGGTTGACGTTTGTCTTTCTTCTTCAAACTGTTACGAAAATGTAAATCACTTTAAAAAAAGACTTATTGCAGAATCATAAACAGACGGCTATAAGGGCCAACGGATTTTCAAGAGACTTTGATTTGCCGCAATAAGTTGAACTCCCTTGTATCGGAACATAATAAAACATGTATAAGGGTGATCGCCCTTATTAACGTTTTATAAATGGCTCTTATAAGATGTATTGACTTTTACGAGATTTTTTCTTGCCATTATATGGAAGTTATCCTTGTTACTTGTCATAATATGAGACGTTTAAGAAAAAAAAGCAGACAATAAGGAAGCTATAAGCGGGGTATAAAGTTATTGTTCTTATAATTTGTGCCCAAACACACCCTTATTAGCGGTAATGCGGCTCTTATAAGAATATTATTTTTAGCCGTTTAAGCCACTACAAGACCAATTTTTGTTTGTTGGGGATCGATTGGTTGGTTTGATTAAATAATAAGACCTAACATTAGTTATTTCCATTGCCAAATCCTAAAGACAGTGTTATTATATTTTTTAGTCTTTATTAGAACCCTACGCTAAATACTTACTTACTTACGATATAGAAGCAAGATGGGCGACAACGAACTAAAATAGAGCCCGGTGTGTGATTTCTCTGACATGCACTAGTTGTTGCACAACATCCGAATTTACATACAGAGGTCGTCGCACCGGAATCGCAATAAATGATTCAATGTACTTTTATCAATTCAACACGTAACGAGTAATACAAAAATCGCAACGGGAACGTGAAAAGCGGCGGAAGCGATTTCGCTCGTAAATCCAGGGAGTGCGCTCTTCCGCTGTGTCCTGATTAAATTCCCCGGCATTAGCGTTCATGGTAACAGATATATTCAATCGACTTCAGTCTTTATTCAATTCATTGATTTATTACCGTCATGGAGTTCTGGCGCCGATTTTAAACTGCCGATAAGTGGCGCGCTAACGCGTTTTGAGAGTGACATCTTGGTTTTAAATATGGACGCGTGAGGCACTTGCCTGTTAGTGGATTTAGGCGGGATTCTTTTTTTAAGCTACGTGGATTCATTGACGATAGGAACTTACATATCGTTCAAATGGGGCTTTATAATTACGAGTGAGTGTTACATGTGATGGTTTATTCCAATTTGTTTTGGACTTTCAACCCTTCTTGCTTCTGTATTCTGTATCGTATTCACATGGTTGACGTTATATTCGCTTTTACTATCAAGTGATTAAAAGGTCATGCCGATGATGATGATGATGAAGTGCCTTCCAAAGTGAATTTCCAATAATTTTAGGACTGCCCTGCTTCAGTGATCGACGCCTTAACTTAAGTTTACCCGTATAATTAAAAGTTTTGCTGAAGACAGGATCGCGGGCAAAAGCTAATTAATAATAAATGGAATATGACTATGTACCTATGCAACGTTAAAAAGGGAACGTGTCTCTCTACCGTTTAAATTTGACATTTTGAATTAGGGACATTTACGTGTGGTATGCAAATGCAATTATGGCTATGGCAATCGACTACCACACCTGTTTAGTGGTTGCAGTAAATCGCTGTTTCAACACTGACCTACGTCAACGCCATCGCTGCCAGGCCTTACACAGCTCAAAAATGCTGTCAATTTTAAAAGCTTCCTACGTAAAACTAAGGAAGAGAAGATCATATGCAAGAATCAGCGCGATCTTGCTAAAGTGGGTTTGATGATTGACCCCTTTTAAAGCAATAGTGGAATCTGCGGCTCTAGACAAGGACACTTAAGTGCAATGTGGCCCCCTATGACGATGACAGAGATTTTTTTATCGGTTGCTAGTCTGGCATGATCTGGTGGTGCCCCAACGATTGTGGGTTCCAGGACTAGCCAGGATTGAAGTTTAAAGGTGGTTGTAACCACTTTGTAAAAGAAGTGGTCATCATGTTTTGCGGTTTTCACTAAGTTGATTTGCCGAAAATTTTGTGACGAACAAAAATCACACCGAAATAATATTATGCATTGATGTTATTAATGCAAATGGTACCTAGTACGTTCGTAATATGGCTTTCCCAAAAAAATGAGAAAAAATAAAGTCGTTTAGAATGAACAAAAAACCTACTACTTACATCATTTCGAAAAATCATAATTCCGTATTGATCAAAATCCCGAATCCTCATAATCCGGGATGCAATGTTTCGATAGAAGACTTTATTTTTTGATATCGCTTGTAAACTAATTCATGTATAGCAATAAAAATATGCATTGAATATAAATGAGTTCTAGCAAAATAAAACATTCCAGAAACTGAAAATTCGGAAAATTGAATACTTATTCGGAAAAAAAGGATACGTTTTGAGGTGTTCCCGTAACATCAACTCTTATCAATAAATTACTAATAAAGTTTTGGTCCAAGACCAATATTACGGGTAAGTACACAAAAACAGTACCTTCGGTTGCATTTTCATTTGCACAGCTAACAAGCAAGTAGTTGAAATTGAAAGCAGGTCAGCGAGAGCAAACAGCTCCGTGCGGGTGTGACAATCTAGACCCCCGGCCTTTGTTCGAGGCAATTTCTTCTCCGGCTAATACTACTACTGGACGGGCGGAATAGTTCGCGCAAAACGTAACGCAGCTCTTAATCTGTACCAAACTATTAAGTATTCAAGAACCCCCCAAAAATAACTCGCTAACCATATAAATTCAACATCACGATGCTAATTTAGGATGTTGACGTTACCGTACCTACGTAACAAGAACTGACATCTCACGAGATTCCTGGCACTCCCTAAAAACAAAGTGGCTGCTATAATAGGATATCATAATGGAGATTAGACGTTTGTTTCGATCCCTATCGTGAAAATGCATGGGAGTAACAGCTCACGTAACGATTTCTCCTAAAATAACTAACCTGAAACGGTAGCGATAGTAATTTGTCCTGAGTAATTAGTCACTAGCTTTTAATGGGGTCATTGGTTTAGGACCAGATATATTTCAGACAGTGTATATTTTTGGGAATCCCGACTGTTAACCAAAAGTTACACGTTTGTGCTTAAACCGTTACAAATTACATTAGTTGCATGTGCTTAATAAATTGGTTAGCTTAAGTTAGGCTTTTGACCACAAATATATATCAAATAATCGGGCGGGAGTACCGCAAACAGGCGAAATGAAAGTTTGTAAACTGATATTATTTGCCAAAACATTAGTGAACCATATTTTTGAAGCATCAAATGAAGATAATATTGATCAAGTCCCTATCAAGTTTTTTTGCATGACACATGACGCATGTAGGAAGGCTCTTTCATGTCTTGGAGAACTCCTTTTTAAATCTGAGCGATTGGTTTCACGCGTTTAATTATCTATTAGCACAAAGATCATCTGCAGATTTTTCTACAACGCCCAAGCGAAGCGTTCGACGGTACGAGAACTTCGATCTTCATGATAATTTCATATGATCAACATACCGATTAATTTATTGCTAGAGCACATAGAAGCTTATTATCATAGGATGTATACGGAAATGCTTGGACGCCCCGTTAGTGTGAACAAGACTGTACGTATCAAGGCGCGTGCCGCGGCGTCGACCACCGCAAATCAGCGGTAAATCAGATTTGGGCTTCCATTGCTGTGTTTGATCGCGATAAAATTCGCTGCAGACTACAGACAGCTACGGTATTTAAGTAGGCTTTCATATCGATGCCACACTTTGTTACCGGGAAATCATTTGGATTTTGAATTAATGTAATCTTATAAAGCTGTTTGTGTGTATGCTTAAAATGTATATAAACGTCAATCAGATCAACAATACCAAATTCAACAAAACATTTGTTGTTCGTTCGTCCTTCGACCGCCAAAAAAGCCGCCCACTAAAAATAACCCTAACCGTCTTAGTTCATTAGTAGCTTTAAGGCTAAGAAAATAATTCAAACACGAGAAAACAGAGGTGGCAACAAACGATCAATTATCTCGGTAATTCTGATGCGGCGGCGGCAGGAACCGCCGTCACATGTGCAATATGTGCAGAACATTAAAATCACGTAGAGCTTTCATTATTAAGGCAAGTTAGTGCTGCTCTCGAGCGCTAATTTGCGAAACACCTCCTAAGTATATGTATTGTAAGTATATGTATTATGTTACATGGTATTAGTCACTTGGAGTCACCTATTTAGGTAATACAGACGAGCATTTTTTTATCTTCATTTTGTTTTTGTTTTGCACAGTGAAGTGTTTGCATACAGACAAACCCATTACACGGCCTCTATTTCAATTTTGATACAGCCTCCTTTATTATCAAACTACCATATTGTTAACATAATAATGCGATTTAAGAGAAAGCTGGTAGGATTTATTTAAACGTATGATATGATTTAACTTTAGCATTTAAGTCGTACTGAAAAATCTTGACAAGCCATTTTTATTTAACCCATAAGTTTAACGTGTTTATCTTTATACATTTATTAGGAGTCGTATAGCTCCTAAAGGAACTTTTAAATTTTAGGTTGATGGAAATTGATTATACCGTTGAGAGATAACAGTAGGTCTAGCCAAGTCGCAAATGCTTCGATCGCGTCTGTTTTCTATCGACTAAAAATGTATGGATTTCACATAAGCAGTCGACGCGATCTGCCATCCGCTTACGTCAATACTATAAATTTTATCGATTTTCTAAAGTCACCATAGTTTTACTCATCTTGACTAGCCAACCTGCTCAAAGTAGAGGTTACGTGTACTTATATTACAAATTACCAACTAAACAAGCAATTAAGCATACACTTGTCTCGCAAACAACTCACAAGAAACAAAACACAGTATCCTCAGAGTGTTACCTCCAGTTTGACCGAAAAACTTTGTGTTGAGTCCTAAACTTGGGAAATAAGATTGGGTCTCGCATCAGGGCATAATGGCTTTGTTGTGTACGGCAGTTTGACGAGCGAGTCGAGTCCCAGGATATTCCCGGGGAAGTTCGCAATGCACTTGTGTATTGACACCCAGTTTAAAACAGCTTTGGTCGTCGCTATGATCGCGCATTGCACTTACCCGCTAAGTGAGTTTAATATTCCGTTAGCCTTTAGAAATATAGAACAATGTATGTGTTTCAGCCAAGATGTTTTTTTATCTATGCCGTGTTTTTATCAATCAATGCTTTTGAAATAAGCACTCGGTCTTTTTTTAGTAGAAGTAAATTGATAGATAAATATATTATAGTTATATATAGTAGACAAGCTATTTTTCCAATCTTCCATCAGAAAAAAAATCAATGAAACAAAATGGAGTATTGATTAACAAATTAATATACACACATTGGACATTAATCATTCATCCCATTACATCATAAATGCAAAAATATGTAAAGTGATGTTCGTTTTGCAATCAGTCATGTACGGCTGAAGAATTTTTTATTATTATCCGACACACATCGGGATATTGACACCATATTCGGAACCTTAAATACTTCGTCAAACTGATTTCGGTTAGAAATATCGATAAACTAGCTGTTTGTTTTAAATTTTGCGATGTAACGCATATTGTTATAAATTGAAAACGGGACCGGAACGTGTTTGCTCGTGACCACGGTCGTTGCAAGTCGATCAAAACTTAGAGGCGATTTTAAAATTTGAAAGTATACGTATGATAAAATAGATTTACCCAAGCAAAGACTGGTGACAACCGTTATTGATATTTAACCGAATTCAAAAGCTTCCAGATGGGTTAATTTTTTACCGAAGTCCAGTTCTGATGATGAAATCTATGAGGAATTCAGGGAACTCCTCAAATATTACACATGGGCAATATGGGCATACACATCGATATTGTTATTTTCAGTAACAAGCTAAGCATTTGTATTCAGAAAGTTTCATTTAGAGAAGTAGAACTAATGAAGAAGACCACAGATTGCCACAAAACTTATTAATTATACCTATTTCAAGGGTGATGATGAACGAAGCAAAGATGGTCACCAAAAAGCGAAAAAAATAAAAAAATAAAAGAACCATCTTCAAAACCAACTAAAAAGCGTTCAACAATAATTGATTTCCTCGCCTCGGATTACCCAGTTCAGAACCTGCGTCTAATATTTTGATAACTATATATCAAAGTCTGTGGCAAGAGTCTGGTTAATTAACGTTGTCGACTAAACATCTTCTGGGCCCGTATTATGGTCGCCTTTATCGCGGTGGATAAGGCACCCGTCACTTACCCACTGGTCAATAAGTGACAGTCGTTTTATCCATGTTAATAAACACGACTATAATAGGCCCGCTGTTAGTGTTTGCGCAAATAAAGTATGACGAAAACTCCAAATGTGCTGTATCAATATATAAGGGCCTCTATTTCATTGCCTCAAAGCATATTGACGACTCAGTTAGCCAAGTCCCGGGTTCGATTTCCGGTCAAGCCAAATATTTGAATGACGAGTGCTAGTATTGGTTTATTCTTGGGTCTTGGGTGTGTTCTGTGTGTATATGAGTATGTTTATCGTTACCTTGTCTATTTTCCAATACATTAGATGGTGTTTCTTTATAATATGTGATAAATACAGCTTTTATTTTTATCAAAATGGATAGAGATACAACGTACACAACATCGGGAACTGTAGAAACTAGTGGAAACCCGACTCCAAGTTTAGGCCGTGGTACGTCTCAGCTCTGCCGGTGGCACAACTGACGCAGGAAGTGGGCGAAACTTCTCGACTAAGCGGCGAATTAGTTCAACCCAATCCGTTGAATTGTCGAATTAATGGCTAGCAAATAAGCCGGTCGCTTAATGACTGACAAGCAGCGTTGGTATCACTGATTTCTTTAATATTATTTTCACTTATTATGCTCCTAAAATGTTACTTTAGTCTCTGTACATTGAGACTCGGCTCCTTATTAATCTTTAGGGATTAAAGTTTTTTTTATATTATTTGGAAACCCTTAAACAACCAATCACGGTGTTTGTGAATAGAGGATTATCGCCATTTTTACCGACAATTTTTAGGGCATGGCAATAACCTCAAAAGGGGTTCACTAATGTTTTACCAAATCATCATTGGGCCAACAATGTCATTTTACAAACTTTTATTTCGCAAAGATGTATTTCCCACCACATAATTTTATATTTTTTGAGATCAAAAGTCTAACCTAACCTAACTTATTTAACAAACTCATGTCTCCTATGTAATACGTAATGGTTGAAGCACAATTACATTTTTACAAAATTAAAGTTTGTAAAATGATATAGTTTGTAAAATTACATTGATATTGTATTTTTTTACAGACCTCTTTTCTCGCATTGAAAGCAAAAAATAGACTGTTAAATGCGAGACTAAGCCTCCATAATGACACTCGAACTTATAGCCACCCTCGCTCAGCTCGCGTGGCTAAACCTCTCGTGTCATTATTGCTTGTTTTAGTCCCTTGTTGAACAATCTAACATAACACCCATTTTTATCAATAAAACCAGTTATTAGAAACTACCTTTCTCTTATTAAATACCGAGGCCGAATTGGTTCATTTGTTTGGGAGCTACGATGCCACAGACGAATGCAATACACGAAAACATGTCAAACTTAAATAACACTTCTGTTTCCGCCAGGGTTTAAAAAGAGGGGTTTTAGGAGTGGTACAAAATAGGTTTTTCTGTTACGCGTAGGGAGCATTATACTAATGTAATGAGTATAGTCTGACATGATCTAGCTTATTTTTTTAACTTAAAAATTGGAAAAAAATATTTTATTTCGATGGTTCCAATTTAGTTTTGTTTGGTCAATTAAGTTATATCAGACTCAGAACTACCTCGAAGAAGTATGATCAAATCGGTTACAGAGCCTGCATTTTTCCTCTCAAAGCTAAAAACTTCATTCAACTCCAATGTTAACATGTTTTTTAAAATTACAAACTTACAGTAATAGTAACATGCATTCAAGTTATGCTTGGTGGTAGGCATTATCAAATTAAAGGTGTGTTTTTGGTTCTGTCTTTAGGCAAAAATATGTTTTGCAAAATGTATCGTTTTTCAACCGTATCATTTGCCAACCTGCTTTTTTTGCTCGCAACTGTAAACATTTCAGGATTTCTACAAAAACTAGTCTAACGTAGCCACGATGATAATGAAATAAATCCTGAACTATTTACAGTTACAGAAAAAATCGGGTTGGCAAATGAAACCGTTGGGTAACGACACATTTTGCCAATCATATTTCGGCCAAAAGGCCGGAACCGTTTTTTTGTTAAAAGTGCAATGGTTTTAAATATCTGGTGACACTAAAAGCTGGTGCAATATACATATTAGTCGTTATTACCTCGCTTTCCATTCACAATGTCAAAGGCAACTAACAGCATTCCGTTATTGAATAACCATGTCCATTCGGTGGCACGACATTTTGAGTTTAAGCGCGATAAAAACCGCTAGCCGCGGTGCAGGGGTGTCATTCTCGCAAACACGCGGTCGGGCGAACAAACAAGCGAATGTCGCAGCGGCGAGTTTAAGTAGTCCCGTCAGAGCGAACAAAACACATTTATATTAGCGCGCGCATTCTCAATTACGCCTTATACGTTCGATCATAGAATATATTTATTTGCTTCAAAACATTTTTACAAGCTTTGCTTTGCCATATAATGTCAGTACAGTCGCACAAACATAGCTATATTGTTAGCTCTAGTTCGCTCTCTAGTGGTGCAAAGTACGTGAGAAACGTTATAAATTCCAGCAGGCACCGTCTATTACTGACTATTGGATAAGCAAACAAGAATCGGCCTGGTAGGAGGCACGCGGCACAAACATCCAGCGGAACTGCAGTTGTCAAGCAGTATGCACCGTGCCGCACATCCTGCCCACAAATCAGCGGTAAATCAGATTTCGAACGTCCATCTCCGTGATTGCCGAAACGAATTTGTGTTGCGTTTTGTGACCGCGCCGCGCTGCTGCCCGCCGACTAATAGCGTAAACGCGCATGCTGTTTTGCATCTATATTTAGTTGCCGTAACCATGTGTGATTTATGGTAAAGAATTAGGATTGGCCGGACGGTTTTAATCTTAACGTCTCGTATGCATAAAAATGTGGATAATTACAGAAAAAAAGTCGTCCACGGTTTAGGTCCCAAAGCCATTGCGGTCGAATAATTTTATTCAAACTATATTATCCGTAACGCCGCAGCCTGAAGAAAACACGTCTAAAAGAACTGGCCGACGAGACCTACAGTATACTGCAGCTTTGCATCGCGGAATCAACTCTCGGATTGTTTGCATTTCATTAACTCCAGTCAACAAGAGATCTAATTTATCTGTTCGTACTTGCGACTTTGTATTATTCTATTTAAATTTTCATTCCACGCTTACATTTACGTTACAACCTCATTTACCATCCAACGAAAGAGACTCAAATACTTCATAATTGCTCTATAATTTAAAAGCATAGCTCTTACAGCAGTCAAAACTTGATGTGAGAAAGTCAGGTCTGTAATCTTATTATTTTGTGAGCTTGAGTTATGTTTGGTAAATCTTCCGTACAAAATTGCGAATGAGATTTTTGGAGATTTTGTAGAGGTATTTTATCGTGGAGGTATTCGGAGTATTAGGAATATTATATCCAAACACTTTTTAGTTGAGTGCGGCTATTATTACATTTTAGGCAACAGCTGCCCGTGGTAGGAGCCACGCTATTTTGTGCACCAATTAGTTTACCTTCGTGTACTGCAAGTACTTGTAGCTTAAAGTACTTAATTTTATTGCTTTGCGGAGCGTGAAAGTGATCGTGGGAGTAAAATTTAGTAACACAAATACATATTCGCAGACTGCGTTTGATTTACTCGTGTGCCTGGCACACATTAATTATGCCAGTGGGTAATTGCTAGTTACGCCAGATGACATATCTAAAGTTAGGCAATTAACTGAAGCTAATATTTTCTAAATGAGCAACGATCTGTCTCCCAAGTGCTGTAACGTTGCCGCGACACAAGTTATATAATTAGACGCCGTAAGCCTCCTAATTATGGTTGCTAGACTTGGATAATGATCGCTCTAATTCGTAGGCAGATAAGTATTTCGTCTGCAGCTTGACCTTTAACATTTAACAAAGTCACACAAGTGGACAAGTTTGTAAAATAGCATGTAAATGATGACAAAGAGATGCACTTAGCTACTGGATCGCTTGCGCGCCGGCCGGCCCTAACCACATCCTGTATGAAGTCTAAAGAGTGATGGGGTATGGATCCCACCCCCAACCTCCAACATGTCATGGGATGCATGTCAGTATGTTTATTAGGACCCAAAAATACAAAAAACACGTGGTGTTTTTACAAAAAAAGATGTTTATGTCAAAGTGAAAAACTTTCTCGAAATTAAGGTCTTTTTCTCAAAAAAAAGATTATCGGAAACCAATAATTCTCATAGAGAAGTTGCAGAATTTAAGAAGTTTTTGGTCGGTACAGTAGATGGAAGTCCGCGCAAGACTATCATGATATCTACATTTCTAAAGTGATTAAAATGAATGGATTTATCTTGTCTTGGGGTTACTAGCATTCTAGTAACCCCACAACATGGCCATGCATTAAAAAAAAGTTGAATGATATTTTATGCATTTGATTAGATATCCTTATCAATTTTATGTAACACAATGATTAAGAATTAATTAACTTGGAACTAGTATAAATATAATTATTTATTTAAATCATTTCTGAACTGTGAAAAAAATCCAGCAGCGCCGAATATAGTAGGGTAGAAGTACCGTTTTAGGCCATCTTATGACCGTTTTTGGCCACAAATTTTTAACTAATATTTAAAACATTATGAAATTACAAAAACATTTTTTATATTTATCTATATTTTATATTAATCTTCAGTCTTAACTATTTATGAATATTATTATTAATTTTACAGTATTTTTGATACTCATTTCAACCTTAAGTGGCCAAAAAGAGTACAGTGGCCACAAACGGTACTAATACCCTACTTAATAACCAATAGTTTATACATAGGTACCTAATCTAAATGTCCCTATAGAATACGAGTAACAAATTGATAGCATAATATTTTGCTTAAAACAAAGGTGCAACAAAATGTTTACACGGACCGTGTTTGAAATAATCGTCCTGTAGATTTTACGGCAATTTAGCTCACCAGAAAACCGTTCAGTCCCGGTTTAAATCCCAAGGGAATAAAGACTATTCAACCGTCCTGTTTAAACTTTACCAAGAACTATTTATTTGCTACGACTAAATGCTAATGGGGTTGAACAATTAACTGCTTTTGTGCGCTAAGTGGTGGTCTTTGCCAAAAAGAGACGAAATTTAAGGTTTCACGTTTCTGTTTGTAAGACCATGTCCATCAAGAGCGTCGGTGGCCTAGTGGCTTAGGGGGTCGAATCGAGATCGTAAGGTACCGAATTCGAAGTTTTGAACTCTCTCGGTCATCATGTACCAACGAGATTTTCTAACTGCGACGCTCTACGGTGGAGGAAAACATCGTGAGGAAACCTGCACATTCGATCAGCTAAGTGTGTAAGAGGATAATTGCTCAATCTGTAAGATAAGATAGATAAGACCATGACCACTATTATATTTATTACTTGTCATTTTTCACCCACGATCAGAAAGCGATGTTATCTACTAGTTCAACCCCTTCGTCTTTGAGCTTCTAATATTCTAATATTCTTCTGTTTGTCCTCATTACACAACAGTTTCATTATACTTATTCAAATTGTAGAAATCGAAAACGATATGCACGTACCTATTTGACTTTTACAGTTTTCTCAACGACAATTCCCTTTAACAATACAAGCGTATTGCACAATTTATTCATTTCAAGCACAACTTTAAATGTAAGCGTTTGTCGTTAACGTCAGTGTGATATTATATCGCAAAGTGCCTGTCAATGAGTTTGAAGAGCAACCGGAAAGTTTGGCCGCGGGGAGAACCGACCGGATAATACCCTGACGTATTCTCTTGGGAAACATAGTACATTCCTCAACTTTATTACGCACTCGTCAGATATCCGATACGTCCACTTCAACCCTACCATCAAAGTAACCTTTTAACATCCGACACCATAGCCTTTTTAATTTTCGAGGTCGCACTATATTTTTTATCGTTAATATTATCCGTTAGTAATCCATGCATGGTGTAACCAAAGCATTCTCGTAATAAAAGCGCTGTTATGAGCGTTTCCATGGTGATAAAAATTATATACCTTTGAAATTGAAACTGGCCGTCACTTGCAGCGATCCAACAGGAAATGGTTGTGTTGTTCTGGTGTTGTCACACAAAAAGTTTATTAGTATTTTTTAAGGGTTTTAAGTTTAAAACAAATATTAATTTATTATATTTTTATTTATTCATCTATGTTTACTGTATAAAATTGTCGCTAGTGTTTGTAATGTTACCTGTTACCTGTTTACTGTTACCCGTTTTTATGTCCAATTTAGGTTAGTTTTAAGTCAGGGTCCCTCTGAAAATCAGCGCCGCAGTTTAACTGCGGCACAATGCTGAGAGGGATCCCATTCAACATATTATTATTGTCTTCCTTTCTCCTTTAATTTTTTCCATTGTTTTTCTTGTGTGTTGAATACATATTTTCTATTCTATTCTATTCTATTCTATATAGCAACTATTATAGCACGGTTTATTTATAACCATCTCATTATGATTATCAGTAAAGGTGTTTGGTGAGTAAATGATATCTCATATTTTATATTTAACTGTTAAAACTGTTTTGAAATTGAGTAACTTATCGCCGTAACAATTTAAAATTGTATACTAGAATAGTTTTCGCTTTGCAAAAAACTTTATGTATGCAACGGCATAATCAGCTCGGCACGAGTATCACAAAAGCTCTTATTACGTGACAGTTGCAGGATTAACTTTTAACCAACCATTTTAATTTAATCTATGCCGGAAATTCATCGCGTGTAAATAAGAATAATAATTCACCCAACCCTTTCAGTAGAGAATGGCCTATTACTTACTTATACTAAAGCTAGAGACCTGAGTAGGTATGTAGTTAGTTCGTAATACTGTGCACAGAGGAGTTACTCTATAAAGCAACAGCGTAGTTTTCAATATCGAATTCAGAAATCGTAGAAAACGATTTCTCATCTTACTTTACGAGTATTGTTTACTGTTATTCTCAAGAAACATCGTCAACGAATTCGGTTAATTAAGCAGAGTGTCGAATGACCAATATTACAGATGCCGGTTGAGTTAGGCGTCTAAAAAGATTAAGTGTATCTGTGTGTAATTAGTGATATCTCTAGAGGTTCCTATGTTTAGTAATTAATATTAATTTGGTTCTTCATCTCCGAAATCAGTCAGATCCTCGTCAACGATCTCTATGCCTTGCCTTTGTCCAAGTCCGAGATGGAGTAAGAAAGACCTGTGCATATTTTGCATGGAGGCGAGCACAGTATCCCACTTTTCAAGCATGAGCACTTCAGAGCGGAATTTTTTGTAGGACTCCGCAAATCCTCATATATACTAAGATAAAGTTATAAACAAAGTTTCATTGATGTAGGTAGGTACATATTTGCCAAACTGTTATTTTGTAGCTTACTTTACCTGTGCTATAAGGTCACATTGCACGCATACTCAATGACAGGTCAGGTTATGCTAGCCTGTGGCGGTTCGCCGGCGGATTGTGAGAATAACGTACAACCCTTCCAATCTGCGGAATAACACGGCTGGTGTTGGTAGGAAGTTCCCCGTTCGCGGCGCCGGCGAGCTTCTGATAACTGCCGGTTTAACGCAAATTCGCCGTCTTCACGCCAATTTTATTATCATGAACGCTTTAGAAGTAGTTTTGGATGCCTGCTGCACAAAAACTTGAATGAGCAAGGGTATTTTTTGGTAGGAAGACCGATTTCCAAATACGATGGAGATGATTTGAAGATAAATTACTAAAATGACTGAACCTATCAGGTCAGTAATATAGCAATATATTGCTCAAGTGTTTACGTAGTCAATTTTTAAGGGTGGTAGTACCTTGTGCAGGGTCCATCCGGATCGCTACCACCATCTTATCCATTAACCTACCGCCAAACAGCAGTGCTCGCATTGTTGTGTTCCGGTTTAGGGGTAATACAGCCGGTGTAATGACTAGCATAGAGGCATTCCATCTTGGTCCTCAGGGTTGGCAACGCATTTGCAGTCTTAGGCTTGTAGTCTTGTGAATGCAAATGTCTATGGGTCACAGTTTCCACTTACCATCAGGTGGCGTGTGTGCTCGTTTGCCTTCTCTATGCCATAAAAATAAAATAAAATATATACATTCACGGACCACGAAAAGTGAAAACCACGTGAAATCAATTCTTGTTCGTTTGTTACAAATTTACAATATTTGGCCCAATATTAACTCCTGTAAAGTCACTGAGATGTTTAAGGTAATTTCCTCTGACCTGACTGATCCTTTTTGTTTCATTGTAACTTGTAACTCTCAATATTTTTATCAAGCATAAGCAGGACATACTGACGGTGTTTTAGAGACGAAATAATTATCGCAGTCTCGTTACTTTTTAACATGTCCAAATCCAAAAACTCTCTAACTTGTTTATCTTGCCTTTCAGTCGTAATTCCCGGCACCGAACGCATTAAAACCAATCAAAGAACGTAAAGAAACTGTTTTCCGAGCTGGAAATCAACAAGTAAACAAGACAAAGTCATTTGCGACGTACTCCAGTAGCAAACAACTCGGCTCGTATTCAGAACTCACATTTTTTGTAGAAAAACATGCTATTGTACTGTAATATTTTAGAGGTAAAAATTCAACGTTGAATAACTTTCCCGAGGTTCCTTGCGGGACCCGTTTAAGAAAATTATCAGTGTTTTTCTTCACGGAGCGCATTGGAGCGATAAAAGATAAAAATTACGAAGTGAGAGGTGCCGCGCGGCGTTTTTATCAGAGGAAACAAAGGGTTGTTTAATGACGGTATTAGTGGAAAGTTCGCGATAAATTTGGGGTCGTTAGGGGCTTCTTTGTCACCGTTGTATTGTGTCGCGAGTCAAGTGCTAACAAATCGTTTCATTCGAATACCTACCGGTCTACGTGAGGCTTGGAGTCCATTAGGTAACACCGTCTACATAATGGTTTCAGGTACGGTAAGTCTACAGTTAAGGAAAGGTATTCTAGTTTTAGTTAGGCCGTACAACTTTATTAGTGTCGCATATTTAACTTATATAAATATACTTACTTACGAACGCACTCATAGTTAGATACTAAAATTTAAGCCGGTACCCATTGACGATTTTTCACACACAATATCGAAAAAAGAACGAGTTCCTTGACTTTGAAATGTCTCTGAATACGGCGGTTACTTTCATTACAAAAGTCATTGAAGACATGTTTTTTTTTAAGAATAATTCCTAACCAAAGTTTCAAGTAAGGAGTTGAGACGTGAAGACAGAAAAGAGGAAATAAACAAAAACACTGCCGCATTAATGTTATTGCTTAGTATAAATCAAGTTCTGACCTTAATTAAATAAACCAGCGTCTGCTTTGGCAAGACCCAGGTTTACTTTACAACATTAAACTCCAAGTAATTAGATCTAAAATTACTTCCCAGTAGGTGTTCTAGATATGCTTCATTTATATGCACCCCTTCACCTTACTCCAGAAACTTACATTTTATATAGGTTTCCTTAGATCCCACATCTCAAGCAATTCTCATATTACATTACATACAGCTTCCACGAACTGTTTATTGGAAAGCTTTCAAAATTCATTGTAAAAGGATCTCGGGACTCCTAAAATAGAGTTAGAGAAATATGAAATGAACGTAGATTTCAATTACATTTTTACAAAAAGATTGTATTTCGTTGGCTAAATAAGCTTCTTATAGTCTATGCATTCATGTTTTTTGTACATAATGTTAAAATAATATTTTATTTTGCATTGTTTCCGCTCGATTTTCTTTGAGTCCTATTTATTCAGCTATTCCAAAAGAGTGCTTCAGCCCCGGGGCTCCGTAAGGCCCCTGTAGCGGTTTACCGTCCATTCAACCTAAAGAACAATGATTAGTAAAATGCATATATACCTAATATTTTTACTTTAATTTTCATTGAAGAACTACTATTATACTAGTCTGTATGATTCAGTAGCCACAAAGGTAAAAACGTTTTTGTCCGTCCGTCCGTTCGCACGACACAGGCATTTTACTCAAAAAAAGAGGTAAATTGATGAAATTTTGAGTATAGGTTTATTGTTTAAGCCGTTTCTAAAAGTAAATATTTCTAGGGGGGAGCACTTCTTATATACATGTAAGTAAAAGCTTTTTTTTTAAGCAAACTTTATACGTGTTGGGCATATTTAGACAGTTCTTTTAAAAACCCTTTAAGTTTTCGAAGCATTTCTTTTTGTCTAAGTGAATATTTTTTTAAATATTCCTTACAAAATTTGCATAAATTGTATCCCAATTTATGTTTAACCCATATTCGTAAAATACAAAGGTAACGCTTGATAAATACTACCAACAAAAATTATTTTTAATATGATCGAGTCCTTGAGTTATTGCCGAAAAACTGCGCTTCTCAACGAAATGACGCAAGTGCCATGAAGATACTCTCTTTTGCTAGTGCACTTTTTCGTGTTAGTCGGTCTACACTGAGCATAGTCCGACAAACTTTTGGTCGGTTATTTTTTCTTCATTTGGGGCTGAGTAAAATATATTGGGTTTCCGGTTTCCGTCGCTAAGTAGTTTAAGACTAGCACTATGGAGATGGTGGTTAACTTTATAATAGATATGTTAATACATTTTATTAAAATATTATTCTTGCTTGGTTATGAAATCATTAGGTACAAGCTTCCGATACTAAATCCTAAGAGGTTATCTCTAGTTCTGTCAATGACAGCTAGATATCTGTTTATTTACAGGAGAGGGAACGTTAAAGTCTTCAACTTTCATAGTACCTACTGAGTTAATCAAACGCCCAAAAAAAGAGAAATATAACGAACTGTATCATCATACGCTTTTCAGCCGACAAACTATCACTGCTGACTGTATACGAAACGTATAGTACCTATTTATTTATATCTTACCGAAGTGAAACCCCATAAAAAAAATCAACTAAGATGACCCGTCCTCACGGCGCAATGTACATTAGTATAATTAAAGTAAAAACGAAAAGAGGTAAAGATCCTTTAAGAACTCAGGCAATTTAACAGGATTATACGGAATTGTATGCCTGAGAGATTTGCGAAGCCCCTTCTGTTTGCATTGCACACGAGCCGGTGCCGGTGCTGCTGAGGCAAAGAATGAGATTCTACTATCATTAGCTACGTTATTACTAGTTACCTCGCTCAAACTCATGAGGGTTTCTAACGATTAAGGTCTTGTATACACGGTGACTTGAAATCTATAATACAAAACACTTGATTGTGGCTCGGCTGTACGAATATTGTATTATAATATAATAACTCGGTTATCGAGTATCGTAAATTTTCTTATAAAACGAATAATTAAAGTGTGGTTACCCCTACGTTTAATTCCTAACCTTGATACCTGTCACTCTGTTTTTCTTTTCTTTTTTTTCTTTGCTCCGCGGCGACTTGATCAGCTTCTACCGCGGGAATATGGCGTTTCCACAATGAAGTGATTTCGCCAGTGTCAAGTACATATAAGTATAAATCAGTATAGCAATAAAACACAATCCATCTTCTTTAGGAAGGTTGGGGGCAACGTTTTACGGTCATATGTAGGACAGAGGCCAAGATAGTTTTAACCTCTGTACCACTGCGAATCCACTTGAAACGAGAAGTAAGATGCCAGGATACACGAAATAAGTCCAAGTCTTCTACCACTGTGCAACACAAAGGCATTAAAAGTACAAATCACTAACAGAAAAGAACTTTGAACACCTAAATACACAAAAATAAGAACTAAAACAAATTACACATCCGCCATCGTTTGACGTTGCAAATGGGCTCCTCACTCTACGTTATCTTTCATTCTGTAGGACGGATGACATTGAAAACATTGATTTTGTATTACCAATTTTAAATCACCCGGTGTGACGACCTTGCCATAATTTATAATTTTTGGTTAACTACTTAAAAGATAACTAAACTAAGACATTTATTTGACATTTAGTGGTTTTACACAATTGCTAACAAATGGAATGTATCTAGCGATTAAAACGGTATTCGATGAATATACTAAATTATTAGACGACACGTTAGTTTGGTAGAGACTATATCTACGGAGCGTCACGGGTTCACATCCCAGTTTCTGAGCCTTAGAGGTTTTCTATGTATTTAAAAACGTATAATTTCTCTGTACATATTAATTAATATGTACCTATATAAGTAAGTATATGTGGGCGGCAATCCATGATGTTTGTAAATAAGTGTCTTGATTTTTAATATAAGTTATTTTTAATTATAACATTCAAATTATATAGCAATTAATACTATAGTGTTAATAGTTAATCTATCGTAATTTATTTTATACGGTAGTAGGATGTGATTTTTAAGAGTATTTCATTTGAGCAATAATGTCGACAAACTTAATATTAGTCTATGCACTATTGTCATGATCATGATATTATATCGCTGTGATTTACATTACCATTTAATTATTAAGTATGTTAACAAATTTAAATTACTTAATTTCTTATTAAAGTGATTATTGAGCTTCGAATAGTTAAATAAGGAAGTGTGTTGTGAATACTACTGCAACACGTCACGACCGGACAGCGTGACGTGATGGGGTAGAATAAAGTTTATATAAAGCGATGTAACCCACTTTTCACGACCACTTATATTCTGAATTTCTTCGTATTAACAACTGTGACTGTTACTCTGCCAGTTTGAAAATAAAAGGAAGTGTTATTGTGAAACAAGTACTTATTTTATTCAACACATTATCTCCACACTCTTTTCCATCATGGATGGTGATCCGGCGAGTAGAGGCACAGCGCCGACAGCAGCGGTGGGATCACAATCCCCTATCCTGGGCTACCACCAACCAGCAGCCCAACCGGAACCTACTTTTACCATGGATCAAGTAATGAGCCTCGTAACGACGATCACCAAGCAAGCCGCCTCCAGTGCTGTTACTGCGGCGCTGTCCGTCAACCCGCCGCAGCCTTCGCAGCCCCCACGTGAACGCGGGAACTTTTATTTGCCGCCGTTTGATCCAGACGTTCGTTCTCATGATATAAGGGATTGGTGTGCTAATGTTGACGAAACTATAACTGTGTTTAACATATCGCCACAAGAGGCGCGAATGAAAGCCATTCTCCAGTTAAAAGGAAGGGCAAAAGTGTGGGCCGACACGTGGTCATTACACTCGACTACTTGGGAGCAAGTTAAAGACGACCTAATCAAGACATTTTCGAAGGAGTTTCGGTATGCTGATGATGTTCAAAAATGGCGCAGCTTCACTTCGGACCAAGCGGCAAGCTACGCGGAATATGCGACTACAGCCTGGACTCTTTTCAAGCGTGTGCGGCCGGAAGCGAGCGACAGCGACGCCATTGATGCGGTTTTAACAGGTATTTATCCTGAACATATTAGATCCGAGTTATTACGGAACACACCTGAGTCTTTGCCTAAATTGGTTTCCGTTTTAAAAACTTACCGTAAACGTAAATTTGATGCCGTTGAAAAACCTAACAACAGTAATAATTTCGCTAAGAGACCTCGTCCCGCGGAAACATGTAGGCAGGATAAACCCGTTACAATTTGTTTTAAATGTAATAAACCGGGTCATCGTTTTCGCGATTGTAAAGCGTCGACCATTTCCGAACCTGAACGTTTAAATTCAAAATCGAACTCGTCTACCGTTCCCAACTCGAACAGGTCCGTTGAATGTAAGTACTGTTCGAGGAAGGGCCACATAGAAAAGAACTGTTTTCGTAAACAGAATGATGAACGTTTGTCTCAAAATAAAACAATAAATTTCTGCAATAACACGAACCGCAGTACCACGTTGGTTAGGATTGGTGATGTTACTTATAGCTGTTTATTCGATACAGGCGCTGATTGTTCTCTGATGCGAGAACGCTTCTCGGGTTCAATTCCCGGGAAAAGAAAGACTGTTGATGTCACTTTCTCTGGAATAGGTGATTGTCCAGTTCGGTCAACACAAAGTATTACTACTATGGTAGAAATAGATGGAACTTGTGTTGAGCTAGAATTTTACATTGTCGGAGATACTCAAACACAGTTTGATATTTTGATTGGCTATGATCTCTTGCAAATTCCTGGCCTCAGTGTTACGCTTACGAAGGACGGTATTTCAGTTAATCGCGATCTGATCGTGGATCAATGTACCTTTAAAGAGGCATGTGTTGAGATCAATACTGACATCAGTAATAAAGATCTACATGAAAAACTGATTCAGGTTATAGACAAATATAAAGATTACTTTACGTTAGGAAATCGTGTTTCACAAGTCGATACTGGTGAATTAAAAATAAGGCTTAAGAACCCTGATAAAATAGTTCAGCGCAGACCATACAGATTGTCACCTATAGAGCGTGAGAAGGTAAAGGAAATTATTACCGATCTTAAAAATAACGGCATAATTCGCGACAGCTCTTCTCCGTTCAGCAGCCCCATCTTGCTGGTGAAAAAAAAAGATGGGTCTGATCGGCTTTGCGTAGATTTTCGTGAGCTTAATGCAAATACTGTGCGAGATAATTTCCCTTTGCCTTTGATCGCTGATCAGATAGATCGACTAGGGAAGGCTCGGTACTTCACCTGCCTTGATATGGCCGCGGGGTTTCACCAAATACCCATTGCCGAAGATTCTATCGAAAAAACGGCATTTGTGACCCCCGACGGCCAATACGAATATTTGCGCATGCCTTTCGGACTTTGTAATGCGCCTTCCGTTTACCAGCGCGCTATAAACAAAGCTTTAGGCGACTATAGGGATAAAATAGCTCTCGTCTATCTCGATGACGTACTTATTATGTCTGCAACACCCGAAGAAGGCTTGCGTAACCTTGAACTTGTCTTGCAAAGATTAACAGACGCCGGATTTTCCTTAAATGTTTCTAAATGCTCATTTTTGAAAACATCTACCGAATATCTAGGAAACATTATAGAAAATGGAACGGTTAAGCCTAGTCCTAGAAAAATTGAGGCCTTGTCCAACTCCCCGGTACCAAAAAATGTAAAGGAGCTCCGGCAATTTAATGGATTAGCTGGGTATTTCAGGAAATTTGTTCCAAATTTTTCAAAAATAATGATTCCATTATATGAGCTTACCAAGTCAACTGTACCGTGGAATTGGACGGAGCGCCAAGAACAAGCCAGGCAGGAGATTATCAGTCGCTTAACGTCTTCCCCTCTGCTTACGATATTCGACCCAGACCTACCGACTGAGGTCCATTCGGATGCAAGTTCCCTTGGTTATGGGGCCATTTTACTCCAAAGGCGTGACAAAATCCCTTATGTTGTCGGTTACTTTAGCATGAGGACGACCAGTGCTGAAAGTAAATATCATTCGTATGAACTTGAAACACTGGCCGTCGTCAAAGCCATTAAACATTTCCGCCATTTTTTGTATGGCCGGACCTTTAAAGTGGTAACTGATTGCAACTCGCTTAAAGCCTCACGACATAAAAGGGAGCTGACACCTAGGGTTCACCGCTGGTGGGCCTTTTTACAAAACTTTCAATTTGAGGTCGAATATCGCAAGGGTGAGAGATTAGCTCACGCTGATTATTTTAGTAGAAATCCCATTGATGCTACGCAACCTGGGCGATCTAAAGTCACTAATAAAGATCGACCACAGACAAATTCTTTGCGATTCTCTGTAAACACTACCACTCTTGACCATAATTGGCTTCTTATAGAGCAAAAACGTGACTCGGTGCTACAAAATATTGTTGACCAACTAAATTCCGACTCTATAGCAAAGAATATTGCCGATACTTATGTAATTTTACAAGACAAATTACTTAGACGTAAAGTTCAAATTGACAACAAAACAAGAAAACTTATTATTGTCCCTCGTAACTACCGTTGGAATCTTATAGCCCATTATCATTCCACACTCCAACACTTTAGTTGGGAAAAGGTTCTAGCCAAAATAAGGGAACAATACTGGTTTCCCAATATGTCCAAATTAGTACGCAAATTCATTGAAAACTGCGTCAGTTGTAGAGTAAGAAAGGGCGTGTCAGGTGCTAGGCAAATCTCAATGCATCCGATTGACAAAGTCGCGGTACCGTTTCATACTGTCCATGCCGATATAACAGGACGCATGAACGGCACGCGAAATAGAGCGGAGTATGCGTTTGTTTATATAGATGCCTTTACCAAATACGTCCATCTTGTTTATGCCAACGATCGTACGACACAAACCGCGATAAAATGCTTTCAGGAGTTAATCACTATTTTCGGTACTCCTACGCGGCTTATTACGGACCAAGATAAAAGCATGACCGCTTTAGAATTTAAAGATTTTTGTAACAAATTTCGCATTCAACATCACGTCGTAGCCAAAGGTGCTAGTAGGGCAAACGGCCAGGTCGAGCGCATTATGAAAATAATTAAGGATAACATGTCAGTGGTGGAGCTTGATAAACCGTGGCATACAGCTATTCAAGACCTACAACTAGCAATAAATTGTACCTATTCTAAAAGCACAGGCAAAAGCCCCATGGAACTGTTGCTTGGTAAAAAATGTTCACCGCCGGCTATCAAGCTCCTCCAAGTTGACGACGATGAACCTATAGAGGACCTAATTTCTATAAGAAATACTTCTAAAGAAAGGATGGACGAGCGATCTATTCAGGACAAAATAAGGTTTGACATAGGTAAAGCCAAAATCAAACCTTTCAAAGTAGGTGATTTCGTATTAATGCGTCGCCACGAAAGGCATACCACAAAATTGGGTTCTAAGTTTGAGGGTCCAATGGAAATTTTGGAATTATTGCCGAACGACCGTTACAAACTAAAACACGTAAATTTGCGCGGGAGCTCTGAAAAGATCGCTAGCCATGATTTTTTGAGACCTGCTCCTACTGGACAGGTGAACCCATTTGATAATGAGCTTGATGAATCTGTCGTGTGGGCGGATAGTGACACGAGTGGCAGTGTTCGAAATGAAGACTGCTCTGAGGGCACTGTAGAATAACGATTGTCTATAATATTTGTCTTAACAAAGTTGTTATAAAATGTGAGTATAGATATGAATCGAAAATGAAATTTACTGTACAAACTTTATATGTGATTATGATTATTATTAATGATTTATTCAGTTATTTATAAATCAATTGTTCCACCTATCCTTAACTCCCTCCTTAAACGCGGGCTGGCCACCATGCGTCTCCTTATTCCCGGTCTAAGAGGCTAGATCCCTTGAGTGGGTGATGCCTGGGGTGAAGGCTAGATCTCTAGGTGAGTGATGCCTGTGTCGGCTAGATCCCAGGACGGGTGATGCCTTTGTCTCAGCGCGAGGAGCGCGCTGGAGCAGAATGGCCGTGTGGGCGGCAATCCATGATGTTTGTAAATAAGTGTCTTGATTTTTAATATAAGTTATTTTTAATTATAACATTCAAATTATATAGCAATTAATACTATAGTGTTAATAGTTAATCTATCGTAATTTATTTTATACGGTAGTAGGATGTGATTTTTAAGAGTATTTCATTTGAGCAATAATGTCGACAAACTTAATATTAGTCTATGCACTATTGTCATGATCATGATATTATATCGCTGTGATTTACATTACCATTTAATTATTAAGTATGTTAACAAATTTAAATTACTTAATTTCTTATTAAAGTGATTATTGAGCTTCGAATAGTTAAATAAGGAAGTGTGTTGTGAATACTACTGCAACACGTCACGACCGGACAGCGTGACGTGATGGGGTAGAATAAAGTTTATATAAAGCGATGTAACCCACTTTTCACGACCACTTATATTCTGAATTTCTTCGTATTAACAACTGTGACTGTTACTCTGCCAGTTTGAAAATAAAAGGAAGTGTTATTGTGAAACAAGTACTTATTTTATTCAACACATTATCTCCACACTCTTTTCCATCATGGATGGTGATCCGGCGAGTAGAGGCACAGCGCCGACATATATCATTGTCTAGTACCCATAAGTAGTACTTAGGTACAAACCTAGAGCTTAGTTTGGGAATAGGCCAATAAGCGTGAAATTTTCCACTGCTATAATTGTTTATTTTTACATGACTGCCCTGTACTGTTTTCAGGGTATATGTATATATGTACGATTCTTTATCCTACCATAACTTCTAAACGTGGTATCGCTAGAAACCTTTCACCATCCCGGGTGACATTGGATAAACTGTTAATATTGAAATAACAACAATGGCAAAATGACAATTATTAACATAAGTAGGTATATCGATAAAATATAAAAAATGCTGTCTGCTTTTTAAAGCTTGCTTTTCATTTAGTTATTAATTATTTATCGTGGTTATTTTTTAAAGTCCAATTTAAGTGTCGATATAATTGAACACTGAAGCCATTAATTTTTAGGCTGTTTGAAAACCTTATTACAGAAGATAAGGCTTAATACCAGGTGACTCAGGAATTACTTATCGGCTGAGTAGGTAAATCCCGCCAAACATAAATCTTAACGCTTACTCTAAGCTCTTCTGCCGGCGGAACTCTTAGAGTAGTTAATATCCTGACTGATACCAAGTTAAAATCAATATTCTTATGTTGATATGTTAATCTATTAGTGTCAGTATACAATGATACACAACTAGGTTTTGTTCGCGATTTCACCTGCTGCCATTCATTTTATAATGTTCACCACGGTGAACGTAAGTGCCATAATGTTCACTTCTAAGTGTTTTTCTTTGTATTTTTTTATTCTGATTCAGAATCAAAAAGGTTTTGTATTAAGGGGTTAAGGAATAAAATGTAGCTGCTGCTGTATGCAGATATTACGCAAAAATAGTCTAGCCTTAACAGTGTAATACGTATAATAAAGTTACAATTATTTTGTTACAATTAAAATAAAGTTACAAAAAAAAATTCTCTCTATACATATTGCTTTAACCATATTATGTATTAGTTACGTTTCATTAAATATCCGAAGTCCCAATTTTAACTGGAGAGCGAGTTTTCGCGAGCTTCCTAGGGACACTTAATTATTTTGCACACTACGTAGAGCGCAGCGGCCAATTCAAAGCTACTAAACTCTAGCAGAGTTAACCTCTTTTCTAAATTAATGAAAATGAGGATGTTTCTATGTTGTTTCTCTAAAGGCAAACTTTTAATGAAGCAACTAGCGATAGAAAAACTAGAATCAAATAGCGTACCAATTTCCGCATGCTCACCCCGTCTATTTATCCGCGGGTACTGAAAAAAGTCTTTGAGCTGTTTAATCAATGGCTAAGTGTATGAAGAGCTAAAGAGCATTCGCTCAGAACATAAAGCCGTCTAACCAGCACGTCGGGGCATCCATTAGCGCGGGTCGTTATTAGGTGCTTTGCCGACCGACGGGACTGACATCTGCACCACCTCGTCGATCTGAGCAAAAAGCCACGCCGTCCTATCTTTTTATACCTCGCCATGGAATTAGACTAAACTGCAAAAACTTTAGGCTGGCCTTTGTGCTGACGGACTGAATTTGCGTATTGTTTTGGCCAATCTGTTTTATTTTGGTGCACAGCTCTTAAAACGAATTCTCTTTCACACGCTCTCATGCTAATGTAACCGACTTTAAGAAAAACCGAAAGAGAGACATTTAAGCACTATTGTACCATAAGTATGTTTAGTTTAAATATTGTTAGTTCATTATGACCCAGTTCCCGTTCTTAAAATGGCCTCCAATTTGAAATTCATACGCAAAATCGATAGCAATGCGGGGGGTTTATTCTTGGCGGGATATCTTATTTGACTGGTTATGTTACGGATTTAACCCGGCCGCCATTACTGACAAGTAAATAAGAGCTATCACAACGTTGACAAAACGATAACAGGTCAAAGACAATGGGACTGAATAGAGACGCAGGATTAGTGTTAAAGACCCGATTTGATGATAGGATCGGAAGGTGGCAACAGGATCTCCGCTGCACTCCACATAGACCCGCTAGGTTTGAAATCGATAGTTTGGTCTCGATAATCATACGATCACTTTGGAAAGTCAAAACAAAGCACAATCGGCAAGTGAGGCTATTTTTGGCATACACCCGAAACTTAGTCAATAGTCATTTGTTCAAATGCAAAGGCTTTATCCTGCTTTTTCTTGTCTGGGGGACACCGTTGATGCAGGAAAACATATCGAAACTTTTATGTGGTCATCTTGCACCATCTCATATACACATATATAAGTAGGTAGTTGTAGTTATTTTATTTTATTCTTTTCTATCTTTCTCTCCCGTAAGATTTTTGGCATGTTTTCCTGCTGAACTGCTGAACTACTGTTATTTGATATTATATTTAATTTAATACTTGTAGCTTTATATAATGCTAGATTAAGTTGTACATACCATTGTAATATGCAATATGAAATAAGTTTAAAAAATGACTGACTGCTGAGTTTCTTGCGGCGTTTCTTCTCAGCAGTGGTCTCCTCTTGGGAAGCGCTGGTAGTATCTTGACGTGTAAAAGTGCCCGAGCGGCCTACTTACTAAATAAATTTCTTTTATCTTTTATCTTTTTTATCTTTTGAAAATGATTCGGCTAGCGAAAACTGGCAGAAGCCAAACAGTTAAATCTCTGGATTTCAACTAGGGCCGCCTTTGTGCTATATTTATCAATCGGTTTTTAGGTAAATCAGGTACATGTAGTTACATTAATCATAAGTATTATGGAAAGAAAAACGTAGTTTTCACGTTTTTTACAGACAGAAACGTTTAGCAAATGGGCAGACCGCCTTAAAGAAGGTGGCCATCGAAGTTTAGTTGAGGAATAACGTCGTATGCATGTGTTTCGATACTTGCGATATTACAATCTGTATACAGCCAAGGCAGACTGCCGACGGTTAGTGTAATGATAGGCGTGGGAGACTGATATTTCCGACCCCGCCACACTGGCCTGCCTAGATGCTCAGTGCTCCACTTGCCATTGAGTGCTGAGTTTGCCACGACCTACTTTATAATAATAAACACTCTTTCAAACCCGTTATAGCCGATCTTCCATTAAGATTAATTAAATTTGCGAGCTAAGCACTATGTTAAATGGTAATTATTTACTTTGATGTTTCAGCTTCAGCAGGTTTTACAATATAGGTAATTTGTAATACAGCCAAAAGGTACCAAAGGTAAAGTATAGAAACAGGTACCTCATCTAAACAGTGTTCGCAGCTAAGTTGAAATATAAAGTTGTAATTTTAAGACAGGGAATTCAATCCTTAATTTTAAACTAGAATAAAATTTACATTAATTACCGGTAAGATCCCAGTAAGATACAATGCGAAAAAATATAGAAACTACACCAACAATATTTTCTAAATATCTCTTGAAAAATGCGTTGTATTGTTGAATTCATGTAATTTAACACCCAGCCACGTTTTAAGAGTTTAAATATTGCAGAGGCGGGTAAGGAGCCCCTAATGAATTTTCAATTACCTATTCATAACTCGAAACAAAGTTTTTAAACGAATAGAAACAAAAGGCCGTTTTGCTGTAAATGAAACGACGGCACCGGCTAGTGGTTCCCGCTGCAAATCAAATTACAACTTTCACATTACGCCGGTTCCTAGATTCATTCAACACATAAACTTGTGAGGCCTTTTGCACTTAAAACTTGCTCCGGGGAAAACTGCGGCCACATTATATCGCTGAACGAATTGTTATTGTTTCTGAAGGGAACTTTATCCGGGCCTGGATTACATTCAGCTGAAGTGGCCGCTTTTTGTGCCCACTATTGTACCTAAAGCCTCTGTCTCGTGGCTTTGTGGGTTCTTGACAGATATCTCAGTTGTTCTGTTAAATTCCGGGTGCAGATAATCAGTTTTAACTGATTGTTAAAACTGTCGGTGTTGGCATCATTTAAATTATTTGGTAGCAGAGCTGATCGCAAATTGAGCCGACAATTTTGTATGTAAAATAAAGTCATCTTATTATAATTATATAAGAAGCTTACAAGAAATCAGTAAAAGAATCACTAAACTCGTCATCTCGTCATTAATAAACTAATATTAGTTATCAATGTTATCATCCACCATGGTATTATTATTCATATTCATAACCTATTCGATGATAACGCAAATTATTTTTCTTTTTTAATGGTGTTGATTAATAAATCAAGCTAAATATAGCTTGAAATTATTTAGAGGCATACGTATTATAAAAAAGTAATGAGTATTTAGATAGGTAGATACTCATATATTTTATGGTTCAGAAGTGCAATAGAGGTTTGCAATCTACAATATTTAAGTAACGTAACGCGCTTATTAAATTAAATGCTGTCTATATCAGAATGCAACTCGATTCATTTATTCAGGCATCCTTTTTATATTCCTTTGTGGGGATCACGAGTGGCTAGCGTGTGTCCGGGTAGCTCTTTGTTCTACGGAAATCTATTTTGCCGCCGCTGCCTTTCTGCCGCGCTTTCTCTTACAATTTTTTTAATTATATTAGCTAACTGTCGAATTACAGTAGGTAATACATGAAGTAAATTAGAAAGATCTTTGAGATGTAGCACCAAATTAAGCACAACAATATACAACATTCTATATTCTTTTGGTAACCGCATTAAATTTTAAATGTTTATATACTATTACTACACAATAGCTGCCTACTTTGGTATTACGGCAGAAAAGCTCTTCAAAAAACCTTCGGGTTTATACTCTGTCACTCGGTCTCACACACTTGGCTTTAGCGACTTTATCCGAACCCAAAATATGACTTTTTTCACATCATATGCTCGATATTGCCCAATTATATATCATGCAAACCTTCCCTTAAAGTAAGTCATTATAGCCATTGGCTAACCAGCGGGTTATAATGATATTCAGTACCATATGATTTAAATTCGTATGTAAAATTACAATTTATACGTTTTTTTTTATATAAGGTATTTCAAGTTTTAATAAAACGTTGTTTCTAGTAAGTAGCCTTGCTTTTTATTGTCTCGCAAAAGGTGAGAAAAGTAGAGTATTCTCCTTTGGGATAAAGCTCTTTTCGTCTTGGAAAAGCTTGAATAATTTAGTCAAATAATCTTTTGAGTGTTATGAATTATAATAAAACATATTTCTGTAACGATAGTTTTCGGCAAAAAATTTATACTCATTTAATTTATGCGTAAACTGATTTGGAGCTTGAAAAATATGTCCGAATAATATTAACGAAATCCTACGTAATCAAACTATGGGAATTTAAGATTAAGCCACAAATAATTATTACTTACAGAATTATGCCACAACAGGGTGAATATTTTTTATACTGTACTTTTTAATGTTTTTGTAGAGTACAATAGCTATTAAAATAGAAGATTATAGACCAAACGAGGGGATAAAGAACTGTCTTATGTCACGGGCGCGATATTGAATGCTTAAAGAGTACAAAAAGAAACATTAAAAAGTACAGTATAAAAAATATTAATCCTAACTGTTGTGGCATAATTCTGTAAGTAATAATTATTTGTGGCCTAATCTTAAATTCCCATAGTTTGATTACGTAGAATTTCGTTAATATTATTCGGTCATATTTTTCAAGCTCCGAATCAGTTTACGCATAAATGAAATGAGCATAAAATTGTTTTGCCGAAAACTATCGTTACAGAAATATGTTTTAATATAAGTCACAACTCATAACACTCATGAGATTATTTGACTAAATTATCGAAGAACGTCAAAACGAACGTAGCAGTTCGTTTTTGATAAGGTCGCAATTCTAACCTAACCTAACCTACTTTTCTGGTAGCAGTTCCTTTTTTTTATGGTCGCAGTTCTAACCTAACCTTATCTCATCTTACACAATTAATATATTATACTTCTCTCGGACAATCGATAATATGCCGAATAAAATTACGCTAAACAGAATTATGCATAAAAATAATCAGTCATTATAATAGTAAGCGAGCTTAACTTCGGACTGCCTGTCACATTACCATTCGGCGAAACCGATTATGCCATATCTGTTATGCTAAAACAGTTTCGGACAATAAACGTTATGCCGTGTTAAGAGCAATCTAAACAAAGGAATGAAGTGATTGTATGAGCAAGTACATTCTTGAGTCCATTTGAAATGTCTTAGTGTCCATTTTAAATTGTAGGTATCGATTTTATCTTTTTCAAAAACAGAGGCACAATTAAATAAATATCTTGATAGAAATCTTCAAGCTGTCTTTTGATTAAATATCAAAGGAATCCTCTTTTAGTTAAAAACGCGTTATGGTTGTCGATTGTGTACTCAACACTGCTCCGTCATTTCTACTGTTACTTTTAAATACATTATAATATTTATAATTATTTAACATTTATTTTTTGTCCTCACTTGTGATGTACCTAAGTACTACTCTTACAAAATTATGACGGCGCAATTCCCACGCCAATGCCAGTATTTATAAATCAATTTCGAGTAAAACCCGTGTAAAACATGCTCCGCGTAATACCTACAATGTATCTTTTTTCACGAGGGAATTCAAAACAACCATTAATGTTACTCGGGCTGTATGAATATTCCATTCGAAAACCTTTTAAGAGATAACGGGCCTGCACAATGTTTTTTTAAATGTATTTATTTATAATTAATTAACGCATCCTTCAGCTATTTATTAGTTACGCATGTTATATTTTATGCACATTAGTTCAGACAGACGCTAAGTGCCATAAGCTTGAAATATAAGTAAAGTTCGACGGTTTATTCTCCCGTTTGAATAACATTTATTATACCTTCCTGCATAGGATCTTCTTACAAAACACAAAGAAAGCCAAAAGTGGAAAATAAAATGTAAGGCTTTATAGAACTCGGGGAAACGGAAAGTTTTCCAATTGATAATAATTTCCATTGTGATGCAACACAAAGGGGAACAGGAAAGTATAAAGTTCTGAAATAAATTCTTAATTTAAGAACTGACTGAACGCTATCTGAAAGGAAAGTCGGGATTAGAAGAACAAAGACCAACCTCGCGCTATGTAGAGTTAGAATTTTTGTTTACTCACTTATCATTCACCCTTAGTTGTTGGCATAAGTAAAAATGTGCTGCGAAATGTAATTGACGTCAAAGCACCTACGTTACTGTCATATTCCTAAACACACTCACATCTACCTTTAGGTAAGTCCACGAAAAGTTACTCCCATTTTTCCATTAAATACAAATGTATCCGCCCATCAAACTCAAAGCTTACCCAGGGACGGAATAAAAATCTGAAAAAAGATTTTTCAGACAATATTAATTATGCAAAATTAATAACCAGATTAAATATTCAGGCAAAAGAAAGTGCCTTTCAACCTCCTGGGAGTTGCAGGGCCAAGCGGGATCGAGCTTAGCCCAAAGCACGTTAAAGCTACACAAAAAAAAAACGATTATACGATTTCATTTTTATGAGATGCTGTCGGCGTCTAACGCGATGTCGAAGTTATACAATAAAGCCACAGGTGTGTTGTGATGGACGGGATATCCCTTTCCGGTTCGCTCCGTCAAAGGTTCTGCCACGCAGTGATTTACTGCGAAACTAGGATGCAAATTGGCATCCGTTCAGAACGGGGCACACACATCCGTTACTTACCTAACCAACAATATTATACCCAACGAAATTACCAACTGAATTAGCATTATGAAATCCATTAAATATTTAGTGTATGTAAGACCTCAGATACACGAATTATAAACCCTTTCAACAAATCACCTTTGCACCGAAAGCGTAAATAAAACAGAAACAGAAATGGACAAGCGGTAAAAGGGTTGTATTCTGCGGTTGCTGTAATTAACATACCGCTGATGAAAACCTTTTTCTCTTCGATTTATATGCTTGTATGTGATGTTTAAGATAAAAGTCGTTTTTGAAGCGCGTCCGACTAGTCTTACAGTTAGTTACTATAAAAACACAGCAAAAAATATGAAGAAAATTAAAAGATACAATTTTGTTAACTCTGCTAGATAGTAGATACCCACAACTTAGAAGTAGGTCATTTTAGTACCATGTCGCAGATATTGATGTCCTAAAATTCATCCATTCTCACTTTGATACGGTACTGCGACAGGGTTTTAAAATAGCTAAGTATGAAGTGGACAGTACTAAATAGGTTTAATGTTTTTCGGGGTTCCGCACCGGAAGCGAGCCCAACGGGACCCTATTACTATGCCTACGTTGTCTGTCCGTCCGTTCTAACTTTAAAGTGCTGTATCTTTTGAACCGTAACAGATGGCTAGTTTTTTTTCAGAATGTCTTATTACAGCGGATTTACTAACAAATTAAAAAATACAGATTGTGAAATAATAAAAAGAGGTCTCTCTATATATCTTGTATCTATAGGTACTCTGCGGCGGTACGTAACCCTTGGTGTGCGAGTCCGACTCTTGACCAGTTTTTTATGGCTCTGGATTGAAAGGATGCTATCTAGACCCTATTACCAGACCAAAGCCTCCGCTGTCCGTCCGTCTGTCTGTCAGCGGGTAGTATCTGAACCGCCGGTAGCCGGTTTCATTTGTTATGTTTCTAATTTCTAATGCCACTAGACAACAACAACAGAAAACAGTAGGTAAATTACCTATTCATTTATATTTAGGTAAATGGTAATGGTACGAGAAATAAGGTGGTAAGATTTATTGATAAAAAAAATATCCTTGCATTAAAAGCCAAAGTATTTTTTTTTTTGGCATAGAGAAGGGAAACGAGCGCACAGGCCACCTGATGGTAAGTGAAAACTGTGACCCATAGACATTCCCATTCACAAGACTGCAAGCCTAAGACTGCAAATGCGTTGCCAACCCTGAGGACTAAGATGGAATACCTCAATGCTAGTCATCACACCGGCTGTCTTATCCCCAAACCGGAACACATCAATGCGAACACTGTTGTTTAGCGGTAGGTTAATAGATAAGACGGTGGTAGCGATCCGGACGGACCCTGCACAAGGTCCTACCACCCGCAAAAGTAAAACTAAAAGACTATTTATTACCTACTATGATTATTACTATAGACTTTTACTTTATTGTTTTACCTACCTAATTAGATTAGCAATTATTAATATTTTTGGTGATTAGATATTTAAATGTAAATAAAAAGCTTCAAAAAATTAAAATTATATTATTATACAAGACAAATTTGTAAATACAAAGGATAACAAGGTGGTGGCGTATGGTTTAGTATGTAAGTAGTCTTAGTAACGAGTAGAGTTAGGTAGGTACTACAGAAAATGTCCTTGTTTTTTTTTTATATTGGTTACTTTTTTTTCTTTTCTATTGAACTATTTCTTTATAATATTAATGTTACCTACTAAATGTAGTTTAATTAAATAATAATATTGTTATAAATTCATTTTTTTTAAACTAACTATTGTTTATTGACATATGTCAATTATTGTACACCATAATTATGGTAGATTGTAGTGGTGCACACACAAATGTATTTAACACCTGTATAATGTTATTATACCTGATACCTACAGTCATGCAATAAAAATATTTTGATTTTGAAAGAAGTGAAAAAAAACTAGAAAAAAACTAGATCATAATTGCAACGGGCCTTACTCTACTTTGTCTCTAGGTAAGGTCAAGCGGGGAAATTTCGACTGAGGGGTAATTATTACTATTCATAATAACACGTAATATACCCTTAAAATCAGTATGAACTATTAGAATTACCATGAAATTACCCCTCAGTTGAAATAGCCCCGCCCGACCTTACACGTATTGTTTTAACCAGCCGCCATTCAAGTAAATAAGAGCTATCGTATCGTGGACAATTCGATAACATGTTAGCAATTAGGTTTTACCGAGTAGAATGGGTCCTTATTCTAGATAGACTTTTCTCGTATTGCATTTGTATTGTATTCGACTCGGCCGCCATCTGCTCCTGTTGAGTTAATAAGAGCTAATCGTTATGATGACAAATGTATACACCGTGTTTTTTTTGATTTACGATAACTTCGGCATATTACTAGGTATATCTATAGAAACTAATTGGTAGATTAGATTTTTAAATATTGCAAAAAAAAAAGTTTTTTCAGTTTAGAACAAAATAATGAAAACTTTTATCTTTGGTCATTCTAAAAGGGCATTTAGAGTTACCTAGCTAATAATCAGTGTCAAATACGTCTATGTTGGCGTGACATACACACACAAGTAAAGATAACACTTGACAGGTACAAGTCACTTTAGATTGACGCGTATACAAACCTAACAATTGGAAACTCTTTACTCATACGTATTAAAAGAAAATTGTTGTTATCAATTAAGAGCCTTTTACACTAGTTTAACGTGATTAACTGATTAAATTTAAAAATTAAATATCTTTAAAACCGTTAGACTTATCATTTGTCTGTCTTCGGGAAATTAACTTTGTTTGACCTAAAGAACGTTCCCTTAAAGTTATCGTAAATCAAAAAAAACACGGTGTAGAATTGACGTTGGCGCTCGACGGGTCGACGCAACCGTCTGACAGCTTAATGTCAATCTTAAAAGTACTACATTTTGCATAACGATAACGAACGCCGAATGCATTTGGTCTATTTCCTATGAGGCTAGACAAGTTGCTCAACGCTAACGAAAACGATATTCGATAACTGGCAAAATGTGTAAAATTCACGTAGGCGCTCGACGCGACTGTGAGACAGCTTACGTCAATCCTTATACATTTTGGATGGAGATAACGAGCGCCGAATGCATGTTGTCTCGGGCCTCGTATTTGTGTGCGTCCTGTCAATTAACTTTAAGCTAGCATAATAATAAAATAACGATATGGTTTAAGACAAAGTGGCCTAAATGATATTCACATCTATACCTAATGATCTTTCTAGTTCGGCTCTCATCAGCTAAAACAATATCAACTACACACCTTGAAACAATATAGAATCTGAACCAAACATGCACTTCAGCCATTTAAATAAAACACGGCCACCAAATAGACTTGCCAATCTGACGCGAGAAACCCCAATCGATCAGCTTTTCCCAGGAACCCAATTTTTCCACGTAGCTATCCGAAATGGACATTGACACCGTCCCAGGTCCATCCATTCAGCCACAAAGCAAATGTACGCGTTTCTCTCGCAGTTAAAACAAAAATTTCATTCGGCCACGAGTGAAAAATAGTGTAACGGTATCACTGGCGATAGCTATAGCCTGTAGTGTCATTCATCAAGCTATCTGTAAATTCATTTGAATTTTATCTATCCGTACGGACAGCGGGCAGTCGCGACGGATCGGTGGGAAATATCCATTTGTAATCACCCTCCCGTCATTCTTGTTAATTGGAGCAGCGGCTTTTATTAATTCCTTATTCGAGGTTTTTATAGCGATTCAAACGAGCAGACAGGTTACGTGATAGAAAGCAGTTCACCGTCGTCCATATAAACATACCTATGTCAAGTCTCACACTTATAAATTATGAGACCTGTCTCTTAGATAGCTATAGGATAAGAGCTCATGGTTGCCGAACAGCGTTTAAATTATAATCCTGTACATATTTACCTTCAAAAGTTACTTTGCGTCGTACGTCGGTATAGCTGTTAGTATCCATAGCAAGCGGCTATCAGATTTAGCCGATGGACAAAGTAAACTCTCAACTGTTTGCTTTTAATTAACCTATGGTCAACAAGCAAGCTTTAGGTGCTGCATACACTTTTCATGAAACAATTTCACCTGCACTAAATATTCCTTCTTGTTTGCGACCGGGTTTATTTAATCGCAGCTCGTTGTGTTGTGAGGCCCACGACGTAATAAATAAACTCGATTGCTTTTTGAATCGTAATTCTGTAATTTACGAATTAAATGATGATGCGGCAAAAAGTTTTTGCTTAATGCGTGCCTAACCAATCATTTCGGCGGACGACGGAATGATAAATCAGGTTTGTGAATATCAGGCTTTCAGCGGTTATAAAGCGAAATAAATTGACGTTGAGTAAATGAGACCGGGGGTAATTATAAAGTTGTTTCGTTGACCTTTTTGCATTGTTGCAAAGCGAAAGATTTCCATTAAGTGATGCGGCTATTATCTCCCGTTTAATATGGAACGTAAATCCCGGTGGACGCGCCAACGCGCCGACCACGGCGCTCCGCCGCTTACCAAGATTCAACTTTCCACTCAAAAAGTTAAATGGTCCGGAATAAAGTATCGGTAATAGAAAATTGATGACACTACTCATTTCCTTGCATTCCCTTGTTCGGGTCAGAACAGACGAGATAGCATTGTGACTTTACGTGAGCAATTAAGTTAGGTAGGCAGATGAATAATCACATTTTCTCCAATCATCCTAAAAAAGTTGAACGAATTAGGGGAAAGCAGGTTTGTACAATAAATTTCAGGGGACTATTTCACACAAATTGACCCAGTCTATCAAAAAAAAACACACAAATTAAGCTCCGGGTGAAAACGTTACTAAGCAATCAATTATTATATATTACAATATATAACAATTATATCAAATAATTCAAAAATCCTAAAAATCGGACGACCTTTAAGGGGAGAGAAACGTTTTAACATCTTGTATGGAGATTATTGCTTCACAAACCTTTTAAATGTATAGAGAAATACCTACCTAAATACATAGAAAACATTCAAGACGCATAAACAAATGCTAGCGCTCATCAGACAAACATCTGCCCTAATGCTCTTATACCGGGATTGAAATAAATAAGAGTAGGTATCTACCTAAGTTTGTAAACGTTCAACATTTTGGAAATACCTAGGTACATTTATTTAAGATGTAAGGATTATGGGAGAGCAAACAAACGGTATTAGAGTCAGTTAATTACTAGATTGTTAACCAAGGGATGAAAGTGATCAATTGCATTCTGAGATGTTTCCTGAAGAGAGAGAGGAGCGGGGGTGCATTTGATACTTCAACCGGAGTTAAACACTACTTTTCATTTCAACTGAGAGGAAAGTAAACAAAAAGTTGTATTTTATTGTCTGTCACGAACTTTGTCTTTAGGTATAGTCTCACAAAAACTATGAGTGTTTGATATATTTCCAAAACGACTTTAAAAAATGAATAAATAAAATACTCTTTTACTAAAAAGTAACTTAGTTCTAATTACGTCGTAATGTTATGTAATTCTTCCATGGTGTAGAAAACAAAAATGGCGAAGTATATACCACCAGTGAAAGAGAAGACAGTGATTTTGGAAAAAGTATGTACCAATAGGTACTTATTCCAAAATAACTTTCCACCCTAGGGATGGAAATCTCATTTTCGGCCAACGAACAGGAAATTAATGAGCCGATGCTAGTGTGGCTAAAGATATAATATCATATTGAAATAAGATAAGATAAGCAAAGCCTTATTACTTTCGACATTAACCAATTTGGGCATGAGTAGGTAAATTAAGAAGGTATAATATGTGGACCAATTGTGTGATATGTAATTACACAAAAAATGAGAGATATATATGTCTCGTTAGCCAATTATTATTTTTTAATTGCTAAGACGGAATACTTCTCTAAATTATACAGACATGACTTTAATTTTTTGAACCCTTGCGCGTAATTAAATGAACCGACATGCACTAAACCCAATAATTTAGAGCAAGTACCCGAAAAAACGTAATTTAACTCAAAATCTACATTCCCGGGCTACTTGTAGCTCTTAGAGATTTCGTAACTAGCGAGCGAGTAAATCACGTAGATTTCTAAGTGTGGAATGCTCGGGTGCCTAGCTTAGTTGCAACACTTGCAACTTGACTTACTCCAAGAACCTACGAATACTTACTGGTACAAAGAGTCCGTACATACATACATGCCGCGGACGCCCTCCGGAAATTAACATTTTCTAAAGCGCTTGCAAATGAAGGCGCATACACATCGAAATGACTTTTCAAAGCCTTTGTTACATATACATTTCTCGTGAATTCCGTTTTTACCTCAAAAAATAAAACGACAATATTATTTTCTTCGGTATTTACCTTCTATGCTTGCTTCGATAAATACCTCATTAACTATTCCGACTGTTCCAAACTCTTTGATTTGTTAGAAGAAATGTACTCCCGCGTATTCTTTGTTGTTATTATATTGCATCTGGCTATTATCTCGAAGAGCAGTTATTATTTTTTTCAGTGTAGGAACCTTTCAATACTAGGCAATCTTTTGGTTTTGAAGCTATTCATGCATTCTATTCCCTCGCGGATAAAGTTGCGTGATAAAGCCATCACAAAGGAAAAGGGAGCCAACCTCTCGGCAAGAAAAAGATAATTCATGGTTCGCGTTTTCTGTTTGCTTAACACTCGATCCGTTCAATAAAGCGATCTCGCTGAAATACGGTTATTCGCTGATACCTATTCATAATGCAAAAGAAGCACATTCAGATTTTCATTGAATCCAAGACGGTCGCCGGCGAGGGGAATGAATACTTATTGCGAAAATGAAGCGGGCGATTAATGAAGGATTCTGCCACCGGGTCGGCGAATTAATTCCTTTGGAAAAATATTCAATAAGCGCCGAGTTTGAATCATAGACAAACGAGCCAAAGGAAACGATTCCCGCGATTGATTCATAAAACCGTTATTAGATTTGCCTATTCATTTATTTACGTATGTTTCGACGAAAGGCAACAAGGATTACGAATAGATAGGACCTATATTTCGATAAAGCTGATTAAGACTAAGCTCGGAACTGGAAAACGCGCCTCTAAACAATGCAAGCGGCAAATCATGTAGGTAACAGATGGGGTGGCACAGTTATCAGAGGGTTTTTGACCCTGCAGAATACTGATCTCTCTATTCCGAAATTTGAACCGGAAGTACGCTATACCGGAAAAGGTGCAGCCCATACTAAACTTTTCGTCGTACATTAATGGCCTATTGTTTGATCAGTAGTTAGATTAACTAATCGTTAAAAATCGTAACTAATAGTTAAACTCAAGGAAATATATGTCAAATTTTCGATTCCTTTTTCGATTTTTACATCGAGCAACACCGAAGTGAGTACCTAGGCATTCGCACCATTGCCCCTCTGTCAAAGTACAAGCCCAAGCGGGCATGCGCATGTAACAAAACTAGTTGTCACTCGGATTGCCAACTAGACAGGGTGGTAGGACTTTGTGCAGGATCCGTCCGGATCGCTACTACCGTCTTATCCATTAACCTACCGCCAAACAGCAGTGTTCGCATTGTTGTGTTCCGGTTTGGGGATAAGACAGCCGGTGTAATGACTAGCATTGAGGCATTCCATCTTAGTCCTCAGGGTAGGCAACGCATTTGCAGTCTTGTGAATGCGAATGTCTATGGGACACAGTTTCCACTAACCATCAGGCCTGTGTACTCGTTTGCTTGCTCTGTGCCATAAAAAAAAAAAAAGACAAGAGTCCAGTCGCGCGAGTGAACGTACCTAATCTACACTTTATAGTTGCCGGCAAACTTCTTGAACACGTAACCTTGCTTGCGCAGAAGCGATTTTTAGGTTTCGTTGGGAGGGGGGCCGCGGGCGGCGGGAGGTGGCGGCGGGGGAGCACGCACCATTGGTCAATCAGTTGACGTTTGCGTCCCGCACCGCGTCCACGTCCCTCTGCCTCCCGAGTACACTTGCGTGCACTGATAAAGCCGATTGTTATCATTAATTTTCTTGTTATAATTTGATATTGATTTATGAATCAATTTGAGAATGATATTCATGATATTGATGATAGTCAAGAAACAATGACTACCTCCAGCTCCCCTGAACCAAGACCTAGTACCAGCGCTGGTATTGACTTAATGGAAGGAATATCCTTTTTAGTTCAAGTCTAATCTATTTTAAATAGTTTCCTGTATTTTTAGTGTTATTCTAATAATAATATAAACATATTTTTTTTCACTTGATTATCCTAAGATTTGAAAATATTCTGTAACAAAAATTAGGTACTTTTTTTTGCACGTATGTGTACGATGCGCGAACTTTCCCCCACTACCTCGCCTAATGTTCAAAAAGTTTGACGGCAATTATACCATCATCGAGTCCGCTCGCCCGAACAAAAATCGGATCTGTTGAGCAACAAATCCGACTTCTCGCCGTTCTGCCTTATCGTGTCAATGTGTGAATTGTGACTCGTTCGTACACAAAAATTGCTCGAGGTGTGCAAGTTTTGCCGCTGTATTTTTACGCTGTATTATTTGTGTGCAAATTTCCCCCCGCAAGAAATGACAGAACTTTTTGACTGTAATATTCATAGCTAAGGCGACTCCCTTCCGCTAGAAATCCCGTGGCCCGTGTTGCTCGATGGAATTTTAACAATTAGTTAACTTTATTAGTAAATCGTTGTTGCGGTACCCTAAAAAAGGTCCAATTTGTCATAGTTTTTTGATATGTTGTCATGGTAACCCAAGTTTTTCGTCCCTCCAGCTCTATATCTTTGTCGCCATCTTGGAAAAACTGTCGCTCTTTTCGGTTTTATGCCTTTACCGTCGTTAACGTTCATGATCCTACTCTAGATATTTATTATAAAAGCAATTCTGCTACCTACTTGACACATTACGTAAATTGGGCAGTTCCCGAAGGAATAGCGATAAACTTTACTTTAGTTACTTATAAAGAAATTAAATCTACATTTAAGTATGTAGATGATTTAGGATTAAGTAGTTGCTTAGAGTTTAGGGAGTTTGTAAAAAAAATCAGGGGGCAATGTCACACCAATGACTTAGTCCCAAACTAAGCTTTAGGCTTGTACTATGGGTACTAGACAACGATATAAATACGATACGATAAACGATAGAAATGAATAATTAAATACATAGAAAACATCGATAACTAGGACAAAATACTCGCGCCGATCACAACAAGAAAGAACTTTATTGTCCAAAAGCCTCGAAAATATAAGTTCGGTTTACAAAGATAATTCGTGGTTTTTTTTACTGTACCTTTTGTGCTTGTTATTTTTCTGTGCGCAACATTACTTATTCAATCCTAACGCGCGCGATGGTATTAGCCTAGTTTGTAGTACCCTTCCAGAAAATCTAGCGGTCCCGGGTTTAATTCGCATTTAAGTACTTAGGTTTCTTTCTTATATGTAGGATCTATTCAAGAAAGGTTAGGGTTATCAGTATTAAAGCAGTGAGATTCCAAATTTTTGTTTGCCATTAACTTTTAACACTTTCATCCCCAAGAGCTCTGATTTTCGTACAAAATGCCTACCAGGTTGGTGGCAATGAAAGTGTAATTATAATTGAAATGTATTGTTAAACTGTTGTATTGAATACGAAGGGAAAATATTTTTTATTGTGTTAGACAAGTAAAACATAGAATTTTGTAACAAATTTATTACATATCTTTCAAAGCTTTTACTACACAAATATTGTACAACAAATTGGTCTGTAACCGAGCCCAGGCGTCACTCGCGGCTTGCTCGACCAAGTGCAGCGCTTCTCTCACTTCTTCGTGGGACGAGACAACTTTAGTGTGCGACTTCAGAAACAGACTCAAGTAAGACTGGGCCAGTTCAAAGTCCCTGTTACTTCTCAACATAATATGGACCATTAAGAGAAACTGTTTGAGAACCTCAACGGCTCCGCCGGCGTCCGGCGACATACTCGAAACTTCCGAATCGATCGCGGCAGGCGAAAGTGTCTTCAACTTTTCAATGCACTTCTCAAAGTGTTCTTCACTTTTGCACTCGACTAACTTCTTAGCAAACGCGGTCAACGTCGACAACGATTCCGGTATTAGTAGTTTCGTGTCTTTATTGCCATCTTTCTCGGCTTCTAAGTCAAATTCGAGGTCGAGACTCGAAACAGTAGGCAGAAAGAAAGGTGCTGACTTAGGAACTGTTATGGGCGCCTTCGGTTTGTTGCGTTTCTTGACTATGTCCAAGTGTAGCAAGTTGAGCCATTTCGATGTGGGTTGGTTCGAGAGTGTTATCAACTCTTGACTGATCTGCAATGGGGACATATATTCTGGTTCGTCCCCAATATCTAATGTACCAATATCTTCTATGCTTGGTTTTTCAGGAGCTGATGTTGGCAGTTCTGTAAATTTAATAAGTTTAAACATATCACCCATTTAGGACTATTGTAAAATCGTGGATATTCTCGAATATCAAGATGATCTTTTTACTTATACTTACTGATTTTGGGTACTTCAATGTTATTTATGTCGATAGGCTTCAGGTAAACCTTTTCGTACAGCAGCCTGTTGGCCCAGAGAAACACGCCTAGTTCGCCAACGTGCGTCGTTGCCAGATAGTCTCCGGTCGGAGACATGCTCAGGGACGTGCACGGCTGTTCTAGCTGAAATGACATAATGTTAACATATAAAGCAAAGCACCATAGACTAACATTTGTATAGGCGTGACACCGGTGGTGCTATTAATGCTAGATTAGTTGCAGATTGATACCATGATTAAGGTAGTAGGTAGTCTCCAAAGCGATGTGGCGTTTTCAGAATAAATGTTTAAACAGAATAATATTGCTGTTATAATTGCAAGAAAAATACAGAAAACGTCGTGAGTCCAAACAATAATAACGGGTTTAAAGTTGTACTTGTAACTTTTAAGTTATAGCTCTATTACAACCTTGTCACAACAAGCGATAAGTTTATCATGTAAACATTACTGGTTTACTAAAAGATGTCAAGTGCAGTGAAGTGCGAATCAAATTATCAGTCTTTGCAAAGTAATCCCACGTAATCTAAATACTACTTGGTTATTTTTTTACGTGAAAAGACTAGTTTTACAATTAGATAAGATAAATTTTCTTCCTAAGAGTGAAATAAACGTATTTTAAGAAAAAAAAAGGCGTTAAATATCTTTAATAGTGCGTGGAATGTTTTTGTTGAGAAAAGCATACATAGGCATAGCTTGCATGCATAGGTACACATGCTTCGGAAACGCGGAATATGAGACTTGTATTTTAGCATTCAACCTGCTAACTGCGTCATTGGCAATGCCCGATTTTCCGGACCTCAACAATTCAAAATTCAAAATATTTATTCAGTAAATTGGCCACATGAGGGCTCTGTTACACGTCGGTAATATAGAGTGAATCAACTAGCGCTTCGGACAAGACCATCATTGCGGAAAATAATGTAATGTACCAATAATACCATACCACATAAGTTGTACCCCCACGTCAAATCACTGTATTATATACATAATAATAATACATAAATTGATATAATTTTTAATATTCTAAAGCAAAGTGCGTTCAACTACTTATACAACTTTCAATTGAACTTTTGACTATTATAATTGGCCCCCACAGGGGTAGGGTCTTCCTTAATAAAACAACGTCGTGGTTCAGAGGTCAAGAAAATAATGTCAGATGTAATGTATGAAAGTAAAATAAAAGAAACAATATTCTGAAAATAGAAGAGAAGAGGTTTTGCAAAGGAGGTGTAAAAAAAGTCACAAAAAGGCCGGCGCCTTTTTTCCTGGCAGTTTATATTCACAGTCGTGTTTTTCCCCTTGCGAGTTTTATCCAGTCTCATCTTTTCCTAGCAGCATATTTTCACTGTCGTGTTTTTCCCGTTCCAATTTGACGAAGTTACAGAGTCGACGAAGTTCCGCTGCCGCGGAGCTCCTATGTTTGGGTGGTTTGGCCCTCCGGGCCTGATGCAAAACTAACATAACCTAAACCTACCTACGAATTACGATGTAATTACTTTTGGGGAAAAAGTGCAACTGAGATAGAAATCGAACGGGAAAAAAACCGAATGGGGAAAAAGTCAAACAACAAGAAATGCAACTGTAATAAAATCGAACGGTAAAAAATTAAATTGGGTACTATCGCGTTCGAGGAAAAATGCGAAAGGATAATTTTCTACAAAGAAATAATGAGTTCGGGAGAGTGATCTAACAAACGACAGCGCCAGCGCGGGTGTTATATTATATAAAAACCCTAAAGAGGAAACTGCCCTATTAGTAGCACGCTACGGATTATTGGGACTTTCTGTAAGTGTAGACAGTAATGTATACCCTACTTACTGAAAATATGTCGACCAGTTGTCCACTAGGTATATCCCACGTGCATAAAGAACAGTCCATTGAAGTGGTAAACAGCCACCTGAATAAAAAGAAATGATTTGTTTCAAAAAAATAAGGAATCGAGGTGGCGGCATCAGTAACGAACAGGGAGAGGACACTTTTTTATTTTTAAAGATTATAAGGCTTATTCGTTTGTTTTGCAAAAATCTATTTAAAACCTTTTATCTTTTTAGTTAACAATGTCCGACACTGGTGGTCTACGGCCACGAATATTACCTGCTCTGAGAGTCAAATCCAATATCGTTGATCTTTCCCTGGTGACCTTCAAACCGTCTCACGACATTCATAGTGTCAATGTCAATAAGGGTGATGGTGAAGTCTTCGTTCGCGAGAGCCAGCAGGCCGCTGTCCCTGTGGCATTTAGTGCTGTTTACTGAATCTTCTAGCTGCATCACATGGTATGGTGTTGTGGCTGAAAACATTATCATTTTATTACATATATTTGCCTAAGGATCAACTCACACCGAGACGCGCCGCGACGCGACGCTGCGCGCACACGCTAATCAAAATATAATTTATTTACTACACAAAAAGGTTCATCATTTCATTGTGAATATTCAGAATACGCTGCACCTGCGTGGTGCAGTGCTTGAATTCTCACAGTGAAATGTATACCTTTTCACCTCTCGGTGTGAATTGACCCTAATTGTGCAAAATGTGGTTACTGTATTGGTAATTCTGTAGCTCTGCCTACCCGTAGGCGTGAAGGTATGTATGTATACAGGGTGTTACAAAATACCTTTAAAGCCGGAAGGGGGTTAAATGGTGCCTTAAAACGAGACAATTTACAATATTTGAGAACCGTAATGTCACTGTATGGTATGACTTACCGTCTAAAAAAATAAAACCATTATTTTTTCATTTATGTGCAAACCCTCCGTAAAATTAAAGAGCAAATTACGCAGAATTTTCATGTACATTTTTACCTAATTCGCGGAACGATAGAGACATAATAACAAAATCTACAGAGTTCGATAGATAGATATCACAAGTCGAGTTTTGGAAATTTTTAAAAGACCTAATCTAACGAAGCAACCTAAACTAAGACTTACTTTTCCGTAATGAACGTTAAATTTACAGGAAAGCGAACCTTAAGATACTCTCGCACGTCGCGAGCAAAATGTGCCGGAGCTCCATCGTGCTGAAACACCACGTGCCTTTGGTTGTCAAAGTAATCCCTGTTGGCCACAGGAAAGACGTCAATCGCCTCTTCGAATTCCGTTTGTAAAAACATTAGGTAGTTGCCACTGTTCAGACGTGATAGCAAAATGATGGGACCGATGACATGCCCGTCATAAAAGCCAGCCCACACATTCAGCCGCCACTAGTGTTTGAATCTGCCCTGCCATGTCGATAGCCCAAACGTGATCGTTGTGCACATTTGAAAGTCCTGACTTCGTGAATTAGCCTCGTCTGTCTAAAGAACATAGTTTACGTAATTACGGTTCTCCCCTAACTGCCTGAGGTACCACTCGCAGATAGTTTTCCTGGGTGCAAGGTCAGAGGGTATCAGCTCCTGTGTTCGGCGATAGTGATAAGGGTGACGATTGTCGTCACGCTGAATTCGCCAAACTGCAACATGGTTAACACCGAATCTTGCTCTGGCTCGCCTCGTACTCGTGGTTGGCTTTTCTTAAAAGTCAAAGTCAAAGTCAAAGTTCTTTATTCTTCAATTTAGGCATAATATAATGCACCTATGAATGTCAAAAAGCATTACCACCGGTTCGAAAAATAAAACCTTTGCCCCGAGAAGAACCGGCGTAAGAAACTCGGCAAGGTATATTTTTTTCAAGAAAAAGGTTTACATCATTACATTATAATTATAAATAGTTTACAATATCACGGTATTTTTGTACAGTAGGTGCACCTTTTTTTAGCGTAGATTACTCATGCAGGACGGACGACTCACTGCCAAACATCCCTATCCATGATATAATCGTTTACTTTATAATATGCTCGGGAAATTAGTTTTTGTTTTACGACAGATTTAAATTTAGAGTCAGTAAGTTCAGTAATACTTTTTGGAATTTTATTGTAGAATTTTACACAATTTCCCAAGAATGATTTTGAAGTTTTGGCCAGTCTATAAAAAGTGGTTTTGAGCTTTCCTGTGCTCCTGGTTGCTTTTGGCTTATCAATGTTCGTTGGGAAATTATGTAGATTCTTCCTAACAAAGATGATTATTTCAAATACATATAGCGACGGCAGTGTTAGAATATCTATTTCCTTGAAGAATTCCCTCAATGACACACGCGACCCCAAGTTATAAATAGCTCTAATAGCCCTTTTTTGCAAAATAAACACTGTACCGATATCCGCAGCCGATCCCCACAAAATAAGACCGTACGTAATTATACTGTTAAAGTAAGCGAAGTAGACCAACCGTGCCGTCGCTACATTGGTAAGCTGCCTTATTCTCCTGACTGCAAAAGCAGCGGAGCTCAACCTACTTGCTAACGCAGTTATGTGGGAACCCCACTGCAATTTAGAGTCTAATGTAATACCTAGAAAAACAGTTGTTTTTACAAAGTCTATGGTTTCACCATTAAGTTTAATATTTGAGGCTAAGTTTATATTTGATAAATTTGCTGATGAGAATTTTATACATTTAGTTTTATTTGGATTTAACATTAAGTTATTGGCAGCAAACCAGTCAGATATCATAAAAATGCTCTTACACTAATTTAACCTGCCTGGCATCGACTGTGCTTGGACGTGCAATTCCAATAGACCAATCAAAGCAGCCTATGTAGGCGTCTTGACATATTGAGAAAACACTGGTACGAAGGTACCCGTCGCTTTTCAGCGGGGGGGTTCGCAAGCACGATTTAAATTGCTATCTTCATGGCCTACGCATAAAATCATATCGTAATATTCCGAGTTAGAAAACATCGTTTATTTGAAGCCAGTGTTGAACCATAATGACATCCTAGTATTGAGATGGCAAACCTTTGTGGATGAAAACACACAAAAGTTAACAATGACCAAAAAAAAATAGGTAAATTGGCCCCTCTGTTAACTAATTTATGCTAACTCCGGTTCCCTGTCATGACAGCTTACTAGAGGTAACAATATTTTTGGCTTTGATGATTTATTATATTTTTTACGGCGTATTTTGTAACACGTTGTATATTTACTCGTACTAATGTAATATTAGTTTAAGAGTTTTAGCGTGATGAACAAAGACACAAGAAGAATGACGGACAGACCATTAATTTGAGGGCGCGTTGGCCTAGTTGGTAGTGACCCTGCCTTCGTTAGCTAGCGGTCCTGGGTTTAAATCCAAGTATATATTTCTCTATATAAGTGTTTATATAGTTGTCTAGTACCCATAGTACAAGCCTAGAGCTTATTGTTAGTTTGGTACTAGGTCAATTGGTGCGACATTGTCCCCTGATATTAATTTATCTATTTATTTATTTATTTATCCGCATATTCATTACAACAATTGGTTTTTGGTTGCACACTCTGGAGAAGTTGCTTATAACTATTCTCTAGGAGACCGTACATTTAAAAAAAAAAGTATTTGATGTTTTTAAGGATGCTTCTATTTGTCTTACTATCATGGATTGGCACTCAGAAAATCTATGTCAAAATTGATACACAGGAATTCTATTACCATGGAAGCATACAAGACTTTCTCTTCCTGGAAAATTTGATAGTACTATTTAGAGCATGCGGTACCGGTACCATTTCCAGAACCGGGACTAAGATTTCCGGCACTGAGTCAGAACCGGGAAATCCCGGGATTTCGGTATTTTTCGGTGTTGAGTAAATTATTTGTATTTTTTTTTGTTAATGGTGAATTTGTTAGATAAAAAACCAGTTAAGTGATAATTATTAAGTATTTAATCCAGAATAATCAACAAAGGACAAAATAAATGAATAAAATGAGAAAACCAATCAACAAATGTCAATAGGCGCCAAAAAAAACACGCATAATTAACATTTTTATAAGTCTTTCGCATCCGAATAAAACCGAGCTTGTGCGAATCGGCCGGGTGAAGGCGTCGCCCGGACCGCATGTATTTATTATTGAAAAAATGACAATTAGTCTAGTCACAAACTCAGTACCGAAGAAACCGAAGAACCGGGATTTTCTTCGCCAGTACCGGTACCAGTTGCAATGATAATTCCCGGGATTTCCCGGTTCTTTCAGGACCGGGAATTCCCGGGAGCATGCCCTAGTACTATTGTCATGGACATAAGGTACTATTGTATTAGACATTACTAAAACTCACTTGACTTAAAATACCAGAACTTGAGTTTGTCATCAGCTCCCACAGTGATCACCCTCTGGTTGCACAGGTCGGTCTCTACACCCCTAATGGCTCCATCATGTGCCACTTTCTTGTCCAAAACCAAACCATATTGACCTCTGTGTATGCCAGATTGCATGTTAAACTTGTGCACCTGACCATTACTGTATCCTGAAATTGCAAACAAATATGTAATTCTTATTGAACAGACTAAAGTCTGCACAGTTAATTGCAATTATTTATAAACCTCAGATTACTAGTCCAAGAATTAAGTGTGACTAACAATAAAAATAGGTGATGAACTTTTATTAGTTTTCAAATTGATAAACCATACTGGGAAAAACGCAAGCATTTCTTATTGCGTGACCACCATACAGCGGCCACATAATTAATGTATGACAAATTTTACATTAAAAACTATTTGACACAGTTAAGTTTGGGTAAGGTAAGGTAATCGCTGCAGCAAGGACAACATGGAAATCCATTGAAAAGGCATATCTTCAGCAGTGGATGAGTATATGCTGAGAAGAAGAGGAAGAAGAAGAGTAGGTTTGTGTGCTAAATGCTTTTTCAGCTCATATTGAAAGCATTTGCCCACTACTATTAAAAGCCCACTTTAAAAAAACTCTGCCCATAATAAATAGCTCATTAGTAACGCATTACAAACAGAACAAAAAATAGATTATGTATTAGTAATTACCAATAATAACAAAGTTGCCACACTGTGTTACAGTGAGACATGTAGCTGACACTCCCTTTATCTTTTCTGGAAGCTGCAACTTGTGTTCTCCCATCTTTATCTTATTGTAGGACCAAGTAGTGGCCATGCTTTTCCCTCTGTGGAGGGTTGCTATACTGTCCCATTCCTTATCCCTCTGCATACATGAACTGAGCTTGGTTATTGGTGGTAAAATGTGCTTGTCTTGCTCAAGTCTTTCTGAAAATAAAAGGAAATTTTGTAATTTTAACAATTGAGTGTTAAACTCTTTTTCATTTGTAATAGTATGTAGAAAGTAGAATTATGTGAAATTATGTTATGTTAAGGTAGTATGTGTCCATAATAAAATGAAAACCCTAGTTTTTTAAACAAGTTCATCTTACTTATCATCTTCTTTATAATGAAACATAATTTTCCTTATTATCCAACTTTCTATAAGCAGAGCATCAGAATATTTTTTTACATGCTATATAAGCACATTAACTTTTCAATCACAATAATATAAATCCAACTTACTCTTCCTCTTCGAAGCCTTCTTGTTAAATGATGCTTTGCCCATGTTTTTGTTGAATGTCTCAGTGACTGTGTTCATGATATGCAAAGTGCTGTCGTTACCCGCTGCCAGCAGGTTCTCCCCAGTCGGCTCACAGTGCCACACCAGGTTGGGCGGCTGAGAATGACCAGCTCTGAAATAACAATCAATCAATCATTTATTTGCGAAAATACAGTCTTTAAATAGGTCTTACATTTTAATTTATAAATTGTATTCACCAACACGTAGGTATGCAAATTTTTATAATAACCCTAATTAGTTTTGCCATCATAATAACATATTTTTATACATTTTAATAACTATATTTCAATTCAATATACATGTCAAAAACTCATTTACAGTGTAAAAACAGTGTTTCAGAAACCACTTGGTCAGAGTGTTTAAAAATGTTGTTAGTATGACATTAAATGTCAAAAGGTAAATTATAAAAAAAATCACTATACACATATTGTATGCGTTTCTTTTGTATATGTCCTTGTGTACAGGGGGCTTGTACAACCGATTCATGATTTTGGGCCTTGTCCGCCTCTAGATAGCCTCACTGCGCTTTTTGAAATACTCAGGGTTTGTCAACCGACCAAGAATTACAAAAAACAAAAACTTATTTTTTAGAGCAAAAGTTTGAACATAGCTTATTCCATAGTGGTAAAGTTTGTTAAATAGTATGGAATGGTGAACAATGTCGAATGCCTTAGACGTGTGGAATGGTGAACAAAGTCGAATGCCTTAGACATGTCTAAAAATAAAGACTTAATAAAATAAACAGTGCATAATATATTGAATTTTGTTAAAAAAAAAAAACTGTACAGCTTTTTCCAATATTTTTGACAATATTGGAACCAGAGTAATAGGTCTATAATTGCTAATGGTTAACTTATCCCCTTTTTTTTAATAACGGTCTAACTGCTTTGTTTTTTTACCCTTAACAACCTTTATGACAATGTGAATTATGCATTTTATTTCAACAAATATATCAAATTATAAAATTACCTTATTCTCAGCAACCGAGCTCCACCATCCGGCATATCAAATATCCACAACTTTAACGAGTTGTCAGCAGAATTGGTCACCATTAAAGGTTCAGACATCAAGCACTGCATTCCAGCTATTTTCCTTGAGTGAGCAGACGTAATCTGAGACATTACCTTTCTTTCCTCCAGATCCCACATAACAATGTGTCCTTTTGTACTTCCAGTTACCATTACAGGAACACCATCCATTCTGAATGAAACAGTCGCAGGCATTCCCCAATCATGAACAAACTCCACAACTGTCTGATCAAGACGTAAATTATGTAGGATTATCTTCCTATTTCCAAGCGCTATGGCGACCACGTCGACCGCCGGCGCCGGTTCCAGAACCAACACACTCGACTTCCACCCTTTGAATGTGTATATAAGTTTTGAAGTACGTAGATTCCATAATTGCAGCAGCCCCTGTCTGCTTCCTAGTAAGATCTTGTTCAAATATGTTGGGGGATGGCAAACCGCCGATATCCTGAAGTTATCATCGAAACTCAACTCCAAGAATGTATTTTCTTCTTTTATATCAAAAACTTTGAGTTCATTGTTTTTATCAATGGTTATTAAGTGAATGCCAAACGGCAGCATCAAGTGCACGGATGCGTTGTGTCCTTTGTAAATGTGTTTGAGTTCACAGCCTCGTCTCCAAGCGTAAACATTGTTCTCGCTGGCTGAATACACGTGAAAATTGTCACCGCTCATACATGTGATAGGGCCCGGATGTTGCCCACTGATACTTAACAAACGAAAAGTGTTGCATCCATACGTATGAAACCACTTCCCTACGCTTGTGCACAGCAGAGTCTCACCGCGGTTCTTGATAAATCTGGCCACGAACGGCACATGTGTACTAACATAACCTAGCACTTTCGAACCAGTAAATATACGACTACTAGATATTTCTCCCATTCTCAACACAAATGGTATACAATGTTTATTTAAAATATTTCCACTTAGGACACTGTCATCAAGATTATCGAATATTTCTGTCTGAAATAAAATAAACACACACCAAAAAAGGTACACACATTTTTTTGACACTATGTGTTCGACTTTTGACATTGACAGTATTGACACTAACATGACAGACCTCAGACTTGATATCTAAAGTACGCTTATATTCGCGTCCAATTCGTGGGCGTGAATCGCGCGTGAGCTCTTCTTGGCTCCACATTCGGAGTGCTCACAATTTATTGTGTTCATAAGCACTCTACATTCGCACGCAATTCGCGGACGTGAATTGCGTATTTGCAGTATTAGGTATAATATAATTATGTTCACAGTTTAGCTCGCACACTCGACGATATAATTAGGTCTACATTAAAAGTAAAAAACCAATTGAAAAGAAATGGAGGAAACGAAGATGGTGGATAAGGAGTATTTCACGTAATAGAACAAGGTTTGTAATATTTTATTCAGTATTGGAGGTATATATGGCACTATCTATTTGCGCTAATGTTTTATAACAGTATATATAACGCGTGAATGTGGAGTCTGTTGTGTCTACGCAGCTCTTTGACGGTCTTTGACTTTGAAAAATATGCGAATCGGCTCCACATAGACACTTTCACGCGATCGCATATAGTTTGCTTGAAGTTTGCGCCCGTAAGCACTGTCCCGGTGCGGGTGAGGCAGAAAATTGTTTTTTCTCAACCATGCTCGGAAAAAACGGTTTTCCGATTGAAAGACAAGGTCGGAAAGAGCGTCATTTTACTCCTAGGAGTTAAAAAACCATATGAAAACACTTTCCATCCATGTAGCTATATTTTTCTTAAAAATGCTGTCAATTTGCATACAAAATCAAAAGGACCAAGACAAAAATTCCAAACAGCCAAGGTACCTAACTGCTCGCTTTTTTAGCACAGTGCGTGTGTTTCTTTTTGAATTTGCATTCCAATTTCTATGGTTAGTATTTTAAAACAATTGACAGTCGGTAACATTCGTTCATTCTGCATAATTAAATTACTTGCTTTTTAAAAATGTATTTGTATTATTTCCTCCCATGTTTGAGAAAAGCATTATGTATGCCTCGGCGGAAACGAGGATATCCTGACTCGTATTTTAGCAGGCCTCGCTATTGCTCGGCCTGTTAACCACCTCGTCAGGAAAACCCTTACTTTCCCCGCCTAGGCAACAATGTACTATTTTTACATAATATCTATCTGCGACTGCGAGGACGCGAGGACTATCGAATAAAAAATGCTGCTTTGTTTATGACAATCACTATATCTACATTAAAAAAAACCTGCCAAAAATTCAAATCGAACTTTAGCTTAACTTTTTTAACTTTTTAACTTAACTTTTAATATTACATACCTAGTTTCGTTTTAAAATAGAATAAATATTAAAAATGTAATTTTAGTTTTGTAATTATCATCCCATGTCCTTTAAACTATATAAAGTATTAAAACTACACAGTAGTTTAAGAATCCTTGTTGCTAGTGATCGTTAATAATTGCAGTAGGTATAATATGTATATAAGAAAAACAGTACAAAAATATATTTAAAGAAAAAAGGACAAGTTAAGTGCTTTAAAATCAATTCTCTGTGTAAGTAATTATGCTTAATATGTGTAGTTCGTTCGTTCAAATGGTTTGCATGGTTTGATGGATACAAAGAAGCCGGCACAGCGCGGCGCGCACAAAGCGGTGTTGGCGACTTCAAAGGGTTACAATGCACACTATTTGAACGAACGAAATTCTTTTATAGTTATAGCGTGCAAGATTAAATACCGATGACGGGTTAAATATCCCATATTTACGAATTCATAATGTAATGTAAAGGTCCCCCTTATGTAGGTAGTTTGATGAAGAGTAAGCAGAAACAAATACTTTTTTCACAAATTTCACAATAAATCACTTACCTATTCATTGACTTGACTTTGGTAGCTTATGTGGTGTTAAAATCCCTTCGTCCACGTTCGTTACTAAGATTTCATGACTGGTTATGAATAAGGATTTTGATTCACGCTTTCATAACCAGTTATTAAACAAGACTTTTTTCTTTTTCATTTCTGGTTATGAATTAGGTAGGTTTAGGTTATATTAGTTTTGCCCGGAGGGCCAAACCAGCCAGAAAATATAGGAGCACCGCGTGAGCTGAGCTCCACCAACACTCTTTTTTCAAATCAATTATTGTACGTCAACAGTTCAAAACGCGGGGAGGCCAATCCATGATGAAAATTAATTCCTTATAAAATCCTCAGTTATAGTCGGGGCAGGAATTTGAAATGGCTTTATTATGGGTCCAGCGTTAATAACCAAGTCTAATGGGGTGTATGCTATTTCGCAAAGCTGTGACATCCCATTGCATCCCAGAAAACCAACAAAATACTAAAAAATGGTCAAGTGTGAGTTGGGATCGCACTGATTCGATGTAAATCGAATTCAAATCGGAATACAATAATACCTACTCTGCGGCGGTATGTAAGTGATAAACTGATAGTAGATTATTTTTGTATATTGGTATAGTAAATAAAATTAAGTTAACCCTTTTAGTAGGTAGTTATGTTGCTTGGAGTGCTATTTTTTTTCCTTAAGTTTTACACATACGTAACGTTGTAGGTAGTTTAATTGTTTCGCAATCCGATGAGCTAAAAATGTTGCGGACAAGGTACGATTTAACTGTTTTGGCGCAAGCTAAAGAGAAATGACAACCTTAAAGCACATGAATCGGGAAAGTCTCACTTATTCATACAAATACACATCTTGTATGTATAGTAAAGCCACATTCTCTTCAGCATTAGCATCCGTCGTTTATCTATTACGACAGAGTGTGACAGCGATAAGCGCCCCTTATTGTCTGTCGTAGAGGGAGAATTTACCTGTAGACGCTTTTTGTATAAATATAGATCAAGGATATGTGTATGATACTCGTCTACGCATTCCGTTTGTTTGTCAGGCTTGGTCCAGTTTTTAACTTTTAAGTATAACTAAGTACAGTAAAACCCACAGTATAGACGTTAATATACTAGCGAAATAGACGAACAGGCTCCTATTTCCCGCGTCAAACAGACATGTGTCTAAGGTCTTTAAAATTAAAGACCTTAGACATTATGAAACTCATTTATGAAATCATAATGTCTGTAGGAATTACATAAATATTATAAAACCGCGATTAGTTTGGGTTTGGAATAGTTGTCAATTCATATGCACTTTGACGTAAGTAGGTATATGGTAAAACTGTCACCTCAAATCCCTTTCTAATCGCGGCTAGATAATACCGAATTACGCTGTCGCCAGTGTTACGCTATGCGAGTCTACGAGCTCTCAAAATGGTTTTACCGGATTTTTCTTCTGCTATTTCTTTCGCACACGTATTCTAAGAAGTAAGACTTTGCTCTCGCTTACGCAGTCACTGTGTCTATTACGCTAGTATATTGCTGTCTTTGGTATACCGACGTGTAATAGAGCCCTCATGTGGCCAATTTACTGAATAAATATTTTGAATTTTGGTATCAATAATTCTCAGCTGTATACCGCTGTCTGACTCTGGCATTTATCAGTATATTTGTTTTGCCAGAGTGGGAATGCGCTAGACAGCAGAGTACAGTACTAACTTTCTATTAAAAAGCTTTCGGCTGGCTATTGCTATCACACTTGCACTCGCAGCTGGTAGTATATTTTGTCACTCGTGTTTCATGACAATTGCCCATCTCTATTAAAAAACTGGTAGTACTGTACTATTAATACCCTGGCTTTACTGTAAACTTTCTTACCAACAAATCACTTGTTATATAAAATAACGTGAAATAAAATAATAAATAAAACACCTTTTACAATTTTATTTATTTACTTATAAATAATTCATTATAAAATTTGTATTTTATAGCAAGCCTTGCCTCTTCAAATCCTCGTAAGTTTTGCGATTAACGACATTACCAAGAGAATCTTCAAACTCTTCGTCATTTTCTGCTACAAATCTCTCGTCCTCTTTTTGGTGTTTAATTTTTTCCCACACTGAAACGAAAATGCATAACTTATAAAGTAACTAATTTATACTAATATTATAAAGCCGTAAAGTTTGTAACATTGTAAGGGGCAATCTCTGGATCTTCTGAACCGATTTTGATGAAAATATTGCCCAACGAAGTGAGCACGGGAACAGCTAGTACATTATAAAGGAACTAGAATTGCCCGCGACCATATCCGTTTAAAAGTTGTTTATCGCAATCTCCAAGTCCTTTAACTTTTATTAGACAATAATAAGTATGTCCATCTCCGGGCTTAATAGCCGTGGCGGTTCTTGCTCTGTACCAAATTTTAAATAAGAGTACATAAGCTGCACCTCGCCTTCCCCGATCTTTTTGACCTTAAACATAAATATGTACTTACGTGCAAGCGCGTCTTCAATCTGAGTGACGTTGGCAAAATGTGCAGTGTTCGGTATCCCGAGACAGCGCATGCCGTGAGCGTGCCGCCACTCCGCGAAGTGCCTCTGGAACGCTTTGGGCCCCTTGTACGTGAAGTTGCCGCAAATCTCGCACGTGTAGCTGATGTTGAGCCCGTGCAGCTTGTACAGCCAGTACGGGATAGGCTAAAAAAACGGTCAACAAATTGATAAAGAAATCAGTGGTGAAGAAACTGGTCTTGTGCGGGTAACAGTAGTGGTTCTAGTCAAGTTTTACTTTCAAAAATGACGTAATATTTGCGCTTCTTTTGTGTTAATAAATGTGCACATAAAGGGCTCTATTCTGATTTAAGGGACGCAATTGTAAATAATTGCGAGGTGTATTAAAAGGAATCTGTGAATCCATGTTAACTCCGAAGCACATACAGGGATATTTGTAATTAATTAGATGAAAACTATCTCCTGTTTACTCTCCTGAAAGGAATGCATCGAATTACAAATGACTGTTCGGCGGCAACAGGACTGACCGGACTTCTTACTATAAAATACATACCAAAAGTAGTTTTAAATTATAACACGAAAAGATGTCATATCAGTATCACTTACAATAATTATCATGTTCTTGCATAAACAATAATTGATTAATTCATAACATGAAGAAAAGTTTACAAAGTTCCATCGTCATCGTACCTTTCCATCCCAGCCGAGCGGCAGGTTCTTGGGGTTGTAGGGCACCTCGTCGTCGTCGGAGTCGGCGTCGGGCGCGGCGGAGGCGTCGCTCTCGCCGCCGCTGTCGTCGCGCCGCTCGCCCGCCGCGCGCGCCGCGCGCCGCGTCACGTTCTCGATGGTGGACGCGCGGGTGCTACTCACTATACCTGCGAATCTGGAAATATATACGGTCACTCGGTGGCACATAATTAGGGACAATTGCGTTTTTCCTATAAATATGACTTTTCAATTTTGTCATGTAACCAAAAAGTTGTTAACCAATTATTATTTTTGACTTGTCTTTTACCAATAAACTAAAACTGAGGTTTAAATGTATGTACAATTAAAATCACAGTGGAAACCAAACCTTTCATTTTATAAGGATTTTAATTAAGAAATGTTTGGCATTCATAAAAAGTTGTAAAACGAGTGGGTAGCGAGTAGAGCCAGTCACCAACTAACGCTTCCTCGGCGACAGTTCCTAAATTGAATTATTTAATTAACATTTTATTTAATACAATTCATAAATTGAGTTAAATAGCTACGATATTAAATAATATCGGATTGTGAATAACAAAACCATACTGAGGTCAATGCATTTAAATTTTTAATTTAATTATATTATTAAAAATAATTTGGTATGCCCTTGAAATATTGATATATGTTACCTCTTGAGTTTGGTATCAAGATGTTTATTCAAAACCATTGCACATACAAATAATATATCTAGTGCAGTAGCCAGAATATCATTTTGCAATTGCAAAATGTATGGAACGTAGAATTAATAACACAAAATTTTTAGACTCTAAAGAATTCAACATGTAATCTAATCATGGACTTCCGGCACTGGATATGATGATGAATACAAATAGTCACAAATGATGGATAGAACCACTCGAAAAACTAAAACAAAATGGCTAATTTGAGGACTGACCAAAACGACTTACTTGTAACACTGCGCTTCAATCGCCCCGATATCCTTGTGCCTCTGTTGGGTCGAAGCCTTTGCCTTGTTACCTCCTTTTTTTGCAACTAGAGACTTGTCTAATGCAGTTTGACCTTTGGTTCTAAACAACCTGAATCAAAACATGAACATAGTCATAAAATTACTAGTGGTGTCATTATTGGTATGCGGTATTTATATCGGAATTTTGTTCTTACCTTTGTGCTCTCTCTTCCAAAGTACCGCCACACTTAAGTCCAAGAGCCATCAGAGCGGACTTAAGTCTATCCAATCCCAATGACGCTAGCTCCTCCCAAGATGAAAATGCAGACAAATCTAAGTGGGCACCGATATTTGTCAGTGCTCCGCCAGTTTCTTTCTGTAAAACAAAATACCTTAACAATCAAAGTAGTCACCTTGCAATAAAACAGTTGATTTATTGCTTGTCATTCAGTCGTAATAACAATATAACCGGGGAAATACAGTAGTAATAGTATAGGCATTTTAAATTTAATGTGGTGCATGCGGTGTGCGGTGTGGAGAATGCTTTAACTGCTACATTGCAGTTAGCCACCTTCTTTAGTATTACGGCAGCATTATAAATAAAATATATTAATTGCATAATTAGCATAGTGAACCCCAAACCAGGCTGAGCCTGCATCTTGGGACCCATTAAGTCCCAAGAAGGCTTATGCTCAATTACAGCATAAGCCCGATATTTTGCTTTAAAACCTTGCCAATGAAACCTTAACTAATAGACATAATATATTTATAGAAAAGTAAAACATTGTATTCAGAACCGGTATACCAGTTAGGCTGTATTATTTTTACTGAGTTCTGTGAGTTCTGAGTTCATTTTTACTCGCACTTATATGCTCTTACACTTTTTAAGTGTAAGCAACTTTAGCCAAACCCTAAAGACTTTTTAAGAGCAATAGCTAATACCTACTGTAAGTGTCAGCCTAATGGAACCCTGACCCACCCCATAGAACAGTGTCACAGTGATATTATAAAAAAAAATTGACACTTGTTACGCTTGTAATCAAAATGTCACTGTGACACCATTCTGTGGCTTAAGGTTGCATTGGGCTAAATAGTACATGCATTTAAAAAATGTTAGTAAATTGAGCTAATTTTAAAACGCTTCAGAATCAACCTATGAATTAGTACTTACAGGCCATCCAGGAAAAGTGCCAGCATCCCATTGCTTGAGAAACTCCTGGTGGGCCAGAGCCATCTCTTGGGCCTGGTCTTGGAGCGGCTTTATTCGGCTCACGAAGTCCTTAAGATACGTGAGTAGGGCTCGAATGTAGTTCCTGTATTCACTGTTCTTGCGCTCACGCGGTATATCGAATAAGTGGTCGAATATGCTCAGGTATGTGATGTAATCCACTTTCTACAGAAAATAAAAAATAAAACATTGATAGCCAGTATTCACTAACATTCTCTAAAATTGAGTGTTTTTTACCCTTGTTTGAAACAAAACTTATTCCACTAAAGCGCCTCACGTTCTAAGCGCCGCGCCGACGGGAATGAAGTCAATGTCAAATTGGCAGCTAGTACAAAAACCGTAAATCTGGCGATTCTGAACAAATGTGGATAGTGGAGAATGTCTTACCTCAATACCCTTCAAATTAATGTATTTTTCATAGCATTCATGAAGATCCAGGTACTTCCCATAGCCTTCTTCATCAGTAAACTCTACTGGAGCTGCAATTTAAACAAACTATGTAACACATTTGCTGCCGTCCCTTTGCCACTTATACCACATATTGTGTTTTGTATGACACTCTTATATTGGAAAAAACAGTGCAGTGCGAATGGGCTCTGCCCAGGATTGCGTATTTCGTTTAATAATACAAAAAAAAATGCTCGTTCCTACCTACCTATTTCAGACAAATCAGACAAGCCATTAATTACATTGGTCAGCCCTCTCTCAAAAATGCACTTATCAAACACATTTTAACATTATATTTAAACATATTCTTGCTTGTGGGTAATTCCAGCCAAAAAGACACACTAATTTACGCAACCGGTAAATACTGTTGAGAAAAACTTATAGGATTTGTCTTAAAGATAATAAAAATAACAATATTAATTCTTATTTCAGTTAGTAATTCATCAAATAGCTCATTTAAAATAAATAAAAGAGAATTTTATTCATTTAATTCAAATCTGTGTATGGCTGAATTTTACTTGCCCTAACCGTCACAACTTAGTTTCCCACCAAGCAAAGAGAAGCATTTTCATATTTTTTATACAAATTCATTGCATACATTATACAAGTACCTAATTCATACAATCTCAGGATCAATATATAAAAAGTGTATCAGTAACCTCGCAGAGGGGCCATTTGATGTCCCACCTGTCACACTTCTAATATCAACTAATTCTTAGAATAATAAAGCCATTTCCTTACTTTTTTTAAAGATGAAGTATAAAATGATCATTTGGTGATATGATGATGTCTTATTTAATATAAATATTGTAGCCATCCATGTTAGGAAGAAATAATCAGTGTCCCACCCGTCACAATGGAATGACCCTTGTGTAACAACTCTAAACGAGAAATCAAATAATACCCATATTGTAATTGTTATTTTTGTTATTGTTGTTATTTCAATTTAAAAGTTTCAGCTCAACCGTTTAATTATGGTGGAATAAAGAAATGTTACAAACATATATACATGAACCCTGAAAACATTACACTGCACTTTTGGGCAGTCTCGTAAAAACTAAAGAGACTTACTAGAAAAATCTTCTGATGGGTTTTCTCTCATCTTAGCTATTTCTTCAAACTCCACCGACATTGGTACACAGATCTGAAATATAGCTTAAATATATTTCAAATTTAATGACCAGACCATTAATAAATGTCATTTATTTACTAAAACTTCTTTGCGAAATACAAAAAAAATGGACGAAGTTAAAGAAAAGCTAAACGAAAAGGACCTCATAACAATTGTAATTGAAGTTAAGTATGCCACAATGGTCTTTAGCGTCTAGACTATCTCTCAGCAAACTGGATCGGGAAAATTATTCAACAAGTTATTTTAAAATCACAGAGAAGACCAACCCACATCTGCTATGACAGGGATATATTTAAAATCAGAAAAAAGATTCAATCCTCTTGGATTTTTCTAAATAATTGTCCACCACTAACTACTAAAAAAAAACCTCAAGCGGTGTGGATCATTCTTAACAAATTATATGGACATGCATTGGTTGTGTGTAAAATGGACCCAATCCACTTGAGTCCCAATATCTCGAAAAGTAATGAAAAATTGCAAAAAGCAATACTGCAATTACCTCATTTGGGTGTTTTCTATGAAATTCTTTTATCTGCTTCAGCCTTGCATAGAACTCTTGGAATTCATTTGGGCCAGATAATGCTGAGATCTCTTCTTTACGAAGGCCATCTTTATCCTCGTACAACTCTTTTAACCTAATTGTGGCCTCTATGTATCTCTGGAAGGAATATAAATCAAATATATATTTATTTATTTTAACTCAGGCCCTCAAGGAATAGAATACTGTACTAGGTAGTTAAAAAAGTACAGATAATTTCTTATCTTAAGTTTGACTCTGCTGAAGACTTACAAAAGCCAAGCCAGGCAAAATCACATGTATAGTTTTCCATGTGTAATGCAATATTTAATTATGATGGGGCTAAGAAATGTACATTTAGGCAATATGAAGCCATTGAGTGCCAGCTACTCAATATTACATAGCTGGTAAACATTATTGCAAACATAATATTTAAAAGCTGAACCTATGAAGAAGACCCAAATTATCTTTTATGCCTGTCTATTACTAAGTATGCGGTTTGCTAAATCAATTAGATTCATACTCACATCATGCAAGTTCTTCAAGCGATGGTCACCATTGATTGTTTCTCGGTGCTGAAATATGTATACTTTATAATAAGATTTTTTTAATAAAAAGTGGAATGTTCCAAAACTTTTAATTCAAAGGTTTAGTAAAAGATACCACATTATAAGTGACTTGATAATTTTTCACCTGACTTCAACAAGGAAAAGGTTTTTAATCCGTCAGTTTTTTTTTCTTAAGATAGGTATGCCATTTTATGAAGTTTTATAAACTACTAAACTGCGCATTTCACTGAAATTTATAATTTGATTATAAGAACAAACAATCATACCCCAGCTTTCTTATGTAGGAGCTCTTTAACCATAGCGTCCATTGCCCGTTCTCTCTCCTCATGGTAACTTCGTTGCTGCTCCAACAAAGTTTCCATTTTAAGTAGTGAATTAGGCGAATAATGCACACGCTTTATAATTTCTTAGTTGTATTATAATAGAATTAAAATACTTTTTTTAACCTCTCCAAAATAAAGCTAAGCAATACCACAGATTACAAGGGTATGTCCACAGATTATTAAGGTATGTCTTTGGGTATGTCTAGCAATAGACTGTTTACTCTGACCAGCTTGGATCTGGACTAGGTTTATTGTTAAATAACAAATTAAAACAAAATGTTACAAATTACTGTTACCATAATGCAACTATTATACAATTAAGTGATTTACTTTTAAAAGGAAGCTTTGACAGTACCACCACTTTAATAATTTTGGTAGGAAATAGTCTTGGTGTGGATAAGTCTGGTGTAGATAAATTAATGTCAACACTAAACACTATTGAAGATAGAGGAATAGGTAAAATTATATTGTGTGCGCTACCATACTCACAAAGTATCTCATTTAGTCATAATAATAGAATAGCTCACTTTAACTCAATAATATATAATGCTATATGCTTTAATAAAAAATATCATTTCTTTGATTTAAACAAATTTATAAAGCGCCTTGATCTAACATCAGGAAAAATTCATTTGCCCAAGAAACATATTTTGACCTTGGTTGATCTATTAGCTTTTAATATAGAACCAAATAGATATAATAGTTCACAGCCCCAACAAGCCAAAATTGGCAATAATGCTTTGCCTCTTGATTTAAACTAAATTATAGGACAGCGGAAACACCCTTGAGTATAAATTTAATTCACCAAAATATTCAAGGTTTTTCCAGCAAAGAACTAGAAATAGGGTTGTTCTTAGATAATGAAAATGTACAAATAATGTGCATTACTGAACATTGGCTTAGACAAGATCAATTAATTTTTGATTTTTTAAATTTTAAATTAGTAAGTTATTTTGCCAGGAAAAGTGCCATTCATGGTGGCTCTTTTATAATTATTAAAAGTACTCTTAAATCCAAAGAAAGAAAGGATATTGTAAAGCAATCGATAGAAAGGATTGTAGAAATTTCATGCGCAGAAATAGAAAGTTATATAATAATATGGGCTGATTTTTGCACATTTGAATCCACTATGGAACATGTGTTAAAATTAGCATGTAATAGCCAGAAGCATGTTATAGTTTGTGGAGATTTTAATATTAACTTACTTGAAAAGTCAAATAATACCACTAGGTTACTAAGTTTATTTAAATCTTTTAATTTAGGTAATCTGTTCTTTGAACCCACTCGGATAGGTGTTAGTAGTGCAACTTGCTTAGATAATATTTTTTGTAACTGCGATTGTTTGGATAAAGAAATATTTAATTGTTTTAATTCTGACCATAGTGGTCAGAAGGCATCTTTCATCTCTGATTTTTATCAAAAACCTCACACAATAACTTACCGACCTATAACTAGTAATCGTTTGAAATTATTCAAAAATAAAGTTCAGAGTAATCTTTCAGTGTTACCTTTTTCACAGAATGAATGTAATAGTATTTATAAAGACTTGTTTGGCGTAATTCTACATCAATTTAACAACAATTTTAAAATTAAAACTATTACTAGGTCGAAAACCAGATTTAGTGAATGGGCTACTGCAGGCATTCATAAAAGTAGAAATAGGCTTTATGACTTATATAGAGAGAGGGAGGACAATAAGAATGCTGATTTCCTAAATTATGTTAAGAAATATTCGAGGACCTTTAAGCAAGTTTGTTTAACTGCTAAGGCATTTTTTCTTAGTCTTAAACTCAAATCATCTGAGAACAAGGTAAAAACTGTATGGAATATTATAAATAGAGAAACGGGAAAATCAAAAACTCGTGATAATCAAGTCACCCTGAACACAGGTAGCCATCCAATCACGTCAAATAAAGATGTTGCATTAGCATTCGAAGATTATTTTTCCAACATGGCAATTAATACTACGAAATGTCTTAAATCATCCGCGGTTGAAGCTCAATCATTACTTTGCACTAATGTCAGTAAATGTAATATAAACTTTGAATTCAGCCCTGTAAATTCGGATTCAATAGTAAAGATATTTAAATCGCTTAGTTTAAAAAAGACTGAAGATTTGTGGGGCACATCAGTTAAAGTGCTCTTTCATATCATAGATGTAATTGCACCCCATCTAGCATTAATTTACAATAATTGCATATCAGAGGGGATCTTTCCAGATCTCATGAAATATAGTAAAGTCATACCTCTTTTTAAATCAGGCGAGATGAGTGATATAACGAACTTCCGTCCCATTTCCATACTACCAGTTTTAAGTAAAGTCTTTGAGAAACTAATGCTGAAGGATATGTTAGGTCACTTTAACAGAAATAAACTACTTAGCAATAACCAGTTTGGCTTTACAAGAGGTCGATCAACAATTGATGCGGCATCGGTACTCATTAAATATATATATAACAGTTGGGAAACATCTTGCGACGCAATAGGAATATTTTGTGATCTTTCTAAAGCTTTTGATTGCGTGGAACATATGACCCTTATTTTAAAATTAGAACATTATGGATTGTCCAATAAAGCTTTAAGCCTTATGTCTTCTTATCTAAGTGATAGAACTCAAACAGTTGTTGTAAACAAAACGCAATCTGTTGGAGCTACAGTGAAAATAGGTGTGCCTCAAGGCTCTATTTTAGGTCCTTTTTTATTTTTGGTTTACATAAATGACTTACCACCAATAGTAGATGAACTTTGCGATATTGTACTTTTTGCTGATGATACTTCACTAATTTTCAAGGTAGATAGAAAAACCGTAGACTACAGTAGGATAAACGCCACTCTAGTTAAAGTACATAATTGGTTTATTAGTAACAACTTACTACTAAATGCCAAGAAAACTAAATGTGTTAGGTTCGCTTTGCCTAATGTTAAACCGGTAGATTCTAGTATTTTTCTAAATAACGAGTGTTTGCTAATGGTAGATAGGGCGGTTTTCCTAGGCATAACAATAGATAAAAAATTGCAATGGAGTCCCCACATAGCTGCACTGGCAGGTAAACTAAGTTCGGCAGCTTACGCCGTTAGGAAAATTAGACAACTAACTAATGTTGAGACAGCTCGCTTAGTTTATTATAGTTATTTTCATAGTGTTATGTCTTATGGTATTCTGGTTTGGGGTAAGGCAGCTGACATACAAACTATATTTGTGTTACAAAAAAGGGCCATTCGTTCTATTTATAATTTAAATTCCCGTGACTCATTAAGAGAACTTTTTAAAGAAACTAATATCTTAACTGTAGCGTCTCAATTTATTTACGAGAATATTATTTATGTTATTAAGAATTTAGATTCGTTCACCAAAAACTCAGATATACATAATTTAAATACTAGAAATAAAAATAAAATAGCTATTCGAAAATTCCGTGTCCGTAAAGTATATAAATCATTTGTTGGTCAATGCATTCATTTCTATAATAAATTACCTGAAGTAGTTTTAAAGTTACCCTTTCCAGCACTTAAAAAATATTTGAAAAGGTCGTTAATGTCTAAAGCGTATTATAGGGTCGAGGACTATCTAACAGACAAAAATGCATGGTCTACACCCGAAACTTAGTCAATAGTAATTTGTTCAAATGCAAAGGCTTTATCCTGCTTTTTCTTGTCTGGGGGACACCGTTGATGCAGGAAAACATATCGAAACTTTTATGTGGTCATCTTGCACCATCTCATATACACATATATAAGTAGGTAGTTGTAGTTATTTTATTTTATTCTTTTCTATCCTTCTCTCCCGTAAGATTTTTGGCATGTTTTCCTGCTGAACTACTGTTATTTGATATTATATTTAATTTAATACTTGTAGCTTTATATAATGCTAGATTAAGTTGTACATACCATTGTAATATGCAATATGAAATAAGTTTAAAAAATGACTGACTGCTGAGTTTCTTGCGGCGTTTCTTCTCAGCAGTGGTCTCCTCTTGGGAAGCGCTGGTAGTATCTTGACGTGTAAAAGTGCCCGAGCGGCCTACTTACTAAATAAATTTCTTTTATCTTTTTATCTTTTATCTTATCTTTTAATACAAGACAGGTCAAGAAGACCGGTCAAGCCCGCGCGATACACGCGCAATTGCGGGGCGAATCGCGGCGCGAATTGCGGTTGAACTCTTCTTGGATGCGCAATGTTCACAGTATAGTTCGCGCGCTCGATGGCGTAACTAGGTCTACATTAAAAGTAAAAGAACCAATTAAAACGAAACGGAGGAAACGAACATGGTGGATGACGAAAATTCATCGTAATGTAATGTAATGCGTGTGTAATCTAATGTTGATAATATTTTGTCCATTATTAATGGTATATTGGGCTAATGTTTTATAAATATTGCGCACTAATGTGGAGCCTTGTTGTGTCCACGCAGCTTTCACGCGTTCGCAGGCTCATTGACGCGGGCCAAAAAAAACGACAAAAAGTGGTTAACAAGGTGCGAACACGCGAAAAATAGACGAATCAGCTCCACATTCACACTTTCACGCGGTCGTGTATTGCATTCCCGCGTCGCGTTCGAGCGCGTACGTAAAGCACCTATAAGGTGCAGTCACGAGCAACTTTTCACGGCTATTGGAAGCCGGTACTGTAACTGTGTTACTTTAATTTCATAAGATAGAACAAGATTCTCATTATTTGTCGACAAATATTGCCGAGAAAGTTGCTTATGTGCTCTTCAGTACCAATCATGTATGTGCAAATAGAGATGAAATTGTCCGGGACCTAGAATGTCAAGTGCTTTATATTTATCTTATTTTGATTAGCACGTGAATCGAGGCCTGTAAATTGGTGTTTTCTTAATTAGCCAGGTCACACTAATCGCAAACGAGTGCTGCCAAATTATGTTAGTTCCCCCTACTTTGTGGGGTTTTGTGAAAATAATAGCTACAATAAAATAAAGAGTGCTTTTCACTACACTCTGTTTTTTTTTGTTAAAATCTAGTTACAGGTTCTCGCCGATAATTACAGGCTATGTAAACTGGTACAAGGTCCTAAGGTACAAAGTAAGGTTATTTATTAAATTATTTTCGGCAGAGGTGCTACTTAACCGTCTTAAACTACTGTGTTTTGCGTGTAAGCTTCTTCTCCGCAATGAAGGTCTTGTCCGAAGCGGTAGTAGATTCACTACATATTACCGACTTGTAAAAGAGTCCTCATATGGCCAATTTACTGTTTAAAAATTTTGAATTTTAAATTTTATAACTATGTAAACATTGACAGCATGTTCATTTATCACCAAAGTTCAAATAAAAAATTAAAAGTCTGGCGGATAAGAAGTCAATCCTAACACCTGTCTTTCAGTAAAAAATATAACTTCAAACCACAGGTATAGGATATACATTTTATTAATCATAATGATATTGTTGACAAAATTATTAATAGAGTCTGTCTAATGAAAGCTGAACCTGGGAAAAAGCGGCAAATTCAAAAAATCTTGATATGGTATTACCGATCAATGAAGGAATAAACGATATTGATACTTTTATTATTTTATTTATTTTGGTGGGCACAAAGGAAGAGGAAACGCGTACTATATTTTCATATTTATATTATTACGAGCGCTATATTTTGATGAAAAGCACTTTAGGTAAAATACGATGACAGTGACTGGAGCACATTTGGTTTTTCGAAATATATTTGACATGAAAATATAGTGATCTGCACGTGTAGCACAAGTTGTATTTTCTCGCTTGTCGCTCTGTGCGTCTCTATCGTAACAGACTAGATAGTAAGGGAGATCCGAGCGACAAACAAGTCACGAGCAACTTGTGCTAGTCGTGCTGTTGATAGATTTCATTGATACGAGAGGTTTTCGTCTGTGTCGCACACAGCATAATAAAACAATGATGATGAGGAATATTATATTCAACCTTTTTAATAAAGTAATTAGAGGTAACATTATTCTCATCACCCTTACACCTCTATCTAACGACAATTATATCTTGGAGAAGAAGCGCCGCAAGAAACTCCAGCAGATCATTTTTTCCAATCATAAAATACAATTATTCTTAAAAGTAACATTACAAGGTAGTAAAGTAATTAATAATTATTTCTAACAACACAAACTTAGTCGTTACAAATGTACGCTCAATAACATTGAGTAAATTAAAAATAGTGACTAGGAGAACAACATGACGAGGTCTCTACGTCAGGAACGATAACTAAAATAACTAACTGGAAAACAGGTTCTTGCAAGCGTGAACAGACAGGACCCCACTGACAACACCCGTTCACGAGTATGACGCTGATCTCAGCCATCGCCTCCTCAACCATGTGTTTGAAAAGAATAATTAATGAGGGCTAATAAAACAATGGAATCTTTAGCACTCCTGGTATGAAGCGACCTCATCCAGCCACGGTTTCTAACTTGGAAAAGGATGGAATTACTAATCAATTGGAAAGCTTCATAATAAGTGTATGTGATGGTGAACCTTCCAGTAGTTCCAGTTCAGATGATACCCTAAGACTCTAGGAACTGTAATTAAAATCAGATTCTAAATACTCTATTTCTAATGATTCATCTGAACTAGTGCTGTCATCATCACGGACACTTATAATGAATGATTCTAGTTCTTTAGTTATTCCATCCCTGGTTTTGTACTGAGCTTCAATATTAAGCACATGATTAGTCATTTTCTTCCAATGCTCCGGTGTTATGCTGTCAAAAGACTCTTTAATAATTTTTTCAATTTCAGCTGCTGATACGCCAACATTTCTACTCGCGACTTTTCTCTTCGCCGAACTCCAGATTAGCTCAATGGGGTTAAGGTCGCAATGGTAGGGCGGAAGTCTTAAAACCTCATGACCGTGCTCCCTTAGAATTTCATCGGCTTCATAGATTGGGTCTGCTTTGTGTTTATGTGCCAAGACAAGAAGTTCTGGTACAGTATAATATTCTTCAAAATCAATTTGTTTAGAACGCAGCCACTCTTTTATTTCGGCTTTGCGGGTGTTGGTATTTGGTACCTTATTAATTTGCACCGTGTGATAGCTAGCATTGTCCATGACAATGACACTTGGTTCACTCAAGTTGGGAATAAGCTTCTCACGTAACCACTTATTGAAATTTGTGGCGTTCATGTCATGGTGATAGTCTGCTTTGATTGATTTTGTGCTAAACGTTAATAAAGCATTAGGCACAAAACCATCTTCTGATCCAGCGTGAACAATAATAAATCGTTTTCCAGCTGAGATATTGCCAACTACACCTTGGGTGGAAGGCCCCTGCCACGACTTTTTTGTTTTGTAGTTCTGGTGAACGTAAGTCTCATCCAGGTATATTATTTTTTTACCTTCAGCACGTTTTGATGCAATAGTCCTTAGGTAGCGGTGTCGCCAAGCTGCTATGTCAAAACGCTCAATAAGTATCGAACGTTGTTCAGTATTTTGTTTAAATTCGTATCCATTTGCCATTAGTATTCGGCGTAAAGTCTCAAGGCATCCGGTAAAACCGATGCTTTCTCTCAACTCTGCCAATAAGCATCTGAGTGTAGGCACTTGTTTTTTTACAATATAATATTCATTTATTTTATTTCGGATAGCTTGGATGTCAAAGCTATCCAAATTAGACACCGTGGCCTTGTGAGGTCGCTTTTTTCCGGGAGTACTAAAGACACCGTTGTTTAATTTTCCCTCATTACTTATTCTTTTTAAAGATGAAACACTGATATCTGTAAGAAGAAAGAAAGTGTTAAATAAACAGAACACCATTTAGAAATACATTGTGTGGTTGCGCAGTACAGCCCCATTGTACAGTCCGACAGCCCTAAAAACATTTGGGTTTAGGTGAAATGAAATTGCATCGGTGAGGTTCTAATCGCAACGGTTTAAGAACAAGGAAGACTCATATAACCCGAACATCTTTTATATCTGGCCGATCAAAAATGACATTAAATAAATAGATAAGGTACTAAAGTGTACACATATTTATGAAATCGACTGTACAGTGTACATTTGGTTCATAAACAACAAAATGCTGTTTGCTCCGCACACAGAAAATACATATCAAATAATATGTTTATGATATCTTTTAACTAAACACCTCCTTATTGTTTTATTGAAACTATGAGTGTCAGTTACATTAATCATCTGTCTATTAAATTAATTTAATAAAATTGTGAATGCTAAGAGATTCAACATGATATAGGGACAGACAATAGGTACCTACACCTATTATATAGGGAAAGACAATGATAATTTTAGTAATTACCGGTCATTGAAGATACTTCTTCCAAATATTTCGTCTGAGTCTGGCAGGCTAACTCAGTTTCCTCAGACCCTTTCGGTTGGACTGTAGCAAAGGGGGGGCCGGGACTTAGAATATTTTTGTTGGTTGTGGTGTCTTTGTAACACTACTTTTTTATGATTGCAACGTATAGAACACGTCAAAATAAGCACATTTTACTTAAAAAACTTTTCTCTAAAATTAAAAATGGGCGAGATAGACGAGTTCAAAGATTGATAATTTACAAAAGACTTAGAAATTTTTTGTTGGTTGTGGTGTCATTATAACACTATTTTTTTATGATTGCAACGTATAGAACACGTCAAAATAAGCACATTTTACTTGAAACACTTTTCTCTAAAGTTAGAAGTGACTGAGGTATGACACCATACAAAAAAATACTTAGGCCCAGTATTATTAAAAATCAGAGCGCAGCGCACGTCCGCTCAGCATGGTGCCCGATCGCGCGGTGTGCCCGCGCGCTTTTATGCTCAACACGAAAGCCCCCCACCACGATACGAACCGAGGTAATGTAGGCGCGTGAATTACAAAGAATTTTCGTACTAACTTCTTCGGATTTTGAGTATATGCGCTGTAATTTTTTCTTGCTTTCTTTAGGTGTTTTAGAGATGATGCCTTTAGAGGTAATTTTTAACCGTAATTTCGGAGTATGGAATTATGCAGCAACTATTGCTACGGAGGAGCAAGCGATAAAAGCTGCTCAAGAGTGGCTTTTGTTGCCTACTAAGGCCAAGTGCCCGAAATGCAAAGCTTATATGACAAAAGAAAAAAAGAATTCATACAAGCTGGGCTTTCGTTTCAGGTGCTATAAGCAGGACTGCAAAGTCATATTGTCTCCGACAAAAAATACTTTTTTCGACCGTACCCATGTGTCGATTAAGGGGACTTTGCAGCTCCTAATGCACTTTTTCAGGCGTGACAAGGTGTCTCAAGCGGCGAGAGACGTCAATGTTACTGAAAAGACTGCGATTCAAATGTATCACTTCTTTAGAGAAGTGTGTGAAGTGACCGAGGCACACGACCGCGTGATGATTGGTGGGGACAACGACATCGTCGAAGTTGATGAGACACATCTGTACACCCGTAAATACCACAGGGGACGATTGCTTAAAAACCAAACGTGGGCTTTCGGGTGTGTGAGTAGGTTGACAAAAAAAATTCACGTCGAGATCATATCCGACAAGAGTAGGGCGACATTGGACCCAATAATGGCGGCCAATATTAAAGAAAACTCATATATAATGTCGGATATGCATCGCTCCTACACAGGCGTTCATCTTCGTCTAGGTATGCGTGGACATTCCACGGTAAATCATAGCGTGGAATTCGTGAATAAAACCGTTGACATACCAGTGAACGCCTGTTTAGGAGAGCCGATTCCTGGGACAGATATGGTACGAGTCAAAGTACATAGCAACACGGTGGAAAGGCAGTGGCTGGAACTAAAACGCCATTGCCGCACTTGCCGCAGTAACAGGCGTATCAAATGGTACATGGGAGAATATATGTACCGCCAGAATATACTGCGTTATCTCCCATCCGATGCGGCGAGGTTCCGCCGCTTACTCGCCGATATCCACCGTGTTTACCCAGGAATCGGTCGGCGTGGAATAAAGCAGGCCAACTGCAGGTGCCAGCCAGATTGTCAACGCCGAAGGCCGTAGGGCGCAGTATAGGTATAGGTTTAGGTTAGGTTAGTTTGTTGTCCAGGCGCGAAGCGCCAAAACTACGTAGAATAGGAGGTCCGCGAAGCGGACCTCCGTCGACGCCGCTATTGTAATCTTTGATGGCTGCTATCTCCGTAATTTTTAATTAAGTAGGGCGCAGTATAGGTATAGGTTTAGGTTAGGTTAGTTTGTTGTCCAGGCGCGAAGCGCCAAAACTACGTAGAATAGGAGGTCCGCGAAGCGGACCTCCGTCGGCGCCGCTATTGTAATCTTTGATCGCTGCTATCTCCGTAATTATTAATTTTAGAGAAAAGTGTTTCAAGTAAAATGTGCTTATTTTGACGTGTTCTATACGTTGCAATCATAAAAAAATAGTGTTATAATGACACCACAACCAACAAAAAATTTCTAAGTCTTTTGTAAATTATCAATCTTTAAACTCGTCTATCTCGCCCATTTTTAATTTTAGAGAAAAGTTTTTCAAGTAAAATGTGCTTATTTTGACGTGTTCTATACGTTGCAATCATAAAAAAATAGCGTTATAATGACACCACAACCAACAAAAATATTCTAAGTCTTTTGTAAGTTATCAATCTTTGAACTCGTCTATCTCGCCCATTTTTAATTTTAGAGAAAAGTTTTCTAATCAAAATGTGCTTATTTTAACATAAACTTGAAAATTATTCTAAGTGTTTTGCAATCCCTATGATTTTTCATTTTTTTGAAAAAAATTTCTAAGTCCCAGATACGGCCCCCCCTTTGCTACAGTGTGACCCCTCTTTCAGCTGCTTTACGTTTTCCAGCACACTTTTGTCAACGTGCACGTCCAGGTTTTCTGAAACGAATTTAATTTCGTTTAATTTCTTAATCTCATCGTATAATAGACAGAAAAAGGTAAATTAAACTTAGGATTGCACATAGAGAAATAAGAAGTATCAAAATGAACATGCCGTACTAAAGCCGTACTAACCTATAAATTTGGTCACCGTAACTAAACAATTAATTTTTTGCATCAATAATGCTTTTCTTTCTTCTTGTTTTTCTTTGTACTTCTGTATAATAGTATACAGAATCTCCCGGACACCGCCTCTTATCGTCGACGGCATGATTACTCCGTATTTTTATCAATTTAGATCTCGAATTGACAAGTTTCTAACAGTATATATAAAGTACTCTGTGTTTCTAACAACAACAAAGTCCAAACGACATATTAAATAGTGTTGCCAGACTCGTCAGCCAAGAAAAATCCAGGTTCAGCTTTCATTAGACAGACTTTAGTCATAACTTATTATATCGCTGAAAACAAGCCTAGGTTAGGTTAAGTTTGATTAATAAAAATCAAAAAAAAATAGTTTCTTGAAAATATTGGCTATGACTTGCGATGATTATGACATATTACGACTAAAAATAATTATGGCAGACAATTTAGACCCTATAAAATGTACTGCGATGATAGCTGTCAGGATTGACTTCTTATCGGCTGGGTACTATAGATGCATCACGTATCGTAGATACATGCATCCCTGCTAGGGCATTGCATAATTTAAAAAAATAATAAAGAACTGCACCGATAAAAAAAAAGAATAAATGAAAACAATATGAGTAAAATGAAGTGCCGTGAAATTAATGCATATTACTCTGACCATTTTTATTATTTCTAATATTTATTTCACCAGTTTAACGGGAAAATAAAGATATATTCCTGGCAGCACCTGCAAACGTCATCTCTGTCATTGAGATACACGTTACCGTTCGCTATTCTGCGAGTGACCGGTGTTTAGAAATATAAATTAAGTTTATTAATCATGATAAAATCATCTTATGCGAGGCTTTCGCACTCGCTGATATTCATAATTTGCTCGTTTGTATTATGTGCCCAGTCAGATGTGCCGAGACCGCGCGGGGTTTCTCTATCGAAAGCGTCCCTTTATTCGCCGACGAAGGACTTCACCTGTTTCGACGGTACGGTAACAATTCCGTTCAGCTATGTCAACGACGATTACTGTGACTGCTTTGATGGCAGTGACGAGCCGGGGACCTCGGCGTGCTTAAATGGGGTGTTCCACTGCACGAACGCAGGGCACCGTGCTCAAAACATCCCGTCTTCTCGAGTGAATGATGGAGTGTGCGACTGCTGCGACGGGACTGATGAGTACGCTTCGCCCGACGCCTGCTGGAACACCTGCGAGGAGCTTGGCCGGGAGGCTCGCGCCGAGGCGCACCGGTTGGCCGAGCTGCATAAAGCTGGCAGCCAGGTCAGATTAGAACTTATAGAAAAAGGAAATAAGAAGAGAAGCGAAATGGGAGAACAGCTTAACCAGTTGGAAAAAGATAAATCTGAAGCTGAAACTATTAAAGCAGAAAAGGAATCTATAAAGAATGAAATGGAATTGAAAGAGAATGAAGCCTTAAAAGTGTACAGGGAAGCAGAGGAGTTAGAAAAAGAAAAAAAAGCTGAAGAGGAGAAACAAGAAACCATAAAAGAAGCCACAGAGAATTTCAACAAATATGATTCAAATAATGATGGACATCTAACAATAGATGAAATTAATGTAGTTAATGTTTTTGATAAAAATAAGGATGGTGAGGTGGACCAGGAGGAATATCAATACTTCTTTGGAGAGAATGATAATGTTGATCTAGAATCATTTATATCATCTGCCTGGCCCATGCTCAAACCACTGTTGATGATGGAGCAAGGCATGTTCCGTCCGGCTGAAGATGAACGTGAGCCTGTTCAAGAAACTGATGCTGATGACCTCTCTAAGGAGTTGGAGACAGAAGATCTAGGGGCTGATGAAGAGAACTTTGATTCAGACTCTCCTCAAGAAGAACTTGATGATCAAGATCTTGAGACAGATAATTCTAAGGGTTATGATGAGGAAACACAAAGATTAGTGAATGAGGCTACTGAAGCAAGAAGGCAGTTTACTGAATCGGAAAGAGCAGTTCGTGAAATTGAATCTAGTATACAAAGCATCAGGCAAAATTTAGAAAAGGATTATGGTTTACAGCAGGAATTTGCTACTCTTGATGGTCAATGCTTTGAATATGAGGATAAAGAGTACATTTACAAACTTTGTATGTTCCATAAAATGACCCAAAAATCTAAAAATGGTGGGTCTGAAGTTGGTTTGGGTAACTGGGGTGAATGGGGAGATGAGGGGGCTAACAAGTACTCGCTGATGAAGTACACTAATGGAGTAACCTGCTGGAACGGGCCAAATAGGATTACCAATGTGCACATTCACTGTGGATTGGAAACAAAGATCCTATCAGTCAGTGAGCCATATCGTTGTGAGTACAAGGCTCAGCTGAGCACCCCTGCTGCGTGTGACAATAACACCTCTCAGCAACACTCGTCACATGATGAACTGTAAAGTGTATCACTCATTTTTCACTCCACGTGTGTTGTTAGTGCTATGTAAGCTAGATTTTTCAGTTAATAGCAATTTCAATAAGAAAAAATGTCACAATACAACAGATAGGTACATGTTTTTCTTAATAATAAAAATATTCTTAATAAACGAGATAGCAGTAGTAATAAGTAGTCAAAATGATTTTTTTAGCATGTAATAAATTATTTTTCTTGTGATTCATTTTGTAGTTGGTTTATGAAATTTATTTTTGATCTTTCATGCTTACGAATAAAAAACTATGTTTAAAACCGACTGAATAATAAATGATGCATCATTCAGTTTTCACATACATTCCTGAAGCATAAAGGCTGTTTAGTTGAAGGTTAAAGAAGGTTTCATATGTGGTGAACAAACAAAGAATGTGATGAAACGAATAAAATTTGTTTAAATATTGCACTATGTTTTCTTTTGTAATTTTTGTATATGTTTCTACAGCACAGTAGTCATTGCTAAACCCTCGCTAGATCTTTGAAAGCAAGTGATTATCGAGTAATAATTTGTAAACTGGTTCGTTTGGTTGACAGTTTTAGGGCACTTTTCAACTTAATTCTGTTGTATGGTTGTATGTATTAAGGTCCTTAATCTATTGAACTATACCATTCAAGAAAACAAACATTAAGCCTTTGAACCTTTTAACTCATTATTTATGAGATCTGTTGCTATACATTACTTTTACACTATAATCACTAATAGGGTCTAAGGTAGGATTTTAGAATAAAGTGAGATATGGAGTCGCCATTAATATTAAAACTCGCGTCGTAATTTATCCTCGTACTCAATTATAAATAAATAAAAACCCGGCCAAGTGCGAGTCGGACTCGCGCACGTAGGGTTCCGTACCAATATACATCTAAATAAATGTTTTTCTTTATTATATTGGAGTTGATTGAATGAAAGGTAAAATGCGGTTTACGATTTATAACGTATTAAAAAAAAAACTAATTATTAGATCTCGTTCAAACCAATTTTCGGTGGAAGTTTGCATGGTAATGTACATCATATATTATTTTTACATTTATCATTCCCTTATTTTAGAAGTTACGGGGGGGGGGGGGGGGGGGGAGACACACATTTTTCCACTTTGGAAGCGTCTCTCGCGCAAACTATTCAGTTTAGAAAAATTTTTTATTAGAAACCTCAATATCATTTTTGAAGACCTATCCATAGATACCCCACACGAATGGGTTTGATGAAAAAATAATAATTGAGTTTCAGTTCTAAGTATGGGGAACCCCAAAAATTTATTGTTTTTTTCTATTTTAGTATGAAAATCTTAATGCGGTTCACCGAATACATCTACTTACAAAGTTTCCATAGTATAGCTCTTATAGTTACGGAATAAAGTGGCTGTGACATACGGACGGACAGACATGACGAATCTATAAGGGTTCCGTTTTTTGCCATTTGGCTACGGAACCCTAAAAAGACTTTCGTTTGAGTATGCTTATTAAATTATAATTTCCAGATTAATAAAACGATCACGACAATGAGTGATACCTATTAAAAAGATTCAAAATTCAAATATTTATTCAGTAAATTGGCCACATGAGGGCTCTTTTACTCCTTTTCATGGAGCGGAAAGGTTCTGGAGTGGCGACCGCGAACCGTGAGACGAAGTGTTGGCAGACCTTCCACAAGGTGGACTGACGATCTGATAAAGGTCGCGGGAAACCGCTGGATGACAGCAGCAGAGGACCGATCGTTGTGGAAAACCTTGGGGAAGGCCTTTGTCCAGCAGTGGACGTCTTGCGGCTGATAATGATGATGATGCCATAAATAATGGAGTATAAGTTTAAAGCAAGTTTTAATATAATTTTCGACTCCATATCTCTCGTTAGTCACACCAACAAACTTATTGTAAGGGGGTTAAAATCAATCTCCATCTCTTTCTCGCGCTTAAATGTTGAATGGCGATTGAAACGGATAGAACATCCGAAGGTTCGAATTTAGTATGTCGTAGGAGACTAGGGAAGCATTTTATTTATTATAATTAAACTTCAATGCAAATTATATAACAAAGACATGACCATTCAAACAACTCTAACGAAACACAAGCTTTAAAAAAAACCCTACTGCTGTTTGAATAATGTGTCAAAGTAATGTTACTTATCATGTATTAATTTTTTATTTCGACAATTTCACATTTAAATAATTTTAATATAGCTTATGACACTCCAGTGGTTACGACGAATCTAACCACGTATAATTTATTAAAATCAGTTTAGCCGTTTAGTAGTTACGAGCGGACATTGAGTCGGAAATTTATACTTTTTATACCAGTCAAACACATAACCATCCTTTTGGGATGTGCCGCAATAGGGTAAAAAAGCCAGAGGCACTACTTTGAAAATCGTAGTTACGTTAGCTCCATCTCTTTCTTTCAATTTAATCACGAGTGTCACTTGGGACTCGAAGTTTCGAATTTTGTGGTTCGTGGGAACCACTCAGGCTGCCCTACTTTACAAATACCATTAGTACCATTACCATTGTGATAAAATAAAAACATGGTCGCGTTTATTTTGTGCCTCATGTTGGTTACCTGATAAAATGTCAATTGAAATGTCAAAAACATGCTGAAGATGTATAATGTATATGGTGTATTCGTATAGTTGAATTTTCTTTCTTTGAATTATCTGAACGACAAAGCTAAATAATGGATATCGAAGACATAATTAAAGACTCCAGCTTCTCGATGTTAAAAGGCAAAATAGACAGTCGTATATTAGATAATTTGAAGCTAATGGAGTTAGAGAAACCAACTCGAATTCAAGCGGAATCACTTCCGTACATATTGTTGGAGAAGGATGTTATCGGTGCAGCCAAGACTGGTAGCGGCAAGACTCTTGCATTCCTTATTCCAGTGATTGAAAGGCTTATCAGGCTTGGATTTTCCCGAAAACATGGTTAGTATTTTAACTGGCTTACAATAAAGTTAGAGTTAAGAAGCAAATAATAGTTGTTATAAAAAACAAATACGGTCAAATTATTTCTATAATGCATTTTTTTTGTTACTATAGGCACCGGTTGCATTATTCTCTCTCCAACAAGAGAATTGGCCTTGCAGACATTCCAGGTATTAAAAAAGATGCTTATTAATATTGAATTGACTCGCGGATTGATTGTTGGTGGGGAGAAAAAGGCAAAAGATCTGGTAAAATTGAAGAAAGGTAAGAAATTAATTTTATTTATTTATAAATTATACTTTTTGCATAATAAAAATACAGGCAGATTAATGTAACCAATGAGGTGGAGGTTGCTCTTTTTTCCTAATCACTATCATAAACCTGAATATTGAGATAAAATCTGATAAAAATTCTACCACAGATTCTTTGTTGTGATGATAAAAGCATTAAATTATTAACTTGATTATACTTCATACATGTCAGGGGCTTTTAAAAATTGATTGACTTATAAAATTATTTCTTAACTTTTTTTCAAAGCTTGAATGCATACTTGAATTTATGTAGTGTATTGTCAAGTCCAAATTATGTACTGCACATAGGTTATATAAAATTTATAATTATTTATATTATTTTTCAATATCAAAAATCTAACAGGCTTGCATAGCACAGACTATTACAAAATTATCTTCATTTGTCTTTACGATTTGCCACATTTGGGTTAGCCACGGGACCTTATAAATGCAATGTTTTTTAGCAAATTACTTCATAATAATAAGATCGATTACTGCCTAGCTTAATTGAGAATCTTGAGGTTTAGGGTCCTGCGTAACTGCTCACATTTGACTTAATTTTACTTTATGTGGCCTAGCCACGTAGCAAGACTAGTGCACATTTGGGGGTCCTGCGCGCGCACCCACTTCTCCCTGACATGTATTTCTACCAGTTCTGTTTTATTTAGCACCCTACACTACACTGAATATATATTCTAAAACAGACCAAGGGTCTCCTTAAACATAGAATTTGCTACGGGCCCGCGCTAGCTTAATCTGGCACGGACTTTATTAATGGCATTTGTTGAACAAAAATCTGGCATTCACCATTTTATTTGTTGCGCTGTATAATTTCATGAAGATTAACTTAGCTTCATTTATATTTTCATGAATGTGTAATTTAAATTAGTTCAAACTCGAAGCAGTAAAATATTTAATGTTGAATTTATGATGAAAATCAACTGTCATAATATGGATCTGATGAGGTGGGGATACGATTTTATGCAATGCGAACAAATTAGCAAGCGAAATTAACCAGTATTACGCGCGGGAACAATTTTATTTTGCACTTTGGTCAGAACCAGAATAACATGGTGCAGCAGAATGAAAATCAAAATGCTCTTTTTGAAATGTATAGCTTTTATGAAGAGCTTGTTAAAATAGTTACACACATTTGCGAGCCCTGCTTACGAACAACATTAAATCATCATTTTTTAATAAGGACAATCTCGTTCTTCTTATGATGCATCACAGACTAGGAAAGGTTGACAATTAGTTCTGCAAAATACTCTCTATTCCAAGTTGCTACTGCAACTGCTACCCAACTTTTGCACAACTCTTGTCCATTCTCGTCTGTCGTCTTTTCCGCCGGGAGATCCTTCGCATCCCTGTCCCACTTAAAGGCACTCGGGGCCGTTTGAATCATATAGAAGTAAAGCATGAAACATCCCTTTTTTACACACTTTGTGTTTTATTAACTTTACTTGTAACTAACAATACTTCTAATCGCAATTCCGATGACAATACAATATAATAATATATTATGGATAATTGGATAATATTATGGCTACGGAAGGTGGACATAAGACCTCGTTACTAGTAGATCTGCTGAGTTTGGACACATTTGATATCTTTTCATACTGAGTTTATAACCGGCAAAAACCGTGTACCAAAATTCAATTGTTTGGTGAGGTCTTCATTCTTGTAATTTTAAATTGCAGGTTTGTTTGTAGATACCATTCAACTTGAATTGATTGAATATTAAAATAAGAATATTGCTGACATTGATTTTACCTACATGAGTTATATTATATGACACATGCTCTATTTTATTTTTCAATGTTCAATGACAAAGGTGACAATAGGGAACATTAGGTTCAGTGTTTTCTCGTGCCTTCTGCACCGACCCTTTAGAGCTGACTAAGACCATAAGGCTACTCTTCAGCAAGCAACAAGTTGGCTTGTGGGGGAATGGTTATACAGCCAATAACTCGGTGAAAATCGATTGGAAATAAGTACAGTCGAGTTCATAAATATGTGTACACTTTAATACCTTGTCACTTTAATCGCTGTGACAATTCATACATGGCAGTTTAAATATGACATTTAATAAACAAGGTACTAAAGTTTATACATATTTTGAACTCTACTGTAGATGAAAAATAATAAATGTTTTTTTATTATTCGTATTATTATCAATAATATCGTTCGAGACTGAAAACACTGCAAACCTGGGTAGGTACCTATCATTGGCTAGCACGAAACTACAGCGTACCGAGCTAGGTACTTTCGACTGGAGTTAATAAGATCTGTTTATTCATATATTCAATCATTCATGTATGCGCGTTCGAGCCAAACTATAGATATGTATTATATGCATACGATAATGTGTAGGTAAACAATCGTATGTACAGTCGCCATCAGATATATCGGAGCGGCCGAGGTACTCAAATATTTCTGAGCAGCAATAAATTTCAATAAATTCTTTACGGTAAATAAGGTCAATAACATCTGAACATCCAATTCGTCACAAATATATGAGCAGTGGTTTTTCAATTAAATCTGAACACACAACGAGACAATCATATCTGAAAGCACAACTCGTCAAAGTTATCTGCACAGACAGGGTGATCATAAATATCTGAACATTTAAGGAAAATATACCTTAAAGCACTCGGCATACAGTTTAAATGTAATCGTACAGATGTAATGAATTTTCATTTTACAAAATAAGTAGGTATACAAAATATAAATCTTCGAAAGAGTCACAGAGTCCGGGCGACACATGCATATCGCACGTTTCGCACAGTACGAGTAAGATAAGGACGCCATTAGTATCACGATGACGTCACGCTCTATCTCAGGCAGTGTATACACCCTACATCGAGCAGAAAACTCTTTTTAGTTTTGACATTGATAAAACCGAATGGTGGTTGTGTAGAAATGTATTCCAATTTAAGGTATATTTTCCCTAAATGTTCAGATATTTATGATCACCCTGTCTGTGCAGATAACTTTGACGAGTTGTGCTTTCATATATTATTGTCTCGTTGTGTGTTCAGATTTAATTGAAAAACCACTGCTCATATATACAACGTGTCCCAAAACTCAACGATAAGCCGGCACCAGAGGATGGAGCTGCTTATGAGTAGTCGAGAAAAAATAAGGAAAAGATATATTTTTTTCCTTATTTTTTCTCGACTAATCATAAGCAGCTCCATCCTCTGGTGCCGGCTTATCGTTGAGTTTTGGGACACGTGGTATATGGCGAATTGGATGTTCAGATGTTATTGACCTTATTTACCGTAAAGAATTTATTGAAATTTATTGCTGCTCAGAAATATTTGAGTACCTCGGCCGCTCCGATATATCTGATGGCGACTGTACTTTGTCATTTTAAATACGTAGTTAATATAAATATTTAATACGAAGCGCTCCTGATTTAAAATGTGTCCCGAGGCTGCCTGTAATTCGTACGCGGCCTTACAACAGTTACAACTTACCTGATTTGTAAAAGGATGTTTTGTAAAGCTGTTCTGAAAAAATCATCCTTTCATGATGGTCACTTTTTTTTATGATTTCTTATTCTTTACTTAGAACAAAAAAAATTGGACTAGTGGTCGGAATGACGTCATTTTGTTTGTAATCGCGTTTGTTTTTTTGATTCTAGCACTAGCTGTGACGTAGAAAGGACAATGTGGCGTTTAAACTCTTTAACCACTACGAGAAATTTGTTATTTCTTTCAGTAAATAATGAACAAAAACATCAAATAGTTTCCTTTGTAGACAAACTTCTATAACCATTTTTTTTAGAACAACTATCACGAACAAATCCAGTAAAAATATCATGCTCAAATATAGTACTTTCAAATAAATCCGACCCCATGTTTACACTGGTACAAGTTAATAAGAGTATCTACTGAAGAATAGCGCAAGTTATTAAAACATCCATATGTTTATATAACAACCTTAGTGTCCCAACGATCACTAGGTGGTTCTGTACGAATGTTTCAATAATATTTGGGTACATTTTGCCACCTGAGACATTGTTTTAGGGCCGTATTAATAAAATGCAACAGAAATTAAGGTTTTCTTTGCCTTGACATTGACACATGAAAAATAGGCGCATGGTGTCAATTTCTACTACTAGTATAGCCATTTCATTTCAGTATTCTAGGTTGTGTGCGCGTTACTTACGTCTTAATAACGTATAAACTTGGAGTGGTAAGTGGGAGGTGGGTAGGATGGTGGGACCGGTATGGGTCGCAAAAGTCACCTCCTACTTACCATCGTGAATGAACATTAACTGTGGTCGATTGCCCTCTCCATACGAGAAACCTTCCAGTACATGCCTTGATATTTATAATTTACATGAAATTGACAAGATCAGTTTATTATTATTGTCCTTAGACTATCTGACTTGTTTTAACTCTAGGTTGTATAACGTAACCTAAGTTAATATAAAAATAATATTTTAGGTGTCAACATTGTAGTAAGCACCCCAGGTCGTTTGCTGGACCATTTGCAGAATACAGTGGATTTCAATGTGAAGAATTTAAAATGCCTGGTGGTGGATGAGGCCGACAAACTTCTTGAAGCTGGCTTTCAAAAACACATCACTGGGATAGTAAATCTCCTTCCAAGTAGGTTACTTGCATGGTTTCCATTCTATGTTTAATGTATTTATATGTACATATTTTATTTATACTCAAGTTTCATCATTTTTATGAAGGATATCTGGAAGAGATCCCTCAAAAGAGTAGGTTCGCCTTTTGCATGTCGGCAAGAGTTGCAGTAGTTGCCCTTAAGCCCGATTTACATTGGTCAAGGACAGTGCCAAGGAGAGTGGAGTGAAAAAATAGAAAAAGATTCTTTGGCTCCACTGGCAAGGCAACTTAACTCGCTACCGTCCGATCGGTTTAGAGTACTACTGTCCACTGTCCTTGAACAATGTAAATGGGGCTTAACTGACGCATCTCAACTTTCCACCATGTAAACATGTTTTTTGTTTTGCAGGAAATAGACAAACAATATTGTTCAGTGCCACAATGGATCGAAACACTAAAAACCTAGCAAGCCTTGTTTTAAGTGAAGATCCTATAGTGATTTTAGCCAATGACCAAACCCATTCCACGGTTTCCGGTCTTCAGCAAGGGTTAGTTAATGACATTATTCTTTTTGAACCCTTTTTGTCTACTCGATGACAAGAATAAGGAACAGTCAACCATATGCCTGTTTTATAAAGCTACAAATTACAATTTTAAAGTTTCTATTTGACTCAACCTCGACCAATGACGACCGGCCATTTGAGCAGTGTTGCCAGTTTAGACCTGTAAAATTGTTATTTATACCTTTATAAAACGTGCCCCTGATGGTAAGGGGGATGTGACACCCGGCCATAGACATTTGGCGTCGGCATGTTTGTTTTAATTTGACTTCCGAGCGTCTAAATCTAATCTAATATTGATCAATAATTTCTATCATTGTAAGTTTGCTCTCAAACTATTTCTAGGTATTATATATGCCCAGTAGAAGAAAGGGTGGCATGGCTGTACAAAATGCTGAAGAAAAGTAAAAACCTGAAAGTCATGGTGTTTTTTTCATCCTGCAATTCTGTTAACTTTCATTACGAGTTCTTCAAAAATCACTGCGAAGCAGATATCTCATGTATACACGTAAGCCAACTCACTTTATCAACTTCCATGTGTGTTGTCATTTTACTTGACCTACCCAGTGCATAAGAGCACGGTAAGATAACCAATTGTGATTAAATTCTTAAAATAAAACTTCTCAAGTGGTGTTAAATTACTTACTACTACTTATTTGTATTGTAAGGCTGCATCGTTGGGTCATTCCCATCTGCCAACCTATCCCGCCCGGGTATATTGGATTAACCCGCATAATTTACACTTGCAAGTGTAATTGTAGGTTTTGAAACAAAGCTATACCAATGAAAGACAGGGATGCAGATATTTGCCATTCACTCTTACCCATAGTTGCGTCTCAAAACCTACGGCAATAGCTTGCATGTGTAAATGCGGCCTTACAATACAAATAAGTAGCAGCAAGTTATTGAACACAACTTGAGCAGTTTTATTTTAAGAAGTTAATCACAATCACATTTTTGTACGAAACAAGCAAAAACAGGGAAAACAGGGATATGTTTTCACTGAACTTGTTTTTTTGCCAGGGTCGATATAGTCAGGCAAAGAGAAAGGTAGCTTTCCAGAACTTTGTTGAAGCTGAAAATGGTGCCTTGTTTTGCACCGACGTTGCGGCACGTGGGTTGGATATACCGAGCGTAGATTGGATCGTGCAGTACGACCCGCCTACCGACCCTAAGGTATCTTATCTTATATTACTAATATAAATGACAATGTTTGGATGTTTGTTACTAAATCACGCCAGAACGCCTGAACTGAACTAGATGAAATTTGGTTCAGAGGTAGATAGGTAGGTAGGTCTGGAATAGCGCATTGGCTATTTTTACCGGAAACTTGGGATACTCGAGGGAATAGCGAAACGATTTTTACGCGGACGCCAAGTAAGAGCCGCGCGCAAAAGCTAGTTTGTGATACTTTCATCACGAATGTTAAACAATATCTAGGTGAAAAACTTACTTGCATGTAGTTGTGTACAAAACTAATATGGAATTAACATCAAATTTTAAATACATAATGTCAAACGGTTTATGAAGATGTGTTACAATATAACTACATGCAAGAGGTAATTTATTTAAGTTTTTTGCCTTTACACTATAGTCAACTCCTGTGCCTTTGTCTAGCTTGGTCCTAGGTCCTATCATTTTGCTTGGATTTATTTAGAAATGATAGGACCTATTGACAACGTGGCAGATGTTGAGTAAACCGTTTAAAATCACCCAACGATACCCATAAAGTAACAATCATATTTATTTCTAAAGAAGCCCAGGCAAACAAGTTTGCAAAGAGTAACCTCTTATTCGTAAACGCACATTAGCTAAAATATGCTTTGTGCTTGTCGCTCATTGTGACATTTGCATCTGAGAGAAAGTGACAAGGCAAACGCTAGCAAAAAAAAGGATTATAATGCGTTTAATAAAGTTGACTGTATGTTTAAAGTGATTTCAAGTCTGAAATGTTTTTTCAGGAATATATTCACAGGGTTGGTAGAACAGCAAGAGGGCTAAATAACAAGGGCAATGCAGTTTTACTGCTGAGATCCGAGGAAGAAGATTTTCTCAAGTTTTTACAGAACGAAAGGGTGTATTTAGATGCATACAGTTTTGATGCCCCATCTAATGAGATTCAGAATACGGTAAATGAACTTTTTTATCATATTGCAAGTAATAGGGATGTTGACATTGGATTGATGAAGATTGTAGATTCCTTCATACTTACCAAACCACGAAATGTAACTTTCCCAAATCCACGAAAATATCAAAACTGGATTATTTTTGCGTTGCAATGCAGAGTGTTGTCAAGACTATAGAGTTGCGACGTCAGCCAGACTTCATGTAAATTTCCATTCACGTTATCGTATCTGATTTGACCTGTCATAGTCAACATCCCTAATACTGGGTAAGGATCCAGTCCACCTGTGTGTAGGGTTCATCGTCAAATCCACAAAGGCGCGCCCCGTCAAGAAGTTTGTCATTCAACGGTTGCGGGTACAATCGGCAAAATGGAACCAGAGGTGTGCTAACTCGGGGCACGTTCTAGGGATTTCATATCGATAAATCAGATGTCGATATGTATATTTATAAATGTGCTCATAGATTACGTACGATACTATGAAGCAATAAATAGTCTTATAAAAGGTAAAGAAATTACAATATTTACAATATCTTGCATGAGTCAGACAACAGCTTTGCAAATACAAAGTGGATATTTTATCTAGACGGCAATCTTTATATTATCGACCAATATGGAAAAAATATTGTAAATTTACGATGACAACGTTTTTATTTTAAAATGTAGAGAAAATAAATAATATATATAAGTTTTAAATATAATCTTCATCTTGACAGTAACATCGATATAATTTTTTGTCGCAAAAACATTTTGCTACATCACTCGTATTCTTCGTGCCCCGAGTTAGCAGACATTTGCATAGAACCATGGCAGAGTGACGTTACAAATCAATGTCACACTAAATGTCACAGTGGCACATATCTATGGTGGGACAGGGTGCCATTAAGCTGATTTGTAATGACCAGTAGGGTATTAAAAACACTAAAATTTGAGGTCTATTGCTATCCATATGTCAAATTGTACATATTGTACATATAAATTATGATCACATAATTATGTTAAACATAACTTAGGCTGCGGCTCTACTGAGGCGGAGACGAGCGAAGCGGAGCGGAGCTGTGCAAATATTAACAAATAGAAGGCGCAAGCGGTCAAGTTGAGCGCGCCTTGCACACGTTAGTTTAGATTCTATTGGTTAATGTTGACAGGCATTTAAATTAAGCGAAATCGAACGAGCCATTATAGGTTATAGGTTAGACCGGACTAGTTTTCCGCAACTCGACGTCTTAATTAATGCACCTTTTTTGCGTGCTGGGTTGCTGGTACTACTATTCCTGGGTAGGCCCAGTTCTGCCAGGAAGCCTAGCAGACCGAGCCGATTTGGAACTTTGAAAATCGAACATTGGTTACATTAGCTCCCTTTCTCTTGAGTAAGACTCGAATGACGAGTGAGAGAGGGGACACTCGATGTTTCGAATTGAGCGCTTCGTGGTTACTGTCATCGTATTGCTCGTTTGTTTTATTATCCTTGCCATAAAATACTTTTAAAATAATGTATTTTGTGTTTCAGTTGGAAGCTTTGATCCTCAAAAACGGCGTGATGAAAGTACTGGCAAGGAAAGCATTTCTATCCTTCTTGAGGTGTTACAAGGCGCATCCTCTGAAGAAGATATTCAATATAGGCACTCTGGACATCAGTTTAGCAGCGAAAGCCTTTGGATTCTTGAAAACTCCGCATGTTGATTTCCGTATCCTTTTCACTACAGCATACACTTATTCACAAAATACCAGTACTTCAAAATACTAGATTTCTTTAGTTCAGTAAAATTATACATTTTACCTTGCATAAGGTCGGGTATCCCGGGTATCCGCCATTTTTGGACAAGTTCTACAAATACAGGCCTTTATTAAAAATCCAAGTTTTGGGCTTTGTGTGCTGCCACGGGCTACAGCCATGTCCATATACAACGTTAATATCGAAGTATTTGCAGGTTTTACGGAATATAGAGAAATAAATTAACACGACTAAAAGCGCTAAAATTCAGTAATTGAAGCATTAGGTGTACACCTAATACTTAATTAAATACAACACTCAAACTATGGGACTAACTGCATAAAAAAAATCGAACGGTTAGTAGCACTACAATGGTTATCCTGATACTATTAACCATAATGAGCCGAGTTACCAACTACTTGCAAAGGCATGTAATCAAAAATATGTTTAACTTTGCCAATGTCACTGCATATGTTCAACTTTATCGGATATTTATCGGATATTCAGATTAGGTAGGTACATATAAATGGTATAATTTGATTTTTTTGTATTGGGATTATGTATGTATTATGTATACATTTTCGATGTAGATTGCTTTTTTTCTCTAATGCTAGTGTTCGTACAATACATCGCACTGCCTACAACAGTTCTCCTATTTGCCGAAAGGCAATAGATAAGGCTTTTAGATTAGTTCACCTTGAGTAAATTTGGATGTCTGTGCAATAAAGATAAAATAAATTAATACCAGTTTTTCAAAAAAAAAAGTTTTTAAATTATGATATTTCGGGAATAAGCTTTATCTAAGAATTAGGATATTTTATTTTTATTAATATGTGCACTTGTGTGCGTGTTATAAGATTAGATAACAACTACTAGCTCCCATGTGTGGCAAACAAGGGTATGAAACTATCATTATATGTGTTATTAAGGACTTTTGGTGTCATACCGTAGTTTAAGAATCCATAGAGTCGCTATTTCCTAATTATTATATGCTTACCAAGATTTTGACCTTCGGAATACCAGTCATATATCAAAATTCATTATTTCCTGTACAGTGTATATAGTGTATTTTTTTACCTATTACATTAAAATTTCTTATTTCCTTAAATCTCAGAACCAATTTAAATGAATTTTGGTATAGAGGATATTATCGCCCGCTGTAAAAGCGTAACAAACAAACATAAGTAAACCGAACTAAAAAGATCTTATGTCTATTTTGAAATATGACAATAATGAAAGTAAAAATCAAGGTGATATGTAGACAATAATTAGGGAATAGCGTCTTGTTGGATTTTAGGCCCACAGCCATATGCTACCAAAAGACCTAACTCTATTTATTATTATAAGACATTATTTCAGCAGATTGTCCTTAACAGCACAAAATACAGTAAACGGAAAAAAGAAGAAAAATAACAACAGTAAAAAGCAGCAGTAATTCTAAGAAAAAAACACGAGATAAATGCCATATTTACGGACTCTAGTGATTGTCTGGTTTATAAACAATGACAAACAACGTTTCTTGTTGTGTCTATGTATGTAGATAATAATTTATGTGTATTATCATAAATAAATAATAACTTAATGCATAATAAAGTTTATTATAACTTAGTTTACATTCATTCAGCTTATTGATCTCTTATTGCCGCCCTTTTGCCGATATATCTTTGTTTTCTCTGCCTTTTTCTTCTGACTCGTCGGGGCGTTGAGAGACTTGAAATACCCGTAGCCTCCTCCTCCCTTCCTCTTCGAAGGCGGTCCTTTGTTTTCTACTTTGAGCTCGACCGCCGGCGGGACAGTGAATCCGAACGACTTTGAAACCTTAGCCAGGTCTATGGTGTCAATATCAAAGATAGTTTTCAAGTGATGAGAATCGTAAGCTCTCAGGTAACTCTTGAAAGCTTCTTTAGCAGATTGATTCAGGAAGTAGTTTCTTGATATAAGCTTTTCCAACTGTAATGAAATTTTTTTTTCGTTAGTTTTAAATTTAAAAAAATCCCTTACGACCCCTGCTTTCAGGGCTTATGTAACCTTAAACAGCACTATTGCTTTATTAAACCTGACTAATAGAGAACATCTCACCCAAGTTGATGTAAATTAAACCAATAAAACCGATTAAGATCCAAATATGCTACCTAGACAAATAAAGGTTCAAATTAATTTAACAACCCAAAAGTACGTCAAAAATAATTGATTACTTACCTGCAGTTGGATATCAGCAACTTTATTCCATGAGAACTCAAACTCGTTGAGAGTGACTTTCGATTGTTTCAAAAATCTTAGGAAGCCAAGTTCCTCGGGTCGTAGAAAAAGCAGAGCGTGCCCGCTCGTTCCGAGGCCTCTGGCTGTTCTGCCCACACGATGGATGTATTCCTGAAACAAAGTAGGGTATCTCATCATGGTCATCATATAAGTCGTATGATGTTCACTGCTTGATACATTTAGTTAGGGTTAGCAAAATTTATATATAATTTATTTATTTATTTATTTATAATTTAATTTATATTATCACCACATGTGGCAGACATTATTAATAGCGATAATTATACCCTAAGAAACATCAAGGTCCCCGTCTGCCACCATAATGACGCTTCATTGTCAATTAAACAGCATTGTAAAATTGTAAAATACTGTAAACACAAAAAATCGAAGAGGGAGACATCCAGGGCTCTGACTGTCGTAGTGTTCCATTTTTAGGGTTCCGTAGCCAAATGGCAAAAAACGGAACCCTTATAGATTCGTCATGTCTGTCCGTCCGTCTGTCCGTCCGTATGTCACAGCCACTTTATTCCGTAACTATAAAAGCTATACTATGGAAACTTTGTAAGTAGATGTATTCGGTGAACCGCATTAAGATTTTTATACAAAAATAGAAAAAAAACAATAAATTTTTGAGGTTCCCCATACTTAGAACTGAAACTCATATTTTTTTTTCTTCAAACCCATACGTGTGGGGTATCTATGGATAGGTCTTCAAAAATGATATTGAGGTTTCTAATAAAAAAAAATTCTAAACTGAATAGTTTGCGCGAGAGACGCTTCCAAAGTGGAAAAATGTGTGTCCCCCCCCCGTAACTTCTAAAATAAGGGAATGATAAATGTAAAAATAATATATGATGTACATTACCATGCAAACTTCCACCGAAAATTGGTTTGAACGAGATCTAATAATTAGTTTTTTTTTAATACGTTATAAATCGTAAACCGCATTTTACCTTTCATTCAATCAACTCAAATATAATAAAGAATAAAGAAGAACATTTATTTAGATGTATAGTGGTACGGTACCCTACGTGCGCGAGTCCGACTCGCACTTGGCCGGTTTTTTAAGTTATTTTTATGATTTTAAAAATTGTATATGAAGTCTACACTGGGCAGACTTGAATTGTTCGATTAAAAACAATGAGACGGAACACGTAAAAATAATCTGCCAGCATGTTGCCTCTGCGTGACAGCGCTTCAAAAATGTTAAAAAATCCAGTCGTGCTATATTATACGCACGTCTGCCTCTTAGACTGATGTTTGGATGAAACCCAAGAAAATCGATGATGCAGACGTTCAGGCCTCTGATATTCCAAATTATTTTTCTTCAATCCGACTCTCGCGCCAAGCTACAAGTTAATATAATCTATAGGAACGATTTAAAAGTTTCGTCAGAAATATTTGGGGTCTGTCTGTTAACTGCGTCCCATGTAAATTTCAAACCCATGTAAAGTAGTACAGCTAAAATCAGTGAGCAAAGTGTCTGCCACATGTTTTTTCGTATTCTGGGACTAAATAAATCGAATGGGCGCAATGAGAACCATGTGCAAATGACGTAGTAGAGTTTTTTTTTAAAACATTTTTACAACTCTGTTCTTCCTTCCCAAGATGATCGTGACCATGTACCCCAGAGGCATACATGTGCAAATGATTTAATACCCTATTCTTAAAGCAACTTCAATCCGCTGTAATGCGAAAACGCAATGACATAGGACCTTAATTGACTGGACCAAATCAATTCGTACTAATCTAAACTGCAACCTACGTCGATGTGAAACATGTGCAAATCATATACCGAAATGTTCGCTACCTCCCTGACTAATAGGGTTTCCGGCACAATACATGGGGTTACCTGCTCAATCAACGGCCAAGTCGGGCCTCTATTCTTCTTTGTTTAAGCCCATTGTTCATCAGAAAGTATTATTAAGGCGAAAACGACTTAAAAACAATTATGTGTAAAAGCAGTGTAGAATAAGGCCCAAGTAAAATATAAAAGCAAGATGGGCTGAAAAAACTTGGGATAGACCCTCAGATAGTATTCAGTCCACATTGTGGAAATCTCTACCTTATATAAAATATTAGTGAAGCGACTACCGAAAACGAAACACAATTTAAATTTTATTTCAGAGTTAAAAGTAACAAATATGTATACCTTAGGATCATCTGGTGGATCATACTGCACAATCCAGTCCACAGCGGGAATATCGAGTCCTCTAGCAGCCACATCAGTACAGAGAAGAATACCACTCTCTGCATTACAGAATTGGAAGAATGTTGTGGTTCGCTTTGTCTGCTGTTGCTTTCCCTGTAACATTACAATAGTTACAGTTAGTTATAGCGACGGCGGAATCAGCGGCGACGAGTGCCGTATTGTAAACACAACACGCACTTTTCTTTAAATTTTTAAAGAAGTTTTAGGGTAGGTTCCGTACCCAAAGGGTAAAAACGGGACGGGAGGGTATAGTCTTAGTAGACTCCGCTGTCCGTCTGTCAGTCACCAGGCCGTATCTCATGTTCATGTACCGTAATAGCTAGACGGTTGAAATTTTCACAGAAGATGCAACAAATACTTTAAACAATAAAATGAATATTTAAGTGGGGGCTCCCATACAACAAACGTGATATTTTTGCCGTATTTTTTTGCTAATGTTGTATAGATAATGGTACGGAACCCTTTGTGCGCGGTGCGCGTGGCCGGTTTTTTAATATTGCAATCAGTTGAGAGAGAGGGGCCAGTGCCCTAAATTCCCTTATCAGGCACATCGGCTCTTGTCTTTTAACATTGTCTCGCCTAAGTAATGAGCTGGTCAAGGGGTCTGGATGGTTTATTGGTCGGGTCTTGTAATTGGTTACAAAGGTAACGCTAGTCTTACATGTATAGACATCACTGGCAGGTCGATGTAGTTGAACAGCTCATGGTGGTATTTCACCGACATGCAGGTTGAAAGAAACACCATAACTTTTTTCTTTCTGTTCTTTTTGAGGAATGTGAATAGAACCATCATACGTTTCTCTGAAGGGCATACAATGTACCTGGAGAAATGAGAAATCGTGATAAATAATATGCTGACACGAGTACAGTCCGAGAGCTCCTAAAACAACCTTCGGATTTTAGAAGCATACTTACATACATACAAAACTCACGCCTTCGTTGGGTGTTAGTGGGATAGGCAGAGCTACAGAATTACCTACAACTCTAAAATATTTGTTGATAATTCTGTAATTACCTACATTTTGCACAATTAGGCTAAAATGTTTACCAGCTTATTAGTAACAGATTTGATTTCCGAAAAATAACAAACTAAATAAATAAGTCAGGGGTGGTTTAACTGCTCCATATAAACCAATGAAAACACAACGAGTGTACTGTCAATTTCTACTACTTCTTGTAAAAATGTCATGTCATTAGGCTATCAAATAAGTAAAGAAATGGTTGGTGGTTTATACTATTTGAAAGTTTTATCTTACCCCTGTTCCAAAGAATCCACAGTCGCTTGCTCCCTGTGGTCGTCAACTCCTACGTATATCGGTTCGTGTTTCACGGCAAGAGCAGTTAATGCTTCGGTCTTCTTGGTCTGTGTAGCGCTGAACAACATGGTTTGACGTCGCTCTAAAAATACGAGGATTTACAATAACTATTTTATGAATCAACATCAATCATTTATTATCTAAAAACCGCAAATGTTTATTGAACTCAGCTTACTTTGTTCAAATAGCATGGAAACTGCAGATGTATTTTAAACGTGAGAAAAGCTGTCTAAAGAACGAAATCAGAAGAATTTTTAATACCTTTTACAGCAAAGGAAAATGTAGCACACAAAATATTTTTTTAACTTTTTTGTTTAAATAAAAATGAAATGGAAGTAACGGGGATTGTTGTATTAAATAACTCACTGGGGAGTAATCTGATGATCTGTTTCACTTCTTCCTCAAACCCAATTTCTAATATCCTGTCAGCTTCATCAATAACAAGGCACTGAAGATTTTTGTATAGAAAATCTGGAGTATTCTGCAAATGATCCAGCAATCTACCAGGGGTCGCTACCAAAATGTTGATACCTACAACAAAATTATAATTAGTAACTAGGACACTCAAATTTTGCTGAAAACATAAGGTGTTTAGAAATAATTACAACCTTTAGAAAGTTTCTGAGCTTCTGTACTTCTGTTGGCTCCACCCATGACCAAACCATATGTATGATGATGATACTTCATGAGCTCCATTAACACTCCAAATGTTTGCATTGACAATTCTCTTGTTGGTGACAGAATAATTACACCAGTACCTAAAACACAAAAGATAGTGAGCAAAAACTCCGAATATAAATATTTTCTTTGCACTAAATGAAATGATCAGATATCCATTCTGTGTTCATGAAACAACTCTGAACATACTCCATCCCATAATTGTATCGAAGCAAGTGCTAAGTGCCTCAACAGCTGGAGACTCATTATGCCCATACTTCTCCACAATCATGGGTTTTGGAGGTATGGAGTCAGTTTTCACATTCGCCTTTTTATCATCATTTAAATGTATTTCTTGTCATAGTTTGTTATAGTATACAATATTTTTTTGACAGCAATAGGGTAAAGTCATGAGTGGTCAGCCAGAGACCAGCAGTCGACCTTATATGAGTGCGAAGAGTGAGAAATATATCTTTCTTTCTTCCCACTCATACGAAATATAGGCAGACGCCGACTACAGGTATCTGGCTGACCACTGGTGACTTTACCCTATAAGTCGCTGCCCCAATATTATAGGGTTCTATGTTGCACTTTTATCAACTTGAAATTATGAGTTTTTCAGAGTGACACTAGGTCTAAATTGAAGTACCTTGACAATGTAACATAGAACCCTATAATATTGGGGCAGCAAAGTGTGACACAGCACTCAAGTAATGGTTAAATACTCGTGGGTTGAAATTGAATTATTAAAATATAATACTAAGACTGAAATTAACATTAGTTATGTAAGAGTTGACGAATTAAAAAAAAAAACTTACCATTCCTGGGCTTGAATTTCAACTTGTAAATAAGGTCAATAGCCGGTATAAGGAAGGCCAAAGTCTTTCCTGAACCAGTCCTGGCTGCTCCTACAATGTCTCTGCCTTCCAACAATGGTGGTATAGCCTTTGCCTGGATTTCAGTCATGGTTGTGAAACCCATATCTTTGACACCCATAAGTGTGGCCTCACAGACTTTGTCTTGAAGGGCAGTGAAATCTTGTGTTGATAAAATACCTAGGCATAAACTGGACCCCGGTACTAGAAATAAATAATTGGTTAAACATTTATAAACAGTCTTCTAGTGTGTTTCAACCGCCACACTTTTGTGGACATTTGTATTTTTGAAGAATTGGGCATTTATTTTGATGCCGTTTTTGGATCTTTATTAGATGTCCGGTAAACTAAAATACTTAACCAGAAACAAAATCAAAATCTGCAGCCACTTCTACAGAAATTTGACCACAAAAGTGATTCGGAAAAATCGGCCAAATAATAACCCGTATGGATCACTATCCATGTGGCAACTTGCCACTAGCAATGTTTCACATGTAAAAATTAGTAAGACCTAAAACTTTTGACTACAGCAATATCTTTTTCTATTCGCACAGCCACTTGTACTCTCAATGGGAAACGATGCTGAGAAAGACCATAAGAAACTTAACAGGCAGTCATTTTTAAACATATTACTTATGACTTATAAAAATGACAATACTTAGCCTTAAAATAAAATAAAATATCATGCAAGTAAGCATTAGACATCAAGTAATTTTAAAGTGATGAAAAGGGTAACTTTATAACTATGATTTATTATAGAAAATTAATGCATTGATCCAAAATGATTAATATACTTTGTGGACTCAAAAGGTTACTAATACCAATTTTATTTTAATTTACTTTATAAAAAAAAAACATTGTTTAATTTAATGTCTTGTAAACTGTGTGTCATAAGGTCTGAAAATATATTTTATTTAATTTTATTCTTGAGTAACATATTTCGTGTTTCAAAGGGGGTCTTAAAACAATTGTGAACTGCTGACTTATGCCACCTTTAATTCAGTTTAACTTGAATATTTGATTTACTATGAATAAACCTTTTACACTAGCAGGTGATTGAATACCAGCTACAGTTGAATTGAATACAGCTAAACCAAATAATATAGATGTAAGAACAGAGACACACAATCTGTGATGACAGATAGTGATCATACAAGTTGTGTTCGCCCTACGGAGCTTATTATCGCTGGATGCTATATCAGGGGCCCAGGGAGTTAATCATTAGTTTCAGGTTTGGCTTGGCCATTTGAAGCTGCCACCATAATTAAAGGTAGTTAGTTGGTTAAGTCAATTAATTGCTTGTTTACTTACATTGATTATCAGTATCTGGTTTTGTTTCAATATCTTCTGCATCACTCTGTGTTTCATCTTCATTATCTGAGTCATCATTGGCTGATTCTACCTTTACTTCAACTTGCTCCTCTTTCACCTTCTTTTTATTTTTCTCTAAAAAATGAAGACATTATTTATACTATGTACTTGTAACAACTAAAATTGTATTGTTGCTTATACTTGCATAATAACATTAAATATACTGTGCTGAATGTAATCTCGGGAGTTTTCTACCTTTCTTTCTATTCCTCTATAAAAGTAAGTTTATTGTTGTCTAGTAGTACAAGCCTAGTTTCATACGAAATTAGTTTGGGGACTAAGTTAATCTGTCAGATTGTCCCGTGATATTTATTTCTTTAACTCATGTGGTTGCTGGGTTAAATTAGTGCCACTCCATGTCTTGCCATATATGACATAAGAGGCTACTAAGGGATTAAGGCTCATAGTACTGTTAGGTGATGGGCTTGCAACCTGTCATTAATACGCTGGTGAACATCTTGGCTGATTGTGGTTACGGAATTCTTAAAAGTTTTTAGAGTTGTAGGTAATTCCGTAGTTCTGCCTAACCCACTCTGGGAACGCAGGCATTAGTTTATATGTATGTCCCATACTTACTTTTGGACACTTTCTCAGAATCAACATTTTCGTGTGGTCTCTTTTTCACATTCTTGACTTGCACCTCTGTAGGCTCTGTAAAAGTTTTCATGATTTTGAAAAGTTAAACCAATAAAATAAACTTATATTTCCTTTCAAGTGAGTTTGAATTATGTTATTGCCAGACTGTTCCGTAGGCCATTATTCCTGAGATATAATAAGTAAAGATTATACCAAATATTTATCGTATAAATGACTCCATTTAAGAAAGCAACAGTCAGCAACGCTACTGACAAAACCTAACCTTTAAAAATGTTTTTTAATAAATTAATATAGAACTTCAACATTGCAATAATCTTGGACACTAAATATACGTTTATAACACATTAAATAGTAGATTTCCCATATAAAAACGATAAATCAACATTACACTTACCTGAAGTACCTTCAGTGTCAGTAGCTCGCTCTTTCTTCTCAGCCAATTTGATTTTGTTTTTCTCTCTTTTCTTTATTTTCCTTAAAAGGATTTTATCCGGTGTAGGCATTTTTAAGCGAAAGAATAATCAATGATACATTTGCTACGGTTTAAAAACGCACATGGCACCACGCTATCGTGACATGACACTGACATTACTGACAACTGAAACCACAGATAAAAGTACTAGTAACAGATGTTCCGATTTACCAGACGCCGTACACGACATCGTAAAGTGTGTACCTAAATTAATATAACTTTACCACGCATATGTCAAATATTACAATTTAATAAAACAAATCATGGAAAAACAACCTATTATAAGTATAACTTTAAATTGTTACGATCACAATAAGCACCCAAGGCCATGAGAATTACTCTATCTTTAGTTTAATCGAATCGATTCTTTGTAAAGAGTATCAGTACAGAGGGCACGTAAGGAAAACATGGTTCAGAGGGCCTAACGCACTCGCAATCGACTTCAAAGCGGAACAATTGTTTTTATTTTGTATGCAGACAAGCCTTCGATTTTCATAATTAAAACGATTGCGATTGAGCGTGCGTTAGGCAATATCCCCTCCCCGTCGTCGTCTATCCCACATTCACACCACAGATTAAGTCCCGGATATGGATTTTTGCCAGATGACAAGGGGTAGGGGCGGCGGGATAATAGTTGAGCAAAACTGCTTGGGAATATATAGCTTAGCAAACCAAGATCTTCTCGTAATAGAAGGCTGAACCACAGAATAGTCTCCCTCGCCTATTGCTAGCAGTCCATACAGAAGTAGGCCGGCTTTTAAGAACTCTAATTTGCCTTTGAAGCCAAAAAACACAGGTCTTTTTCATCTACAGACAGAAGTCGCGGTGGCACGAATAAAATTTAGTTAAGGACTTCCACACTATATTATTGTATCGATAAGTTGTACTTTCTTATGACAGTAGGTACTTATGTTATGACTATGAGATAACGTACGTTATGAATATGAAACTTGCAATACTGTATAATTTATACAGTTGAAGATTGAAGTCCGTATAGGTCGATTAAGGAAGATAACGGTTTTCATACTTTATGGATGTATAAGACGTGACGTTGACATAATATGACAATCTTGTCCGCTCAGAGAGACTAAACGAAGGAATTAATATTACGCGTAAAATGCCATCTAGAAAACAGTGTCGTGAAAATTTATTAAATTCTTAGCTAAATAACTCTCCGGAATTCCGCATGTAAGATTAGCCTCGTAGCTAAGAATTATAATGTTAAGCATTTGAATAGTGAAACGCACATTAAAGGCTTGGTTTCAATTTACTTTGCATGGAAATTGATGAAAAAAAAATACTTGTAAAGGTTGACGGGTATTAATCATAACATTTTACTTAATTTTATCTGGTGAACTAAATAGCTAATATGAAATGTCACTCCCAAATAAGTATTGAGTTATCGATAAATTTTATATCGGAAGGAAGTCCCTAGTTAATTGACGTTATTGCCACCGCGACTTCTATGTCTGTTCATCTATCCGAACAGATTTGTCTGATTTCTTTTTTGTTATTTTTGTTAGTGTCCGGAGAAGATTTGTATTATATTGATGTAAGAAAAAAAAAATCCATCAATCCCAATCCAGGGAACGCCGGAAATTTACAGAGGGGCGAAGCCGCTGGCGGGCAGCTCAAATAAAATTCATCTAGAGTGCTACGAGAATAGGGGACCCAAACTTTAATAAAAAAAGATGGTGAAAAAAAACAAGTGGAGGGATATTGCTACTAATTCATTTCTATATATTACGCACTTCTTGGCCTCACAAAGTACCATTTTAATCTTTGTCCGTCGTAATTTACAGGTATAACAGGGAAGTATAAAAAAACACATCTTTTGGCTAGTAAAATTTGTTATTCTTATTATATTAGTTGTGGTGAACCGCAGAAGCTGCTTCCGAGCCGTTATTTATGTTAGCTGGGCGCATGCATACGAGCTCTAATTATGGAGAGAGCAGGTCATCAACACTAGTTCCGTAGAGAAACGTCACTTTTTCTTCGAATGGTCTATCACTTTGGTCTGAAAAATTGTAAGTTTTACGTTAAAAACAGTTGCAGCTCCAATTAGAGACAGAAAATAATAAATATCGATAGCTGTGGCGGTCAACTAATTTTAGCGACTACAATTCAATTTTCATTTTCATTTTCTGGGCGTAGTTTCTCTTCTTTCTTACTAGATGGATACAGCAAGATGCAAGCAATGTTCAGGCGTCGGAGGCATACCAAAATATTGTTAGCTCCAGCCACTATCAAACAAAGGTTACAAAATATACTTATCAATCTATATGTACCTTGGACAAATTGATCCCAACCTCACTCAGCCGTTTGTGTTGGTAGGTGAGTGGGTGGTGGAGCTTGGCGTCGCCGCGTTTGTAGAAATCGCTGTAGTCAAGGCGGAACGCGAGCGTCTGTAGCGACACCTCGCCATGTAAGGCCAGCTTGAGTATCAATGACGTAACATGGACCCTACGATATAAAAATATGTATCTGTAGGTATAATCTTGAACTAGTCCTTAATTTAGCTTTACGCGAAAGTAGGTACTACGTTTTATATAGATAACGGTTCTTTTTATAAGGGCGTCAGAAAATGTTTGCAAAATTTAGAAGCTTCAGTAGCAACGTACCTGTAAGTGCGAGCCCAAACATTTAAATCAGCCTTCCGACTGGCCAGAAACTGGAGGAACACTTTTCTCTCTTCCTTGTCTTTGGCTTCTTCCGCGGCCGTGATCGCGAATTCACCTGATTGGATATGAAACAGGATGTTGTTACCAACTTATATTAAACTAATTCTAAATTACCGTCAGTAATGTGCAAAAATCTACAAAGTAAAGTTCAGTAAGTGGGTTACTAATGTCTTGCACAAAATTTATTCGCACATTTTCGTTTCGCATAGCAACCATTGGCACAATCATCATTTCGAACAATTGCTTTTTGCCTAAATTTCTTGGCACACTATCATTTCGCACAATTTTCTTTGGTAGAATAATACATTGGCATAATGTTGATTAGAACAATACTCCTATGGCCGAATAATCGTATCGCCGAAATTGTTATGGCATAATAATCATTTCCCCGTAACCCATCATTTTTCTGACGCAGACGCAGTTTCAACCTAACCTAACCTAATTTTCTGGCAGCGATTCGGTTATGTGCGGGACGCAGTTTCAACCTAACCTAACCTAGTTTTCTGGCAGCGATTCGGTTCTGTGGGGATGTAGTTTTAACCTAACACCATATTGTGCTACAGAAAATTCTGCGATATAAAATTCGGCGGAATACATATTGTGCTACAGAAAATTCAGCGGTATAAAAGTCGACGATAGTAGTAGTATGCTATTCAAATTTGTGCCAAATGAATATTATGCGACATAATAATTGTGGTAAATATATAATTATGCGATAGTATCATTCGGCTGAAAGTAATTGTGCGAAAACGGTTATGCGAAGTGTATTTCGGACAACAGAGATTGTGCAAGATAAGGGGTACCCTCAGTAAGTATGTGTGTTCTTGCCGCACAGCAACAATCAAAAAGTCAAAAGGGTAGAGACCCTTTATGAAAACTCCCCCTTCGTTTAAGCTAATGAGTAGTTTTAACTACAACGCTTGTTAAATTAAACTATGTACCATGCGGTAAATATACATTGGCTTACCCCTAGCCACTCTTTCGGCCTTTATCTGCTCAATGCTCTCCCGTCGGTCCAGTTCTGCATTAATGCCCGCATGCAACTTCGCTTCAAATCTTCGCAACGCCAGAGTTTCAGTCAATACATTCCCTAGGTAAGATTGCAGCTCCTATAAAGAAATGATAAAATAAAATTAGGGTTCTCTTATTTATCGCAGAAAATTGTACGGCCGATTATCACTTCCCAACTCACGTTTCGCGTAAATTTATTTCGCCGAACGTTCATTTCCCAACTTATCAAATGTATTTGTTTTATTTGCCAACTTAACAGTTACCAACTCAACATGTGGGTTCTCTGCCTTTTGCCAGAAATATGTTTAGCCGAATGTATCGTTTCCCAACTGTTTCATTTGCCAACCCGCTTTTGTTTCTGTAAATGTAAATATTTCATAACTTTTATAAAACTAACCTAACCTAACCTATAGGGTTCTACAAGATGGTACTCAAAGAAATCTTGAAATAAATACAGTTTCGTCCAAGAGTTGTTAAGCCAAGTGAAAGATTTGACAAATGATGAGTCTGCCAAAAGTGTAAAGGCGTTATAATAATTCTGCGAATTAAAAAGTTGTCATATAAAATTTTGGTAATCGTGAATTGTCGGCGAAACGTTGGTTGGCAAATGAAATTCGGCCAAAAAAAGTTCTGCGAAAAGGCAGTACACCACCTGCGTGGTGTGGTGTATCATGGCATGCACGGCGTGTCGCTCGAGCGCGGCGCGGTGCAGCCTCAGCAGCGTGTCCAGCGGCCGGCGCGCCGCCGCGGCGCTCAGCAGCGCGTCCCAAGCCGGCTCCACGGACACCCCGCTCGCTTCTTGTAGCGCGCCGCATGGACCTGTGTTACAGGTAGTGTACCTGCGTGGTGTGGTGTATCATGGCATGCACGGCGTGTCGCTCGAGCGCGGCGCGGTGCAGCCTCAGCAGCGTGTCCAGCGGCCGGCGCGCCGCCGCGGCGCTCAGCAGCGCGTCCCAAGCCGGCTCCACGGACACCCCGCTCGCTTCTTGTAGCGCGCCGCATGGACCTGTGTTACAGGTAGTGTACCTGCGTGGTGTGGTGTATCATGGCATGCACGGCGTGTCGCTCGAGCGCGGCGCGGTGCAGCCTCAGCAGCGTGTCCAGCGGCCGGCGCGCCGCCGCGGCGCTCAGCAGCGCGTCCCAAGCCGGCTCCACGGACACCCCGCTCGCTTCTTGTAGCGCGCCGCATGGACCTGTGTTACAGGTAGTGTACCTGCGTGGTGTGGTGTATCATGGCATGCACGGCGTGTCGCTCGAGCGCGGCGCGGTGCAGCCTCAGCAGCGTGTCCAGCGGCCGGCGCGCCGCCGCGGCGCTCAGCAGCGCGTCCCAAGCCGGCTCCACGGACACCCCGCTCGCTTCTTGTAGCGCGCCGCATGGACCTGTGTTACAGGTAGTGTACCTGCGTGGTGTGGTGTATCATGGCATGCACGGCGTGTCGCTCGAGCGCGGCGCGGTGCAGCCTCAGCAGCGTGTCCAGCGGCCGGCGCGCCGCCGCGGCGCTCAGCAGCGCGTCCCAAGCCGGCTCCACGGACACCCCGCTCGCTTCTTGTAGCGCGCCGCATGGACCTGTGTTACAGGTAGTGTACCTGCGTGGTGTGGTGTATCATGGCATGCACGGCGTGTCGCTCGAGCGCGGCGCGGTGCAGCCTCAGCAGCGTGTCCAGCGGCCGGCGCGCCGCCGCGGCGCTCAGCAGCGCGTCCCAAGCCGGCTCCACGGACACCCCGCTCGCTTCTTGTAGCGCGCCGCATGGACCTGTGTTACAGGTAGTGTACCTGCGTGGTGTGGTGTATCATGGCATGCACGGCGTGTCGCTCGAGCGCGGCGCGGTGCAGCCTCAGCAGCGTGTCCAGCGGCCGGCGCGCCGCCGCGGCGCTCAGCAGCGCGTCCCAAGCCGGCTCCACGGACACCCCGCTCGCTTCTTGTAGCGCGCCGCATGGACCTGTGTTACAGGTAGTGTACCTGCGTGGTGTGGTGTATCATGGCATGCACGGCGTGTCGCTCGAGCGCGGCGCGGTGCAGCCTCAGCAGCGTGTCCAGCGGCCGGCGCGCCGCCGCGGCGCTCAGCAGCGCGTCCCAAGCCGGCTCCACGGACACCCCGCTCGCTTCTTGTAGCGCGCCGCATGGACCTGTGTTACAGGTAGTGTACCTGCGTGGTGTGGTGTATCATGGCATGCACGGCGTGTCGCTCGAGCGCGGCGCGGTGCAGCCTCAGCAGCGTGTCCAGCGGCCGGCGCGCCGCCGCGGCGCTCAGCAGCGCGTCCCAAGCCGGCTCCACGGACACCCCGCTCGCTTCTTGTAGCGCGCCGCATGGACCTGTGTTACAGGTAGTGTACCTGCGTGGTGTGGTGTATCATGGCATGCACGGCGTGTCGCTCGAGCGCGGCGCGGTGCAGCCTCAGCAGCGTGTCCAGCGGCCGGCGCGCCGCCGCGGCGCTCAGCAGCGCGTCCCAAGCCGGCTCCACGGACACCCCGCTCGCTTCTTGTAGCGCGCCGCATGGACCTGTGTTACAGGTAGTGTACCTGCGTGGTGTGGTGTATCATGGCATGCACGGCGTGTCGCTCGAGCGCGGCGCGGTGCAGCCTCAGCAGCGTGTCCAGCGGCCGGCGCGCCGCCGCGGCGCTCAGCAGCGCGTCCCAAGCCGGCTCCACGGACACCCCGCTCGCTTCTTGTAGCGCGCCGCATGGACCTGTGTTACAGGTAGTGTACCTGCGTGGTGTGGTGTATCATGGCATGCACGGCGTGTCGCTCGAGCGCGGCGCGGTGCAGCCTCAGCAGCGTGTCCAGCGGCCGGCGCGCCGCCGCGGCGCTCAGCAGCGCGTCCCAAGCCGGCTCCACGGACACCCCGCTCGCTTCTTGTAGCGCGCCGCATGGACCTGTGTTACAGGTAGTGTACCTGCGTGGTGTGGTGTATCATGGCATGCACGGCGTGTCGCTCGAGCGCGGCGCGGTGCAGCCTCAGCAGCGTGTCCAGCGGCCGGCGCGCCGCCGCGGCGCTCAGCAGCGCGTCCCAAGCCGGCTCCACGGACACCCCGCTCGCTTCTTGTAGCGCGCCGCATGGACCTGTGTTACAGGTAGTGTACCTGCGTGGTGTGGTGTATCATGGCATGCACGGCGTGTCGCTCGAGCGCGGCGCGGTGCAGCCTCAGCAGCGTGTCCAGCGGCCGGCGCGCCGCCGCGGCGCTCAGCAGCGCGTCCCAAGCCGGCTCCACGGACACCCCGCTCGCTTCTTGTAGCGCGCCGCATGGACCTGTGTTACAGGTAGTGTACCTGCGTGGTGTGGTGTATCATGGCATGCACGGCGTGTCGCTCGAGCGCGGCGCGGTGCAGCCTCAGCAGCGTGTCCAGCGGCCGGCGCGCCGCCGCGGCGCTCAGCAGCGCGTCCCAAGCCGGCTCCACGGACACCCCGCTCGCTTCTTGTAGCGCGCCGCATGGACCTGTGTTACAGGTAGTGTACCTGCGTGGTGTGGTGTATCATGGCATGCACGGCGTGTCGCTCGAGCGCGGCGCGGTGCAGCCTCAGCAGCGTGTCCAGCGGCCGGCGCGCCGCCGCGGCGCTCAGCAGCGCGTCCCAAGCCGGCTCCACGGACACCCCGCTCGCTTCTTGTAGCGCGCCGCATGGACCTGTGTTACAGGTAGTGTACCTGCGTGGTGTGGTGTATCATGGCATGCACGGCGTGTCGCTCGAGCGCGGCGCGGTGCAGCCTCAGCAGCGTGTCCAGCGGCCGGCGCGCCGCCGCGGCGCTCAGCAGCGCGTCCCAAGCCGGCTCCACGGACACCCCGCTCGCTTCTTGTAGCGCGCCGCATGGACCTGTGTTACAGGTAGTGTACCTGCGTGGTGTGGTGTATCATGGCATGCACGGCGTGTCGCTCGAGCGCGGCGCGGTGCAGCCTCAGCAGCGTGTCCAGCGGCCGGCGCGCCGCCGCGGCGCTCAGCAGCGCGTCCCAAGCCGGCTCCACGGACACCCCGCTCGCTTCTTGTAGCGCGCCGCATGGACCTGTGTTACAGGTAGTGTACCTGCGTGGTGTGGTGTATCATGGCATGCACGGCGTGTCGCTCGAGCGCGGCGCGGTGCAGCCTCAGCAGCGTGTCCAGCGGCCGGCGCGCCGCCGCGGCGCTCAGCAGCGCGTCCCAAGCCGGCTCCACGGACACCCCGCTCGCTTCTTGTAGCGCGCCGCATGGACCTGTGTTACAGGTAGTGTACCTGCGTGGTGTGGTGTATCATGGCATGCACGGCGTGTCGCTCGAGCGCGGCGCGGTGCAGCCTCAGCAGCGTGTCCAGCGGCCGGCGCGCCGCCGCGGCGCTCAGCAGCGCGTCCCAAGCCGGCTCCACGGACACCCCGCTCGCTTCTTGTAGCGCGCCGCATGGACCTGTGTTACAGGTAGTGTACCTGCGTGGTGTGGTGTATCATGGCATGCACGGCGTGTCGCTCGAGCGCGGCGCGGTGCAGCCTCAGCAGCGTGTCCAGCGGCCGGCGCGCCGCCGCGGCGCTCAGCAGCGCGTCCCAAGCCGGCTCCACGGACACCCCGCTCGCTTCTTGTAGCGCGCCGCATGGACCTGTGTTACAGGTAGTGTACCTGCGTGGTGTGGTGTATCATGGCATGCACGGCGTGTCGCTCGAGCGCGGCGCGGTGCAGCCTCAGCAGCGTGTCCAGCGGCCGGCGCGCCGCCGCGGCGCTCAGCAGCGCGTCCCAAGCCGGCTCCACGGACACCCCGCTCGCTTCTTGTAGCGCGCCGCATGGACCTGTGTTACAGGTAGTGTACCTGCGTGGTGTGGTGTATCATGGCATGCACGGCGTGTCGCTCGAGCGCGGCGCGGTGCAGCCTCAGCAGCGTGTCCAGCGGCCGGCGCGCCGCCGCGGCGCTCAGCAGCGCGTCCCAAGCCGGCTCCACGGACACCCCGCTCGCTTCTTGTAGCGCGCCGCATGGACCTGTGTTACAGGTAGTGTACCTGCGTGGTGTGGTGTATCATGGCATGCACGGCGTGTCGCTCGAGCGCGGCGCGGTGCAGCCTCAGCAGCGTGTCCAGCGGCCGGCGCGCCGCCGCGGCGCTCAGCAGCGCGTCCCAAGCCGGCTCCACGGACACCCCGCTCGCTTCTTGTAGCGCGCCGCATGGACCTGTGTTACAGGTAGTGTACCTGCGTGGTGTGGTGTATCATGGCATGCACGGCGTGTCGCTCGAGCGCGGCGCGGTGCAGCCTCAGCAGCGTGTCCAGCGGCCGGCGCGCCGCCGCGGCGCTCAGCAGCGCGTCCCAAGCCGGCTCCACGGACACCCCGCTCGCTTCTTGTAGCGCGCCGCATGGACCTGTGTTACAGGTAGTGTACCTGCGTGGTGTGGTGTATCATGGCATGCACGGCGTGTCGCTCGAGCGCGGCGCGGTGCAGCCTCAGCAGCGTGTCCAGCGGCCGGCGCGCCGCCGCGGCGCTCAGCAGCGCGTCCCAAGCCGGCTCCACGGACACCCCGCTCGCTTCTTGTAGCGCGCCGCATGGACCTGTGTTACAGGTAGTGTACCTGCGTGGTGTGGTGTATCATGGCATGCACGGCGTGTCGCTCGAGCGCGGCGCGGTGCAGCCTCAGCAGCGTGTCCAGCGGCCGGCGCGCCGCCGCGGCGCTCAGCAGCGCGTCCCAAGCCGGCTCCACGGACACCCCGCTCGCTTCTTGTAGCGCGCCGCATGGACCTGTGTTACAGGTAGTGTACCTGCGTGGTGTGGTGTATCATGGCATGCACGGCGTGTCGCTCGAGCGCGGCGCGGTGCAGCCTCAGCAGCGTGTCCAGCGGCCGGCGCGCCGCCGCGGCGCTCAGCAGCGCGTCCCAAGCCGGCTCCACGGACACCCCGCTCGCTTCTTGTAGCGCGCCGCATGGACCTGTGTTACAGGTAGTGTACCTGCGTGGTGTGGTGTATCATGGCATGCACGGCGTGTCGCTCGAGCGCGGCGCGGTGCAGCCTCAGCAGCGTGTCCAGCGGCCGGCGCGCCGCCGCGGCGCTCAGCAGCGCGTCCCAAGCCGGCTCCACGGACACCCCGCTCGCTTCTTGTAGCGCGCCGCATGGACCTGTGTTACAGGTAGTGTACCTGCGTGGTGTGGTGTATCATGGCATGCACGGCGTGTCGCTCGAGCGCGGCGCGGTGCAGCCTCAGCAGCGTGTCCAGCGGCCGGCGCGCCGCCGCGGCGCTCAGCAGCGCGTCCCAAGCCGGCTCCACGGACACCCCGCTCGCTTCTTGTAGCGCGCCGCATGGACCTGTGTTACAGGTAGTGTACCTGCGTGGTGTGGTGTATCATGGCATGCACGGCGTGTCGCTCGAGCGCGGCGCGGTGCAGCCTCAGCAGCGTGTCCAGCGGCCGGCGCGCCGCCGCGGCGCTCAGCAGCGCGTCCCAAGCCGGCTCCACGGACACCCCGCTCGCTTCTTGTAGCGCGCCGCATGGACCTGTGTTACAGGTAGTGTACCTGCGTGGTGTGGTGTATCATGGCATGCACGGCGTGTCGCTCGAGCGCGGCGCGGTGCAGCCTCAGCAGCGTGTCCAGCGGCCGGCGCGCCGCCGCGGCGCTCAGCAGCGCGTCCCAAGCCGGCTCCACGGACACCCCGCTCGCTTCTTGTAGCGCGCCGCATGGACCTGTGTTACAGGTAGTGTACCTGCGTGGTGTGGTGTATCATGGCATGCACGGCGTGTCGCTCGAGCGCGGCGCGGTGCAGCCTCAGCAGCGTGTCCAGCGGCCGGCGCGCCGCCGCGGCGCTCAGCAGCGCGTCCCAAGCCGGCTCCACGGACACCCCGCTCGCTTCTTGTAGCGCGCCGCATGGACCTGTGTTACAGGTAGTGTACCTGCGTGGTGTGGTGTATCATGGCATGCACGGCGTGTCGCTCGAGCGCGGCGCGGTGCAGCCTCAGCAGCGTGTCCAGCGGCCGGCGCGCCGCCGCGGCGCTCAGCAGCGCGTCCCAAGCCGGCTCCACGGACACCCCGCTCGCTTCTTGTAGCGCGCCGCATGGACCTGTGTTACAGGTAGTGTACCTGCGTGGTGTGGTGTATCATGGCATGCACGGCGTGTCGCTCGAGCGCGGCGCGGTGCAGCCTCAGCAGCGTGTCCAGCGGCCGGCGCGCCGCCGCGGCGCTCAGCAGCGCGTCCCAAGCCGGCTCCACGGACACCCCGCTCGCTTCTTGTAGCGCGCCGCATGGACCTGTGTTACAGGTAGTGTACCTGCGTGGTGTGGTGTATCATGGCATGCACGGCGTGTCGCTCGAGCGCGGCGCGGTGCAGCCTCAGCAGCGTGTCCAGCGGCCGGCGCGCCGCCGCGGCGCTCAGCAGCGCGTCCCAAGCCGGCTCCACGGACACCCCGCTCGCTTCTTGTAGCGCGCCGCATGGACCTGTGTTACAGGTAGTGTACCTGCGTGGTGTGGTGTATCATGGCATGCACGGCGTGTCGCTCGAGCGCGGCGCGGTGCAGCCTCAGCAGCGTGTCCAGCGGCCGGCGCGCCGCCGCGGCGCTCAGCAGCGCGTCCCAAGCCGGCTCCACGGACACCCCGCTCGCTTCTTGTAGCGCGCCGCATGGACCTGTGTTACAGGTAGTGTACCTGCGTGGTGTGGTGTATCATGGCATGCACGGCGTGTCGCTCGAGCGCGGCGCGGTGCAGCCTCAGCAGCGTGTCCAGCGGCCGGCGCGCCGCCGCGGCGCTCAGCAGCGCGTCCCAAGCCGGCTCCACGGACACCCCGCTCGCTTCTTGTAGCGCGCCGCATGGACCTGTGTTACAGGTAGTGTACCTGCGTGGTGTGGTGTATCATGGCATGCACGGCGTGTCGCTCGAGCGCGGCGCGGTGCAGCCTCAGCAGCGTGTCCAGCGGCCGGCGCGCCGCCGCGGCGCTCAGCAGCGCGTCCCAAGCCGGCTCCACGGACACCCCGCTCGCTTCTTGTAGCGCGCCGCATAAGCGAAGTGCTTCGGCGCGCAGACATGAGGCTCGTCTCATTAGGCCTGAGACCTCTGAAAAATAATGTTTCAGTCAAGGCAATGCTTTTGTAACACTGGTACTGCCCGCTCTAGAAAGGCAACTTACAGCTACATAAAATACTAACCAGGCATATGCTTGAGCTTCTTCTGCAGTATAGCGTGGTCAAGCCAGGCGTCGTAGAGGCTCTGCTCGATCCTCTTAACTCGCCACAGTTGGCTGAATAGCGCCCTATATCTCGCAGCACATGCCGGCGGGAACAGTGTGCCGAGCGGGCCTGACACGTGGTATTGCAGCGCGAATACGTCCCAACCGCATTCGTCACGCCCGTCGCCTTTAAAAAAATAACGTACACCCAAAAACGCAATAATTATATGTTCATCATATTAAGTCAGGTGAGATAAGGGGGAATGAGGAAAGAGAAATGTGTTTCGATATAACAACGAGGTTAACATTACTCTCCTTTACTTACATAAGTAAGTAAAGGAGAGTAATGTATTCCATTCCCAATGTTGAAACTTCTTTTTTTTTTTTTTAATAGGCTAAGAACTGGATGATAGAACCGGATATTAACAAATAAAGTGCACAGGATTTGTAACATATTGCGTACATTCCTTTAAAGTAGACTCAGCATGCATTACACTAGTAAACAATAATAGTTTCTCCTAAATTAAAATAAGCTAATATCCTACAGCAAATATTTAATAAAACAGAAATAAATGAACCAAAACTAACGTCAAATAATTATTAAATATGATTAAATGTTAGACTGCGTAAGGGATTTGGTTAGCGTGCAATTTATAGCCCGGATACCATACAGGAGCACCTTACTCCAGATTCTGACAACGCAGTTGTACACCGGAATGGACTTTAGGGTCCCTAAAACATTTTAATCTGCCTGCTTATAAAACCTGACAATTTGGATGCTTTTTAGCAACCCTATCTATATGCTCTCGAAATGTCAGGGCACCATCTATAACAATACCGAGATCACAAATGCTGGTTACCTAGGATAATGGGGGCCGTTTAAATTATAAGTAGCTCATGCTGGTTTTTTTTATCGCGAAAATTTCATGTGGTTGCTCTAACTTTTATTTAAAATCATATGGCTGTAATTGCACTAGTCAGTAACCCTATCCAAATCATCTGTGGGCTCCTGAGGGAATGGGTTCTGCTCTAGACTTGGGAGCCTCGGAGGGCCACCAATAAATCGCGTGAACTTCCCTTGTTGAAAACCACGCACAATACCAAAATACATACATACATTGCCAAATTGGAACTTCCTCAAAGTTAACAGATGCACTGGATGGTTGGGCAGTTTCCACAATCAGCGTCGCCAGGGGGTCTATTTTTATATTAGTCAAATTAGTATTTTTTTGATATATTTTGTTAGTTAAGTACCTATTTACTAATGTAAAATATTACCATTGTGATACAAATTGACGTGAAGGCTTTCCAGGACGTGGGGCGGCTCGTGTTGCGCCGACGTGGCCCGGACGGCCGCCTCTAGCGTGCAAGTCAAGTTGTGGACGAACAGAGACGTGGCAGGCTTGTTCAGCTCATCCCTACACAGTAGTACATCGTTGCCTAGGCCTGGAAAGTAGGGAATTGCCTGACAAGGTGGTTGGCGGGCCGATCCGAGTAAGGCAATCCCCGTTTCCGCCGAGGCTTATCTCAAACAATGCGAGGAATTTATACAAAATTAAATAGGTACATAATTATACGTATTTGTCAAAAGCTTTCGACAAATTCAGGGATAATCTTTTTTTTTCAACTAGGTATATTAAGATAGTTTCACACAAGGTCAAGGTGTATGGGATTTTGTTCATGGTCGTATCGATTAATATGCAATAGAGAGCATTTTTGAATAAAATACCGCAGCAGACAGGAATGGGTTTTAATACGTTTATTTTACTCATAGGAAGAAAACGAGGCTGTTTTCGTTCTTCAATATAAAAGCCATCTTTTCCGAGCATGTATGGAAAAAATAAAAAAGACATTTCCGAATTTGTAAGGAGATCTAACTGAAATAGATGTATTGATCTCTCTAAAATGATCTCAAAATACACTCAGGAGCAAAAATACCGGGTCAGAGTGCTTTTTCATACAAACGAGACTATTTCGAAGCCTTGGTTCCTCGCCAGGGGTTGTTTTGAGTGAGGTTTAATAGTGGATACTCCAAGGTTCAATAGAGGAGGTCAAAATTTGTTAGGTTACCTAACTGATCGCACAATCAGTTAACAAAACAGCGGGAGAGTTTGGGTCAGCACTTGGATTTCCTTACATTTTATTGCCATTTTAGATGTTTTTCTGAACATGCACAATTCCGGCGTTAGCCGCAGATTCATTCAGTTGGGTATCCTAGGCACTCTGGAAGTCCTGTATCGATGCTCGGGGTATTCATCATCAGATTTCACTAAAACCATTCCCTGGCGAGGAACCAAGACTTCGAAATAGCCTCTTTAGGTGAGAGTCAGAATGGCGGGTGTACCTTCACCAATATATAAAATGATTATACTAAAAAAATGTACTCAAAATGTACTATTTAGTACCTACTTTAAAATAAATTGTACCGCTCCACAAATAATGTTTTTACAATGTGAAGGTACACCCGCCATTCTGACAGTCAGGACGGCGGGTGTATGCCAATTCACCATGAACTGATAGACTATTGACTAATGTTATTACTCCAAAAAAATGTACTAAATTTGTACTTTAATATGCAGTTAAAAGGCGTTATCACTAAAAAGTGTACCCAATTAAGGACTGAAATTAAGGAACTTTAACTTTGTCAGTTTTGTGACGAAAATTAGCCATAATTGCGGCCGTCAATGTATAGCTAATTTTCGTCACAAAACTGACAAAGTTAAAGTTCCTTAATTTCACTCCTTAATTGGGTACACTTTTTAGTGATAACGCCTTTTAACTGCATATTAAAGTACAAATTTAGTACATTTTTTTGGAGTAATAACATTAGTCAATAGTCTATCAGTTCATGGTGAATTGGCATACACCCGCCATCCTGACTGTCAGAATGGCGGGTGTACCTTCACATTGTAAAAACATTATTTGTGGAGCGGTACAATTTATTTTAAAGTAGGTACTAAATAGTACATTTTGAGTACATTTTTTTAGTATAATCATTTTATATATTGGTGAAGGTACACCCGCCATTCTGACTCTCACCCTCTTTAGTATGAAAAACGCACTCTGACCCGGTATTTTTGCTCCTAAGTGTAGTAGCGATATTATTTTAGGTTTTTTTTTTTTCAATTTTAACGCCTTCGATTGCCATATTTTCTCTTCCTTGTCTCACTGAAAACCAGCGCCTGTGAATGTATTACTAACATTCAGAGGCATAAAGCTGAGCGGAGATCATTTTGGCCGTAATAAAAAAAATTAGGTTAAGACATTTTCCTTGTAAACTGTTTTTTATTTATGTGCCAAATAATTTATTTCTCATTTTTCATTTTTATTTTCATATACTATATATATACTGCCTTACGTTAATACTTACTTCAGAAGCGTCATCAGATGGTGCACGAAATCTCCTTGAGAGAACAGCAGGTACCGTCTATGTGCCACCAAATGGTCCACGATATGGTGATGAGTGGTGAGAGCGTCCAAAAGTCTACGGGACACCACAGTGTGGGCACTGGCTACACTTTCGCGGAAACCTTCCGCCTCCCACCACGGGATGGTGGAGTCTGTTTCTGTTTTAGGAACAACACTGTTAGGTATTTCTTAGATTGATATTGGAACATGTTTAGGGTATCGTTCAAAGTTTGGAAGGACAGAACGCAACGGAGAACCGAAATGAAGACTAACCAAACATCTCAACAAGACTCTATTTTTATGGTTGCAAAGTTGCAATATATTTGATGGCAAATATTAAAATGATTTTAGTAGCACGTTGCAAAATTTTATGTGCGGTTCCCGCTATTCCCTACATAAAGGATGATAAGAAATAAAATTACAAGAAATCAGTAGAGCAAATTGAGCCAAAGCTAAGTGCATAAATAATTTGGTCATCAACCTGTAGTATGCTTGACCAGGGCCTCCAAGCATTCTGCATGATCACTGGGGTCCGTGGAGCCCTTAGGGCAGGCTTCCCGCATGAACACCACACTCTTGCCCGTGGCCAGAATCTGAGCGGCCTGCTCTTTTGATATGAACGACGGCATCATCCATTCCCTTTAAATAAATACAGCTAGGGTAAATGGTCAATAACCCGCCACTTAAGAAAATTACTATTTCATTTAATTGCATAGTCAGATTTCATGTTCTATATTGTCCGTTCCTATTCAGAGTGCCAAAGACGATAACAAGTATTCCTGACTGTAATTGTCCCTAGATATTAATTAGAAATTTAGAAAGAATATGTATTCATTACATCATAATCAAAGTAATATATGCTAGGTGCGACAGAGACGAAAACCTCTGTTATCAAATGAATCAATCAAATCTATCCAAACATCACCATGTCAGTATCAGTCAGTCTCATTGTATTTTCACCGAAAGTCTATTTATTCATAAAAAAATACAAGATTAAATAGACAATAAATAATATGGCCTGCTCATCCTTCAAAAGTACGCGAATATGGAGTAATTATGGTAAATTGATGTGTTTATATGAGTGACGGAATGAAAACGTCCCGACTATACATGTTGTTATTTTTGTTACAAATGGCCTGTAATGTAACTGTGGCCAGATATGGGGGCTTTACCTTACGGTGGCGTGCTTGTTAAAGCAACGTATTATGCACTTAAGCAAGTACAGGACAGAGTAATTTCATGAATTAAAATAGCCTAAAGCCTTCTTAAAAGTAGGCAGAATTTACAATATTTAACCTTTTGAATGGCTTATGTCGAATACAAAATGCGGCACTCACACGTCAATCATGTTTTGCTATGGTATGCAAATTACAACTTATTGATACGACACAAAGTGTCTTTAAATTTTGAACTTGTGACGGCCGTACCGCAGAACCGTCTCCGTCCGTTCAAAACATTAATTCAAAGCGCGACTCTAAAAAACTCGAAAAGTCTCAGACTGACCAAACATTGCCTCATTGGATTATTCGCAGTTAGTAGCTCCTTTCTGCAGTACCTTCCTTTACCTACAACTTTCGTACTAGCTGTTACTGCAAAAAAGGAAGTACTGAGTATAATCTACCTACCCCAATGATATGGGATCAGAAATACACAAGTAGGTGAAGAAAACTCATAAGTAGAACCTCACTAGAGTCACTAGTAAGAATATTGAATACCAAACATATCATGTAATAGCACAGACTGGCTGTGCTTGAAATAATAATAAAAAAGAATTCATTTACCTCACTCTGTATTTATCGTGCCACATTCTTTCAATCTCTATGCCACTTCTGCTCTCAATGAAGAATTCGTTAAAAGGATCATCGATTTCACCTAAAAACAAATACTATATGAACGCCTTAAGACACGAAAGAAAACAAGCAAGACATTCACATTTGAGCTGACTAAAATAACTATTGTCCTCCAAGGGCAATAGTTATTTAAGAGCAAACCATTTATCAATATTAATAAAATAAAATAAACTCGGACATACCATGTAGAAGCCAACGCGTAAGCATCAAAAGGAGTGGATAAGTCAGTGAAGTCAGCAGTCTCCGTGCTAATATAACTACCCTCTCGTCCCCATGTCTGACAAAACGATGTACGCACGATGCTAATTCTCCACCTGTAGAGAACATAAGGGATTGTTGCTATATTTAGATTTCGCTAGGTGGCGCTCGACAAAAAAAGCACAAAAAATATCACCAATATATTTGCCCAAGCAGCTTAGTGAACTGAATGGAACATCGTCAATATGGACCTTAGAATATTAACAAATAGAAACCTAGGGCCGTATTAATAAACTCACCTTGACTGTAAACACCGCCAAACGATAGAACACTGTCATTTTTGACACATCTTGAGACGAGCATAAGAGTTGAGATTAGTTTATTAATAAGGGCCCTAGTCTACGCACCAATCTCAAGCCACTCAGCCAGACCAAGTTTGTTCTGCTCAGTACGACATTATTTGTGCACACGTGAGCGTGTCGTACGAGATTACGCCTACTTGCTTCCATTTTTGGGTTCAAGCTCGACGCGTCGGCAGTATGAAACAGAGCCCTCTGGCTTTTCCTAATGATTTTGTTGATGCTAATACCATCTGTTTTAAAATAATAAGTTCTAACAGGCCAACAAACCTTTTTTATGATAAGCCGTATGCGCGATATTAGCAAGCCACGTGAGCCGATGTAAAGGCTCCTGAGCCCACACACAAATCCTCCTTAAAGTCGCACCCCCACCGTCACCTTCACACGCCTAAAAAACAAGTGTAATTAAAGCGAGATGCCCTCAGAAACTAAGTATTTGTCATGGTGTGTTAAACTAACTTGAGATTGCAGGAGAGCAACACTGCGGTAATATTCAGTAAGTTCATCCCTTATGGCTGTGACTAATCCTTCGCCCATGAGACCTGTGGAATGCCAACTAATAACAATCAACAGTAATCAAGACACAGGGCAGTGTGTCCGGCCAATTTCGAAGATAAAGCTTTCCATTTTAAACACTGGGGTAGACACAATTCAAGATTAAACTCCCTTTCTGTTTGCTTCGCTGTAGTCAGGTACACAGAGTTGATGTTAATGGTGCATAATTGTTTTCCATTGTATTTTCTCGGAAATGTTCGTATTTGTCATGCTACTTCAGTCAACCTCAGTATTTTTTGTACTGTGACCGACTGAAATAGCAAGACACGTTGGTACGTTTCCGTGAAAATACGATATAATACAATTATGCACTACATCTGTAGCCTCATCCTCAACCCAGACATTATTCACAAACATAATCTTGAAAAGAAGCAACCATTTTTTTTACTATACTTTCTTGTATATAACTAACCTTGTGGCATCAGTCCCGAGCTGTCATCGATAAACTCCTTCAGTCTGTCGTGAAGAAAGCCTAGATGCGCTATGCGGGCGTAGACCATCTGCACAGGCCGCGGGCCGTGGCTCACGCCCCGTGACTTTATACCCGTAACGGCTAATACTAGGTCGCGCACGCAACTGCGCTCGTTTGGACCTGCATCTGGGGAGACAAATAATTTAAAAGTTATAAACAACATGTCTAGCATTTAATGTTTCTTTTAGCTTATAAGATGAACCAGACATTGTATTAGACTTCCACCTAATTTGGGTGCGCTAAGTATTTTCCGAAAATCGACCCCTAACGGAAAGAAAAGGGGGGTGAAGCGGCAAATTAATTCTACGCGTACGAAGTCGCGGCATTCTGTAGTATTTGATATTATAAATAAATGAGTATGAGTATGAGCACAGTATTCGTTTTGACCGCATTCGATGGTTTTTTCGTAGTTAATAACAAATACGATTAAGAGGGCACCTATAGTGCCATACCCCTCAGAATAAAAAGGGATGGCTTCGTATGCTACTGCGCGAATAATGCAAGATGGAGATAGTTCGCGCGCGCCTTGATGACGCGCGCTTTAAACCTTAAACCGAATGCGGCTTACGCAATAGGGAATACGCATGGTTTTTTTAAATCGCATTCCTCAACAAAATATGACAATACCGTAAAAGAGATCAGCAAAAGTGAAATTAAAATTAAAATCGGCCAAGAAATACGGATGATAATAGCATTTTAACTGTTACTAGACAGAGATATCTTATATGCACTGTGACGTCATATAAACTCCATATTAAAATATATTTGCTAGAAAGAGATAGGAACAATCTTTTTTTGCTTATATCTTGGTTATTTTTATCAACTGTTTGTTACATGTTTCCGCTTTTATTCAAGCAGTGAAGAAGTCATGAATATTCCCTATTAGGTCAACGACAATAAGTAAGTCATGAAGTTTTGAGAGTATTTACTAAAGGCACAGGTCCCACCGCGCGGGCGGGCTGAGCTGAACAGCCAGCGATGAACGTATATGTCTCTCTCTTTTATTTACACGGGAGCGATTATCTTTTGTTCGTTTCTTGGGCGAGAATATCTCCGATAGTTCATCGCTTACTTGCCCGCGGTAGGACCAATGCCTAAGTCAAACTAAAATCTACACAGTCACGTTAAATTATTCTCACCGAAAGCTTGTAAAGCTAAGCCAGCATTGCTTTGAGTTGAAGGAAGACTCTGATTGGAACCCAGTTGTTTTGAATTACTGTTCTCCCAACCAGCTGACCCTAAGCCACTTTTACTACTGGTGGATGATGATGAAACTACAGTTATTGATTTCTGAAAAGAAAAGGCATCTAAGAAAGGGGTTATTATGGAGGTTTGGATAGCTTTTTATCGGTATTAGCCACCATTAGCACTTGTTCAGTGCAATGAAGGTTCAATGAATAAATAATTATATTACTTCCTATACATCTTTTTTTTTATTAGGACATAGATTACCTCTCCAGCCCCTGTAAATAAAATGAAAACATAAAAAAAACACGTTTCTGATTTTTATTTATTCAGTATATCACACAAGGACAAGATATGTCAAAGCGGAGGTATTTCAAAATCAAGAACTTAAGAAAAATTAATCACCATCTGAGATGTAATAATATCGATTCTCACTAAGATAGATAGTTTAATACAACTGTAAATACGGACTTTACATTAAAATTTAAAAGTTAAAGTTAAAACTAAACTTATTTAAAATAAAATAAAATAAAACTAAGCTACTCAAATATTAAAAATTAAACATAAACACCACTATAAAAAGAACACCCCCTCTAGCAGGTCCGCTCGCGGCATGGTCCCTAAGACACTGGCTGCATTACCTTTCTGGATGGCTAGCCCAATCCTTTGGGAAAGCTAGCCCAATCCTTTGGGAAAATTATTAAATTATTCTCACTTAATTCTTCTTTTTATTTTTATTTATTTATTTTATTTGGGTAAACAAACAGTGATCACAATTTGTCTTTATCACTAACTTAACTTAAATAATAATAGGTCATTGTGCCACCAACACCGTTAACCACACATTACTATTTTATTGTTGATTAGTGGTGGTGTAATTATACATGACATTGACTATTTATTAACAAATAAAGCATAGCATAGTACATTACCATTGCATAACATAATATCGCAATTATCATTTTTAACGGCACCGGCAATGAGGATACTGGTAAGTGCTGAACACCGCAGATCCGCGGCGCTAGGCAGTCTCCAGCACCCTCATTACCTCCCTCTTAAACATTCCAACGCGAGTGGCCATGATATCGATTGATACAAATTGTTCATTATAGGTTTTGACTATTCGGTAAAGAGGCGAGCGTTTACCGGCATTAGTGCGGCAAGATGTAATTGCGAAGACGCGACATTGGTTTCGACAGTGTGTTCTGTGGGGAACTTTATAGCATAATCTGTTATTGAGTGCATTACAATCATACTTATTTTGGCATAAGTCATATAACAGCATTATTTCTAGTTGCTGACGTCTAGCTTTAAGCGGTAGTAAGGTATATTTACGCAAGAGTTCATTATAGGATAATCTTGTATGATAACACTTGTAATGCATACATCGGAGGAACTTAGATTGCACAGTTTCCAGTGCATCAATATATTTATTGTAAAATGGATTCCATACGGGCACAGCATACTCTAATTGAGAACGGATAATGGATTTATAAATATGAAGAAAAGTCGACGGTCGGACGAACTCTGCACATGAACGCATGGCAAAACCATACATCTTATAGGCTTTGCATATTATGGTGTCTATATGTGAATTAAGATGCAGTTTTCTATCAAGCTCAATCCCAAGGTCTCTTATGGTTTCAGCGACGTCAAGACTGGAACCCAATAGTGTGTAGGCACGTTGTGTGTAATTTAGTTTTTTGGTAAAAGTGATAGATTTGCATTTATTTAAACTGAGGTCCAATTTATTTTTGATACAGTAATCCGAGAAACGGTCCAAATCCTGTTGAAACCTATAATAATCATTATCGCTTTCTATAGTGTGAAAAATTTTGATATCATCAGCATATAAAAGGAAGTTACAGAAGTCAAAACAGGAGTAGACATCGTTAATAAATATTATAAAAAGTAATGGCCCCAGTATTGAGCCCTGCGGCACCCCGGAGGTGACAGAAACAAGATAAGACTCGTGACCATTGATGACTACTTTTTGGGTGCGATTAGTGATGTAAGATTTGAACCAGCGCCAAAGGTTTCCCCTGATACCATTATATGCGAGCTTTTCAAGTAGAATCCTGTGATCCACTCTGTCGAAGGCCTTTCTAAAGTCTGTGTATACGCTGTCAGTTTGTTTATTTGCGTCTAGACTTTCAAAGAGATAGGTGGTGTATATTAAAAGATTGGTCGTAGTAGAACGACGCTGTACAAAGCCGTGTTGCTGTTCGATTATAATATTATGCATTGATGGGTAAATAATATTGTGTACTAGTCTTTCGAAGACCTTCGACAGAGTGGGCAAAATAGATATGGGACGATAATTCTCAATATCATTCTTGGAACCTCCCTTGTACACAGGAACTATGCGAGCCATCTTCCAAATGGTGGGGAAAACGCCCTCAAGCAAACATTGATTAAATATGTGTTGTAGCGGTAGACAAAGAGAGATTGCGGTGTGCTTGAGAAATACTGGGGGAATATTATCTAGACCCGAGCCCTTCGAAATATCTAAAGCACGAAGTTCATTGTATACGTCATCCTGAGCTACATGTATTTTACTGATGATGAGATCTGACATTGAGTTGGTATCGGGGATATTGTTTACATTAAGGTCGCTGGATAGTGTGGATTGCTCAAATACTGAGTGAAAAAAGTTCGAGAATAAGTTACATATTTTAATTGGGTCACTTTCGGAAGTATTCTTAAAAGTCATGCGGCTCGGGATATCTGCTTTTTTTTTACGGTGATTGACATAAGTCCAAAAGTACTTAACATTATCACGTATACTATCCTCTACTGCGGCTATATATTTTTTATAACATTTAGGTGATTCAATCTTAAATCTCTCTCTGAAAATGCGAAATTCTCTGTAGTCACAGTTATTTTGGTATTTTTTCCATTTGACCCAATATTTGTTTTTATTTTTAAAAAAGTGTATTAGTGAAGGTGAGAACCACACTGGGAAGTGGGAAGATTTAACTACTTTACTCGGTATATGTTTTTTTATTATTGAAAAAATTGTTTCATATAGGATTGACACCGCGCCTTCAACATTTTTTTGGTATAGAATACTGTTCCAGTCAACGCCCGCCAGCTCAGTATTCATTAACTCATAGTCTGCTTTATTGAAGTCATATTGCATACGGGGTTTGACCGGAACATATTTGATACCGCGGTTAATGGGCACCAAGACTTGAAAAGGGGGGTGGTGATCATCAGGGGGAACTAAACCTGCAGTGACTGGGGCTGCGCTACAATCATCGATATTAGTGAGAAATAGATCAAGGTATCGTCCACACCCGTTACTAAATTTGTTTATCTGTGTGCAATTAAGTAGTGACATAAAGTTAATTAAACATTTATTTGACAAACAGTAGTCGTTTCGTATAATTGGTTCCATGTGGGATCGATGTTCTCGCCATTCCATAGTAGGTAAGTTGTAATCTCCGACAATAATAAAATCGTTCACCTCGGTGTAACGTGTAACGTTATACAAAACTAAAGGTAAAGAATTACATGTTATTAAAAATCTATATCTTACAATACCTAACTAAAAATAACTGGAACAAATAAAACTAAAATTTAACTTAACAATATCCGAATAACCTTATGATGTATCTTACTTAACCAACCTTAATTATTATAGTACCCAACTTAATTAAGTGAATTTATAAAAAAAAATATAAATATTACTTCAACAAACAAACGTACGCGCAATAATATTTTTACTATATATATCACGAAACGGTCGCATGCGCCGGCCGCTGCTACCGAGGACACCCGAAGCCGCCCGAAGGTTTCCGAGCTCTCGCGGCGACCGCCGCGCCGCGCTGATTCAGCCGATAGCCTCTGGACGCACTGCCCGCGTCACTTATTCTCAGCGCTTCTCTTTGTTACGTCCGCTGCCGTGCGCACGTTAATTTAATTTCAAATATTTAAATATATGTGTGGTGTTTTATTCCCAAATTGGGAACCACCCTCCGGGTTGGCGAAACCGAGCCACCTGCTGAGCCTTGACCCGTGAACCGCGCACCATCACCTGCTGAGCCCTTGACTAGCCGTTGACAGCGCACCATCACCTGCCGCTGACGTTTGCCGGACACAACACAGCCGCCGTCACACCGCCACATCCCGTTGCCGTGCCACGCAACACCAAGGGGCGTTCGGGTATTCGGAGGACCTCGCCGCCACGGACAAACCACCTACCCTACCTAAGCGACTTACCCACGACCCGCTTCTTTGTAATAAACACAACCTTGAATTCTTAACTTTGTCTCATTTTCTTTGTTCCCGTGGTAGGTACCCTATTAGGGCTCACTTATTCACGTGACAAAATGGCGCCCATGTGTGTTTTTTAAATTAGGTAGTGGTTTGTCTGGATGGTGGTAAGATCTGTTTTTTTTTTAGCATTCTTGGTGATGGTGTGTGCATGTTCCAGATCTAGCGGTTTTAGTTTGTAAGGCTGATTATTTGTAATTGTGCAACATTTACCCACTATAATTATTTTTATTCCTTGACAATTGATAGATTTTTTTTTTTTTTTTTGGGTTTTAAAGCTAGACCGTTTAATAATTTAACTATATTCAAATTTACCTAGGGTTGCTAATTATAGCATCGTTATGTCTAGACCAATTAAATATTTGCAGCTTACAAAGCCTGAGCTTGCTTATGAAGTTAGGATTCGTGCTGAGGAGCCTAAAGAAAGGGTCGAGGAGTTAAGGCAGCAGATTTCGAAGCTTTCAGCTAAATTTTCAGCGGAGGAGATACTTGACTCTTGCTATGAGTTTGACGATGATATGGCTGGCGTTAAACATACTTTGGCAAAGGCCGCCTTGAATTTATCATCTCTTACAGAGAATCCACAGCAGAATAATTTGCTTGAGCGTACAAATACTTATCTGAACCATGTCTACCATAGGCTAAATAGAATTCCACAACCTGAGGAGGCGGCTCATTTAAACTTATGGCGAGACATTCAAACGTTGTACAATGAGCAATGGTCCAAGCTACAACAAATTAAGACAGGTTTAGGTATTTATGATAGCCACTCTTCTAACTCTGTTGCCGAGCCGTCAGCTTCTAATAGCGATTTCCCTAGTGATGCTGCAGCCGCGACTCCGGCACTTAATGATATTACCAAGCTGAATACTATGACGCAAAGTTTAAGGGTAACCTGCGATCGTGGCCTTAGTTCAGAGTTGTCAAGAATTAAATTTGATGGCAAGTCTTGCGTTAGATCTTTTATTACGCGTGTAGAGGAATTCCGGCTAGCCAAAGACGTATCGGAGTCAAAGATGCTCTCTCAAGCTACAGAGATCTTGACAGGAGACGCTTTGCACTGGTACCGCAGCATGAGGGAAGCCATTAATTCCTGGAGCGATCTCCTGGTTTTGCTTAGGGAGGATTTCGACATAGTGGACTACGATTATCGTATGCTTGCTGAAATTAGGAACCGTAGTCAGGGACCCTCAGAGAGTATAACTATTTATTTAGCTATAATGCACGGAATGTTTAGTAGGCTTACTAGGAAACTAGGCGAACAAGAGCAGCTGGAAATAGTATTGCACAATATCCGACCTTGTTACTCAAATGTTCTTGCAACCAGCCCTGGTTTGGCAACTTTATCTGAACTAAGGATATTGTGCAAAAACTACGAGCAAATAAAAGCGCGTTCGGACGATTTTACAGAGCCTCCCTCGATTGCAAATAACACACTTGCACCTGATTATGCTTACGCTAGGAAGGACACCAATAAACCAATTAATAAGCCAAATTTACCGAATCATCAACCACAGGCAAGTGGTAGTCACATGAGACAAGCGTTTCGGCCTAAGCCTAACTTTGCTAGACCCACTTACGTCTCAGCTGTAAAGAAAGACGATTATTGTTACCGCTGTCGCGTTAATACCCATAGTATGGGTCAATGTACTGCTGATCGTTCTATTTTTTGCTTCCGTTGTGGACTAAAGGAGTACCGTTACCCCGATTGCCCTAACTGCAACCCTAAGGACTCTCGGCCAAAAAACTAGGTGGCGAAAATTGTTGCAAACCGAAGTTTGATGCCTCGGAATGGAATGGTTGGTTAACAACGATTAAGAACTTTTTCAGTACTTACAAGGTAGCAACAATTTTCGATACAAAGCCCTCTAATGATCCCCGTCCTTATGTCAAGGTTACGATTGAGAATATTCCAGATTTGTCCATACATGGTTTGTTGGACTCTGGCTCAGTCGCAACCATCCTCGGAAATGACTCCTATTTATATTTCAAAAAATATGGCTTCAACTTGTTTACGAACGATAACATTACCGTCGTTGCAGCCGGTGGACAACGAATAGAATCCCTAGGCTATATGTTATTGCCACTAGTTTTTGAGAATGACAAACATATTTTGAAGGTTTACGTTGTTCCGGAAATCAACACTAACCTCATTCTAGGCATTGATTTCTGGAAGGAGTTTAAAGTATGTCCCAAAATATTAAGCAGTGTAAATTATATGCCCTTGACTGAACCTTGTTTATCTCAAATTGATGCCGAACAATCGGATCATTTGCGCTCTTATGTTAACCTAGATCACTCACAAAAGCTTATTGCTGACAATATTAGGGAACAATTTAAGGACATCTCTTTCGACAGTAGAGGCCTAGGTAGAACATCACTTATTACACACCGTATTGACACGGGGGATACGGAACCTATTAAACAAAGATACTATCGATTGTCTCCAGAGAAAAAACGAATCATTACTGAACAGGTAGACGAAATGTTGTCATTAGGTGTGATTTCTCCGTGTGAGAGTCCTTGGTCTTCTCCTGTGTTAGTAGTCGGTAAAAAAGACGGGAAGCCCAGGTTTTGTCTTGACAGCCGTAAGCTAAACTCCGTAACCAAGAAAGATGCATATAGTCTTCCTTATGTATCCGAGATTCTCGACAACTTAAAGAACGCTAAGTACCTATCAAGCCTTGACTTATCGAAGGCATTTTGGCAAATACCAATTCACGAAAGCGACAGAGAAAAAACCGCATTTTATGTTCCGGGCCGCGGTACATTTATGTTTAACGTAACAGCTTTTGGTCTCACAAATGCGCCTGCCACCCAGCAGCGGTTAGTTGATTCGTTATTTATGCCAGATCTAGAACTAAATGCTTTCTGTTACCTAGATGACATTATTGTGATTAGTGAAACTTTTGATGAACATGTATCCATCCTATTACGGGTAATGGAAAAACTTAAAAAAGCTAATTTAACAATAAATTTTGATAAATGTCACTTCTTTAGAGATACTTTGAAATACCTTGGATATGTTGTTGACTGCAATGGGCTTAGAACTGACCCGGATAAGGTCCAGGCCATTTACAATTACCCGGTACCAACTACAAGGAAGGAACTGAAACGTTTTCTCGGTACGGCTTCCTGGTATAGGCGTTTCATTCCTAACTTTAGCACCATAGCAGGGCCACTTAATAAACTGACATCGACTAAGAACAAGGCATCATCTTTTACGTGGACTCCTGATGCTGATAGTGCTTTCCTCAAACTTAAATCTTGCTTGGTTCAGGCACCAGTTTTAGCTTGCCCGAACTTTGAACTGCCATTTGAAGTTCACACTGACGCGAGCGATTACGGAATCGGAGCTATGCTCTCGCAGATCGTAGACGGTGTTGAACATCCAGTGGCATTCATGAGCAAATCGCTGACTGGCCCTGAACGTAATTACAGCGTAACAGAGAGGGAAGCATTTGCCGTCTTAACTGCGTTGGAGCACTGGAGATGCTATCTTGAAAATGGTCAACAATTTACAGTCTATACGGATCACTCTGCACTCAAGTGGTTTCTGACATTGACCAATCCTACGGGCCGTTTAGCTAGGTGGGGAGTAAGGTTATCCGCATTTGATTTCATTATCAAACATCGTAAAGGAAAGGACAACGTTATACCGGATAGTCTTTCTAGGTGCGTTCCAGTCGCAGATATATCACCCAATACCCCACCAGCTACGTCTGATTCCTGGTACCTAAACATTTTTAATGGCTGCTTAAATTCTCCAACCAGCTTTCCAAATTATATCGTACAAAATAACAAACTTTACAGGCACATGAAAAATAAAAATGTTTTAACGTCAGAGTTCAGTTGGAAAGAGGTTATTAACATAGAGAATCGATCGCAAACTCTCGCTATATGTCATTCGGAACCAATGTCAGGACATTTTGGTGTATTCAAAACTTACAAGCGGCTTGCTCTCAAATACTATTGGCCCAAAATGTACGGTGATGTAGTCAAATTTGTCTCAAAGTGTGAAAATTGCCTAGCTCATAAAGCTCCCACACATGGCACATTAGGTAAGATGGGAAGACCGAAAGACTGCAGTAGACCATTTCAAGTACTATCTATCGATCTAGTGGGACCCTTGCCCAGCAGTAGGAAGCAACACGCTTACATCTTCGTGGTAACTTGCTGTTTCTCGAAGTATTGTCTTGTCTTTCCTTTGCGTCGTGCCACGGCCGATGCTATCACTAAAATTTTAGAGGATAACGTATTCCTAGTACACGGTATACCTCAAACAATTATCTTAGATAATGGATGTCAGTTCGTTAGTCACGAGATGAACAATTTGTTCACAAAATATAGGGTTCCTAAGGTTCACTTTACCCCAAAATACACACCTCAAGTAAATACCGTCGAAAGATATAACAAAACGATTGTAACAGCTTTATCAGCTTTTATAGACGAGGATCAAAGAAACTGGGATGTGAACCTTACGAAAATTCAATTCGCGATTAACAACTCCGTTAACGAAGTAACCGGATATACTCCAGCATTCCTAGTCCATGGCCGAGAACTAGTTACATGCGGGTCTCATTACACAGATAATGATATCCCAAATGAAATAGTTTTTATGCCACGAGATGTATACGCAGAAAATTTAGGATACTTGTCTGGCGTGTTTGACAATGTCCAAGCAGCTCTTTGGCAAAGTCATAAAAAGAACTCTCAACGCTATAATACCCGGAGAAAGGAAGTCGAGTTTAACATTGGGGATGTTGTTTGGAAACGCTGTTATTTTCAAAGCGACAAAGGTGCTCATTTTAGCAAAAAGCTAGCACCCAAGTATCAAAAATGCCGTGTTAAAGAGAAACGCTCACCTTTAGTTTATGTTGTCGAAGATATGGCAGGCCGTGACCTAGGAGCTTGGCATGTCAAAGATTTTAAACTATGGAACAGTGCAAACGTCTCATAAATGCTTTAATTATATCTAAGTAATCGTTACTTAGGTGTATCCATTTTTTTCCCCCTTTTAAGTTTTGAGCGAACGTCTCTGGTTAGTCGGATTCACATATATTTGCTCCATGCTTTACCGGTGTTGTACGTAGATCTTCCTCGTGGCATTTTTATAAGCCTTCACCTGAGTCTTTTCTCCCTCGAACGAAAGGCTCAAATCGTAGCGGATGGTGACTTCGAATTCTAAAATCCTTGATTACTTCCTTTACCTTTAGACCACCACAAGTTTTGTACATGGACGCGTGTTACACCAAATTTGTACTTGCCTCAATAGTTTTGCTGCTTGAGCATCACATTACTAAATTTATGTGATTCTCTGTATGAAATTAGTTTGTTTACATAATCTATTAGAGTACAATGTTAACAAACCAACATGAATGATAGTCAGTGTGGAAGATGAAGAATAGATGATGAAAAATATTTTAGAGTAGCGCAAAATATGTAGCTCCGCTAAAAGGATTTTTCCCCACGGAAAAATCCTTCTTCTAGGAGACGGTGTACTGTAACGTGTAACGTTATACAAAACTAAAGGTAAAGAATTACATGTTATTAAAAATCTATATCTTACAATACCTAACTAAAAATAACTGGAACAAATAAAACTAAAATTTAACTTAACAATATCCGAATAACCTTATGATGTATCTTACTTAACCAACCTTAATTATTATAGTACCCAACTTAATTAAGTGAATTTATAAAAAAAAATATAAATATTACTTCAACAAACAAACGTACGCGCAATAATATTTTTACTATATATATCACGAAACGGTCGCATGCGCCGGCCGCTGCTACCGAGGACACCCGAAGCCGCCCGAAGGTTTCCGAGCTCTCGCGGCGACCGCCGCGCCGCGCTGATTCAGCCGATAGCCTCTGGACGCACTGCCCGCGTCACTTATTCTCAGCGCTTCTCTTTGTTACGTCCGCTGCCGTGCGCACGTTAATTTAATTTCAAATATTTAAATATATGTGTGGTGTTTTATTCCCAAATTGGGAACCACCCTCCGGGTTGGCGAAACCGAGCCACCTGCTGAGCCTTGACCCGTGAACCGCGCACCATCACCTGCTGAGCCCTTGACTAGCCGTTGACAGCGCACCATCACCTGCCGCTGACGTTTGCCGGACACAACACAGCCGCCGTCACACCGCCACATCCCGTTGCCGTGCCACGCAACACCAAGGGGCGTTCGGGTATTCGGAGGACCTCGCCGCCACGGACAAACCACCTACCCTACCTAAGCGACTTACCCACGACCCGCTTCTTTGTAATAAACACAACCTTGAATTCTTAACTTTGTCTCATTTTCTTTGTTCCCGTGGTAGGTACCCTATTAGGGCTCACTTATTCACGTGACATCGGGTGATTGAAGCATGAAGGTTACATAACTAAAATATGAGTCATAAATATCTGGATTTACACTAGGAGGTATATACGTCGCGGCTATAACGCAGCAGTAGTCGCGCGAGCGCAGCTCGATGAACAGGCAGTCCACGAGGGGCGAAGGCAGCGGGGGCGCGGGACTAGCGGCGCCGCGCGGCGCGGCGGCCAGCTCGCGCCGCACCGCCACCAGCGCGCCGCCGCCGTCCCGCCGCCCGCTGCCCGCCCGGTCCCGGTCACATCTAAATACTCGATACCGAGAATCTATGTATTCGTTATCACCAATACCATCGTACAACCATGTCTCTGTCAAAATAATAACATCGTAGTTATTACACATTATATTCATGTACAGAGTGTGCAACTTTGTTCTGAGACCCCGACAATTCTGATAATAAATAGATATTTGATGTTTAGCCATACTATATAACAATGAGGTAATAATCCATATTACTATCAGTTGTATTATGAAAAACAATCGGGTTCAAAGAAGAAATGATACTCGTAACTAATACGTTCATATTCAACTGTGCACGCAGGGAAACCATATAACTATCTATACAAAACGGTTCGCTATCAGCATGATAACAGACTCGCAGTACTGAGTTCATTATACTTATGATTGTATACCTATAACTGTTTTGACGCGCCGTATATAAGAAATTATTTAGATAACTGCCTTTACAATACAAATGCCATATTAGTGAGGGTGTTTTTAATACATTTTCTTTTGCTTGATAGTTACACTCGTACATATTTATGCAATCAGGATGTACGCAACGAAACAATAAACACTTATGTAAACTTCGTAACAATTTCTTGAACCGTGCGAATGGCAATAATAGGTGACGTGTCCGATTTGCGGGCCAGAATTGTGCCGTGCTTGACCCACACATATTTATACTCCTTAGTTTTGGCAGTTTCGCGGCACTGTCGAAATAATAGCTTATTCTTAAGCGTTAGCTTATCTTATCTCAAGTAACATTTAATAATAATAATAATAATAAGGCAAGGCAAGGCTACGTCGATATCCCTATGTGCAGATACCAGGCATGTATCGTCAGCGTATTGCAGAAAATATAATAAATATCTATGAATAATAATAATAATGATTTATTTGTTAACATTTTACAATAAACGTCTTACAGAAACAGTATACAAAAACTAATAGTACAAGTTTATCCGTACACTGTTGATTCGAAGCGCTTCTTAATTATTTTAACAAACTGCGAACATAATTATGTTGGTAACCTAATATTAGTGCATGCAAAGCGGCCGCGCCGCGCGACCGGCGGGTGCAGAGGCGCGAGCGCCCAGAACCGGTTACAACTTAACTACAGGATGCACCTGTTTAAAATATAAATAAACAATAAAAACCTTAAATTATATATCTGATCTATACTAAGTTTACATTTAGTGAAGTTGTCTTTACAATTAATGAGAATCTAAACTGGCCAAAAAGTACTGTTTTAATTTTCGTTTTATATTATTTTCCTTTAAACTCACCCGCAGGGCTCTCGGCAACTCATTGATTAGAATAGGAACCTTATGATCCAAACGCAAAGACCCGTACATATTATTGTACCGCGGAAAGCAGAGCTCCTCCCTTTGCGCACGACGCGTATTGCTGTCATTTGTGTAAACTTTTTTAACTACATTGTCATTATAATAATTCTCGACCAATAGTAAATATTTAACTTGTTCGTGTATTGGTAGGACCTTACAATAATTGAATAAATCTCTGCAGTTATTTCTGTATTTTGCCCGAATTTTTATAGGAACAATGTTTTTAAGCACCCTCAATTGTAACTCGTATATCCTATTTAGGTGAGACTTACACGTAAGTCCGTAACTACTTAATCCGAATGATACAATTGAATCACCGAGAGATCTATACAATAATAACAATATTTTGTATGGTACCTTACTCCTCATTATACAAAACTTGGATAATATCGCCCTAAGCTTGTTACAAACGACTTCTATTATGCTCTGTCCATTTCATGCGATCATCTATCACCAGTCCTAGATATTTGTGCTTGTCAACAATTTGTATAGAAGGACATGTGCACGTCAGTGAACGGCTGCTGTCTACGGAATGTAGACAGGCGTGCGCATGCCCGATCAGATGGAGTTCTTTAGAGCTTCTGTTTTGGCTGGAACTCACATACAAAAGCTTGGTTTTAGAATTGTTGAAAACCAAACCGGCGTCGTGAGACCACTTCATTAGATTGGTGAAATCATGTTGCAAGTGCTGCAAGGCTACGTCGATATCCCTATGTGCAGATACCAGGCATGTATCGTCAGCGTATTGGAAAATACTACATTCATCGACGACACATACCACACTATTTACATAAGAGATATAGTGGAGCGGTCCGACTACCGAGCCTTGCGCTGTGCCCTCACCGACCAAAACCTGATCACTTAGAGCACTTCCAACCTTCACGAAATAAGAGCGATTTTTGAGGTAGTCTTGACACCACTTTGATAAAGGTCCTCTAATACCGCACTCTTCGAGCCTCTCTATGAGTATATCGTGTCGTAATGTGTCATTTCTTTCGGGCCTATGTTGTACAAAATACCTTTAGGTTCTATAAGGGTCGTAAAAAGGTTAATGCTTTACTATCTGGTCATATTAAGTACTAAGAATGATTAATAGTTCCAAAAACTAATAGTCTATAATAACAACCTTGGAGCCGCTAACAATAGGTTAAATTCACTTTATTTTGACTTGTGTTTCAAGAGAATATAGTCCTAGGATCTTATAGTTGTCGTAAACTACTGATTAAGTTCTGGACAGGCTAGTATTATGCTAAAGTGAGATCTAAAGGTTTAATTTTTAACTTGGATATAACCTTAAAGTTATCGAATGTTGAAATCGCATATTAGTAATTTCTAAAACCTACTTTAAACTTTTAGGCTTTATTAGAGTTGTCTTGGCAAACAAATTAGGACTCCGTGGTGAAAACCCAAACTAAAAGCTATTGTTTATGAGCCGCCGGAACCCAGACTGCTCGCGAAAAGATTTCCTAACAGCTTTGATAAAAAAAAACTATTGAAATGTACTGTATTTTAATAGCTTCTGGTTGAAAGAAATAGTGCCTAAGCAGGTCGGAAGTGGCAGGGAGTGATATGCAAAATTTAAAGTATAAAAAAACGGTTTTAAGACTTTTAAGTTAGTGGTAGCGAGAAGCCCAAATTTGAGTTTTGTTATTACATTTGTTAGGTACGTTAAGATGTGAAAAGTTATATAACAGTAAAATAATTAAATGAGAGTAAAAGTGAGTGGAAGGGTCGGAAGAGGCCGCCCTAGACGTACTTTTTCGAATTAAATCGGAGAAATACTGGAAAAGGGACGAATCTTAAGTACCCGAAACCGACGTGCGTGCATGACTCGATGTATGAATGTGGAAGAAGCGAAAGACATTTGTCAGGATCGTAGCAGGTGGAAAGAAGTCGTCTCTGCCTACCCCTATGGGAAACAGGTGTGATTTTATGTATGTATGTATGTATAATTAAATGAATTTCTATCAAAATTAAATATGGAAATTATAAACATTTAAAAACAATTACATATTTAAATTATATAAAATAAATGTTGAATACGCAGCAGAAGGCATGATTAAAGTCCTTTAAGCATATGTTAAAGCTTTAGAGGCATCCTCAAAACGTCTCAGCGACTTCAAAGCAGTTGTCTTGTAAGATGGAGCGACACAGGGTGATATAAAAAAATCGGATTGGAAATTTTAGACGAGGGAATTTTAGAGAGAGTTTCTTACGAATAATTAATACATCCGCGACCGTCAGGTCGCAAATCTATTAGAGCCCTTACAATTATAAAATATGTGGCCCATCTTGACCTAGGGTCGTATGGATTTAAATTGTTTGTTAGTCGTATAGCCCGAAATCATTAATTCCTTGTAGCTATTCACCTTTTCGCGTTTTGCCGCGAATTTTGTTGAAGCATGTAATACCTATCGTTGGTATTCTGTTACTCGCATATATTTTTAATCGCGTTTTACAGCAATACCATATTTTCTTGTAGCATGGATTATCGATCGCCTATTAGGCAGGCGCTAATATTTTTAGTCGCATTTACGTCGGTCGCTTATATTGTTGTAGTATAGTATTAATCGTATTTTATATTAATCACCTTTAATACTAATCGCAATTGACCTCTACAAAATAATTGTCTATGATCGTGTTAGTCACTTTTAGAGCAGCCTCTAGCTGTTTTTTTAGTACTCTTTTTGTCGAATCGTCATCAATTCTGCAACTTGAAAGCAACTAATTATACACAGAGGTTATTTTCGCGCTTTGCAGATCTTAAACTACTCCTGGATAACCTTAAAGCTGCGAAAATAGCCTTGTCATTTTAAGTAGCTCTTCGAGATTACCTTTATCTCATATTTAGGCAAACATTAGGAGCTTTTAGCTGTTACATTTCTGAAAAGGTTAATTTGAATGCTTTCTAGTAATTTCCTAACGCCCGCCATATGTTTTCAATGAAATAATAAAAAAAAAACAACACAAAATGCAATATTTAATTTCAATAAGTGAAAATTAAGTATTGTGTGCTATCATTATTTCAAAATACTATTTTTATATGAATACCTAGAAGTTTTATTTCTAATGCGATTTACCACCAACCTCCTAATTTAATATTTATTTCATTAAAATATAAAACAAATAAAACTTGCGAAAGGCCGGTCTCGTATACAGTACTATTAAGTGCTATTTGTACTGTTTTTTTAGTTTTCCTGACATCACTAAGCCATTTATAATTTATGTGAATCCCTACAACTTTACTTGGCCATTTTGAAACTCGATATGTCAGGAAATGTCTCCATTGTTAATAAGTATCCACTATTGCTGTCACAGTGTAATGAAATCTTACACTGAATCATTCTAAAACCCCAACAGTCCTGGAAAGGCACTTATTTATGTATATCAAAAAGGTTTTAAGTTGTTACAGAGTTACCTACATCAAAAACTAATTTAGAACTTAGGTCATACTAACGTTAAATTAAGGTTGTGAAGGTTATATTTGGGTTCTGTGAAAGTAGTTCGAAAGGTTCTGGATTTGAGCTATAGGTTTTGCTGCAGCTCTTAGAAAGTTTCTAAATCGTGGGCCCTTTTAGCACTCAGGTGGTTAATATAAGGTTAATATAACGTTATTGAGACTATTAAGACTTACGAGCAGATTTCCATACAAAGTTCCTAGAAACTTTTCAAAGCCTTCTTTTACTCAAAATGTTACTTGGGATGTCTAAGCCTCTAGGCCAAAAATAATTATAGTCACAATATAATTTTATTCAATGGGTTGGATATAATTATTCCCGCAAACAGTAATTTTTTACGTACCAACTTAATCTGATTTGACAGTCAAACTCGTGTACTATTTTTTACGAGTACATGATTTTATGAGCGTTTGACATTCTGAGAGGTTTAAATATATGTTGTTAACTTAAACAACTTCCTTATCTAAATTCCTAAGTAAAAATAACGAAAAAAATTGTACAGATGTATTGGCACCCAGAGATGGTAAATATGGCAAATCACTAAAACCATGATCATAAGTTAATTTTTTTTCGGGAACGGCGAACTGTGCAGATATTTATCATAATCTGTGTAGCTCTTATGTGATTAAAAGACAAACATTTAAGGACATAAACATCATTGCACAAACTTACATATTTATATTGGTAGAATACCTTGCTCTTACTATAAATACAATACACATTTATCTTCCTTCTGCCTAGTGCCAGTTTTAGCACTTGTAGTTCCCTGGGCGAGATTTACAGTGCGCTCTGGTATTCGCAGTCATACAGAGAAAAGACTAGAGATAGAATGAAATAACCAGCTGCAAGGGCCCCTTTATATCTAGCGCCCTGGGAGGTCGCCCTAGCGCGCCCTAACCTAACACCGCTACTGAAATTTTCTTCTTCATCCTTGTAAGTGAAAAATATTATGCAGGCTAGCTCCCATGTGTTACATGGAACTATGACTTTTGTATTGAACAATATACGTCATAGCTTAATATTATAAAATGCAAAGTCCAATGAAACAACTGGGTCCCACCCATTATGTATTCATCAGAGCTACAAACTGAGCTGCTTGTGCTATTAATAAACAAACAAATCCTGTTTACACCACATTTTATGTTGTGCAAAGCAGTGTACAAAGCACAAAGGAATTTACACATCATTTTTATTTATTCATACTTACAGCAGTTGGAAGACTTGGTAAGGGGAAGAGCTGATGTGCAGATTCTTTCAGTTGTGCTGATTCAGAAAGTGCCAGCAGTAAAGTTAAGACAGATGCACGCTGCTTAAATACCATCTGAAAAGTATTTGTTAGCTTTAACACTTTCAGGTTTCAGACTACAAATGCAAATGCGGAAGCAGAACTTGCAACCTTCCCCAACAACGGCATTCTGGTGGTATACAGAAAAGCGCGACAAAAAGAGAAAGAAAGGAGTAAACCTAAAATAGCATCATTATATATTTTTTATAATAAGGAAAATACATTCCTCGAAACTTGTCACAATTATGTTTTATTTATTTATTTATACACAACCATACAACCTTATGGTTGACATAGTTTACTCTTTTACAATACTAGCTTATACAATTGTGAGGGTTCTTTCTGATTGAATACTTTATAAACAACAAAGGCTCTTAGGGTGCAGCTCCACTCAGGCGGAGATGAGCAGAGCTGAACAGGGCTGTGCCAATATTAACCAATAAAAGGTGTGTGCGGTCAGTGGAGCGCACCCATAATGTTAGTTATTTAACTGTTTGGGTGACAAATAAAAAATATACTTTCTAATTTTCAGTCTCTTTGTGTTTGTATTTTGAAAGCCCCAAAATAAAATGAAAAATCATTGGATTCATAAAAATAACAATTACTGAATCTGTCCATAGAAAGAGTTAATATGGTTACATTTTGACCTTAACTACACACTAGGCTTGTGTATAAAGGGTAAACCTATTTATTGTCTCTTTACATTCTCAATCTTGAATCTGATCGATTGTTCCCTAGGGAATAAATACTACTTTCCTATCTAACTATTCAATCAGATAGGACGTTGAAAAAGTAAAGGGATGCTATGTAATTATTATTCTATTATTAAAACTTACAAATTGTTTTAATTTGGAATAGCATTCGTCAAACTTCTCTGCATCTTTGGTGGACACACTTGAGAGTCGTGAGTGTATTTTAGCACACAGCTGTCGCTCGTCTCGTACTGAGCGTATCTTCTTACCAGTCGGCGATAAATATGTGACTGCCAATTCATGAGCAGCATCTTTAAACACAATAACAAACAATGATTAGCCCTTTACAATGTAAACAATATTTCAGGTTATTTCATATTACAATTCAACATTTATAACATTATGGATCTGTTTTATGCCGCATTGTGTCATAAAAATAAAACCATACTCCAATGGACATTACAACCTAATAATATGATACAGTAACAGGGTTTTCAATTACAAATAAAGGAAATTTTCCTTTTTTATGTCCATCCACCCAGTACAGGGCCAGATTAACTATATCGGGGCCCATAGGCAAAGCAAGTCTGGGGAAGGGGGACTTGCTTCCTAAAATACATTTTTTCACGTGTGCAGGGCCTGGCCCCTAGGTCATGCAAGGCCCCTAGCCTACAAGATGAATGGTTGTTTAAGCTGTTTCTTACATTAACGATTAATAGCTTAATTAAAATGTTACCAGGAATATTCACATCACATCTTAGATATTATTCTAAGCTAATACAGTTAAAGAAACAGATATAGTATAGATTCATTTACCATTGTTACTGCTTTGAAATAATGATATTAGACCTCTGAAATACTCCTGGATACTATTCATAGGGGATTTGTCGTATATTATTACCTAAAGAATAGAAATCGTACTACAAAACACAAATACTCCAAAGTTTTTAGATCTTGTTGACAGTTATAAGACAATTTTGAAAATGGAATCTTACCTGGGTCTGACGATAAACCCACGCACAATTTTCGCAGTTGTTCAGTAATGCTATTGGGTAGATCCATTATTAACCATGAGAATTTCCAAAGGCGATTCAGTCATATACAAGAACAACTGAGTTTATCACAATTCACTTGTTATTTGAAACATTTTGATCGAAATTATTACTCTTACCACAGAGTAACTGTTGCTACACCACAGATTATTAAGGTATTGCTACACATGCTTTGCTATATTATTTTAACGTTCGATTGTCAAATGTTAATAGCCTGTTGGCCAATATAACCATATTAGCTAGAGACAGATTTTTTATCTGGATCAGTGTATTAATTAATAACGGCGATGTTCAGAATGAATTTGGCAATATTTCTTAAAATCGGTACATTTCAATTTGGTTCTTAGTACGTTTATTTATAGTGTCTGATCGTAAACAGATACTTTTTAGTTATTTTTTAAAAGATTTAAATAGATCATATATGTTGCCACTTTATACCAATGCACATTTAAAATCTTAGAACTGTAGCCTACTGACTTTAGAAATACCTTAATAATCTGTGCTACTGACCTGACTACGTTAGTATCCCCTTAGTAGTCTGTGTGACATACCTTGTAATCTGTGGTGCAACTTGTCTGTGTCAATGTCAAAGGCACGTTTTGGTTTAATTTAATTTTGCGTGGATTGGATTGAAACTCAGTAAGCGCATATATTAAAACATTCACATTTTATAGTTAATGTATAAACATTTATAGTAATTTCATACTATAACCCGTAGGGTTAACTAGTAGGGGAAACTAGCTTTTGTTAATTAAACATGGAGGATGAGGATAAAAGTCGTAAATTTAAAAGTTTAAAGGATAAGATTTCAAAAACAACTTTAAAAGCTATCAAAAGCATGGGGTTTCAGCATATGACCGCAATACAAGCTGATGTTCTGCCTAAAGCTCTCGATGGAAGTGATGTAGTGGCTACGGCAAAGACAGGGTCAGGGAAAACATTGGCGTTCTTAATTCCTTTGGTTGAAGCTGTTAGTAAACAAATAGTCCACAACGAACCACAAGGTGAGCGGGTGTTCCTCGGAATCCCCAATAACGTTTGTCCTAACACATTGTTTGTTCGAATTATCATTTGTCCTCAATTGATTTTCAGCTGAGTGAGACAACTTTTTAAGTTCTCCAAAATACCTGCGGTTAGGTTAGGGTTGTATTATGAACACTAAGATGATTTAAAATTCAGCTGGAAATGGCTTTAGGATAAACGAAAATTTGGATTAATGATGCATTAGGAGAAATGACGATTAGGGATTCCACAGGGGAACGAGGTGACCAAAACATGTTTCTGAAGTCTTCTATTAACCAGAAGCTATATAAGTTATAATGAATTGTTATTCAATTTGTAGGCACACAATGTATTGTTATATCACCTACAAGAGAACTAGCATCACAAACATACACGGTCCTACAAGATTTGTTATCATTTCACAACACCATCACATCCACTTTAATAATCGGAGGAGAGAGTAGACAGAAACAGAGTGCCAAATTGTCTACAGGCAAGTTTTTTTAAGTATTTATAATGAGAACTTTTGTGTTAAAACATTGATCTCGAATTGTTATTTTGACTTTTACAGGAGTTCACATAGTTGTTGCCACACCAGGCAGGTTGTTTGATCATATGCGCTCAAAAGAGTTTGAATATTCACATGTGACCTGCTTAGTTTTGGATGAAGCTGATAAAATTTTTCAATATGGGTTTGAAGAAGATTTGAAACAAATTATCCATAGACTACCAAGTGAGTGATAAAATATCTTATGTACAAAAGTGTATTTGGATATATTTAGCATATTCATGTTTTTATTTTTTAGAGAAAAGGCAAACAATGTTGTTTAGTGCAACAGAAGCAGAAACTACACAAGCCTTGATCAAATCAGCTATGAAAGATAATGTCGTCTCTATAAATACCAGTGAAGACAATCTTAGAGCAACTGTAGAGGGCTTAAAACAAGGGTAAAGATTGTTAATAAATTTTTGCTTTGCTCTTGTGACTTTGGTGTGTATTTCAAGTATACCAACATGGTTTTTGAACTGTTGAACTGGTTACCTTTTCCCTTAAATTGGTAAAGTATCTAATAATACACAAACTACAATGTTAACTATTTTATATTTTTTATGCTGATTTCAAATGAATCGAAATGGGGTTTGATTTTTTTATTTTTGTCAATTTATGGGTTACCAGGATAGGATAGTGTTTAAACACAGTAATAATGGGTATTTGTTATGTTACAGTTATGCAATATGTGAGACAGAATACAGATTATGGTGGCTCCATAAATTATTGAAAAAAATAGCGAACTTCAAAGTAATGGTGTTTTTCTCTAGTTGTAAATCAGTGGTATTTCACCATGAATTCTTCAGTAAATACTGCAATGCTGCAGTATTGTGTATTCATGTAGGTATTAATTTTTTATTTTTAATCATTTGTTTTCTTTTGGGCTATTTTATATAACCTAATCTTGAATATTTTCAGGGAAAAATGAATCAAGTAGATAGAACTGCAACTATTACAAATTTCTATGATGCAGAGAAGGTAGCATTGTTTTGCACAGACTTAGCAGCCAGAGGTTTGGATATACCTGCTGTTGATTGGATAGTGCAGTTTGATCCACCATCAGACACCAATGTAAGTTAGTTTAATGTAGGTATATAAGGGGATGATAGTCTAGAAACAGGGCTCTTTTTTTTTGCAAGTTTTTAAATATTTCTTACGGTAAATAACCTACCACTGTTTCCATACAGTATTCCATTCCTAATTTTTAACTAGGTATTATCCCTACCCTTGACTACCAAACTTAACCCAACATTCCAAAGCATTTAAATAAAAATGTATGCACAGGAATATATCCATAGAGTTGGAAGAACTGCCAGAGGAATAGGAGCAGCCGGGAATGCAGTTTTACTGGTACGACCAGAGGAAAAGGAATTCATAGACTATTTGAAGGAGGCCAAAATATTTCTAGATAAGTTTGAGGCATGGAATCGCTATTACAACTTACAACCAAAGGCAAGTAGTACTCTACTATTTTTAAGTGAGTGTGAGCTGCGGTGTTATTCTGTTAAAAACACAACAAACAAACACTTTTGAGAGAAACCTCTATAAGCATGACTTTAATCAGCACCCTTTCAAAAACCCAAATCCATTATTCATATAAATTAAAAAATCCTGGTGTCAATTGATAACTATTAATAATTATTTTGTTATTAATAATATGTTTAGCTAGATGAAGCATTCAAAAGTCCTGGGTTCCACAAGTTAGCTGTGGATGCTTTAGAAGGTTACATCCGAGCATTTGAAGTCAGAAAACTGAAACACGTTTTTAACCTGTTGACTTTGGATCTAAATGCTGCTGCAAGGTCTTTTGGGTTAAAAGAGAAACCTGATGTAGATATTCGTAAGTATTGAGCCCAGTACCATTTAAACTTCCCCGCGAAATAATTTAAATTTGAAAGTAACCGCCAAAATTCACGCCCTTAAGTCGATGGGCTTGCAACCTGTCACTTATACACTGGTAATCATCTTAGCCTAATTGTGAAAAATGTGATTACAGAATTATCAACAAGTTTTTAGTTGTTGGTAATTCTGTAGCTCTGCCTACCCCACTCTGGGAACGAAGGCGTGAGTTTATGTATGTATGTATGTGCATATTGGGCGCGGTTTTTTTCACATAACTTTTTTGTTCATAATCATTCTGTTTTCATAAAATTGTTATTCATAATTTTTACTATCTCTGGAACCGTAAACTTTGCAGATGTTCTTAAATATTCAACGTAGATAAGACTAGGTTAGGTTAGGTTTTATTTATTAAAATCCTGAAACGGTTATAGTTATTGAATAAAATGCGTTATGACTTCCGATGATTATAACTTCCAACTCGTTATGAATAAAAATAATTATGAGAGTCAACATGGACCCGTGCATATTGCTATTCATCATTTTTTTTACAGGTGTAGGCTTTAGCAAAAAGCACAGGCCAAGGAAAAGAAAAGCGGCACTGTTAGCAGCTGAAAAATCGATGAATTCCAAACAACTTAAATCATGATCACTACTGCTTCCTGATGCCAAGCACACATAAAGCCTTGTATACTTAAGTAAAGTATTTTCTGATACAAAATAACACCTACTTTGAAAATAAATAAAATAAATGTTACGCATGGAATCTGATCATGACGCTCATTTTCAAAATACCAGAATTTTTAGAATTTGCAAAGTATTTCTGTTCTAAAAAACAATTGCAGAGTTGAAGAGGCAGAGTCAAATGCAACGTATGTATTCTTGGATTTGCAAAGTAGCTTATACTTGGATTTGCAAAGTAGATTTGGAAAGTGCAGAGTGCAAAGTGGCAGATTTACTTTCTGGAACAGGCCCCAGGTTCACTGGATGGATGGATGGATGGATGGATGGAGATTCACTATATACTGGAAATCTAAAACTAAAAATTTAATATTCAGGTATGGTTGTTATTTTTACCTAATATTTATTATAATCTGGTGTTGTAGGAATCTGGTATTTTGAAATTCAGGGATAAGATAATCATAAGTTCATGACATGTAGTATTGGTGTCCCTTAGTTGCCACGCGCCACTCTAGTTTTAACCTTCAGGCAAAATAATCCGTGCTGTAATACAAAAAAGGTTCATGTGGTGAAAATAAAGAATATATTTTATATTGTATTCTAAAGTGCCTTGACCGCTCAAATTAGAATCGGATTAACAATATTTTTATAGGTATACGAGTATATTGGCGTTGGAGTAGTTAATTTCGACTGTAGATCATTGTTTAGTTTCGTATTCTAGGAATATGTATCTTACTACTCGTTGTGGGATTTAGCTCTTTGCAAAACGTAATGTTAATAGTTTTAGTTAAGTATGATGTAAATAATGTATACATAAGTTTTAATAAATGTATATTATTTATTGTATAGATTTCTTCTTAATTTAAAATTATGTTAGGCTTTAAATAATTTATCCTGACTAGATATTCTATATTGGAGATTACGTACAAATCTATGATGTCGAGTTGAGAAAATAACTCTTACATCAATTAGAAAGTGATAAACAAATTAGAGTTATTTAGGAACTTTGCATATTTATGAAATACTTTTAAACTGGGGGAGCACGCTTGAAACATGCGAGGTACGTACAGGTTAGGATAGCCCTCAGGGTTCCTAAAATGTTTTTTTACGTGCCGATCGGACTATCCACTTTTTCATATTTTACAAATATCAGGGTGACCAAACGGAATTTGAACTGCTAACAAGCTCCAGAGAAGTTTCGAATGTCAATTATTCAAAGGTAGAATACAACAAAATTGTTTCTAGATTGGCAACGGTCTTTCCTGACGGGAACCCCCCTGGCATCTAGTTAGAAGATTGGACACCCTTTTTATAATTAACTTCTGTCCTTCCCCTAATCAGCTATGCTCAGCCCCAACACAACTTCCTACCACCGCACCCTACACTTGTACCTACTTGGAACCAATTCCCACATCTTGCGTCTTTGTAGCACGCCACCAAGAGTCATAATTATACAAACAGCGTAGTAGATACGAGATACAATTGTAATTCTGTCATACAGCCATCTCCTGATGTAGATGTTTCCTTCGCCTCGAGTAGAGATTTCTATTTTGGCAGGACATTCATTTCGTAAATGCTATTCTTGGATAGTTTCTCGTAACAGTCCTCGTGGTTATGTTGGTGGTTGATAGCGTATATCATAGTGTCTATCGTTTCAACAGTTGCTGGGCATCTATTAAGAGAGAAGTACTGCACGCATCTCCACGAAGTTTTACCATGAGTCGTAGAATGTTTTGTATACACAAAGTTCATATGCACTAATTGTTTATGTCCTTTTCTACTGTAAATGTATTTGTACCGCGCCGGTAACTGCTGGTTTTCGCAGGATTCGTTGACGACTAAGGAGAGAGCACCTGTAACGGAAATAAAAATACACTTAGATTAGTCATTGAATGCCTAATATTTAATAAATGAATATTATCAGGGGACAATCACACACAAATTGACTTGTCCCAAACAAAGCTCTAGGTTTGTAGGTATACTATGGAAACATGTACCTGTAACAGATGTCATTTGGAAAATTTACTGATGCTGCTAATTCAAATTAACTGTGGGTTCTAGGCAACGATAAACATACTTAAATACAAAAAAGCACACAACTCAAAAACAAATACCCATACTCATCACTGAAATATTTGCCCTGACCAGGAATCAAGCCGGAGACTGCTAGCTTCTAATGCAGGGCCAATACCAACTAGGCTAACTGCATCGAATGAAGGGTGTAAGCAAATTCAGCTTTCAGCTTGAGAAATCATAGACCTGTTTTCTTTCATATTTTTATTAAAAAATTGGGTAGAAAAATACATTCGCATAATATCAAAACCACACAAAATACAAAACCACACACAAAAATACTCTTACATTACGCGAACTGAGCCAGCTCCACTAGTTCTATAAAAATTAAATGTCAAATTTTGTTTACTGGTCAAGCCAAAGCTATCAAATATTAGGAATGTGAAACTAAATGCAGTCACAAAAGCAAACAAATCATTGCTCTACAAAGAGATCATAGAATTAAAAAAGCAGGTTCTCACTTGTTCTATCTCCATATACCTTATGTATTCCCTATAGGATATATCCTATGGGGAGTCTAGTTTTTGCAGGAATTCTATTGGCTTCCTATCTGTGAAACTGTGCGCTAGAACACACTGAACTATTTAACAGATTCTATTAGAAAGAACAAATGATAACCTATCTTAAGATTATAAACCACTATAATAGCAACAAAATTTGCCTATAAAAATGATTGGTTGCATCTAAATAATAATAATTAATAGACTAGAATATGAGCAAAACCTTTACATGTTCTCGAAATGGCAGAAACAACATGGCACAGTAAATAAATGTCTCACAAATGCAAAGTCTATATTTTAAAACATTTTGATTTACAGAAGAGCTATACAACTTTGTATTCTTAAGTGTAATTGGCACCTCAGAGCAGAAAAAGCTCACTATCACAGTTAATTAGATTAATTTTATTGTGCTTCATGATTTGTTTAGAAAACATTGTTTTCTTAGATAAAATACAGGTAAATATTTTAAATCCTAACGTTTTAAATTGTTAAATGTGGAATATGTTATCAAAAAACTTATTTCTGGTTTTCTTTCCACATTGGTAGCCAATTTGTAATTTGGTCCCAATGGCCATAAATGCTTTTTGAATGTACTATTCAATAGTTTTTTATTCAGATATGTATCACTAAACATCACTACAAATATATATTTAAATCTATGTAATTGAGATGCCTCTATAGAGGTGTAATATAATAATGATTAGAAAAAATATTAATTATATATTTATGGAGCATAATAATCTCCCTGCAACTGAGATACTTTGAGTATGTCATTAAAATGTATTTTAAAGCAAGGTGATTTGCATAACGGCAGTTCACAGGCACTGCACATAAATCTAGTATCACGTCTTTTTCCAATTCTCCAGCAAAGTCTGCATGACCTCTGTGGATACTTCTTTTTACAATCTTCTTTTTGGGGTATGGTGACAAGTCTGTGTTCCATTCTGTGGCTGGAGTAATCCTCTTGAGTGTTAGTTTTCAACAAGTGTTTTAGATCGATGAACAGTGAGTTTAGTCTGGGACGATCTGAAAGCACGATGGGCATTTTCATTACACCATTTGTAAAATATAAATTACTTCAGCGGAAACACTTTTAATGTTGAAAATGCCATCGTGTTTTACAGTATGAAGGCATTGGAACAGAAAAGAAGGTCAATGAAAATTATAAAAATGACTGCATTTTCAACACATTCTTGAATGTCAGTTTACAATACAACATTGACAATAAGCATTAGTAAGCAAGGAAACTAATTAATTTGCTATGAATATAGGATAAACTAAATATGCCTAGAAATTAAATATCTAATAGCTAACTGAGACTGTATGAAATACTTACTATCTTGTGGTGACTGGGCTTCTAATGTCATTGACAAGTCTTTCTGACCTTCTATGGAGCCATCATAACTTTTTGGGTCACTATAAACTGCAGGATCTGTAACTATGATGTCACTATCATCACATTCAGTTTTAAGTTCCATAGAGTTGTCAGATAGGTCTCTGCATTTATCATTAACATCTTTCACTGTCCTATGTATGTGTGTGTTGAAAGTGGATGTTATATCTACTGGGTTTTCAATGTACAAATTCCTAACACTATCATAATTATTAGTCTGGATATGTTGTTTTTCTTTTGTCTTTGACCTTTTCTCTGTATTATGCAAAGCGGTATAGTAATTTTTCTGAAGGAATTCTTCAGATTTCCTCTTTAAATTGCTTAGCCTCTGGAGTTTATCTATGAATTGTCTTTGCTTAAAAATATCTTGTGCATTTGTTTGTTCAACTTCATTGTTTCTTGCATTTTCAAAAGGTTCTGAAGCACTTGATTCTGGTTCCGGTGTGGTGTCCTGTGTTTCTACATCTTGCTTGGGTAAGTTTTGATGTTTTTCATCATCTTCTTCATCAGTCTAAAAACAAACTTTTAGTTATTGTATAATACTTTTGGGGAAATTTCATAAAGGGTAAGTACAGGGACTTTTTAAAAGAGCTATAAATAGAACCAATGCAAAGACAAGGTCCCATTTGTGTCAGTGACAAATGAGATCTTGTCTCTCTCAGACAGTGTAAACTACAGATTGGCCTCCTTTCATGAACCACCACCACCACTAGAGACCCTTATTAACTCATAATTAAAAATATTCTGGTTTTATCACACTCAGCACCATCGGTCTGCTGGCTGAGAGCGCTTTGCATTGAATGTGTATAGATCCAGTTTTTTTTTATCTATGACGCATCTTCAAATAGGCATCCTACTTATCAGTTTATTAATAATATAAAACTGACACCCTAAGAATATATAACTTCATTCCTCTTTTCTTAAACTATTCAAAAACAGTAATAATAGCTGAAGGTACACTCACCTCTTTATTAGTTAATCCTTTGATTTGCAGCACCTCTGCTGTACGTAAAAAGCTAGTGAGATCTTCCCGCTTGACACTGACTTCTCCATTGTACATAAATTGTAGTAAATCTCTCATGGCCTTGTGTGTTACATCCCTCAACACAACTGCAATGGCAATCAAATATTAAATCCACTAACTTCAGTTACATTAATTGTTTGTTGCATTATATATGATTATTAAAAGTTCACATCAAACTTCTAGCTAGATAAACATAAACATACATACATACATATTTTAAACTACAATAATACCGTAATACGATGTCTTAAAGTTCTTCGGATTGACTAATTCTAGAATAAAAGAGTACGTACTAATTGGATGTTGACATGGATTCACTTGGAACATCTTCTTGAAGTAAGGTGAGCATATTGACAGAATAACTTTGTGTGCCTGAAGTAAATGACCGTCCACCGCAATAGTCACATCCACAAATTCACCTTTGCCCAATAAACCGGCGAATCCTTTTGTTAGGTTTCCATGAAAATTATTCCAAGACAATGAGAATTGTTGATCCATTTCTAACCACTTTCAAGTTACATCTGAAACAAGAACAACTAAGTAACGATCGCAGTTACTCATAACTTTCACTAAAGGAACTATAAAAGCGGTATTTACTCTTTCCCAGCAGTATTAATTTGCAAATGAATTTTGCAAGTTTTAATTTGCGATTTGTAGGAAAGTGACAGCTCGAAGCGCGTCGGTCATCTCATCTGTACCCTTATAATCTGTGGTCTCATACAGTGGTCGACTCATATTTTCTGTATCTGTGGTGTCTCTGGTTCTGCTTATGCCGCATCACATCACAATATAGTTGGTGTATGGTGTTTACAGTCTGATCGAATTCGAGATCAAAACCGTAAACCATCGAAATATAATAAGTATAGAAGGATAACTGTCACTCAAAAAGTGTTCCACATACTTAGTGCTAAAATGGGCGGAGCTAATACTTGGTGCTCAACCGGCTTCCAGTAGGCTTCACTTTTGGTAGGCTTTGAGTTATTGTGTCAAATGGTTGTCCTTATAGTTTTGTAAAATAATTATAAATAAGTGATAAATAAGATAAACTATAGCAACAACGATGCCGACGTGCATCGTAAATTGGTGTAGGAGTCGCACGGAGCCTAAAAAGGATGTAATTTCATTCCATTAATAAGTAATTACAATTAAATAATTTCTTTACAAAATGGACATGGCCGATGTTATGCAATATAAGTTCTGAAATAATTATAATATTAAAGATAAATGTTTTTTTTTAGTTTTCCTAGAAATGAAGAAAAACGTTTTGCTTGGATAGCTGCAGTTTGTTTAGAAAAACGCGATGAAACGTGGCTTCCCAGCAAACATTGTAGGATATGCAGTATCCATTTTGAAGAAACTGACCTTTTAGTTTCAAAAACTGGGAGACATTTTTTGAAATGCTCAGCGGTTCCAAATTGCACAGTACCGTACAGTAACTCCCTACTGCAACGCAGACTAATCAGCACCGTAACGGCATCGCCTCGCCTCATTCATACAAGGCGAGGCGATCCGTTGCCGAGCGGTTATGTCTGCGACAACCGCTACAAATGTAGGTAATACTTAGGTACTGCAACTTGTTTTATTTAAATTAGGTACGATCAAATACCGCCATGCCTCATCTTAAAAAATCTTGATTTACCCATTATAATAATGTACTATTATATTATATCCGTATATAATATCGTTATTTATTGCCTACTATTTATTATATTTTTAAGAATAAATATTTACCAAAACATTATTTATTGCTGTATAAATAAAATATACACCTTAACTTATTTAAATTACGGATCACTTCTGCATTAAACCATCCAAGTTCAGCAAAATGTCAGATGTGTCATTTTATAGCGTGTTTGAGTAGCCATAACGAGAAAAAATATAGACCAATCAAATCTCTTGTCATAGCTGTTTAACTAATCAAAGTTTTCTTATGGATGAAAATATATACAACCTCTACACTAATGGCGTCTACTCAAACGTTTCAAGCGTAGAGGAAATGGGACGTATTTCAACGTCAAGTTTGTTCGGTGTTACTCTTCCATACTTATTATATTTCGATGCCGTAAACAAATCTAAGTGATGGTTAGTTTAAAATCATTAATATCAAAATAAAAATAATAATAATCAGACTTATATAAGATTGTGTGAAGAGTTAAAAATATTACACTTAGCTAAACGGTAGAACTTTTTTTTTATTCCGTATTTATGTTGTTTGAATAAAATATATGGAGTTTTAATTTATGCTGCTGGTAATGATAAGAAGTTTTAAATATTTGGTTCGTAATTATAATGTTCTCCAACAAAAGGTTTCACAATCGACGCCTAAATGCTTCGTCAGATGGTTCAGATCTCAAATCTGCGGGTAGGTGCTCGAAGTAAGCAAGTGCCATGCGACGGGTAACTGTTCTTAAGCGTCCAGTAAATCGAAGCTGTTTACCCGGAATGTCCACGCGTGCTAACTGAGAGATGTTATTTTTTACGAATACTATAGCTTCAAATACGTAGGCAGTAAGTAGTGCGTCAATATGATCTGGGATGTGAATAAATCTCGACAAGTGCCTATATAGGTTTTACTCAACAAGTGTACGGATGAGGCCATTTGCAACGTCAAGAGATGGCGGATGTGTAATTTGTTTTATTTTTTATTTTTGTGTATTTAGGTGTTCAAAGTTCTTTTTTGTTAGTGTTTTGTACTTTTAATGCCTTTGTGTTGCACAGTGATAGAAGACTTGGACTTATTTCGTGTATCCTGGCAATATCTTACTTTTCGTTTCAAGTGGACTGGCAGTGGTACAGAGGTTAAAACTATCTTGGCCTCTGTCCTACATATCACCGTACAACGTTGCCACCAATCTTCCTAGAGAAGGTTGGATTGTGTTTTATTACTAGGTATATTGATTTATACTCATATACTATACTTGACACTGGCGAAATCACTTCATAGTGGAAACGCCATATTCCCGCGGTAGTAGCTGTTCAAGTCGCCGCAGGGCAAAGAAAAAACAAAAAAGGGTACGGATGGCACGTTTTTGCACAATTAGGACCCTTTTGCATTTGTGGAGTTGCCCCAAATGAGAGTACTTTAGGACAAGAGAGTGGAAATGAGCAAAATAGATTTGTTTTAACGTGTCTCCCGAGAAGAGGAGCTTCAATTTTTTCAACGCACAAACAGCACTACTCAACCTTTCGTAGAGACCGTCGACATGGCACTTCCTCTTCAAATCTGAGTCAATCATAAACCCGAAGAACCTGCTCTCATTGCACAGAGGCATCGGGCAGTTTACCATGCACGGCGGTATTGTGACTTGTCGACCAGAAAAAAGAAGATCGACTTCAGTAGTGACAAGAAAAACTGCATACAACTCAGTTCGGGAATCGAACCCGATCGTATTAAAAAATATATTTCTTTTGGATATCGATTGTTAACGGTTGTTGTTGTTGTTATCGGTTGTTGTTGTAAGCGTAAATTTTACTATGAAACATGATATTTGAACGAATAACATGTATTGTATTATTTTATATCCTCTAATTTGATTAAGTAGATGTTCAAATAAATAATGTAAGTTTTATTTTTCATCACATGCTTCGTTTAGCAGCACTGCAATGTGCTCTATGATTTGAGCCTGCTCGCTACACAGTCGAAGAGAGCCGAGTTACGGCAGCCCCCTTTGTGGCGGAAGTAGTAACAGCCTCAGTGACTTGTCCTCAGCCTATCCACAATCCAATAATACCATACCTAGCTGATTTCCGATGGGGCCACAACCTTCTCGAATGGCGACCACGTGTCGGAAGACGGTGGTGATGCTGCTGCTGCTGCTGATGATGATGATGATGATGATGATGATGATGATGATGATGATGATGATGATGATGATGATGATGATGATGATGATGATGACGATGACGATGACGATGACGATTACAATGACGACGACGACGACGACGATGACGATGACGATGATGGAGACGGATGGTAACATAGGAACTCTTAAATGGCTCACAGTAGATCCGTCAAGTTTGGGCTAATGTGATGTTGATTCTGAAAAACTTATAAAAATAAAAGAATAGAAGTACAGTCAGAAATAAGGTACGATATTACAAAAGGATTTTTTTGATAATAAGCTAAGGTCTACTTCAGTGGTTTGCTTAGAGTCATTAATGATCCTAAACTATTATGAAATGATCAACTTTTCTAGAAAAATAGAGTCGCCTAAACCTAAAACCACAATCATTAATTTAATTGTTACTGTATCGTGAAAAAAGAACATGGTTTTTGGTGGAATCTGCCAAAGAAAAACTTGAGGTTGACGTAAACCTCGATTGTGGGAAGCCACGTTTTTTAATTCTAAATTCTGTCGGGACTGAGTCGACTGCGTTACACAGACTTTCCAAAGTTTAACATAATTAAGACTGACCTACGAGTATGTTTGACCACTAGAGAAGCTCTGCTTTGCGTTTCTACACACGTAAACTTTGTTTACATTTCAGTTGCTTTCAATCATTCTGCTATAGTTTCATGTTCAGAATAGCGATGTATTTTATGTATACCGCATATAAGGCATTGAATGTAAGCACGTATGAGGGGCGGCTGAAAAGTAATCTAGCTAACTATGAAACAAAAGACTTTCGTGGCTATTTTTTATTTATTTTTCAATGTAGTCCCTGCTAAGGAAATGCACTTGATACAATTTTCAAATATTTAACTTTATATTTAATTTTTAAGTCATTAAAAAAAATATCTTTCGGTTTGTCGTCAAGAAAGTCAGTAACCGCAGCCTTCATTTTCTCATCAGTCATAAACCTTCGTCCCCTGAGGTCTTTCTTGAGATATCTGACGCCATCATCTCTAGCTATCTCCCACTGCTTCACTCTTCGGTCCCCTAAAATATTTTTTTTTCACCCTGCCACATTTTCATCGGTGACGGCCGAAACTGGTCTTCCGCTACGAGGATCATCTTCCAGGCTATCATGACCTAATTCAAACTGCCTCGGCCAAAACTTAAAACAAATTCGGAAGAACACGAACTGCCACACGTAACATACGCTGTCTGATCACCGAAGGTGTATTCCCTTCTTTAGTCAAAAACTTAATCACCGCACGCTGCTCGATTTTATCCCTATTCACTTTTTCTACCGACATGTTCGAAACAATTGTAGGAGACAAATAAACGTGCTGAAATAAACAAATGAATGTAACAAATAGAATAACAAACGAATATAAATCCATACCAGCTAGCATTATTTTTGTAAATATTTCTGATCAAGGAGATTACTTATCAGCCGCCCCTCGTAAGACGCGTGCACGTGGGTATATCTACTCTAAGTAAGTTTAATTCTGAATAGGGTTTAGGAGTGCTTTTCATCATCAAAAATACTACCTTGGCAAGTAGTGGTGGGCGAGTGCGTCGGTGGCGTAGGAGCTTAAGATTAGCGTGTACGAGTACCATAGAGTTTTTCTAACTTTAATACATTCTCGTCCTTACAGTGAAGGGAAAAACACGAGGAAACCTCCACATACGGAGCCAACACAACTATGATAAAAAAAAAACCGAACATGTGTTTAGTTAGTCCCATAATAATTTTCGTAGATTTACGTTAAAAAATTGCCGTGTGCGCCTAGATTGAACACCATAGCCGTGGTGTTTTGATTTCATGTCGATCGGTTAAGTATCGCCAGAATGGCTGAACGGATTCAAAGGAAATTTGGCACAGAGATGGATTAATTTTGGAATACCAGATAGGCTACTTTTTATTCCAGAAAAATATACAGTTCCTGTGGGATGACAAAATTACGAATTGTTCGCAGACGAAGTCGGTGGCAGAAGTTAGTACAGAATAAATAAATAAACAAAGAACACTTTTCATTTATAATATCAATAATGATAACAAATCATCTCTTTTTAGTTTAGAAAAATACCTACATTAAGGTACTCGTATATTTTAAAATAACGTGCGCGTTGTGCAACAGTCGTTATATTCGGATGTACGAAAAACGTGGATCTATAAAAGCTTACTTTTAATAGTGCTACGAAGCTACGCCGTAGGCCGTAGCACTTATGTTAAACTATTCTTCTACCCTGCCAATAATGAACCTGATTTTACCGGTTATTAGAATCACGACGGAAACAAAGCCAAGTAAGTTTACTGAATTAAATCGATCGAATATGGCAGTAAAATCAATGTGCGAGTTTGTACGGATATTTAGATGCTTTGTTGTTTGACTTTATAGCACGCGAACATATTTCAAAACACATTTAAAGAGTTTTAAACAAATTTATATCCATACACGGGACAATATTCTTAACACCTTGTTTACTATTTCTACATATACTACAGTTGATCGTTCTAAGAAGCCCGATTTGACAGCTGTCAATGCAGTACAAAATATAACCTCAAACACATATTTTATACTAAGATGACAGCTGTCAAATCGGGCCTTTTAGAACGGCGCGACTATATTCTAATAGTAACTTATTCGTATAGACATTATGAGTGTTGCTATTTTGTCAAAACCGTGTCGTAGCATCAATGGTCGTTGTTAGCTAGCTCACGAGTATTTTGACCAGCCATACTGTGTTTTACGAAAATAAATAAATAAGATGACAAATATCAACTTCGCGCAGTTCTTAATTTTATCCACTTATCGAATAGTTTTCAAAAACATCATTCTCAGCATCAAAGTTTTAGTAACACAATGAATGGGCGGTTTAAACCCTAGTCGGTTATTGATCTGATGTTAATTGACCTATTGTTATTACTTCAATGGCTGTCTCAGGGCTGTCTCAGACATATTGGTTAAGTGTCGTTTTCACTCACACACACCTGACTCTTTTCTAAATGAAAATGTGATGCAGTTATAATAACATCGTCCCTGCACGATGCCAATGACAGATAAATTAATGAACGGGGAGGAAATAGGTCTTTTGTTACACTTACAAAAAAGAATATTTCTATTGAGCTACTAAGTTTTTTTCTTACAATTAACTTTTCTATTGCTTAGTTAAAATGGTTTAATGGTTAAATGCGGGAACATAGAAAGGTCTCGCGGGCGGTTATCTATTATAATGGAGTTCCTTTCAGCCCTTAGGGTACGGAAGCCTTAAATTTGGTCGCCTTCTCGCTGAATAGGTGACGGAACTTTTAAAAGAATAAAGTATATTACTTTTATGAAGATTTAATCATGTTACATGTATCTGCGATAAATATTTTGCTAAATTTACTTATAAACGGGCTGGGCTAGTCGCCAGTGGGTGCTTGAAGAGCATTAAATTGTTACTGACATAACCTGTTATGCGACAACGTTCTAGGATACGTATCGAGCAACACGTGCTTCCTATCGGAAGGGAGGAGAGTCGCCTTATAATTTTCACACAAATGCACCTCGGCAATACTCTCACCTACATACAAAAACAAAACTGTAATAATGATGACACTATAATACATAAAAAATGGAACAATAAACCGATAAACGAACACTTGCTCATCTCGAGCAATTTTTGTGTACGAATGATTCACAATTCACACATTGACAATGATTGATACGATAGGATTTCATCTCTTTCATCGGGGAAAAGTCAGATTTGTTGCTTGTTGCTCAACAAGGCGAGCGGACTCGATGTTGGTAAACAAATCCAACAATTATATTACAATGAAATAAACGAATTTAGTGTCATAATGAAATTGAACAGCAATAACACGATACATGTGAAATATAACACCATATTGTTGTAAGTTTGATGTCCCAAACCTCTTTTTACAGCTGAAAACAGTGCAATTCGGCATTTTAAGTGTAGGTAACGTTCATTCGCGTGACTGTACTTTGTCTAGTTGACAATCCGAGTGACAAATAGTTTTATTAGATGCGCATGCCTGCTTGGGCTTGTACTTTGACAGAGAGAAAATGGTGCGAATGCCTACTCCCCTCCGTATTGCTCGATGACGATGTACGATATGGAATCTGTAAGTTTTTCTATAGTATAGTTTTTTTAATAGCTGAAGAAATATTTTTTATTCCTATATCTTTCTTTGTTTATACAGTCAGTCAAACCAGTGGGCTTTAAATTTTGACACAACCTTTTAACAAATTTTTTAGAGTTCCGTATCTCAATAGGAAAAAACGGAACCCTTATGGGATCACTTCGTTGTCCGTCTGTCTGTCTGGCAAGACCGTTTATCTCAGGAACGCTTAAAGGTATCGAGTTGAAATTAAAATCATATACTCCGGTCTAGTCTCTTGAAGCTGTGAAAAAATAAAACTTCTATATTAACGTAAAAAAAAAGATACGGCCGTTTATGCCGCAAAAAATGTGTATTTTGACACTCTCGAGGGAATCAAAATGTATAGGGTATTTCCCGTTGACTTAGAACTATAAAATTTGGTAAGTAACACCGGCTTTTACTACAAATATAAGGAAAAATCTGAAATCTGTACATTTTGAATTAAACACTTAAAAACAGGGTTTTTCAGTTTTAACCGTGTCATGTGCGGAACCCTCGGTGGGCGAGTCCGACTCGCACATGTCCGGTTTCTTTTATGAACTGTTATGTTTTAAACTCCCTAAAAATACAGTTATTTTAAAATATCGACCGCCACAGCCTAATTAAGCCGCTCTGACGTAATTGCCTCTGCCTCTTCACGTCTAATAAACTTTCAGCAAACAAGAAATTACCTCGGCCCTCCACCGGATCGCAAAAAAGTTAAACGGCAGTAAAGTTTCCACACCGATTGAGAGACGTGTCCTCCCGGCTCTGGCCACCAATTAATTAAGTTCAGTCTCAGTGCCCAGTCACCCTATTCCCTAAGATAGCCCAAGCATGACGCCGCACTTTTAATTTTCTGGTGCCACGACTTACAACGATAAAGTCCCCTTCACGCGAAAAGTATGCGATGAATGGCCCATTTAATAAAAGCGCAGAAGTTTCTAGAACAAGTTCTATTCTGATCGCGACATTGTAATTACCCGAGAGTAATGTTTTTTAGGTGTATGTGTGGTATTTTTTATGTTCCGTGTCTTTTTATTTGTCGACATCCTATAGAAGTTTCTACTGAACGGCGTAATGGTTTTTGACATGCGTCGTTGGTTGGCCTTCATTTCAGAAATCTTTTGAGAATCTAAGGCTATATTTTTCACTATAAACGAGAAGTTACACTAAAATATCAAAATACAGGCAATCTAGTTGTTACGTCGGGTTTCACTGCGGGAGGACCGGGCCCCATACGAACTCGGTTAAGCTTACATCGGTGGCTTTCTAGTGTTTCCACCGTGAATAAACCTCTTAAAGTCATAGTTCTTATCTAAATGGAGTTTGTACGGGGCCGGGAGCCGACTTTTAAATAGTTATGGTATGGTATGGTATGGTGATGGACTCCTTTTTCCGCACTTAGCCCGTGTATGTCGGGCCATTGTGCGTGGTACCGGCTAGTGATCTAGCCAGCCTAACTCCGACCAGAAGCGCAGGATCCTCCTGGTATCTCCACATTTTTAAATAGTTACGGGACTCATGTTACAAGTTTCCTGGGCACCTAGCACTGTTTTAATTCCTTATGAGAAAATCAACCCCTCAACACGCCCTAGGTCCGCGTGGGGAATATGCATCCGATCCGACTCTTTCACCAGTCTGTGCCCAGTCGTGCATGTGGTTATTTATTTTATCTACATCCATATCATAACTTCCCTACAAATATTATGTTCAGAAACGATAAGCAAATGGCCTATAATAAAAAACATTTATCTATCTGTGGTCTGTGGTGTGGTATGGTGCGGATGGTGTGGTTGTGTGGTGTGGTGGTGTTGTTATGTATTGTAATGTTAAATTTAAAGTATTTCATGTCATTAAAGTATCGGTTGTCGATATGATTGCATCTTAATGTTTTTAATGTACAGGGCAAACACATATACAGATTTCTCACATTGTAGAAAACTTATAATATGCATGTAGATAAAGTTATGTATGCGACTGTACACATAAAAAGGCATTAAAACACTCATGTGATCTGATTATGAAACTCGCCTTTCGGCTCGTTTCATAAAACCAAACTGGTTTATTAATTAGCCTCTTATTATGCACCAGGTCATATAAACTACTATTAGTTACCTACTAGCCTTTGCCCGTAACTGCTCTTTTGCGTACAATTAGTTTTTTCCTGTATAAAATATCATAGTTTTTAGTTCTGAACATCCAAACACCATGACGAAATTTCACGTTTATAATACTAGTAAGATTTCACGGAGTGTCAAATATTTACTTATTTCAATTTACATGTAATAAAACTCATCTCAGTTCTGACTTCTCATTGAAATAGTTTTCTTCAGTTTTCAGGTTATGGTCGGTCACGTTCTTGATTCTTCCCTACAGTGTCACAGCAATTTTAGTTCCCAAAGATAAATAGAGAACTGGTCACCGTTAGCATGGCCGTATCGGCAGGGCTGCGAGTCCGACGCGGTCACTCCAGGGCTGCCACTGACAGGTAATCGATGCGGCTTGCTAGTTTATTTGGCTATCGGTTCCGCTCTCGTGTGTATCGAATAGATCTAATCGATATCAACCCCGACTCGGTATGGTTATGAGTCGGGGGTTATTCGATTACGTCGAATCCGATACGGCCACGTTTATTCAGTTAGCTTATGCTTGAGTGGATCGTTTCTGTTAGAAGTAATAAATGCGATCTACAGGATGTTTTTATTTATATTACAGTATTACTTGTTTTATCGATTTAATAAGTCGTTTACTCGTTGTTGTTCATAATAAAATCGTAAACATTTTTAGCGAAAACAATTTTGATTATTATCTTCATATTTCCTAAATAAATCAGATATATGTTGGTTAATAAGAATAACATTATATTAAAATAGCACGTATTGCCCTACTTTTCGAGTTCGGTCACGTCCCTCGTCATTAATACATTATTATGGAGCTATCATATCTGGAATGGATACCGTATTTTTGTGAGTAAACCCGAAGTATCTCAACTCGGAAGTGAGAGGACGTGCCTCCTGAATGTTGAGGTCTCGGGAAGCGCGTGATTGGGCCCATTGTGAACCTCAATAGTCCATCTCGAGACCGCTAACTCAGGCGTTTCATGCCTCCATTCGTCTTACCTTTGCCACAAGCGGCTGCGGTTGACTTCACATGAAGATAGGAACATTTATTTATGCGCCAACTTGTGGGAGCATCTCATAAGTTATGTGGAGTGGAACATTGAGAGTTGTCATCTTTGTAACAGGATTACGGGAGTAAGTAAGCAATCAATCGAAGAACATAAATCGATGAGATTTAATGTCGGAGTAATTAGGAGTTTGTGTTATCAAAGAGCTTTTATCATCGCAAATTGGAGAGCAAATGAAAATGTGTTCATTAGTTCAGCAATAACTTGAGCGGAAAAATGTAATTACATGCCTTCAGAAATGACAGAAAGTTGAATGCAGAGGCCGACGGCGGCGGCTACTGACCGCTTACCAATAACTCAGTTGAATGGATCTCAATTAAGCGTTGGAGCGTAACCTCGAACAAATCTACCGCCCTTAGAATACGAAAGTAATGAAGAAGACGACAATCGAAATGTAGATTACATCTCCCGAGATGGATTTTCTGAATTATTTCTAAGAAAATCTATAATCCAATTCGCGACACTCGAGGTACGCCTGTGGATTGAATTCAATTGGGAATCCATGGCATTTGTAATTTAAAGCCAGTACAGGGATCTTCAATTTTGAGTTATCCTGGTCACTCGCAAAGTTGTTAATAGAGTTTTGGTCGGATAAGTAGAGGTCGAATAATCAATATGGCACAAATCAAAGATTAAATTATATTATATTATACCTACGCGATTGCTCGCGACGTCCTCGACGTGGAACTTATTTATTTCTACGGGAAGTAATATTTTTTTCTCGATGGCAATTTATTTTTATTCTAATTGATGACAGTAATCCTACTGATATAAAAACTTTCATATTTATTATATTAAAAGGATTAAAAGGCTAGGGGATAGTAAAGCTAATTTGAGTAAGTGCAGATTTATTATTGCAAGCGGACAAAGAACCCGTTGTGTTTATACTTTCTGTATTAGACACGTGCACTTACACATATTGGACAGCAAAGAGTTGTCATCTTCGTAATGGTCCTTCTCAATACGCCTACCATCAATATCTAGTAGCTTTTTGTCTGCATATTGGCCGTTCAAAGTGGTATTTGGGAAGGCTCCAAAGAGACAATGGCCAGCTTTTAGGAAAATAATGGTGATATTCTAGCGATACCAACTGTGCGAAGAGTGCTTTTAAATATTAAATGCGAATACAATACATGCATACTTTTACGTTTGTTCAAAGACTCGGACAATGATGATCAGTATTTTGTAATCGTTGTGTGAGTCGCACCACTTTCTCACATAGTCGCGTCACTTTCTCACATAGTCGCGTTGTGGGACATTAAATTTAACGAGAAAGTTTTGAGAATTCTAAAAGTTATCTTTTTTGCTGTGTGGAAAGACAAAGTGCCACGTGAGCTATTTAAAAAAAAATAGACGTTTTAGGGCGGTGCTTTACGTTTAGATTTATGTATTGGATGAAGAATTCTATCGACACAGCAAAAATGAAACCTCTTAATATTCTCATAAGTATTTTTTCCCTGGCTACGCGACTAACATAACTCAAGACGATTGTAATCAAGACACACTCATACTTGCGGTAACATTGTGGGAAATATTAAAACACCACAAACTAAAGACATACAATCCCATTCCCAATTAATGTATAAAACATATAAACGCAATATTTGTTTGCCCGACATATTTCACCGTAATTCCTGCTTAAATTCCCGAGTACAAAGTGTACTAAGATCTTGGCTGATTTCTGCATCAACACGTTGTCTGCTTTGGACATTTCTAAAGAGGTTTTTAGGTAAAAAGCTTTTGCGGCAAAGCCCCTACTAAAGGTTACCAGACGTAATGGCCGTGAAGGAGACGTCACCGACGCGCTACTTAAGGTATTTCCACAAAATCCTCAGACAACATTTCTGTTTACTTATTTACTTTAGATATTTCACTGACGGGTCTTGGCCAAGAATTTATTTATTGCAAGTAAACATTAAATTTATTAACACAGAGCTAAACTTTAAATATTTCACTGTAATAATTGTAAATCAAGTTATGCTCTAATTAAATACTTCTGAGTAAAACTTAACACTTCGTAATGAAAATAAGTCGTGTTTTATTGCTTTTATTAGGCTAAGACCAATCTAGATTTCTATATGATTTGTCTTAGTGAGATAAAAGCCAAAGTAAAATTCAATTATAGATCAATTGAATGCACATATAAACATACCTTAACGCCTGCAATCCCAGACGGGGGTAAGGAGAGAACCTTATGAATAGTTACTGAGAAATATGTATGTAAAATATAATAATAAAAACACTCGACGTACTATTGGTTCCCTTCTTAAGTATGAGTTAATGTTTTCAAACCAAATTCAATAAATAATTTATTAGTTTGAACCCGTCATGTGAAAACATTCCATCCTAAAATTCTCTCGTCATTTTCAGAAGCCAGAATTCAAATTATTGGACTTATCGTCCGCAGTAAAATGCGGAGCAGTAAACTAACTGGCGTGCTAAAACAGAGAAGGCAGGCGACGATAAGCAAAATCGTTCCGCGGCATAATCCTCTCTCTAAAGAGGTATTATCCTCCCGCAGACCACCGAGCCTGGCGCCTGAGGAGCACCTGCTTTGTAAGTGCCAGACCGACACGCTCTACTGGCTTTTATTTTACTAGCGCTGGTTAAAAGTTAAAGATAAATGGGTGAAGCTACTGTGTTAAAGTTTTTCATCGGACTACGCGGAGATGGGAGGATAGTGATTTTAGCATTTGATGTTTGCTAGATTGTTAGATGTTTACCGAGTGAGTTGTTTAGGAGTTTCGTTGCTCATAAAATACTCCTACTTTGAACGATGTTCTTGAAATATTGGTAAGTTCAAGATGGATGAAAGTAATGATAATATGCAAGGTGTTTTAATATCCACATATTACTTATGTCAACTTTAGAATCTCATGGAAGTTACCCAGAATCAAAATCACCAATAGTTTACACAGTCTTTATATCACGTAATGAGCTTGAAGGATCTCCTCATACTGTTTTTACACCTCAGTAAAAAAAAATGGTTTACTTATGAGACAGGACATCAATTATTACTTCTAATGGAGAACATTAATACGTATTGTTCAACATGAACTGTAAATATTTTTTCACTTATGAGCAGACTATTAAGTTTGTTTCATGTAGTCACCAGTAGTTCGATCGCATGGACTGGGTGCGATTGGACTATTATAAGTACTAATCACGCAAAACCAATAACTATTACTAATACTCATATCCCTGATTCACGGTCAAAGGGCAGCATGAATACCAATGGCAACTAATATAAAAACTCAAGGCAATATAACCTCAATATTCTTGTAATAGGAGCACAGCATTGCATAGAAGGGGTTTACGGGGAGGGAGGCGTACTAATGCCCCTCAGAGCGAGGATTACTTCATGAAATGGTTGCGCTTAGCGCCTCTCGGCGTGAAAGCTGCCGGCGATCTGTTTGCCGCCAGGCACAATACCTACCTACAATCAAGTGTCAACAAGGAGGTCTTAAGCCTTAAGCATTTCTGCTCTAATCGCCTTAAACGCGGGTCTGTTACTATAAGGTTCCTAAGGAAATAGAGGGAAAAGATTATACCACATTATCATGCACGGGATTTTTTTTTGATGTAGTAGGTTGGTTCATGTTTTCAAACAGTGTTTATTCTTTTAGGGTCTGCCTGTATTGATGTTTAAACAATATTACCGATCTTTTTCTTTATTAACTTTTTTTTTTTCATCCCACCCCTTTTCTTGCTTTAGCAAACAAGAGTACGCGAAGTGACATGATAATGAAAATATGATAAATAGACCTTGACATCGTAATTGCCAAATCTTTCGTTCATTTGCATGTGTTCTAATTAAGCAAATAGTAATAAATGTACATTTCCTTCGGAATGACAGCTGGAAGTGATTTTTGTACAGATTTTGGAATAGTCTGAGTGCCATGACAGTTTTAATCTTAGATTCGTTTCAAATAGAACCATGAAGTTAAAGTTGAATGCGACGTTCAGCGTTTAAATCAATAATTTAAGATTAACCGCGTGCACCTAATGAACACAGTTGAAAGTTTCTGCACGAAGTACGAGTTTGTTTATAAATCTTGTACAGTGATACCAAGTTTAAGTTAAGTTTTAAGTTATATATTGTTATGTTTGTAAGTAAGTAAGGTACTTGAAAATATGGATCTTGTTGCATGAATTAAAGTTATTATATTATATTCTATTCAACTACAATATTCGAGCTACTAGCTTGTTATCATAAGGACTTATGATCAGGCCGGAAGAGTCTTAATTCAAAATTGACGTTGTTAAGTTAACGACACAATTAAGGTTATACGCTAGTGCCTCAACATTTCCTCGATTTAAGCCTATTACCCATTTAAGTTTGGTTTTATCCCTATACACTTCTCGTATGGCGTATAATGAAGGTTTGTATGGAACCTCAAACTATCGAAAACGTTGTTGCTACATGAAGCCCATCTTTGCTAAATTGTGTGCATTTTGCTGCAAACAATCTTGAAATACGTGAACCTATAATATTGTAACGGAGAACAAGGAAATTGGCTGAACGCTGCGAACCCGAATAGGGTGGCAAAATAACTATTTCACGTTACAAGTTAAGGAAGGTACATCGTTTAAATTACTTCCTCCATTAATTATGTAGCTACGATGCTACCCATTAACGTATGAACAAAACCACTAAATGAGCCACGTAGTGTGCAATGGAGCTACATTAACCGAGGTATTACACTAAATACATGAAAATAAGGTTCTCGGCTTTTGCGCCGTGTAAAATGAAGCGTAAGGTAGCTCCGAAACATAATAGAGAGAGATAAGAGAGATACTAGCAAATAATTTGTTTAATGCAAAAATGTTATTATTGTTCATCGAGTACACACACATACTTTACTTATAGACACCATGTAATGTATTTTTTTTAACTTAACCAATATAGCAAACAATGTAACTGATTAGGTGCTTATATACTTATCTAAATGATATTAATCCCAATATTATATAACGTTTAATGACATTTGATTCATAATTAAATTTAATTAAAGAAATCCTTTAAAATTGTAAAAAAAAATGAAGGTAGTTGGTAAAAATATCTAAGTAAGAAACAATAATAAACAAATAATTAGCAAAACATAGTAGAATATTTTAAATTAAGTGACGTTCTATCATGATCTCCATGATGCATATTTCTAAGGAAGCCGAATAATGCAAGTTATTTTTTAAATTTTAATAATGTTACTGTAATAACAGCTTGCCAACCGCCGGAGTGTTCAGGTGGAGATAGACCCGGCTAGGATTGGAAGCGTCTCCGCCCCGATTGTCTAACTTCGGCTGACACTCGGGACAAACTCGGGGGAACTTTTTTATTTTTTCAGTCTATTGGCTTCCTCGATGAAACTTCGTCGCCACCTAATGGATACCAACTGTCACCGGTTTTAAAAGTTGAGTGACATGCCATTGTAATTTTATAACTGACCGCCCGGCGGAGCGGAAGCGAGTGCCTTTGACATCTCAATGGATTTCACTTTTGGACACCTTATTAGAGTTTTTCAATAAAGCTTACTCTCTCTAAAAGAAACCATGTTTTAAAAATGATTTTAATTAACTGACTATTATTCATGTTTCAACAAAGGTATAACTGTCTGTTTATTTGTGTGGGTAGCGTATTTTATTTGCTATGACCATGTTTATGGAGAGCTTACTGTTTCATATATACGCTGGAAGCGGGGTCACTGCAAAGCCAGGATTTGTTTTGCGCCGATGTTATTACCTTTTTGTTTCTTTTATCTTCCAGGCACAAGGAAATCTTATTAAATTACAGTGAATTTTGTGTTTCACTGTATGACATTAAAATTTTAATCGCACGTTACGTCGCAAGAGCGGTTGTATCGTTAATAATTTTAACCATGCGTATGTTTACATAGGGATACATACAATAGCGTGGCTATGTGGGTCAATATTATTCTGAATCATTGTTTTAATTATCATTTATAAGTTTTATAACCAGTGATCGTAGATTTTCCAGATTTTTGGTGCAGTGCTAGGGTTGACAGTAGTAGTAAATATTAAATTGTTTCAACCAAGAATCAAACAACATTAAAACTATTTAGAACTAAGGAATAATGTAAATATGGTTGGTAATTAAATAACAATTCCACAAAAAAACCCGATTCAAGTCTCATCTTGAAGACCGCCTGTTATCTACCTCTACTTTTAAGTTTTATGTTGTTTCTTTGTATCTTTTTTTGAGGTACCTATGCATTAAATAGTGTATTAAATACTTTAAACAAATCGAAAACACAGAAAATATTCTATGTGAAGGTTAACTTATTTAATATTTATTTAGGGGTCAACTGATTAAGTTAAAACTGTGTTTCATTTTCAACGACAACATGATATTACATTATTTTAAACGTCAATCATATCGCACCTCGACAACCCTAGGTCACTGTCGTATGTCGTTGTGACGTCATCGCACCGGTTTTGCGGGAGAATCTTCGTTCACTTTTTATAACTAAGTTTAGAGGCCACTGTAGAATCGGGTCCAATGTCTGTCAAAGAAAGGCTTTAAATGTAAAATTAAAGTGCATGCATTCCTATTAAATAATATGTATGTATGTATGTATGTATTTTTTTAAAGCCGTTTCTCTGTTGTATGTGCTATATGTGTGTGTTGTGTCTTTGTTATTTTCTGTTATTTTGTTAATTTGTCTATGCTCGCATTGTCCTTGCTTATTCTACTCCAAGATAAAATGAAAGAGATCCCTTATGGGAGATGTTCACCTGCGTAAATTATCTTTATTGATTCAAACGTATCTTGAAATTATTTTTGTGCATAATGAGTATACAGTGTGTGGCCCAAAACCGGGGCGAAAAAAGTAAGTGGGGATTCTTTAGGACATTTCAATTAACTATCACAAGAATCTAATATTACAAAGTCTATAATTTTGGAGAAAACAGCCTACAAAGTTAAAAATCGTAGGTAATGTATTTTCCCGTCGCGATATCATCGCTTGGTCACTTGGTACGCGGTATGTCTGAGTACAGGGTGCCATTGACAACACGCGGTAGATTTAGCGGTGTTTGCATTACATTGAATTTGCGATTAAGTTTGTTAGAAAAAAACTGAAAGTTAAGTTTTGATTTTAATTAGGTAAGACCATTATAATGTATTTACCGGTGATCTATAGAGCCCCTGTTTTTAATATTATCCCCGGTTTTGGGCCACACACTGTATACGTACTAAGGTAGTCCAAATTTCAATTTTAAAATACGAAACGTGCGTCTCATATGCTGGTCAAGCGCATTGTGGCGAATCTAAGTAAGACTGGCTGAATCACGCGATAGTTTAGGAATTTATCCATATGCTAAAAGTAACTATTGTAAATAATAAATTATACTTTAATCTTCTAAAGATGTAAGCTGTTCTGTAAATGACTGACTGAGTGACATATCTACATACATTCTAAACTGCTGAACTGAGGTATTTGAAATTTTGAGTAAAAATTCTTGGGATAGTAAAAAAGATTTTTCGAAAATCAACCCCCCAAGAGGAAGGAACAGGGAGAGTAGCGGGAAACTACTTCTTCCTTTATTAAGAATGGTTTTTTGTTAAGTTTAAGAATCTATATTAACTTTATTCATTAAAAATATTTCATAAAAAAAAACATATTTCCCCTACGCGATACTAAGCAAAGCGCCTCACCGAATATTCATTATAAAGAAGGTCCGTGTCATTGATAAAATACTTATCATATCTTAAGAAGTTTTAAGTATAAGTTATAATCATAATTATCTTAGGATGTATTTTTTTTTAATTGATTGACCTATAAACGGGATTTCCTATACTACAGTTATTATTATATATAGTAATTGGATCAGCATCGAAAATGCACCAAATTGGTCAAAAATGTGAACTCCGCTTGACTGGTCGCAAAAACGAGCAAGTCTCGAGCACAACTAACTCTTTCTGCTCAAACGTTCAACTTCGAGCGAGGTTTAATAAATGTCTGCTGGTGTGACATACGCTTCCTTTCACAGGGGAGAATGTGACCAACGAAACTTCCACTTTGAACATGAATACACTAGAATGTAAGTAAGGTTTTATCCACGTACAGAGTTTTAATAGCATTTTACTCGCGTTTACAACTTATACGTGCTTTTATGGGTTCCGTCGTCAACAAGGAACCCTTATAATAGTGTCACCATTTCCGTCCGTCTGTCCGCAGTTTAATTTGGAGACTCTTGGTAGAAAAAGCGGAATTTTGGCATACTTACCTATACAACATTACGCCGGCAAAGTTGTACAAAAAAAAAAGATAAATATTCCCTTAAATAACTTAAGTACATAATATTGAAAAATATTTACTTATGTAATTATTCAAATACTTGTTATTAATTATACTTACTTAAAGTACCTATAGAATCTATGTGCAATCTAAAGCCCCGTTGCCAGCCCTAAGTGGCTAAGATGGAATGCCACTCATTTCACCGGTTGTCTCAAGATATTTCAGTAAACAGTCTGATTCCGTAAATAACAATGCTATTTACCGCTATCTAGGGTTCACAGTAGCGAAGGCAGGGCGCTATCGCGGAGGTGCCTCGTAACGATTCGTGATCTCCCGTAAGCCGAGATTACGCTGGATGCCGCGCCACTTAATGTAACGCTGAAGACGTTTCAGATGTAGACTTAGATGCTGTGATTTGTAACCCTGAATAAATTAGTTTTGAAAGGCAATTCAACTGGGTGATTAATGACTAAATTGATACTTAAAATAACGCATATTAACTATGAATAAATTTCAAAATAACGTTCAAAATATTAATAAATCCGACTGCCTAATTAATGCCTATAAACATAAACATATCAGGGGAAAATATCACACGAAATGACGTCGTCCCAAACTAAGCTATAGATAAACACTAGCTTTTGCCCGCGACTTCGTCCGCGTGGCGTGTTATAAAAGAGAGATCTTGGTGTGTGTGGGAGAAAGGTTAAAAATGCTTAATATTATTATTTTTAAATGAGGTTATTTTATAAGGAGCCTCTAACTCGCAGGGGAATTTTTAACTTTGCATTCACTAAAGTATATGCATGTCAAATTTCAAGCATCTAACTTATGCAGTTTAGATTTTTTCATACAACATTTTTTTCCCGCTAACTTAATTTTTCAAAATACAGCCATAACTAAACTTTATATTTACTAAGGTATGCATGCATGCTAGATTGAAAACATCTATCTTACGTGATTTAGATTTTTACATACTAAAGTTTTTTCCCAATAACTCCCGTTCCCGTGGAAATTTTGCAAAATCGCATTGCAAATAAGCTTTACGTTTATTAGGGTACCTGCATGCCAAATTTCAATCATCTATCCTACGCGGTTTAGATTTTTACATACAAAAGTTTTTTCCCAATAACTCCCGTTTCCGTGGGAATTTTGCAATATTACGTTGCAAGTAAGCTTTACGTTCATTAGGGTACTTGCATGCCAAATTTCAATCATCTATCTTACGCGGTTTAGATTTTTACATACAAAAGGATTTTCCCGCTAATTCCCGTTCCCGTGGGAATTTCAGGAATTCCTTTCTTAGTGCACCTCTACGGTACCTAAGCTACGTCCCTTCTAAATTTCAAGTGCCTACGTTTAGCCGTTTAGGCTGTGCGTTGATGTGTCAGTCAGTCAGTCAGTCAGTTTCTCCTTTTATATATTTAGATACTATTACATAGAAAAATAAAACTGAAATACTACATAAAAAACATCCAAGACTTAGGAACTCGTCCAAATCACACAAATATCTGACCTTACTGGCATTTGAACTCGGGACCGCTTGCTTCATAGGCAGGGTCACTACCAACTAGGCTAGGGCGTCTTCAAGAACAAACAACGTTGTTAGTGACATAGGTACTCAGCATGTAGTCAGGTTGGTATATACACTCAGGAGCAAAAAAAACGGGTCAGAGTGCATTTTTCATACGCTCCCGCTGTGGTGTTAACTGATTGTGTGATCAGTTAGGTATCTTAAGAACTTTTGACCTCCTCTATTGAACCTCGGAGTATCCACCATTAAACCTCACTCAAAACAACCCCTGCCGAAGAACCAGGGCTTCGAAATAGTCTCGTTTGTATGAAAAACGCACTCTGACCCGGTATTTTCGCTCCTGAGTGTATATTGTATAGTCTAAATAAACTGTACTCGTTTTAAGGGAACCCCTATAGTGTGACTTCGATGTCTGCCTTTCTGTCTGATTTATATTTAATGTCTACTATGTATACTTTGACGACGCGCTGGCCTAGTTGGTAGTGACTAAATACCGGTAAGGGCAGATAATTGTGTGATGAGCGCGAATATTTGTTCCTGAGTCATGGATTTTTTCTATGTATTTAAGTATATATTTCTATATACATATAAGTATGTATATTGTTGTCTAGTACCCATAGTACACGCCTAGAGCTTAGTTTGGGACTAGGTCAATTGGTGTGACATTGTCCTCTGATATTTATTTACTATGTAAAGTTAATGTACAATAAATGACCTTCCTTGAAATGCGTCATTATACAAACACTTAAAATAATCATTGGTTACTTTTAACAAAATTTTGATTGAAGTAAACAAGCGTTCTGATATGAGCCTAACAAAAAGTTAGATGCATCAACTAATTTGCTAGTTGATTCATAATAAGACTTCCGGTTTTTACTACCAGCTTTGATTGACATCATTCATATTACTATAGTTATCTTATTCTATTTATGTCAGCTAAAATATAATGTTTAGCTTTTTTTCGAATGTAACCATCCCCTAGCATCGATTGGCGCATTAGGTTATAATTACAAAATAGAGAGAAAACATTCTTAAATACTTGGACGACTGTCCTAAAAACATTATGACATCCGACGTAACATACAGCGTCTGGTTTAAAAGACATACAAAATTATGCCAGCAGGTCGCCCCTGCTGGGACAAAGATTGCCGCCACGCTTTTGAAATTAGAAGTTAGCTTGAAGGCTACAAATATAGAGGCATACATTTATTTTAAAAGGCTTGCACGGCGCGGGACGCCCGGGGCGGGGCGCTTGGCGGAATATAATAATAGTCGTCGGGGCACCACGGAATATCATCTCGGTACATTGTGAGAGGCAGGATGCTCATTAGATGAACGCCCCAGGCCTCCGCCCTGCCTCCCTCGCTCGCTGTAAATACGCTTCTTTGCTTGGCGCTGCACTTTACAGCCAAATTAGTTATTCACCCTATTTAATAATTGACGATCGTTGTATTTGCTCGCCAAAATGTAACGAGTTCAATAACTACAGAGGAGTAAACAGCGAGTGCTGAAGCGCCTCGGGTCTTGATGTTCCAGACTTGTCTCTTGTAGTTTCTAGGGAGTCTGGAGTTCGTGACAATGTGTGCTGTTGTCTAAACACGTATAGTTTAAAGATATATACGTGCAACTTAGAGCGCTCCCGCACCGCATCTAACCTAACCTCAAGAAAATAAGACTCGAGAAATCTGTATTGCGGTGTCGATCCGAAATTGCAGATCTATTAATGCAAAGTTCATTGTTGGTACAATCAGGACACTAATTATTCTGAAGTATCGGAATATTTATAAGTAGCTAGTTCCGAATTCAAGGGAATAACATCGCTCGGAGTTTCTGAAGCCGATGTAATATTTTAATCTTATCATCCGAGTCAAGTTTCATGTCTCGCGAGGAAAGTTTAAGATCCGCGGTTCGAGTTTCAAGACGAGCGACGAACTCGCAACTGTGACTGCAAGTGCTTCTACTGTCTTGACATATAAACAATAAAATTGTGCTATAATACTGAATGCCAGCTATTGAAACAATAGTACAATTCTTAATCGATGAAAATAATATATCAGTGCTTACAAACCTCCCCGGATTCGCAAAGTCACGTAATATGATAAAATGTCATGACTTGTCATAAACTTAATTAATCAAAAATTCGACTTTATTAGACAGCAATAAAAGTAGAAAAAAGCGAAGAGCTTCCCGAAGCTTATTAAATAAGAGTAGTCCGTGTGTTCCAGAAATAATCTCTTTTGTTCCAAGTTGGGGCTGACTAAGTACTCTGTAAGTTAAGGCGGCGTTGTTTGGGCGCTTCCGATATTTGTTAAACCCGTGTCCGTTTTGCAAGATGCTAGCGCGAGATAATTAATGTGTGCTGCCTCTCTCAAACTCCGAGCAAATTAATAATCTGCTAATTGAAGAAAACTTAACTACCTTTGTTTATCAAACTATTTTGTGGTTTGTTTAGGAATGTAAACGCGTGGCGTGCGTTTTAGCCGATTACACACAACGCGACTTTAGTTTTTAATTTAAAACTGACAATTAGATTAAAAAAAAGGTTTTTGACCTATTTTATTTAACTGATAATGTTTAAAAACGGGTTGAGGATGTGTATCTAAGGGCGTAATTTTAAGGTTTAAATCATGTAATTTTGCAAACAGCGCCATGGATAAACTAAGTTATTGAACACGTTGTTAACGGATTTCGTGTGGAACGTTACTTACCCAATCAAGATGGAAAATAGATGGAGGGCGGTGCAATTAATTGCATCTGAAGAATGCAGCCAGCTGCAGCGCTGCACTGATAACATACCTCGCAAGATAAATAGTCTGCCCGCCGGATACTCTTATTGCTCGCCTAATGGTGCAACCGGCGATAGAAACGATACAAATAAAAGGCGGTCTATTTGAATACACAAACAGAAAAGAGTAGATTCTATTGCTAGGAGAAAATATTGACAAGAAATACTTGGCATATTACGTAATAGGTTTTGAAATATGGTTAAGTAGATCTGATGATGTGCAAAACAATAAAATGGTATAAAAAAATAATTGTTTTCTCATATTCACAATAACGGTCACCTTTAGAAATGAATCTTTAAATTCCACTCACTTGTTTATAGAGCTAATTTTATAAAATCAAATATTTTCTTTCTCGTTAAACATGTTTAATATGGTTCTAAAGAAAACTTGGTTAAAGGAGCTTTCAATCTTATCTACAACACCATTAACACCAGTTTTCCTTTTAGAAAATTTACCAGTTCTTCCATTGTCACTTAAACGTTCAAGAACGTAAATATTTTCGTCGTACGTCAATCTCGGCAGTTGAAAGCGCGACGCTTCATAGGTTAATTTGGGTGTAATCTTAAAAGCCACTCCATTCGGAGTCGTTTGAGGTAACGAGAACATAACTCCGGTCTTGTCTGGATTCGGCATAATCCACCGCTCACGAACCCCTATAACAGATATACAGAGAATAGAAATACGATTAGTGGGATTTGTTTAGTTTGATTGGAGCGCGGTTAAGCCTGTCTTGCGAAGAGATAGCACGATTCCTCGGCGTACGGAGCTGATAACTCCACCTCGGTGTAACTGCGGCATCGGTTAATCTGAAAGCCGGTTCCCGCGATAACGATCTAAGTCAGATGTTGTCTATCTTGCTTAGGGCGCACGGAAGTAGCTTAATGACTCGGAAATCATTCGGGTTAAGTTGCTTCGGGCCGGATTGAAAGACGAAAGACTACAGATTTGTTGTCAGTGTGTCCTGAGAGGTCCTCTTGAGTGGATGTCGTAAAACGGTAATGAGGACTGTGGACGTAAGAGGAGACTAATTCCGTTTGATCAACTCAAAGCCTCGACTGATGAGTACGTGTCTACTTTGTTTGCAACGACTTATTTAGTTCGGCAATTACGTGTAATCCGCGCGTCAGAAAATGGGTTGGTTGGTTGGAGCGGTTGGATGGGATCTTGTTGTAGTGAATTCAAAACTAGTTTTGGTGTTAAGTTACATTAGCAAACGGGGTACTTCTTTAATCCTTAAATGCATGATGTAGGATACATCGTACGTAACAAAAACTTGATTTTTTTACCTACAATATAATCGACACACTCTTCGTGTAATAACTAGAAATTATAAGCGACGAAAAATATTAAATCACGCATTTAAGGGTTAAACCATCGCGGTTATGTCAAATGACACTTGTTAACAAAACGGGTTCTTCAACTACGGTTATACTTAACAATCACCCTACCCGCTGGCTTAAATCATCTTGTTAATAATTGTAGGGTCTCTATCTGTAAATTAACCCTCTTTACTTTATAACATTTATACATATTTAGTTAATACTATCCTATTACAGGATTTAACCGCATACATTCATATATATTTACGTTGCGTTCATATTTAAACAATTATGACGAATACAAAATCGTTAAAATCATTAAAAAACGCGGCAGGAAGAACGAGTTGTTACGGTAGCTTGTAACCATTGATGGCATATTATAATAGGATTTTGCATTATGTAGTCGAGGATTTTGTTTGTTGAACAGTATGACGTGATACGTTAATCTTCCGGGTTATACATTTTCCACCTGTCATTAGTCGTGTCACTGGTGGAAATGCATAACACGGCTATTTTGCGTAATTTGTCATACTGGTAAACAATCAATTTCCTTGACTATACATCTTTTCAAAATGCACTGTCAATGAAATAGCTACATTTATCTTACGTGAGAGTGAAGCGAGCTTGCCGACGCTACTCCCAGCCGGCGCGATCGTGGGCATAATTAAAAGGGTATTATCCCAAACTGATTGCGCGCGGGCTATAAGAAGACCCAAGTCACTTCAAATTATGTGTCTTTACTTCTTTAGTTAATTAGTTATAGGTGAAATTACTTCCTAAATCTATTTAAAATCTTATCTTTATTCTGCTCTGTCACAAAAATGAAAAGCTTGTATAGGGTGGAGTCACATCTATCAGCATCGAATCGCATTTACCTGGACGATTTCATACACACTATACGCTTCTAAAGGATGTCATCGCATGCTTTCAGCTGGTAAATGATGTCATCGCATTCTTTTAGCTGCTAAAGGATGGCATCGCATGCTTTCAGCTGCTAAAGGATGGCATCGCATGCTTTCAGCTGCTAAAGGATGTCATCGCATGCTTTCAGCTGCTAAAGGATGGCATCGCATGCTTTTAGCTGTTAATTGATGTCATCGCATGCTTTCAGCTGGTAAATGATGTCATCGCATTATTTTAGCTGCTAAGGGATGTCATCGCATGCTTTCACCTGCTAAAGGATGGCATCGCATGCTTTCAACTGCTAAAGGATGTCATCGCATGCTTTCAGCTGCTAAGGGATGTCGTCGCATGCTTTCAGCTGGTAAATGACGCCATCGCATGCTTTCAGCTGCTAAAGGATGGCATCGTATGCTTTCAGCTCCTCGACTTTTTACATGCCTCAGCAACTATTCTCATTAGAAAACATGCCGTCGTATGGTTAAGCATATCACACAGAAATCTGCCCTTACCGGGATTTGAACCCGGGTGCGCTAGATTCGTAGGCAGGGTCATTACTATCTAGGCTAACCTATTGTCGATATATAAGGGAATTAATTTTAAAATCTGAAATTAAATTTATTTTTTGTTTATTTAATCCTTTTACGTTATTGTGACAAACTGAGTATTTACTAAAAAAAATTTTTCTAATCTGAATAGTGTGATCAGAAAACAATCCGATCGTTGATCCCACACAAGACATAATTATGCCTTTGTTGCTAGTATCCATCGTTTAGGAATATTGTTTGTGTAATCAACTACACGCAATCGCTGTAATAGCTAGAACACATACCCTAGCCTGTGTGCCTAGTGTGTACTGTGTTGTATAATGGGGCTAGCTCCGAAGCGCTCGCATAACCAGGCGGAGCGAGCATTTCCGGTCCATTTATCTGGGTGTCTCATCATAGTTTCGCTGCAACCGGAAGTGGCCGGTCAAAGGCTAATCGATTATCCGGTAGTTAACAGGGTAGAGCTTCAGCAGAGCTTAAGTTACTAAATTAATAACTTCGAACTTGGCTTCAAAATAGGCGTTGGTCTGGGGTACAGAGAGAAAACCATTAATATGAACTAATGTTGACCTAAAAATAAATCAATTCTTGACTATTTTTTTTTAAAATGAAATTGATTTGTCAGGGTCTCATATCACAGTAGGGTGCTTTGTGAACTGTTTTTATTCACCTTAATTTGAAAACAATGCTACTGCGATTTGTTCGCATTCAGATTCACCAGTAAAAACCAGAACGTTACCAATCCTAATTAATTCAAGATGAACCCAGACAACGAGACAGTAAGTCTCGAATTATTCAGCAATATTATATTAACAGAAGTTGAAATGTGGAGTTATCAAACGTCTTGACAGTCGGGCCTCGCGGGACTTGATAATTGACGCGCGGGAAATTACGCGTCGGCCCGTAGACAGTTGTTGATGACGTCAACACTTGATTATAAACGATTTATTTGAGAAATGACGCTTGCGGCGGGCTTGTTCCGACCCCGTCACGTAATGCGTACTACTTTACAGTCTACCTGCGGACCTTATGTCGGCGACGTAAGGTTCACAGTACAGTTAAGTATACCGTTGACTGTGTAGGTCAATTGAACGGGAATACAAGGGAAATGATGAAATGAATACTCACGTCTAATTAACAGAGAGCCTCAAGATCTCGGCCTGCGATAAGCGGATATGGAAATTGATTTCAGCCGAGCTCGTTGACTCAATGACCCTTGTGAACCCGTTTATATATCGCGCGATTATATTCGCCTAATCTATTCATTTAATTGTATAACCCTAGCTTAAGTTTCTTCACTCAAACAAATCGTTTTTTTTAATGAGAATCATTCATTAATAACACATTGCACTCGACTAGAACCGAGGATAAGCAAGACGAATATCGAAATCCAGAACTGCTAGGTACATACAACTAAGTTTAAGAGTGTCAGTGACCTTGTGGTGTCGCTTTCACCTCGTAATCGCAAGGTTCTGGGATCTATCCCCGTTGGCCGTAATTGTAAGTTACCTGAACTCTGTGATAACCTAACCAATTCTTTCTGAGTAAATTTACACATTATTGCACCTTATTTGCTTTGTTAGTTACGTGGTTTTGCACTACTGCCGATGCGATGCTATTAAGAAATTGAATTTGTTTGAAGTATCATAGCACAAAATATCCTACAGAATCAAAGTGCATCCGTGACGTGAACATTATTAATCTGATTTGACCGGTATGCTGCGTTATAACTGAGTATGGGGTACTAGTAAGTGGCCGGGTAATTAATAGCTGAGCGAGACGCTGGTCATAGTCTATACCTAATTGTTGGGTGCCCGCACATCTGCAGAGATGCGCCGGGTTAAACTTTTGAACGCCTTACGTCGAATACAAAATGGGTAACGTTTGCTATGCTATGTAAATTACACCTTATTGATCCAAAACAAACTCTTTTAATCTTTAACTGGTGAAGCCGTGGTGGCGTCAGTGGTACGACATTCAGTTGACGGCCAGAGCCAGTTCTGTGGCATTGAAAAGGTTAATGGCAGGAATGTAACAGTTGCACAGCCAACCGTTGCTGGTTAAGAGAGTTGAAAGCACTAGAATGTCCACTTGGAAACGTGTTTTCGTTTTATTTCAATTTCATGTTTTTAGTTTATTTTAATTGATAGCTGTGCCGCCGTATATTTTAAAATAGAATTATCAGTTTAAGAAATTTATCTTTACTGTAAATAAAGACATAGGCTATTTGCCTAACGCACTCGCAATCGCTTTCATTTTGAAAATCGAAGGCTTGTCTGCATACAAAATGAAAACAATTGTTTCACTTTGAAGGCCATTGCGATTGCGAGTGCGTTAGGCAATAGACCAGCTGCTCCCAACCTTGCATCATCGGTTGTTTTGAACACACATCCTAATATCCTATTTATTTTATTACTCATAAAAACACTACCAACTCGCGTTTTCGCACATATTTAGGAATAATGTAGCCATCTATTACTAAATCTTTTTTTTATGGTTCAGTAGTTTTAGAGACACTAACATAACAAACAAACAAAAATACAAGTTAATCTCTTTGTTATACCTAACTTTGTCAGGAGGTTTCAATTTCGCATATATAGCTAAACGGATTACGATATTTTTTTACTCAGTGCCTTGTGTTACGACCCTATTACACTTTTTTTACGGTATAGTAAACAAATTTCGTGGGGAAATGAGTCTAGATAGTTGAAGTTTTGGAAAATCGCTAGTGCAATAATAATATTATACACTATTTCCTGTCTTAACTATGCTTATTAATATTATAAATGTAAAATTGTGTTTGCCTGTCGGTTTATTACGCCTTTGGTTAACCACTGACTACTGACTGATTTATTTAAATGGAAATTAATATCGAGATAGCTCGAGAATATATGATATATTTTATCTAGATAAAACTTTCTGCAAGAAACGGGAAGAAAAGCACGCAGCCTCGGAAGAAAGCTCGCGTCCAAAATCCAACTATTTATTTTAAGAAACAACAAACAACTCTAAATCTAAAGTGCAACTCCGAAATGGTTTGACTTTCAGGATTCTTGGAGTCCTCTAATGTGAGATTGCAACTGAACTGCGCTTACATTGTGTTGTTTCACTAACATTGAAACTGTTGTCGGCATTTTGACGATGAATCAAGTATAGTCACACTCGTAAAACAGCTCCGCAGTAGCATCAAACAGGTTAAGTTGAAGAAGCACTATTGTATTTTGAAATTGAAATAAAATTAAGGTTTTGGCATCATAATAATATCATCTTGGTACAGACTTTTTACGCGTAGATTTAGTTCCCCATTCCTCCTTCTATTTGATCCTGACATTTAAGGTACCCAAGGAGTATTTCCTCCAATTTTCAAGTTTCTCGGAACAGCGGTTTAGGCTTTGCGTTGTCTGTCAGTCAGTCACTCACTCAAGAGTTTTATATGTTTAAAAGATAAGATATAGAAGAAGATAACGATAATACAATAACTACAATATTACGTAAATATAATAACACGGGTCACGATTACATCATATAAAATCTTAAAACCTGCGAACGCAGCTTTCTAAAAAACATTCCATGATGTAAATATTTTTTTATTGAATTGGAACATGCCACACACTTTCCAGAGATCATTCGTCAGGCGCTACGTGCCACTTTTCAGCTTTTCCAGAACAAGTTTTGTATTCGCAGATTGTATGGACGCATGCACAAACGTACAAATGAATCTCTTTGATCTGTGTGCAAAAAACCGGCCACGCGGCGTTCGCCCAGAATCATATTCGAATCGAAAAACCGCATCATCCGTATTTTAATCGAAATTCGCTTTTATTTTGCGTTTGATTCTGTTCCTATGTGAAAAGACGACCAAATATATGACAATGTAACTGGCCTTTGGCAACGTTACGATAGCTTTTATTTCCTTGGATTATTCGCACCAATTCCTTTGTAAAAAAAGTGCTAAAAAAGTGGTGGTAATAAAATCAATTAATCTTTTTAGTTTATGGCATCCATCGCGGAGAAAATTTAGCCAATGTCAAGTGAGTCAGGGCACAATGTACGGTATGATATGAGGCCAAATATTTTTCAACAACTGATCATCGGTTTAAATAGGACAACACAAATAAAATTATGATAATTATATACTAGTGGTAAGAAATTAACAGCTATCGTAAAGTAAGCAAAAGTTATGTGGTTTTACTGACTGTATTATTTTTTAAAGGCTATAAGACCCCAGCGATAGATGTAGGTAATACGAATAAAACCTTCTTGAATACATGCTCAACAATGTCTTCGCAACGTTTGCAATAGACTAAAACCTCGCCTGCGATAGCGTATTATTCCCGATCGTACTCGTGCAGCGGTACTCGAAAAGGCTCAAGATTGGTACATAATATTGCAATCTCCGTCTGCAAACACCCGGCAGGGATGCGTTACGGAGCATAGATACCCGGCCTGCGGTTAAACTCCGAGGAGCAATACGCTTGGCCGTATTTATCCTCTTGCGGGATCACGTTTTATCATATTTTACGTGTGGACATGTGGAAATAGCTTGATTTAGGTATTTAAAGTTTATCGCATAATTGAAGAAAAATTCCTACCGACATGGCCTCTATTCTACGCGGTGAAACCATGCTTTTGACGTGTCATCGTATTGTTTTGAACTCGGCCGCGATTACTGTCCTGAAAAGAGCTATAGCCCAGTAGAAATAATAGAGGCCCACGGCACTTATGTGTTGAATGTCAGTTGTGCCTTTCAGCAGTAGTTCCTTTACTTCCTTTGGCAGTAACTACTTAATAGTACGAAAATAGTAGTAATATTTCTGATAGTGAAGGATCAAAAGCTTGTGGTGGTTTAGATCGCGTCGACCGCTATGTCAACTTCGTACTACTTATGTTCATTTCGAGTCGATAGAAAATAGAAACGTTAGCAGCGTTTGCATCTTGGCTACTACATACGTCATTATAAATGGTTACATTAAACTACCGAAACTAGGATTTCTATGATTAGAAGAGCCAAAACTGAGACAAATATTATAATTGGGCATAAATAATAAATTCTTAGGCATATTTAGGAGCAGGAGGTACATTTTACTCGTACCTATGGAACAGTTTTACTGAAATTATGAACTTACAGTTGCTAGTTAGAGAAACGATTGCTTCGATATTAGTTCGCGGATTAACTTTTGCTCGCTAAGCCTGGCTTTTATCGCGTAGCTGTCGAAGTGAAGTAAAACCAGTACAGCTGTTACAGGCCAGAACTAGAATTTCTATGCGAAAAAACTGCCATTACCCAGTACTGCATTGTGTAGTTACTTTTATAATGAGTACTAGCTTTTGCCCGCGACTTCGTCCGCGTGGCGTGTTATAAAAGAGAGATCTTTGTGTGTGTGGGAGAAAGGTTAAAAAATGCTTAATTTTTTTTTTTTTAAATGAGGTTATAGTATAAGTAGCTCAGTTGAATAATGAATTGTTATTAATGATTAGATTATTAGTTTATGATAATTTGGTTTGATATTAATTTAGGAAAATACGATCAGTGGAGGCCAACCCTAAAGTACCTATAGGCTTTCGTCTGGAATTCAGAGGTGAGAATGTGGATGTCAGTCGGTATGAAAGTAAAAGTTTGACCACATGAAAACTAAAAACTGGCCAAGTGCGAGTCGGACTCGCGCGCGAAGAGTTCCGTACAAAAATAACAAACAAAATCTCGTTTGTTGTATGGGGACCCCCCTATTTTTTATTTTATTCTTATTTTCAGTATTGGTTGTTATAGCGACAATAGATATACATATTCTGTGAAAATTTCAACTGACAGACAGACAACGAAGTCTCAGTAATAGGGTCCCGTTTTCACCCTTTGGATACGGAACCCTAAATAGAGTAGCATGGAAGAGTGGTTCAGTTGGTGGGTGGCTGGTGCAACCGGGATATGGGAAATGTATTTAGGAAACATATTAAATGTGTCACTTTCCGTTTTTTCACCAAGCGGTTCCAACGGAAGACCAGTGCTGGCTTTACGGCTAGCGAATGCTGAGTTGGGACCGTTTCGTAACAATTTTTCTGTGTCTTGATATTGTTTTATCTGTGTAATGTGGTTTTGTTTTGTTGCGAATAAATGTCTCTTTATCTTTATCTTTATCTTTATTATTTATAAAATTTCCTTATAAACAACGTTTCTGGTCTTTCTGGAGAGTGGTGCGAGAATGACCAGACTGGATGGCGAACTTACGCGGGAGCACGCCACGTATAACTGACCATGGGAGAAGCAGGGCTGTCTTAAATCAACTCCTGCTAGCGCGAGTGTTTGAACCTGCGACTTATTAATGGTCATGGCGAAACATACTTTCAATGGAAATTGTCCCGTTCCCAGGGGAATTTTTAACTTTGCATTCACTAAGGTATATGCATGTCAAATTTCAAGCATCTAACTTATGCAGTTTAGATTTTTTCATACAACCTTTTTTTTCCGCTAACTTAATTTTTCAAAATACAGCCATAAGTAACTAAACTTTATATTTACTAAGGTATGCATGCATGCTAGATTGAAAACAAATCTTACGTGATTTAGATTTTTACATACAAAAGTGTTTTCCCAATAACTCCCGTTCCCGTGGGAATTTTGCAATATCGCGTTGCAAGTTAGCTTTACGTTCATTAGGGTACCTGCATGCCAAATTTCAATCATCTATCTTACGCGGTTTAGATTTTTCATACAAAAGGATTTTCCCGCTAATTCCCGTCCCCGTGGTAATTTCGGGAATTCCTTTCTTAGTGCACTTCTACGGTACCTAAGCTACGTCCCTTCCAAATTTCAAGTGCCTACGATTAGCCCTTTAGGCTGTGCGTTGATATGTCAGTCAGTCAGTCAGTCAGTTTCTCCTTTTATATATTTAGATTCAATTGAACGGTTCAATAATTGGTTACATAACTGCAAGAGATACTCGGTTTATTTTTGCCACATACTTGTAGCGTAAATGATATTATTATATTATATAAGTATTTGCGTGATAAGCGCGAGTGTTTGTTTCTATTTAAGTCTCGGAAGTTTTCTATGTATTTGGTTATGTTCGCGTATCTACCCATAGTGAATGAATAAATGAATGAATGAAACATTTATTCGCCTATAGTGCAAGAATACAAAAATACAATTATTAAATAAGAAAGCAAAATTTAACTCAAACTATTTCTAAAAAAACAAAGAAATGCGCTATTCTAAAGCTGAAAAGGCCAACCAGGTCAGCTTGTAGCTGGGCAGAGCTTCAGCGCTGATTTTCAGCTGGAGTTTAGTTTGGGACCAAGTCTATTTCGGTAAGATTGGCCCTAAATATTACTTAAAATGTATTGGCAAGGTTAGTGTTCTATAACTTGGTGCCATTATTTGTGTATTATTTATTTATTTACCTATTTAATCTTTATTGCACAAACGTACAAATGGCGGACTTAATGCCTAATGCCATTACCATACGTTTATTTGTCAAATAACAGCCTATAAGCCAACCCATTGTTGGGTAAAGGCCTATTATATATATCATCTATATCTTGGAAAGTCTCCCAAGCCAAGCCAAGTCTTGATCAAAGGCATCAAGTTTGTCCCGCCAACGTCGCTTCGGTCTGCCGCGACACCGGATTCCATTATGTGGATACCATTTGGTACACACTTTAGACCACAATTCCTTGGACATGCGACGGATATGTCTAGTCCATTCCTATTTGCGGCTGCTTGAGCTACATAAATCAACTATTTCGCTTTCAGCCCGTATTCCTGAGTGTTCCTGATGCGGTTTATGAATTTTGATTTACGAATTTCATTAATTACATTCAAGATTATCATTATAATGGGAAAAAACAGTAAAACTCATGATGAGACGGTAACGTTTCAACATTATGTCTATCATTAATTTAAATGTTACTATATTTACTAAAAAAAACAAACGTGTGCCCAAGCATTCATTTGCAAACTGGCAAAAAATTCTGATTGTTTCTGTATAGGTCTTTTGGAATTGTTAGTTATTCAGGAATAAAGTCCCATTTAAACTATTTTACCATTTTAATTTCAAATCAATCTTATAAATGGAACCCTTGGTAAGCGAGACTGACTCTCATTTAACCAGTTTTATTATTTGGATGGCAGTGAAGTTTGTTAAAGTTACAAAATATGTAAGCGTTGAGACGAGCGTACAGTGCGTAGCTGTTAGAAGGTGCTTCGTGTTTGTACTTGTCTCTCTCTCGCTCTCATACGCTCTTATTAAGAGCGAGTGAGAGAGAAGTACAAATTCGGAGTACTTTCTAAGTGTTCACAAACTGTACTTGCATGCACTGGCGTAGCGAGGTGTCTCAGCTGCGTAGCGGCGTAGCGCTGCTAGGGAGTATTCGTAGTACTATGATAAAGTTAAGTTTAAGAAGAATAGAGGCCCAGTGATTGAATGATAACGAAAAGGTTAACTTGTTTATATATTCTTCCGCTCACTCGACTATCGGCGACTAATACTCGCTCTCAAATATAAGTCACCAAATTGCGACGAGCCCGACCGGAGGAAATAGTCGAAAACTGTGAGGCAACATTTTACAGATACGCACTCTCTAAATCTATATTAATCTAGTGTCCCACTTCTGGGCGAAGGGCCCCTCCTCATTTCTGCAGCTAATTTGGCTAATCCTTTTCAGTCTGGTTTGAATTTATCCAAATCGTCCCGCCATCTTTTTTTAGGCCTGACTGTAATACGGCTGCCTTTACTTGGGATCCCGTCAGTCATGATCTTGCTCCTTCAGTTCGGATGCGCACTACTACTTTAAATTATTATTAGATGCTAGTAATCTACCATTTTGCTATATCATTATTTACCTTAGCTCAGTGATTACGAAATCACGACGTTCAAACATTCTGTAAGTATTTGTAGTTAAGTAGGCGTATGAACAAATTTATGTCGTTTTATTCTGCTTCGAGTCGTTTCCGTTCTATCGCTGTGCCGTGTTGCATAACCAAATTGTAAATTCAAAGGTAAATAAATATGGTGTTACTGTACAGTATCAGAAATTGATTCCTAGACCACTTTGGAACATTTCAAAGTGACGTAATCAATAAAAACGTAAGAGACTTCGGATTATTCGCGATAGTTCCTTTGGGTGTTCCTTCGCATGAAAGTTCCTTTTGGTAATTTGAAGGAACTAGAGCGAATAAAAGTGTTCCTTCAGCTCTTGTAAAGAAACAAAAGCGAAGAAATAGTCGCAGGGGTAACTTCAGTTTTTTTCGAAGATACAAAGACGAAAAAAAGTCGTGGTACGTCCTTCATCTCTTGTGAAGGAACTAGCGTGAAAAAAAAAACGCAGTAGTTCCTTCGAAGGAACATCCAAAGCTGCGAATAATCCGAGATTTTATTTACAGTGTCACCTTGACATAGTTCAAATTGGTCTAGGAATCAATCTCCTTGACTGTAGGTACGTGGATGTAGGCAACTTCGATAGTCGCGTAAGTAATAAAACTGGCCTATCGACAGCTCAGTCACACAGTTCAACTTCATTTCGGTCGGTAAATTTGTCGAGCGGTCGAAATTGCGGGCTTATTGCGTCCGCGGCGTGTTTGCCGTCGGTCAAAGCTTTGTAAGTTGCAAGGTGCGCGAACAAATGTCACGAATTAATTATGATGTTTTGTTTGTTTGTTTTTACGTGTCGGTGTTGGGGGTGCAGTTGGGTTTATATCTCCCATCGCTGCAGACTGTTTTTCCTCAGGTATATTGCAGTATTTACTGAAGAAACCTTAGTAAATAACAAAAAGCAAGCTTTAATAAAACGCGTCTGTTGCTAACCAACTTCAAATCTTAAAAATCCTAAATGATCATTCAAAATGAAGAATGATGAAATTATACCCATTTTTTTAAATACCTACTCAATGATACCCTCATAGTTCGCTAACTTTATTTTTTTATTTATTACCCGACTGCGGCAAAGGCCAAAAGGATGGTTATATGTTTGATCTGTATACAGGTGACTCCTAAGTTGTGAGCGGAAATTATGGTTTCCAACGCAGCATTTCAAGGCGAATTCAGTTCATTAACTCCCCAACAATTAAACTTTGTTGAAGTAAAAAGCAATTTATTTAAAGAGTAAATATTGCCGACATTGTGGTCTCCCGTATTTTGTGGAGATTAGACAAGTTTTGTATGAGTCTGACGGTTCCACGTAAGAAGTAGGGTAACCATAAGACTCGGTAAATTTAAATTTATATTTTTTAATAATTATTACAAAATATTACATTTATTGATTTTTGCATAGTATTACGTATGAGTGCTTTAACAACGATAAAGAGCCAGAAAAATATATTTGGGTTAACAACTTATGAGTCATCCTGTATATGTCCGATTCTATGTCCCCTCGTATATACTAAACGGCTAAACCAATTTTAATAAATTATACGCGGTTAGATTTGTCTTAACCACTAGAGTGCCAAGGGCTATATTAAAATTATTTAAATGTGAAGTTATAAAAAATATACACTTCATAAGTAACATTACTTTGACGACATTATCCAAACAGCATTTGGGTTTTTTTAAAGCTTGCTTTTAGTTAGACTTGTTAGTTTAAGGCGTCTGATTTCCGCCATATTGAATTTTAATTCCTGTTATTTCTTTAGTGACACACAAGATTAGGACAAACCAATTGACATAAGAATGATCAAAATCGATTCACTCGTTTAGTTTCTAGAACGCCACAAAGGAAAAAACATACATACAAACATATACATATAGGCTGATAAACTCTACCCTCCTCCTTCGGCACTTAGATTAAAGTAACTAACTTGAACGTAGTGTGCATTTTTTAAGCGAAATGGTGTAGTCATTTATAATTGTGCATACGTGTGGATATAACTATTACATAGATAAAAACCTCCGATATAATGGTGACCCCTTCTTTCGGAGCTGATATCTATTAAATGGCTCTACCGATTTTCATGAAACTGACCTAGGAATCATCGCAAGAAAACCTGCTTTTAAATCAAAGAAACCGGTTGGTTCACCCGTTTAAGAACTACCGTGCTATAGACCGAAACGCACAGCTGGTAAACTTATAACACTCCTTTTTTTGCGTCGAAGGTTAAAAAAGAATGTATTTTTACTTTTTGTCGGAGGTAAGCAATTTATAAGATTGGTACTTACTATAGAGTATTCTTTTACACAATCATTGCATAAAAATATTTTAAATATTTTACCTACTTAAGGAGGATCGGCAGAAATGTATGAACACTGGCCCAGAAACCAATAACAATAGCAATATAATAAAATAGCACTATATCATCGGATATGCTTTTTAACTCTACAGCGATTTAGTGTAGCGAGAAAACTCAAATAACTGTGAGAAATATTTGAAAATCGAGAACATCGGGACGCCTACATAGACGACGTTAGTATAATTACTTTGAAACACCGCTGTCTTTGCATGGCGATAACTTTATTCACACAAAGATTTCGACTTGCCATAGTAATAGTTTAACAAATTATAATTGCCTATCCGCTGACATCGCTTGTTGTTAGGTCATGTAGGCCAATTTGCCCACCTTCCTTTGTGTAAAAAGCAATCCACAATATCATTTGAAATGTCGAATAGAGATCCAGAGGGTTGACTTTCAGGAATCGAAAGCACGTAATGACAGGCGAACAGTAGAGAATAAATCACATTCAAAAGTACGGAAAAACTAAGCTATATCAAAAATAATAGTTAACCGTTTTATTTTTATATTTAAAATTCTTTTTTTTTGCGTATCGCTTTACAATCCGAGGTAGAACAAACAGGAATAGGTATACATGTGACACCATGCAAGGGCGCAGAAACACTAGAGGGCCAGCTATATTTATATAATAACTAATTATACTTCAAGTTTACATTTTTTTTTAATAGTGCTCGGAATACGCTAATCGGGTATCCGATATAACTTGTTCTGATTTTATTTGAATTGATCATATATTTTTGTCTAACTTCTATTGTTATAGTTCCAAAAGTGGCCCTAGACAAGATGCGTGACGAGATCGTTATCGCTGTAGAAAACGTATTGAGGTAAGCTGCCAGACGATAGTGTCAAGCGCTTATGTCAGTTCCATAGAGTTTACCAGTTTTATAAAATCGATTACGATAGCGTTAAGCATAGTCTAGGGCCTGTAATGTTGTGAATATTTCTACCCGTGTTACGTATCTTTCACAATGCATAATCTTTCCTTTTGAAGAATAGTCACAAAGCAAACGTGCTCGAGTTTTGTTAATGTATTTCAATGCAATGTATACTTGCATTTCGGCGTACGCGACGAACCCTGTGACTAAGTAATATTTGTTCAAGTGCAGCGCTCTGATAAACTTGCCGCCAAGTCAGGCTCTATTCTCTCATCTTGCGTATCTATATGCATAACCGGAATAAGCCATTCTTCGTTATTTAAGTAAGCATAATCTTGTAAAATGTAAGAAGAACTAAGGACGAGGAATGAAAATATCTTTATGTTAAATGTTTTTGTTACAAATGAAAATAAGTTTCCTTAACACAAATCCGTGCAAATACTTTATTTGAGAACTCACTGTGGCAGAGACGAAACAAGAAACGAATTGCAGAAATTCTTCTTAGACATTATTTACTTCAGTCTGCATTCGAGCTGTGTTGCTTAACCTAATTTCTGCAAAAGTCTGCTTTGTGATGTTTGGGGCTTTTAAGTAATTGCGATAAACCCATTAAAAGATGATTTTTGAGCACCGAGCTGTTGTTTGAAATTTGGTTTCCTATTTATAAATAACTTATTAAATAATTTATGTTTCACGTGAAAACTTAAATGAAGTAGTCAAAATTGTCATTTTTCGAGGTATCAACTAAATATTTTATTAAAATGGACAAAAAACTGGATCTTATTGGAAACAAAATAAGGTAATAAAGACTTAGTATTTCTTCGGACCTAATTTATTTTTGTATCTTAAAAACGGACCCCTCTGTGCGCGAGCGCCTTCGTCGATTCCATACATTTTGTTTTCGAAACTCGTTTACTAGCGTTAAGCAACTTGTCTAGCCTCAAATCTAAACAACAGTAGACCTTAAATTAATGCTGCCAACTAACAAAACAAAATACTGTAGACATTTCATATAAACCAAACTTCATCAACCCCCGACCCCGATCGTTAGCAAAGACCATACTCCGGTGAAACTTATAGGGCTTAATATGAAGAATTCCCGAGCCCCGATCGGGCGCTCGGCACAAGTTAAATGTAGTGTAAACAGCTAGTTATCGCGACACTGCGCGCCACTAAATCTCCGCCGGCGCTGTTTGTCATGTCAACTACCGTCACTGCACTATGCCGTGTCACGATTTCTTTAACTTTAATTGATAGTGCTTTAGTGCCGAGGTTAAAGTAAAGATAGATTAATTTGTTCGGCTTTTAGCATACTAAAATTACTAAAATGTTTGTCATGTCTACTACCGTCCAAAATTTCTTTGTCTTTACTTATCATTGTTTTTTTTCAGGTATGAATAAATTACTTTTTCATTTCATTTCATTTCTATGTGTAATTAATAACAAGAATTATTATGCTTAAACGAATGTTATTCAGAATTATTTAAGTTCAATTCGAAAAATTCAGTAGAATTATTTTCCTGTTACTACCCCTATTTCTTCCCGATAGGGATCGATTTTCATGCAACTCTATAGGTAGGCTATAGTTTTTTTTTCTTAATTTCAAGTCCCCTACGTTCAGCGATGAAGTTAACTACCTCCACAGCGACGGTCCACAATGATTACTTTAGTGCCGAGGTTAAATACATGTATAAACAAACAATCTTACATATTTCATTTATTAAGTACGGTAAAGTTTAAGTTGTTGTGTACTACTCGTAATAAGGGACAGACGCAGGAAAAGTAAGTTTGTGTTTTTAAAACGGTGTCATACATTTCGATACAACTAACTTGCAAGGCCGTCTTAAATTATGCTGATGACTTTGGGCACACAAGAATTTGGGGCCGTTTTGGGTAGTGAAAAAAGTGAATAGACACATCGGTCGGTCCTTCGGGGTCCAATGAAAATGGGAGCCCTGGGCACGGGCCTCGTGTGCCCTTATAGGTAAAGACGGTAGTCCTAAATGGTACTTAAGACTAAATCTTATCTAGATTTATCTTAAAAAGAAAATGTCCGGCTAAATCTAAGCAATAGTAAAATATGTTGTCTTTATCAAATAAAATCTGTGCTAATGAAATATCTATAAAGAGACACACATTGCCTTATTTATACGAGTACTAAATAATTAGTTTTTCACGAAAAATAAAGTAATTGAAAAGGGACTTAATTGCGCCATAAAGTGTTTTATTTACGACGTCCGTTTTTCTGCATAGCAACAGGGCCAGGAGGATACTTGGGGATGGGTATCGGATATGAGGAAACTGAGACAAAAATGTAAACAGAAGTATTTCTGAATAGACAGCCAGAGTTTATGTGTTACGAAAGAAGTTCCAATAGCCGTAGAAGACGATATTCATTTCTCTTGGTTCAATTGGTAACTTACTTAACAACTTCAATATGTAACTATAAATATTGTTGTTGATATTGCTCAATGCGCGTTAGTTACATTCCTAGAATATAGAAATATGATGTTTGTTTTATCATTTAAACACAAGCCACGAATTACCTAACTGGGAAACGCGGGAATTAAAGCAAAGTTTCGGAGGGTGCCTTTTATGATGTGTGGTTATCTCATGAAGCGGCGCGAACGGTGCTTGCATATAGCAAAACTTGACAACGGTAACTTTGCGCGTGGAAAACTTAACACTTGGAATTCAAGAATTTGAAGACATCCTGAAGTAGATCGTACTGCTCAACAATAACGGTTATGTTAACAGTAAATGTAAGTTGGTGATTGTATGCAAGGTTCCCCGTAGGCAGGTATTGTGGCAGAGTGCGCTTTGTTTGCGAATGTCGCCGATATATCTGGAAAGTTCTGCGTTGCAGCGACGCATCTCTGCGGCCCTGTTTATCAACTTTGGATCGCGTGTGCTGTCAAAAAGTTCTCGTGGTAGTAATTGCGTTTTGTGTAAATATAAATAACATTCGTTCACCTACCGTGTTGCCATGATGATGACCTGTATCTAAATACTGCAGAAACCAAAATCATGAAATTTGAGAAATGCCTTTTGTTGAAAGTATTCATTACCCCTTGGGTTTTCGTAATTTATCAGCTCAGAAAGGTGAAAGAAGGGGAAGGGTGATTTTTGTACTTAATTAAGTATTTTTAGCGGATTTGCACTTGTGTTGAATATAGACCCGAGGAGATTGGACAGGAAAGAGAGCCTTCTGTTGATATATATTAGCATATGTTATATAATATTCACTGTAAGATCGAGATGAGTATATCAACAGACTGTATCCACATTACTAAAGATCTTTTCCTCCCTTCCCTTTTCACAAAATTAATATTAAGACTAGAATGCAAAAAGTATTCATTATACTGTTCTTAAAGACTTAGGAATGTAAACTAAAATGTAACCTTCGCAAATCACCGTTAAAATCTAGATATGTCGTAAGAATATTCAGCCTGTGGTTCATCCATTCAGCTTGATGTGACATGCGGGGAATTGACAATAACTTGCGGATGATTTTCTTACAGAGTTTGTAAGTACCAAAGTACCAATCTATGACAATGGGAGAAAATGTACCTATTCAACGGGTTGAGGAATTTAAATGCACTCATTTGTTTTAGTACCTTCGGGCTAAACTGAGCTCAAGTGAAATTAACGCATAAATGCAATGTTTGTGCCAAAACATACAAGATGTCTGCCAAAAGCTTTTGAAAAATTAATCTCATTCCACTTGCATTTAAATAAACTGCCGCTTTGCAATGGACCACATTACTTTGCTGATTGATTATGGAGAATAATAGGTACTCGTATAGTTTAAAATGTTTTATTTCTTTCAAAAGTTCTAATCGATTTGAGGAGATTTATTACGGAATCCTAAATTATGGTTTTCCTGACCATTCTGATCTTTTCTGAGAACTTATTTTCATTCTCTGCGCTTTGGTCTATCATGTCGCCGAAGTATGTCATTAAGAGTCCCACGCGGTCTAGGTTGAGTTGTTAACTTAACGCCAAAAGCATCACATTAATAAGTTTTGTGGCAGCTAGTAGACCCGATAAATAGCCGTTAAGTCAGTGCGGCTTGCACAAGTTGCCCGCGACTTGGTTGTCACTCGGATAGCCTTTTATCTAATCACAATCAGTAACGCACTGAGTGACAAGCGAGAAAATACAACTTTTGCTACCCGTGCGGAGAAGTTCTGGAGTGGCGACCATTTACAGGTTGGCAGGCCTTCTATCAGATGAAATGGCGATCTAGTAAGGGTTGCGGCAAACACCTGCATGAGTAGCGTAGAAGCCATCATCGTGTATAAGGCCGTTTTCCAGCAGCAGTGATGTTTCGGCTGAAATGGTGAAGATGTTTATAGTTCTCTAGATAATATGCGATCCTAGATATAGAGAGATTCAGTCCAAAACAAAGAACTTTAAAATATGTTCGAATTCGGTTTGTTCTCTACTTTTGAAAGGCAAATATATTTTTATTACACAATTCTATCGAATTCCTGGCCCAAAGATTCATGACTTGCTAGCAATCTACGAATTTTTGATTCATCCTTCAAAAATGTGAAATCTGTATCACTCGTAGGGCAATGCCGGGAAATTGCAATGTTTGTTTCAATTTCCTGGTGGCTACCCTTCTCCTGGCCTTAACCGGTTCGTGGCAAGTTTCTCTCAATGGATACAAGACAAATGTATTTGAAGACAAAAGACACGGCGGGGTTACAATCCCACCTAATTAATTATGAAGGTATACCGCTAAGGGAATAGTTTAATCTTTGAAGCTCTACCACCGCATAAAAAAGAGATTTCAGGAATAAGGTTTCGCAACCTGCAGAAGGCGTATTAAAAAGCTACCAGTTACAATTTTAAAATGTAACGTGAAAAAACTCGACTTCTATTAGAGATTCTAGGGGAAGGCCTAAGTGGACGACCTTCGGCTAAAATTATGATGATTATAGAAAAAAGAAAAATATATTTATTGCCTGACAAGATTCTATTTGGCCCCGAAATACACGTACACGTACACGTATAATGTGTACACGTCACGAATAAATAATTTCTTTTCTTTTTTTTTTTTTTTTTAAATAGTGTCGCTACAACAGCTTACATAATGGCAATAATGAGTGTACGTCATGTATAGTCGGTACAGTGTGTATTGGTTTCGTGTTAATATTTGTAGAAGTACAAAAAATATATATCTGAGAATCGAAGTTAACATGTTTAGCTTTATATTAATTACCTATTCATCAAAATCTGATTTCAAATATCCAATATTTAAATATTCTTCAAATTCGGACGCCGATGACGTTTGATTTTCTTCAGTTGATGTGTCGCTTTCAGGACCACCGACCTTGATTATAAAACGTTCGATCTGGGGTTCGACTATAGGATCTTTTTTCCTATATAATATTCATCTTCAATTTTTTTAATATAGTTACAGCAGTTACTCCCATTTTCTTGAATGACTTCCTATATTATAATAAATTATAAAGGATAATAAGAAATCATAACTGACATAATTTGAATCCTAATATAAACGAATTAAAAACAACTAAATTTATACTTTTATTAAACATTATTAAACATTAAAATAAGTTTTATACCTGAAATCTTTCTAACCAACCAACCAGTTTAATACAACCGCAGTATAAAAGTCATGTCAACGGTCAATTTCAATACATTGTTTTTTGGAATGCTACGCAATCCTTCTTCCTTGTTAAGATGTAAATATTTTATTGTGTTCAAAATATATTTTCTTGCATCATTGGAAATCTTTTTTTGTAATTTTTGTGGTAAAATCGTTTATGATTGCGAAATGTTCTTCTTGTTTACATCGGTGACATTCGATGACGTTCGACGTCTGGTTTTCAAAGAGCCAGTAAAATATATTAGTACCACTGAAGGAGGCCATTTGCAACGTCAAAAGATGGCGGATGTGTAATTTGTTTTAGTTTTTATTTTTGTGTATTTAGGTGTTCAAAGTTCTTTTTTGTTAGTGATTTGTACTTTTAATGCCTTTGTGTTGCACAGTGATAGAAGACTTGGACTTATTTCCTGTATCCTGGCATCTTACTTCTCGTTTCAAGTGGACTCGCAGTGGTACAGAGGTTAAAACTATCTTGGCCTCTGTCCTACATATCACCGTACAATATTGCCACCAATCTTCCTAGAGAAGATTGGATTGTGTTTTATGACTATATTGATTTAAATTTATATATACTTAACACTGGCGAAATCACTTCATAGTGGAAACGCCATATTCCCGCGGTAGTAGCTGTTCAAGTCGCCGCGGGGCAAAGAAAAAAAAAAAAAGTACCTACCACTGAAAATCCACAATATGGCGAATAATCAGGATACCTTTCAATGTAGTGATGTTCAAACTAACTGTAACTTCCGCTGGGAGTGGTTGTGGTCCCAACTAGAACAGCGCCGCCGTACTTAATGGACGCTAGCGCTTGGTTTATAATTTTCATCGATCATAAAATTTCGTTTTATTGTGAACCCGGCTGCAAAGTTTTTAATTGAGATTCATTTTTGTATTATGAAAGTTATTAATAGTTATTACCTAGGTCTATTAGAGCTATAAAACACATGCATTTTATTTACATACTCGTATTGGCTTGATTTGAGGTTTCCTATCATCGTTATTGTCCTTACTTTATGGTATTGGACCTCCTTCCCTAATGTTAGTCTCTCTTCTCCTTGGTTCGTTAGTCTTACAAAAGTTTTATACGGCCACTAAAAAGATATCTCAGCCTTTCATTAAATGGGGAAAAGCAATCGCATATAAATGAATTAAGATCAGTGAATTGGTTCAGAAAGCAAAAGTAAATAAGGTTGTTTACGTTACATTTTTTATTCGTCGGCGGCGGTAGCTAAGCGATGAGCTCCATTTGTTTCGAGGAATCGCTAATGCTCTGTCGGTTGTATGTAGAACGGTTTCCTATGCCGGCTGTTTATCCTTAAATCTGCTCTGAATTCTCAGATATACTATTGATCGTCGGTTCAATAGGATCTGTAGTGATTTAATGGGTCTGTTTGGTTAAGCTTGAGACGATATTTGCGTATCCTACTAATATTATAAATGCAAAATTTTGTGTTTTATTAGTTTGTCTGTGTGTGTTCATGAACATCACGGAAAATTTAAAAGTTCCCGAGGGAATAACGAAAATCGAAAACTATACGGGCGAAGTCACGGCCGGAAGTTAGTTACAAATAAACTTTATCGCCACTGTAAGTCTTAGTACCTACTGTATATTGTATTTTATTGTGCAGACTATTAGAGCCCTGAAATAAATTGGTATGAATCAGCAGTTGAGGTTATGAAAATTGTGTAAATATTAAGCATGCATGTTTATTGCCGTAACATGCCACAGCGAAAAGTTTGTGTTTTGAACTAATTAAATATTTTCGCGATGCGGCTTGTTCACACTAACCAGTGGACGTCGGTCGAGCAACTATTTTCATTACGACGCTCTTGCGAGCGGAATAAACTTGTTTTGTGTTTTATGCGACGTTTTGTAGTTTTTTGACTGTACGAGATGGTCGTGGGTTGCTGTGAACGTAGAAAATTATAGCAATTTACTTTAAATTATCACTGGTATTGTTCATTTAAAATGTTGTGTTGGAATATACATACAAAAGGGATCGTATATCATCGTATGTCATAATACCAAATGGTATATACTTCAAGGCTATTTTGATCCCATTAGGTTAGGTAAGGTTTCTTTAATAATAATCCTCAAAAGTTTACGGTTTCAGAATAAAAAACCATTACGTTTTATAACCATAATTTATTATGACCCATAATGTGAACTTTATTTATATATTATAATACCCCTTATATAGTACCCCTTTTGAAGTTGTACGTAACCCAAACCTGATTAAGCAGCGGCAGATTATAAAATTATTTTTAGTAAAAATGAGAGAATACGAGGATAGATCTAAAAGTCACTGCTAAGAATATAATGACCTCCTTATGTGTTCCAATGACCTGCGAGAAAACTAGCTTGATACGAAAATTATGGAAGTCTCATGGACTCCTAAATAAATAACATACCACTGTACTAGGAGGGTTGGTATCGAATTCAGTTTTTGCGATCATGAGTCGAATTCTCAAACCACCGGGCCAACGCTGCTTACATCAGATACAGTCGGTCAAATAAGAGGTTGAACATCGAGACATCGAGGTCTACAAAACATTCGAAAGATAGACTGTCCTGACATTTAAATTTGACAGAAAGTGGTGTCAATATTAAAAAAACAGCACTTTTTTGCCTAACTGTACGAATTACTTTAAACATGTATGGCATACGTGATTAAAGTTTTTTTTTTATGGCAATGAAAAAGCACGCGAGCACTCAGGCCACCTGATGGGAAGTGGAGTCTGAGACCCATACACATTTGAAATAAGACTACAATTTCAACACTGCGATACTAAGACCTCAAATGCGTTGCCAACCCTGAGGACTGAGGGCTCTGTTTTAACTTCACAATATTCCACATTGCTTTAACTTAATCTGTTCATGCATTGATAATCCTTCCGCTGGCTAGTTTGCGACATCACCGTACCTATCATTCATCCCACTTATATTATACATGCTTATTTTTATGTTAGTTTATCACTCCTTCATGCTACAACAAAACAATCAAAATCAACGGTCAAGAAGTTAGCATAAAATACTTATTTAATTAAATAAACAAATAAACCTCGTTACTTTATTTCGAAAACTTACAACGTTATTTGTAAGAAAAAGGACATTCTACAAAAGCAAGCAAACAATTAAAAAGGCGTTTCCAATTCAGACTTTCCAGCTACATTTCACGCACTGCTCCCGGCTCGCTCTGTCCACCGCCCGCTCTTAATAGAATTCTACATTCTATCTGAGAACCATGTTAATGAAACTGTGTTCGTAAATTAAATATAACATTGTTTATAGCTTGGACCATTTCTTTGAAAAGGATTTTAAATAATAATGAAACACTGCTTTTTGCAAGTTTTCTTTTATTTTCACTCGTGTTTGTAAGAGTAATGTGATAACCAGTTTCTGTTATATTTGCACAGAGGAAAACCTTTATGTAATATTATATTGTCTACGATACGATCTGATTTTACAAGTATCATTATGTTGTCCATTAATGTAACTGTATCGATTGATATTATTTCAAAATATTTTAATTACTCCTATTATTAATTAGTTTTTGGACATTCGGTTAGTTGGAAGAGTTGCCTTATTATTATTGTATTCGTTGGAGCACTTAGGTATTTACATGCCTATATACATCTATTTTATTAAAGGAATAAGGGTTACATTGTAAATTTTCCAAAAAGCATAATGCTATAGAAATGAAACTCTAAATAACGATTTCTTTTGTTTTAATTAAAAACCATTGCTCAGTCTGAGAAGAGTCGATGCAAATAAGTCCAGCCGAAACTTCAATACAAGCTGGTTACATGTCGCGATCACATTCCTTATTCATCAAATACCCATTCTAGTCCCCAATATACGAGCAGAAACTTGCTATCGCCTCGGGGTTCATCTTAGTTTGCGAGATGGGGTGGAACTTGTGAACTTGTGCTGGCAAACTTTACAACCGCATGTACCAAACAAACAAGGTCAAATATGAAAATACTCACCAAATTTATAATAGAAAAAGTACCACCGTGATTTAGTAGAATTATTCCTCTTAGGTACACTTTCCTCGTAGATACACTTTTGAAAAAAGTCGCTTTTATTCCTTAGTGATCCACTTTTTAAACACCAATACAGTGTTTCCTAAAAGAATGGGCACAAATTCACTGGCGTGCCGTCTACGCACATAAGCCTAAGCCACCATCAAATTAACAAATTTAACAGAGTCGATGAAGCTCCGGTGACGCGGAGCTCCCATTTTTGCGTTGTTCCGGTCCTCCGGGACTGATATAAAAACGAACCTAACCTAACCTATCTCATATTTGTGATACAAATCTAGGCAGTGATTGTGATTTCTAAATTTGTGTGACAAAACTTAACTGTTACTATTTCTTCTGTTGCTGAATGTACTATATGAAATTGGATCTATAAGGAATAAAAGCAATTTTTTTTCAAAAGTGTATTTTATTTGCTTACTTGATCGATTGTATTTACATTCTTCGGCAAGTTTTAATTTCGTTAAAAGGGGTTTTTGATTTGAATAGTTTAAAGTAACGAAATAAAAAGGTGGCATAGGCTTATTGTTACTCAGGTACGGTTAGACTTCTACATTTTGTATATTTTTTAAATGATATGTTTCGTGTTCAATATGTATTGAATATAGTACAAATTTATTAGACTTGACAGAACAACGTGGAGCCCCATTTTCTTCTGCTTAGACCACTAAAGAAAATGCTTTCTCACCGAACAATAAAATTGTAATCGCGTGTGAATTCCGTGACCTTATAGTCATTAGGAGTGTCTATAAATAACTCGTCATTGGCCAAATAACCCTTAACACGAGTGAAAACCATTAATTCAAATTAGAATTAGAAGCCATTATTAAACTCTAAAATTTAAATGGCCCCTTTAATTTCAAAGGTAAATGTTACATAAGTAAAACATGTCGTGGAAAGGTTTGTTTTCCTTATTTGTAGGTTTACCTTATACTGTAATTTGCACAGTCAATAAAACTTCACGAATCCCTTTCGTGGTCGTTTTGGTGACAAGGGTAAAAAAGGCAACACTTGCAAATAATCAAATAATTCCAAATCACCTCCTAAATGTTTTTTCGGCTGCAAATGAAAACCGGAATAAACCGGCGGCTCGTTCTTTAGGTTTCTTCTACTTTCGCCAGAAATTGATTATTGCGATTTATGAATTCTTCATATCTGCTCACATTACTGCTCAAGCGTGATTAAACCGCTGTGTCGAGTTTTTGTAACTTTTATGTATGTGCCTTTTTTCATCTCAAGTATTATACATTTTATGTTAAACAGCGTAACGTGCTGTCATTTGAAATTAGCATACTATGACTGAACTATTAACAATGCGAAATATGTTCGTAATGTCAACTCGTAAGTTCGCATATCAGATCTAAATGAAAATAGTTACTGTCATCAGTCATGTCTTATACGTCATATCAGTATAGATTATAAGCCAAGTTTGCATCAGAATAAATTGGTAATTCTGTCTGAAGTAAGCAGCTATGTCTTTGTGGTGTAAGTGATAATAATGAATAAATATATGAGCCATTTTATTTTCGGGCGAGCTGGGGCGGGCCGGTTTCTCGCAATACCCGGAGTTTTTTATGAGACCGCAGGTGTCCTTTATTGAGCATTGTGTTCCTTTTAATACGCCCTAATACCATTGATATTGTATATTTTTGATCCATTTGTGAATTACCCCTTCGAGAGCAGATTTACGTTATGCTTTATTACATTTTCCTCGGAAAAGGTGATCACATGCATTTCTGACGGAAACGTTCGAGTAATCGCCGGTATGGATAGTCCATTATTTTCCGAGTTACAAAAGAGCGGACCATACAATTTTTGCAAGTAATTCGGCCCCGAGCCATTCGAAGCATTTCGCTTGCTGCTCAGGCTGGAATAAAACATTTGACCCCGGAAATAAAGTATGTGGAAGCCTCTGCTGTATTCACTCCCGATTATTTTTACCCTCTATGGCGCTTAACAAAATGTGAGTGGTTTTTCCAAAATGTTAACAAATTAAATTATTACGGTCAGCAACACATTTAAATAAATAAATGTATATCAGGGGACGACCTCACACAAATTGACCTAGTCCCAAAATAAGCTCTATTCTTGTACTATGGGTACTAGACAACGATATGCAGGGTCACTACCAACTAGGCTATGGTGTCGTTATCGTGTGTGATTGAAAAGTGCGGAATATGTCAATGAACTGAGGAAATCATGATCATTAGTTTTTCAGCGGAAAATAATCCCAACAACCCTGCACAACATAACATACGGATCCCCAAGTGCTTATCATATTGATAAAGCAAGACTTTATTGCGAATCTCTTTTCACCCAGCAATGTGTCAAATTCAAAACTATATTCCTACAGATATCTCCAATTTAATGAAGCAGATTTGTACTTATTAAAATGTAAAATATTAGCCATGAAACTCACTTTTCAACTAGAACGAAAGATGATAAAATTACAGAAGCTATAATATAAAAAAAATGTATTATAAGTATAACGTGAGTGTGCTGGTTCAAAGGCTGGGACAGCAATAGGAAATATGATTATGGTGCTCCCATACTGCGGTTGTGAATCGTTATATAACGTTTTTGAACAAGATAACATTCTAATATCGCCCTTAGATCATCATACCATTGTTTACAATTATTTTAACTCTCTGTGGCGTGCAATAAAAAGTAATGTCGTCATGCAAAAATGTTTTGTAACGTATAATTAACGGAGTGTTAATACACTATTAGCTCCGACAAAACTGACAACAGGCATATTAGGTACACGATGGCTCAACAAATAGGCTTAGCACGCTGGGACGAGTACGAGTGTTTTTTTATTTATTATTTACCTCTCACCGCCAACCAGTAACTACAGATACTCGTAAAAGGGGTGTTTACATATATGCAAACACATATTTCAATTTGTAAAATACTGTTGAGTGAGCCAGTAATACGGTCCGAAGGTCTCTTCCAGCGTTCCAAACTCTGGTCGGCACAATGGTTCCCGTCGGGCTCGCTCGGTCACGTCCCGAAGTGCGGAGCGATGTACCGCGCAACCGCCACTCCGCAAAAAGAACCGCCACACTGGATTTGAATAATACAATATGTTAAAAACCCCTGCACTTGTAACGGAGAAGGACGTCGAGTTAATTTGCGAACGTGGTTGTATATGGCCTTGGAAACTTTAGCGTTGGGAGTATTCTGACCCATTCTTGAACAGTGGAGGTAAAAGCAGAGTTAATTGGCCATTTAGTGCACTTAGGCAAGTAACTATACGCAAAAGTTAACGTCGCGCTGGTCCCATATTTTGGTCGCCTTAATCGCGGTGGATAATGCATCCGTCACTCCCGTAAGATACTGGTCAGAAAGTGACAGATGTTTTATCTATTTCGATAAACACGACCATAATGGAGTGGGAAAAAAAACATAAGCACTTGTGCATGTTGTTTGTTTAACCGCGCCGTACTTATCGAATCACGGATATTATCGGTTAGTATATTTCTGTCAGTATATTCTGGTGTGGTCTCACTTTATAAACGTACCTACCACTTAGTACTAGTTTTACTAACGGAGAAGTATTTTTTTACAGTGGTCAATAAAATAAATATTTGCTTAGTAATTGGCTTTACGCATTTAAAGTATTAGCTTAGTTTAGAAATAAAATGCAAAGATCAAGATTTTCCGAAGATGATATCTTGAAAGCTTGCTTAATGCTTTTCAAGTGTTTATGTTCAGATTTAGACTTATTAGGGGGTCAAAAGTGGCCCAGAATGGTTAGTGTATTTAATTTGCGAACTTGGCTGATACACTATCGTGTCTAGATCTGTTCGTAGGACTGGGCGGAATGAATGGAGAGCCACTCGACCGCCCGCCTGCCTCGGCGGCGTCCCCACTCATCATCATCATCATCGTGTCTAGATCTGTTCGTAGGTAACCTGTATGATTTTGGGAAAAGTAAATTCAGATCAAAATAATTATGATAGTGGGTCACTATTTTAATTGATCTGGTGTACTTACCGTACGAAAATAGCTCACTAGCTCACCTATTCTTATTAGACTTTCCCTAGGAAAATTAATGGCAAGACTACGAGTGTAATACTCAAAGGATTCTGTTTCGTGATGGCGACTAAGGAACCTTGAAAATGGCGTCGTAAAAGTGCTTTTTACGTATAATTTATATTGCCAATATAAGACTCTGTGTTTGTAAAAGAGAAATATTATAATATTCACGGAACTACTTACAAAACGTTTTATCTGTAAGCTTTGGTAGTTCAAACATCTATTTCCTTATACGTTTCATATTTTACCCAGTCTTTGTTTCTCTTGAGTCTTTTTACGCCAGTTGGGATACACAAAATTGCAGATTGATTTTAACATCCATGTTTCGTTGAAATACATTTAATAGAAAGACCTTTACGTTTTATATTATGTATTTTTGCTGGAAATGAAATGCGTATCTGCCCCAATGTTTCATACACAAAAACTCAAACACGTGCTTATAAAGAATTCAATATCACCACGTTTCTTATAATCGGGCAATAAAACGAAGCGTAAGATGTGAAAGGGCATCATAAATAAAGGGCTTGAGTAAAAGTGTTCTTTATGAAGTGTCGCCGCAGCGCCGGCCGGCGTTGATACCTACTTGGTAGTCCTGCAATATTGGACCGGCTGTCCGACTGACGCCGTATCGATATTACATCACTACTTATGAAGCTAGGTTTAGTCTGGTTGCGTTCTGCGAACAATAGTAACTGCTAATTCAGAGAATGTGTACAGGATTTTAGCTTTGATACGAGGGCTGTTTGATAAATCGTTTTAAAAAGATAAAAAGTTTTTTTTTTTACAATTTCTATTTATTTCTCAACATAGTCTCCTTTGAGGGCCAAACACTTGTTCCAGCGAGTTTCCAATTTTTTTAACCCCTCCAAAAAATACATTTTGTCAAGATCTTCAAAATATGCGTTTACACCTGCGATGCAGTCCTCATTAATTTGTCAAATTTTTTGCCCTCCAAGCCATCTTTTTAGATTTGGGAATAGGTACTAATCGCACGGAGCTAGATCCGACGAATACGGAGTATGCGGAACCAGCTCGAAGCCCAACTCGTGGATTTTGGCCATTGCAATAGTTGACGTGTGCACTAGGGCATTGTCTTGATGAAAGAGAACTTTCTTGGGGGACAATTTTGGCCGTTTTTCCAACAGTTCGGCATTAAAATGATCCAATAACTCTGCCTAATAACGGCCAGTGATAGTCTTTCCCTTTTCCAAGTAAGCAATCATAATGATTCCTTCGCCATCCCAGAAGACTGTCGCAATCCCTTCCGACAAAACTTGTCTTGGCCTTCTTTGGGGCACGTTCACCAGTCGCCTTCCATTGTTTTGATTGCTGTTTTGATTCAGGTGTATAATGACGGACCGAAGTTTCGTCCACAGTGACAAATCGGCTCAAAAAATTCCGAGGATTACGCTTCATCATATCCAAACACAGTTTTGAAATTCGCTTTATTTCGCGTTTTTGTTCGATTATCAACAAACGTGGCACCCGTCGTGCAGACAGCTTTACATACCCAAATCTTCTTGCAGGATTTTATGTACTCGCTCAGTGGAGATGCCTGTGTTCTCAGCTATTTCACGCACCTTCACTCGGCGGTCTTCGAGTACAATATTATGGACTTCTTCAACAACATCCTCAGTAGTGACTTCGATTGGGCAACCAGATTGTGGAGCATCAGATGTGCTTGACCGACCACCTTTAAAATCATTTATCCAGTTATAAACAGTCTGCAACGACAGAACCAAGTTCAGGTTTTATTGTGGCAGCACTACAACCCTTCATAAAAAAAATTATATAACGGCACGATATTCAGATTTTTCCACAGTTTCAGTAGTATGAGTTTGTTAAACAATGGTTATAATGACAAAAACTTTTTTTTTTTGCTGAATTTTTGACAGTCTTCATTTGAAAGATTGTGCCTGCCAGTGTTAATGCCATTTACCAGAAAAAAGGTTTTACGAATAGTTTGTCAGGATCGCGGGACCGCGGTGGATGCGAAAAGCACAAGACCGATCTGAGTGGAAAGCCTTGGGGGAGGCCAATGTCCAGCAGTGGACGTCTTTCGGCTGACATGATGATGGTGATGATGATGAATAGTTTTTAAAAGGAATTATCAAACAGCCTTCGTAGGTTGGTCATATTAGTAACTGTATAATACAATATAGCACCTGACACATGATACAATGAAGATTCTTAACTGTACAAGGTAGGCAAAAACCCATAATTTGGCACAGTTCAGAATGCTGTACATACCATGATGTTAGCTTGTTTCGTTAAGATTGTGTTTTTATTTTTTGATGATTCAAAATAAATAAGGGATTGAATTCCCATTATGAATTATGATTGTTATGATTATGTACGATAATTATGATTAGTCTGTAGACGATGTGTTAGTCAACGCGATGCAATGAGATTCATTGTATATATATATATATACATACATTGTGTTGCATCCATGGTATTTAAAATACCCTAATAATTATTTACAAAATATTAAATAATAATATACTTAGTATGTAGCGATTATGCAATCAGTAGGGAAGAATGGCGAAAAAGAGGGGAGGCCTTTGCAATGGGACAGTAATACAGGTTTTTTTTTTGTTGGTAATTGTGCGGTATAAGTCTTGTTTTTAATTCATTAGTATGATAGGATTTATATTAATACGAGATTCTTATGTTCATTATAAGTTTATTATTATTTTATTAATCTGCAGCATTTTATTTGAAAATCTACTGTTGGATATTATATTTCATACAAGAAAAAAATAATGTCCTACTCGACATTTAGAGTATTTTATCGATATGGTAACAGCTAAGATCCTGAGCGTCCCTAGAAAAAACGGTCACGAACGCCAGAGGGTCGGAGTTGGCCGCCGAGGGAGAGACTAATAAAATATGTAGATTTGATGACTTGTCACATTTTTTGTTACAAATCTGAGATTCAATGTTTTAGCCACTTTTCTGAGCGTTCTTTTATGGAGTGTTTAATGGGGAAGAATCTTAACTAAATCCAATGTATAGTCTTGTTGCTCGTCATGTGCTTTATCTTATTCTTATGCTGCGTCTTTGTAAGTTTGCTCAATACCTACTGCCAAGCCTTTTCTACAATTACGTTTCGTACCTATTCAGTAAGAGTATTTATCGTTAATCTCACTGTTCACTATCATGTACTTACATAATTATGCGATGTCATCTTGCCGTTTAGCAGGTATGAGCAAGGGAGTCCACTTCCTTTGGCCAAAGGTCCGGTACAATCTAGGGGAGGTAGGGGAGCATTACCATATTACTTGTAAGGTAGTGCCCGAACCTCCCGACTGCCCAATGCTCCCCTATCTTCCCTCTTGTGTTAGAAAAACTCATTGTCATTACAAGGTTACAAGGTGATTCCAATCAGAGTTCCAACACAACTCGTAGGTTGACATCCAGTTGTAGGGTCCATCGGGATCGCTATAAGAACAAATCTTTGCCTTGGGTCACTATCGCTCTGTAATATTAGAGAAACTTATAACAGGAAAAAAATACTAACCTTACGTTAAAGGAGAAGATACACAGCACATTAAAGAACTTTGCGAAGTCTCCTGGAATACATATTACATATTAAATTCAATCAGTCAAAATCAACTCTTATCATCATCACCCAAAAGCGGAAAGACGTCCACTGCTAGACAAAAGCCTCCTTAAATGATCGATTTCGTGCCTAATGTAAGGGACAACACGAGGACACACCAAATGCTGGGGCCAAGGGCACACAAGAATTTGAGGCCCTTTTGGAAATTAAAGTAGGCCAATAAAGCATAGTAACATTTTTCTATCATGATCTCGTAAGGGAAATGGTCGGACCTTCGGGGCCCCCTGAGGATGGCGGCCATGGGCACGTGCCCCGTGTGCCCTTATGGTAAAGACTGTATTGATTCTGGGGCCTATTGCATAATATAAAATAATAGCTGATACTCGTATTATAAGCAGAAATCCTTTTCCAATACTATGTATATCTTAAAAAGAGACTTCCAATTGTCCTACAAGTTACAAACTTCTATGAAACGGGCCCAAGGGTACTGCAGTAGAATTAAATGATATGCAATTAATTACCATTAAAGTTTTTCGGAAGACTTAAAGTAATCACTTGGGTTTTTTTATATAGGTACATCATCTTTACTCTTTAACATTACTGCTTTAATGTTGGTTGCAATTTGCCGTATCGTTGCGCCCAGCTGTAAATCAGGGCTGGCCACAGCATTATAACCATTATATGCTGCAGTATTTTTACTGAGCAGACAGAGGCCGTATTATATTTAGCGTTTTTAAAATTTGCCAAGTTCTACTAATAGTTGGTAAAAGGGGTAGGGTTATAGTAGTCGTATATGTATGTCCCTCTCACTGCCTGCGGGAACTTATCAGTTTTTGCCAGATACGATCTCTGATCGCCCTCTTCATGTCAATAGGCATAGTTCTATAAGTTGTTTCGTATTTCAGTTTATTGGCATTGAATAAATTAATGTTTGTCTTTGTTTTCTAGTTTATGTTAAAGCCTAAGAGAAGGTAAACAGAGTTACTTAGAGCTCTACTCTTAAAACCAAAGATTGAAATTAAAATACAATACAATACAAAATACTTCATTGTACACCGAACAAAAACATTATAGAGAAACAGTACAATTAATTTTAACACGGGCAAACAACAGGCGTCCTATCTTTCTAGACGGTATTAGTAGGGACATTGTGTCGAATTTAAATATAATTTTTTTTTTTTTTTACTTGCCTTAGTCAGTTTATAGCGTTCGCTAAGGTTCTAAGTGATGTCTTGTCTTTTGTTCTTGTGATTGCGTCATTAACATTAGAGGTAAAGGTAGCTTCTAATGTTTATTTTCTTCGGAGTAACTCACCAAACATATACCGAATATAGTAAATGTTGTTTGTGTATTTTTGCTTTTCTTCCATTTTACAGTATTATTGTGATATTAATGTTATATGAATTAATAGCTGTGTGTACAATATACGCATCCTACTGAATGTCTAGTTTAAACCACATTTATAGCACCATTTGCCTTTCCGTTGTTCGCTAATAGTAACACTTAATATTGTTGAACGTTGGTAAAATATTTCGAGACACGCAAGCGCAGTCTTTAAAGGCATTTGCGTGTGTTCATATCATCAATTAACTGAATCGCTGAAATGTTTACTAAAATCAATATGTACAGCATGATAGATAAGTATTACTGCAAGTACTTATATGACATTGCTTACCGGAAGACAGGGTAATATTTACCTATATTAAGTTTTAAAAAAAACATGCTAGATTGCGTTCACATCATCCAAAGTTTGAAAACCAAATAAATTCGCCATAAAACGCTTTGACCCGGCGAGTGGCTATTGCATCCGCCGTATTCCGATTAAACTTGCGTATATAACCTAATACTGGTATTTTTATTGACGTGTATCAACAACACCTAAAATCCTTTAGTATTTCCATATTTTTTTCGGAAGCTGCGGCGACCCAATTGATATGAATTTCAGAATATAATTATTTGCGGTAAATTCAAACTTAAAATAAACATACCTGAAGTATGTTTAATAAGGACGAAATTATAAAATCGAATGTTGAAAATTTTAAAAACGCTGGCGCTGGCAACGATAGATATCTTCGTCATTATCTCTGCCGTCATTTCATTTATTTAGGTTTAATTCTAATTCAAATTTATTTATTTTAGAAAATACTTTTCCATATTGCACATTACAAGACCAAAAATATATATTGGCCTTTTTTCTGGCATTATTATTAAATTGTATATGGTTTAGCATAGCATGTTTTCTTCTGCTATAACATCATCTCGGTATTCACTATTGTTCTACTCATTTCACTCTTCAATATACATGCTATTACATAAATCCATGATTGAGACCATTAGAAACTGGTTGCAACTCAAACATAGAACAAGTGCTGCGTAGGCAACAGGCTTTTAAATTTCACCGGTTCGCTAGCGGAGTAAAAGTTCTCAACTGGCTGAATTTAGTTTCATTGATTCGAAATTCAAATCTTGTTTGACTTTCGTGCGTCCCTATGAACGTGTATTGTGTAGTTAGTATGTTTAGTAGGAAGCTGCAGGCTCTCAAACAAGCCCATGTGCAGTGAAAGCCACTCGCAGTCGTCATAAATCGGCTGGAGACGGCAGGCCCCGCTCGCTCCATCAGCGATTACTCAGCAGCAGGCTTGCCTTTGATGGCGTAGGGGTATTTCTCAACTTTTTTTAATGTGGTAAGTTATTAAATAAGAATTTAAGCTGCTAATAAGTTAATGTTCTGTGATCTTGATTATTTATATTGATTTATTTTGCGTATAACATCATGTATTCGTAACGTACAGGCGCGATTAGGTAGAGAATAAACTATGCTTAGTGGTTATAATATATTGCGTCTCGTTTAGGAATTGCATTGCAATTCAGTAAAACTATCAATGTACATACATTATCAAATCGTTACCTAAGTAGCTTATTATGTAAGATTTTTTTTTAAATAATGATAAAAAATCCAGTTAAAAAATAAATCAAATTAAATCAAATGAGCAAACTCCCAAACTAAACTCAAGTCTTGTACTATGGGTAGTTACTAGACCAAATATCAAAAGTACTTTCTCACCAAAAATAGTATTAAAGCGACTAACTACCTCAAAATACCTAAACAATAAACGATCACAACATCAAATAGCCTCTGTTAAGATTGTACCGTCTATTTATGTATTGTAGGTGAAGCCTAGGAGGAATCAATAGTTCAATCGTTGGCAAGCGCGTACCACTCTATCAGCGATTAGTATGGTCTGCTGGCCGCGCCCTGAGTATATAGCCTGCTATAGAGGGATCGCGATTACTACTTACTGTACGTGTAATGGGCAATGGCACGAAGTTATACTGACTTGTTTTTGTCTGTGAAACATTGGAGTTATACAGCTACAAATTATAATGGCGTGTTAGATTTGTAGATGACAGTTCTTGAGCAGTGATTTACATTCATGTAAATCACTGCTATTCACAATTAAACAGTTGTTGCGTTTTTTTGCAATTGACAAAGGTATTTTTTGCTACTAAGCTAGTGTCCTGCCCTCGTTTCACTCCGGTATATAAAAAAAGCCTTTGTTCACCCGGAATAACGTACAGTCAAAAGCATATATCGCCTCCTTTTTATCAGTGGCTTAGGGGTGTGTACATATATTCGAAGCTCTTTAACGTATAAAACTCTTTGTCAAGAAAATGGGCAATTTTTTTTTTAACTACGTTGAATATACAATAACTAAATAAGATTTACTGCTACAAAAAAAGAAAGTATTAAGTACTTAACAAGAAAAAATATGATTCTATATAAATAATATAAGGTTAATGCTGTAAGCATAAACTATCATGTAGCTATAATATGTTTAAAGTAATAGAAATAATTGAAAGTGCCCATTTTTTTCAAGGGGTTTTACATATTTATGACTTTGACTGTACCTTTGAAATGGTGAAAGAATTGTTAGAATATGTTTTGTGACTATGGAGATTAACTGTCGAATACATTATTCACAAAATTCGCACTTAATAATATTAGTATAGATAGTAAAGATATACAATACAATACGTATGTAAGAACATTCATTAATCCATTATCGTATCGTTGCTTCTCGAGCGCCAGCTAAAACTTCCAGCGCTCATCCGAAGCAGCGAATTGAAACTAGCTTAGCAACAAGCGCCGACGAACCCGTTAAATCCGGAAAAAATCTATTCCTAGTAAAACGTCAGCCGGGATCCATCCTCGGCTCACCAACAAAGAATCAGCCGAGGTCCATTATGCTAATGAAAGTGACTCCCGTTTGTCTTAAAGTCGTAGCTCAATTTGCAAGGCGAGAGATAAACGCTGTTAAACTGTCGAAGTTCGTGACAAAGCCTGAATAATGCAGATTACACCGAGAAAAATACGGCCGCAGTCAAATCTGCATATTTTATTGGTCCCTTTTCAATGTCCTTTTCCTCTCTCGTTCGACTAGCCCCAGTTCGAGGCGGGATCTAATGTAGTTTATTGAAATAACGCGCTGCTGGCACTGCTCTGGCTCGATTATTGTTGCAAATTTTCCTAAATTGAATAATGGGCGTTTATCTAATAACGGAGTACATTCGTGTCGGTGAGTTTAATATAACTCTAGTGAATAATATGGGTAATTTGCATGCGATGATTTAGGTGGGGGAGTTTGAATGCTTTAGTTGCGATAAGAGATGAGCTCTAAAGTTCATAGAACAGTATAACTACACCAGGGAAATCCCTGGTTAGATACATGGATGGTGGCTGTCTGTAATTGGGATGTACACATATTTTACAATACACACAAATATAATAGTCGGATTTGTAAAAAGTGATGCTTTAGTCAATTTATTTTTGATATTTGGTATTTGTTTAACTTTCATGTAAAGGGCACAACGTTGTAAAAAATGAATGTAGGTACTATTAAGAAAAAAAGTGAAGCAATTTACATTCAAAATTTTAATATGTCGAATCAGTTTGTTAAAATGCCTTATTTTAAATATGGGTTGTACCTATTTTTACCCGACTCCGGCAAAGCCCAAAAGGTGGGTTATGTGTTTGACTTGCATATATGTCCGACTCAATGTCCACTTTTTACTACTAAACGGCTAAACCGATTTTAATAAATTATAAGTGGTTAAATTCGTCTTAACCACTAGAGTGTCATACGCTATATTAAAATTATTCAAATGTAAAATTGGCGAAATAAAAAATAAATACACGATAAGTAACATTACTTTGACGACATTATCTAAACAGCAGTTTTTCCAATGTTAAGCAGATGTTTGTTCCTTGGTTATTTAACCGAGTTGTTAACATTATAACTTTCCAAAACGAACACAACGAACGACGGCAAAACGAGATAACGTCAATAACTCAAACAAAAATGACAAAAAATAATTATAACTTCACAATGTACTATCGAACCAACGGAACCCTGACCCACCATAGAACCTTGTCACAGTGATTGACGTTAGGACTGTCATACGACGCTATACGACAATCGTACGTCAATCATTGTGATAAGGTTCCATGGTGGGTGGTTCGATAGTACATGACTGGGAGATGCGATAATAGAAGTTTCGCTTACTGCTAACTCGACAGTTAAAGCTATTTAAAAGTTGCTTATTCTTAATCGTTTTGCATGCACGAGCTTCATGCGAATTCCAGCATTCCGGTGCTATTCCAATCTCAAAGTGGTTCTTCGTCCGACTCCATTCAATATTTCCAAGTGCAAAAATGCTCGGTAAAGTTCGAGTGCATCTGTGAAAAGGTTTTTATTTCTATCCAGTTGGAATGTTAGAGCGGACTGCTCTAAATATGCGTTAGCCTACAGATGCTCAGTCTAAGGCATTCAGGCGCTTAGGAGTGAATTTACGGTTACGAGTTCCGGTCCCGTATCCCTAAATTGTATCGGGAAGGGCGTGATTTGTTAAAGAATATCTCCCTTAAGTAAACGAATCTCAACGTTAAGTTGTTTTTTTAAAGTGAAAAAGCGTTGCTGTTATTGCATAATGGCATCAGGCCCGAAGCTCACTTAAGCGATAGCACCTGGATGACCGAGATTTACTGGTATTTATTGTTGTAAGTTTTTTAAAACTTAAACCTAGCTAGATCGATCTATCGCGCCCGAAACCCCCTGCATGCTAAATTTCATGAAAACCGTCGGAGCCGTTTCCGAGATTCGGATTATATATATACAAGAATGGTTCTTTTAAAGATATTAGATAGATAGATAGATGGAGCCGTTACTTAAAATGGCTCAGGGCAAATATTCTAAATAAAACAAACAATGATCTTTCTGTTCGTTTTCTGTATCGCTATTATATCCTACTCATATTTCCGCAATGAAACAAAAGATATAGAGGAAGAAGGGAAAAAGGGAAGGGAGGATGGGCGGAAATATTTTCTTGATAATCTAATAAATTGGCCGATCCTGAAAATTCCTTTCTAAGCTACAGTAATTAAAGCGTAAATTGATTTTATTAGGTCGGAAACATCACCCGTTGCTGAGGCGGAAATACCAACTGTGCTGATGTATAAAAAACCGGGTCGACGTCGATAAGTGTAAAGAGTCCCTAACCGGTCAATAATAAACGAAGCACATAGCAACAAGGAAGGCAAAAAGAGAGCAAGAAGTACTAGATGTTGTTCTGTCGACCGAAGGAACGCCGGACCTCAAACGATGTTTATTTTAAGCTGAAATCATATCAGTATTTAAAAGCATTTTCTATGTTTCACATCTCTTTATCTATGTCACGCTTATCAACTAAGGTAAATATTACAGCATGGTAACGAAAATTAATAGATCCTCTGCCATATAACGTAAAGTCATATTTAGGCTCCTTCCCAGCGGTAATTTACATATTTTTTTTACAGTAAATGAGGTGCCAGTAAAAATGCTCTCTATGATTAACTTTACTTTTATAAGCGTTTGCTCACTGCCGGTTTTCTTTTGTTTTTAGCAATTGATTTGATAATTTTCACACGTGTAGTCCGGAGATCGCCTATGTCGTTGAAATGCTAAAATATTGTTCTATCGTGGATACATATAGATATATAAATTTATTACTCGGAGCATCTTACAGTAATACCTCAAAAACTAGAAACATTAACAGTGAGTGTACAGCGTTTTTATAGTCCAGAGGTCTATGTTTCCACTTTCACTTCGATTTCATATTGCTTTGTTTAATAATAACTACACATAAAATAATTGAAAAGATTGTCGAGCCAATATCGAATACCGATCCGGTTTAAAATGCTATAAGCATTACCATCGGAATTACCATATTTTTCTTCTTCTTTTAACCGACTTCATTATTCATGTCCGTCCACCGTTGTTGCGCATTGATTTTGCCAATGTCAAGTGAGGGAAAGTAAAGTCAGTAAAAAAATAATCGCCATTTCCTCCTGTAAAACAGCTTGGCCAAACAGAGTTTGATGTGGGTGACACGTGGGACTTAAATGTTTACAAGTGGCAACCACCACATTATTAGCAGTTATTAGGTAAAAATAAATCATGTTCCCAATTTCAGTTCGAACAGCACCCTCTTTTAGTAGGGGCTATTTAGTCTCGTCATTAATGGGGAAACACGAAATGGTGATGCTGCAATTCAAAAATCCTGGCTAAGCTTCTTCTGGCTAAGCGTACTAGGTTTAGTGTAGTGGACTCTTACAATATTTTTGACAAGCTTTTCTCCTTAACGCATACACAGTGTAGCGCCTTAACGTCAACATCTGTTGATAAATGCTGAGTGTAGAGGATTAAGCAAATGGGTTTCGACCCGATACTTATTTAGGTGTGTACATTTGATTTTACACACCTGCGCTCATGGCCGACCCCTTTTAATGTCTTTAGTTCGGTTTGTTCACTCAAGACTTGGTTTTTGAGCTCAAAAATACACCCCACAAATAGTAGATATGTGTCTTTTCTTTATGACCTATGCTAGGGGTATTTGGTGGTGTCGTTAACAATACATCTATATATATAACAACCTGCTTTTAAAGATGCAACTTTAACTGTAAAAGTTAGGGTACAGTTTTCTCAAACAAATTGAAAACCAAGAGAAAAGAAGCTCGTGAAATTAATATTCCTCTTCGTTTGCAGGTTCAGTGCCCCTAAAATTATATACCCTTCTTAAGTTTTACAGCATTATAATCGTAATACGCCTTCACTCACTTGTAGTCGTTTGTTTTGTCTAAGGCTCGTGACTAAATGAAAAAAAGTCAAGACGTAAAAACGAAAATAGATCTTCACAAATTACCTACTCAAACTGACTGAATAATATTTCATTAGATACACTTAGTAGTTAATAGGTAATTTGATGTTTTTTTAGTCAACGAGCAACCTACGCAATTACTTTGAGATGAAAATAGAACAGCAAAAATCACATTTCTTTAAAGCAATCTTAACCAAAAGAAAATCGGAATAGAGAAGACAACAATCGAACGAATTACTATAATCGTCACAGTTGCTCGCATCCAATAACTCCAGTAGACGAAGCTTTGTGTTTATCCCAAAAAAGGCGAATATCCTTAAATATCCATCCATGATTTATATAGTTTCCTACGTGTGATATTCTTACTTCTCAGGAGTATCGGGATTTGACGTTTAAAAGAGGGTGGATTTAGGCAAAGCCGCCAGATTTGGGGTCGCGGATTATTCGCGGAGACGTGGAATCTGACTCCTGCCAGCTCTGTATATTTTATTGTCGTCATTTAGAATACGTTTGCTAAGCTCTGGGTATATTCAATGTTCGCTTTGGTGATGCAGCATACCAAATCTAAGCGAGATAACACTTTAAATAGCTTTTATCGTGTATTTGATGTACACCTCGCTGTATTTTAATTTTACTATCATAGACCATGTAACTTGAAAAGTCATCATATTACAATGATACCTCTGTGACCATTTTTGGCGCAAGCTATCTCATTGCGAGCTGGGGGTTACCATGAAATGGCGAGGCAATTCAGTTTAGGCTGAGCATAAGGGACAGACCTATAGCAGTTACACGGCTCTTCTCGTTCTTTCATCGTAAACTGAATTGTTATCCATGTCGTCGTGACCCGCCTTAGCATCCGTCCGTATCCCCACAGGCTTACAATATAATAAGCTAATGACTCGGGTTATTCGTGGCATACGTACCGTGAATACCCGCATCCACAAGTTCGTGAGACACTGTAAGTATTTGTGGCGCACGTTTTTTATAATAAAAATTTGAAAATAAAAATTACATAATGTTAATACGAGTATTATGAGTGATATAACATAGTTTCAAATCTAGATTTCATTAACTAGAGTCATGACACCAATAATGGTCACTTAACTCCTAACCATACGGTTATAAATTGATTCTTGAAAAACCAATGAATAAACCTTATCTTCTGTAAAATAAGATTCAAGTGTCCATCATTGATAGTCTTGTCCGTTAGTGATTCCATCCGTTAGTGATTTTGCGGTTGGTAGGACCTTGTGCAGGGTCCGTCCGGATCGCTACCACCATCTTATCCATTAACCTACCGCCAAACAGCAGTGTTCGCATTGCTGTGTTCCGGTTTGGGGATAAGACAGCCGGTGTAATGACTAGCATAGAGGCATTCCATCTTAGTCCTCAGGGTTGGCAACGCATTTGCAGTCCTAGGCTTGCAGTCTTGTGAATGCGAATGTCTATGGGTCACAGTTTCCACTTACCATCAGGTGGCCTGTTGCTGGTTTGCCATCTCTGACATAAAAAAAAAAAAAAACAAAAAACCTACCACGAATGAAATGGAATAAATGTTAGTTTAACATTGTGTTTTTAGCATAAGAAATCTAACTCACGTAACAGATAAATACATGATAGAATGCACTTTGATACTGAAATACAAATGAAGAATATTGATTTTAAAATAATTATAACTTCAATGAAAATGTATCAAAGTCATACTTACATAGGGTAAAGTCAACAGTGGTCAGCCAGATACCAGTAGTCGACCTTTTATGAGTGCGAAGAGTGGGAAATATACATTTCGTACTCTTTCCACTCATATAAAGTATAAGCAGAGGCCGACAACAGGCCTCTGGTTGACCACTGGTGACTTTACCCTATTTGTTCAAGTGTAATAATAATGTACGATGCTCACCATGACTGCCAAGCTGACGTAATACCAAAGAAGGCTCTAACTGCAATGTAGAAGTCGAAGCATTCTATACTATACTTACAACCACATTGAACTCATATACTTACTTATACTATTACTACATATGTAGTTAGCCGCCTTCTTTGGTATTTCGGCAACAAAGGACTGTTATTGGAAAGCTACAGGCAAGGACAATTACTTATGCTTCCTTATACCAATGCCTCGGAATATTCGTGGCGTGCGCAGTGTAACCATGGGTATTCTCCTTCTTATGGCGTCGTGAGGCGCTGTGATAATTTGTGGCATAAAAATAATCCAATACCTAGAAAATTTCGTCGCATACGCACACCAAGAGGTTGATGATAATCGAACTATATCGTATTTATCTTACTTTACCAGTAGCTTCAGTATCTTTAATACTTTTAAGGAATCAATCCGTAGCACGAACGCCAAAAACACACTCATTTGCACTCACTCGTTTCCATACGTTATTATTTCACCTTCACTAGTCGACGACGATACAAATGTATCGTACTACGCACTGTGAGGATATGTGGCGCACGCTCTCTCATAGTAAGCACTTGAGTCTACTGATCTGGTGAAGCATTGGGATTATTTGTGGCGTACGTATACAAACCGTGAAGTAGACACACGCATACTCACGAGGCTCTAAAAGCCGAGCATCCGTATCCACACTGCTCGTAGAGCACTGTGAGCATTGGTGGCGGCACGCATGATCCAATGCCTCGGATTATTTGTAGCACACGCATATTGAATACCCGAATCCACAAGCTCGTTCTACAGATCGATGTTTCTTGTTCATAAACGATGTTTCTAGTTCACATTTCGAATGCTGTATTAACTTTATAAAGCTTTACAAATCTCGAAAATTCTGCTCAATGAACAGGATATAACAATTTTTTAGTATATTTTTGTCTTACAAAATCCGTAAAAAGATAGAAAATTGTAATTCGTCTCCAAAAATGTTTCCTTTTCGGTTTTTACTAACTCCTAACCTCCGGACACAATTATCTTTATCTGCAAAATGTTTTCTTAAAGGATGTCTGGGCATCTCAAGGGAATTTATCTGATTATTTTCTAACAAAAAAGACAGAGATGAGCTTATCATTCAGAAAAGAACTAAGAATTTTGCGAAAGGGATTAATAAAGTGATGCTGTGTTTCCCTGAAAATAGATTTAAATATTGTTGTTTAAAGCGAGTGGTCTTCGGCTTAACTCGTGCTTATAGCCCTACCATAAATATCAGGCGACCACCGTATTTAAGGGATTGAGATTAAGCTCTGATGGAGGTTCAGCGGGTTATTCCAATTTATTTAGGTTAAAGACTAGCGCTGGTAGCATCTAAAGGATTAAATTTGTTACTCTTTAGTTAGACAACAATGGACCTAATTACGTTTTAGTAGCGTTATCTTAGGTAATATTTTAGCTCAGTTACTAGATGGCATGACAGGAAAGTTTTGAATGAGGTATATTTTAAACCTAACCTTAAGTAATGCAAACTAGCAGTGTTCGCACTGTTGGGTTCCCATACGTAGGGTGAGTAATTCGTTATCAGCGTAGATGCCCTTAGTTTAAAAGGTGGAAACGCCTTTTGCAACAAACTGGAAATTATAATTGTTGGTCAGAACTATTGTATCTCACGTTACATTGCATTACAAAGCTCAGTAAGTACGCAAGTTTCAGCGATGATAGAGCGTTTTCGCAGCGTTTACGGCGCGACGTCGCGAGTCGCGTCAGATGCAACAGGGCCGCGATTGGCGCGGGGCGCGCAGGCGCGGCGCGGGGCGCGCGGGGCGGGCGCAGCTTCCACGCGCGCTCTTAATGAATCGCCGCGACCCGCGGCTCGCGCTGCGCTCGTGCTTCCGTGCGCTCTCCTTAAAAAGTTGCTAAGCAGCGCTTCTCGCCGTCTCCCTCCCGCGCTGCCGGTGCACTAAATAATAACCAACGGCTGCAGCGCCCGCTGACGGATGCTCCAGAGGTGAGCAAACTTAATATGTCTTTTATTACCCACAAAATGTTTTGACAATAGTTTATTTTATTAGTTATAGAACTTGTTGTTATTTAAAAGTTTAGGGAAACTTTATTGTTGTTAATTTAACGTGGGCCAGATATGCTTAAGTTCGCATTATGTTGCATTATTTTGTTACAATTTACATTTGTCAGCAATATTAAGATATATGCAAATTCCGGTGTTGTTTAATTTCTCTGATACAAAAGAAAAATCGGTATAAGAATAAAAGAGCATTTATGTTTCATGATAAAGGCTGCTCGGTATTAATTATGACGTGTTTTGTTATGATTTAATTGGTTTTCCTTTTTTTATGTCAAACGCATTGATGTTCCTCGCTTCATGGAGAACGATATCAGATCGGTCATTCTAGAATATGTACTTCGGTGCTTTTATTCGGCATCCGGGCGCTCGTGGACGGCCGCAGTGATGTATTGGATACCCGCGAGGTCCGGTATCATTTCATTAGCGGTTGAACCTTTTTGATCGCAAGGGAGCTCCGAAAATGTCGCAACAATTTAAAAATAGAATGAAGTTAAAAGAATTTTAGCATCACTTATTTCAATCCCGTGGCGTCGGGGCATTGTTCAAGATAACAATGGATCTGTCAATGTTTCAGCCGCAATGAATAAGCTGACGATGGGGAAAAAATGTTGCCGCAAACAAAATGGAACACCTTTTTTTGTATAAACTTTGCCAATTGTAATCTAGTCGAATTATAACAAGAATGCAGCCAACCTTGCTCAAGCGTGCCCATACACGCTCCTCAGCGAGTACGTATGTATTGGAACCGCAGACCGCAGTTTACCGTTTATTAATTTCCCGCAAATTAAGTTTGGTAGAAACTAACCAATTTAATGCGTCAAGTAATTTACTAACGGACATTGGTATTTGTTTGTGATTTTCAATAATGGTTGCATCCGACGTATCGTGCAATCGGATTTCATAATAAGTAAGAGCTATTGAAATTCACGAAATTCGAATATTTCATCTTCATATAAGCTATAATTATATAATAATAAATAGAATAGGTGCAGTGGGTAGGTAATTGTAATAATCCGTGTTTTTTTGTTGTGGTGTTTAATTAACAGTATTTGTATTGTATTTATAACATACTCTGTTTTGTGTTTACGTGATAGGCACAGAAAGGAGACTATAGAAAAGTGTGTATTATTAAATTAACATTGTTTTAATGTAATAACAAACGTCAGTCGTTCATGTTCAGATTCCGTTTGTTTTATACAATCCTTTGACACCTTCAAGGATAAAGGACAAAAGGCATCATTTGAGAAACGTAACAAAAGTTAAGGCAACGTTTTGGGTTCCGTAGATAACCATTTTATTTGTTTCAATTGAGAGTGCCAAAGCTTGGAAGCCATTTCATTTGTAATTAACTTTAACCCTTAAAATATATAATGCAGAGTCTAGACCTCATGGACGGGCCCATTTATCATCTGTTCGCCGACGACGTCGTTGGGATATGGACCAAGCTAAAAGTTGGACGAATTTATTGTCCTAACTGCTGTTGGTTTTAGGGAATGTTTGACAGCACTGATACATTTGTATTGTAACAGTTTATTAAATTATTTATTTTAAATGGAAGAGTCTATTAAAGTCAACACACATTTATTGAAACACTCTCGTATATGGCTACAATATGCATCAAGAGATAGCGTATTGTATACGCATCAAACGTTTCATTGGCAAAAACTTAAATAAAAGCATTTGTAAGTAGCTGTAACTATCGTCTTAATTGGCTTAAAAACAAAACTATTTATATGTATCTGTAGTTGTTATTATTTATTTATACTTTAGCTTATACATACGTGTATATCTGTAATTAGCTCTATCGGCTGAATAAATTATTGTATTGATTTTGGGGTCGCTAGAGTGCTAATGGATCTCGATTCAAGTAACAGTATTGTTCGTCTTTCATAATTTTCTACAATAAAGTCACAGGAATGTTGATACATACATATTTACATACGAGTACATACCTTCATCCCTGTGTCCCAGTGGGGTAGGTATGAAACGTCAGATGACCCGGTCTAAACATACAAGTTTTACTTCTTTTACATTAATCCACCTCCTCTTGCACGCACGTTCGTCGGTTTCGGGCACTTTTGATTCTGCCCTAATTCAGTAAATCGCAAATTTAAATATATTAATAAAATGCTCCAGACCATAATTAAATCAGAATTTATAAAAAATACTAACCGCCCTTCAGCGGCTTTGCCTCACTGCAAATTTCTGACTTTCACACATCAAAAAATCCAATTTGGTGCAGGCGTTCGAAAGTTATACGAGTACTTACATACATTCCGGCATTTTTTTTTTATTTGTACCGATATATAAAGTCTGTGTCAATTAAAATTGCCAAAGATGTAAACAAATTAGTTTGACACATAACCTCAAACATTCATCAACACGGTTTTTATTTAAAATAACTTATAATTAATTGTTATTTAATCTTACAATTAATGTGAAAGTAAAGACGCAGTTGTGTATAAATCATTACGAAGACCTCATTTGATCTTTAAATGCACGTGATAGTCGAGTAATAATGGTAAGTTTGCTCGTTCGGTTGTGTTTACATCTTTACCAATTTCAGTTGGCACAGACCATAGATAGATATAACACTGTAATAGTTATAGGAATCCCTCTTTATGTGTACGCGATGTGTAGCACTTTACTTAGCCGTACCAAAACCAAGTATTCGAGAACGCTTGCAGTGTTTGTTCGAAGGTAAGCTTAATAGCATGCATTAAGTACATACGTCCAGTCGTAAGCAGAGTTGCGGCCAAGCGCAGATGCAAATATTGGCAGCGATGCGTCAGAAGCAATTTGATACGGCGCAGCACAATTCCCCGCTAACGTCCGCGTAGCACATTCTCCTTCCCAAACTGGTCGTAATAAAGATCATTTCATCGATTTTCACTTCATCGATTATAATATTTCATCGAACACTATTTTCTCCTTAAACCATGACGGTTTCAGGATAATCTTAAACATTAATTCCGTGGGTACGGTTAGGTTAGACTAGTAACTACCAAAAAATTGAACTCATGCGGCGAGGAACGCTTTTCGATTCGATGAAATGAAAATTCTGCGTAATGATTCGTTCGTTGGAATGTGTTTCGATACAATAATAGGAACCTAGATCGTTAGTGTCTCCCGTTAGGGACCTCCTTTAATTTCTTATATATTTATTTTTATTACTTGTTGTTAAACCGGTATTTGAACTACACACTCTTAAATTTCAACTGTCTACCTATTACGATTTATGAAATACAGACAGACAGACAGCAGAGGCTTAGTAATTGGGTCCGTTAGCACCCTTTAGGTACAGTACCTTTAAAACAATGTAGTACACTTTTTTAGTTAGGTAAGTAAGTCGTTGAATACTTAATTCCAGTAATGTAACAAGTAACATTTAAAAGGAAATTAAAATGCTTGAGAATCTGCAGTAAAATGAACGTTCTGCTAATTAAATAAGTTTTAATACCTGATGAAGCGGGGAAGAATCAACACCGCCGGCTAGGATTCCAATAGCGGGCAGCAAAATTCTTTAATTCAATCCCGAAGCCAAACATTGAGAACGAGGTATTTTAATGAGATTTTTCATGCAGAACAAAAAATAGACGAGACATATTACGAATAAGTCAAATTCCTTCACGAACGACACTGCGTGTAGGGGGTGGTATTTTCCAATAAAAAGTTCAATAAATGTACAACGCGACGGGTATTAGCGCCGCAAAATTCCTCGTCGTGTAATAATAACATAAAGATTTTCCAATACGTGTCCCATAACAGTCCCGGGTGAAGATGCGCTTCGCTTGCCGCCTGCTTCCTGTTTGTAACCAGTGGTGCTAGACAAGCATTTACCTTTCACGGACGAATTACCTACTTACCTACCTAGTAAAAGTAGCCTCGTCAAAGTAAACAAACATCACTTTAGTGTAATATAATTGTAACCCAATTAGGTAACTGAATCGTCGCTTGGATGAGCTCGCTAACTCGATTGAGAAGTCATTTTTAAAAGCACAACACCTCAAGGGCACTAGCCAAGGTGCATTACGCTACCTACCGTTTCTATTGTTTGGTTTTTAAACCAATCGCAACACTGGTGGATGACGTGATACGAAGAGTCACGTGATCTATCAGTGACGCGATATTGGTTTAAAAACGAAACGAATAGAAACGGTAGTTAGCGTAATGCATCTTGATCAGGGCCTCTGCTTTGACATATTCTTTACCGCTATCAATGCGGATCTTCTATTAACTCTTCTGCAAACGGAAAAGGTTCCCAAATAGCGGTTGAAAAATGAAGCGTTATTAATATAGATCAGGGGCGGGGCGTCCATTTTTCTTTGATGACGCTTAGGTTGAAAATCTTGGAATAAAAGAAATGTGTCCTAAGTCAGACACCAATGCTTTTAATTACACCGTCTATTATTGAACTTAGAGGTTTACCCCCTAGTGAGAAACGCACACTAAACCTTCTTCTTTTTGTAATAATGGCAGCCCACCGCGGTGTTCCGCAGTGATAAACCTATTTTAGTTAAATTATTCTTTGTACCATTCTGTCAAAATCGAATGTCATAATCACAGATAAAGACAGAACATATATCAAGCACACTTTAGATATTGTGTTTTTATAATTATAAGCCTTTGAGAGTAAATAATACGAATTTAATATGAAACAATGTAACTAATAATTTAATGATGAAACAATGTTTCTAAATGAGGGACTTTTAACACTTTACATTTATAATGACAGACCACAAGCCAACACCATTTTCCTAAATCACTACATGTCTTTTGTTTGTAACTTCATATTACAAGCTTTAGGCAACGTACAGTGTTTATAAATTTTATAATACACAAAGTCATGCCCCAATGGTCAAATTGACGGTGCACGGTTGTGTCAATGTAAGTTAATTTATAAATATAAAAAAACAGGTATTTCTACTACAAAAACCAACGATTATCCTCGCGGTTACGCGGTATAGGATTTGCTATTTAGTACTCTCCAAACATTCTCACATTCGCTAGACATAATTACGTGTACAGTACGACAGAAAAGAGTAGATATTAAATAAAACGAAGCTAAAAAAAACATGCTAAATTGTTGCCATGTTTAACCATTTTACGTCAAAAATGTGACAGTTACGTAGAAAGTGGCGCCCTCATTTAATTTCTACTCTTTTGTGTCGCACTGTAGGTGTATGTACACTGAAACGTTTTTTGATTTATTTGTTTATTTATTTTAGTTGGTGCAAGAATACCAGTCTTTTAATGAGAATAAGTAAAGCTATCACTGTGCCATTGTTGCCTTTTTGCTCTGTTGCAACACATTCTTTTGGCAACTTATTTGTAATTTTAGTTTCGCTTATTTATTTATTTATTTTTCTACTCGCGTACAATAAACTGCTAATATTGATATCGTTAACAGTATCAAAATACCACCTATGGCGTAACGGTAAGCGTGAAAACAATTCTATAACGAGCGTTGTCATGGTAATAACCGTTCTATAATAATAATTATAGCATTGTTATTACCGTGGTTACGCGCATGAAAAATGTCAGTAGCAGTGTTTGGTGACCAACTGACATCTTAATTATTTATTGACTTGTTAAGAACAGTTTTAACAAAAAAATATATATGTAAAATAACGAAAAATATTTAATTAATTCATAGCAGTAGCTTTAGAAGAAATAATTATGAAGAAGAGATCAATAAAATTAATTGGTGCGCTTGACAGACTAATTATACTCCGTAGCATCTGACTTATCTTATTTATTAAAAGTTATTTATGTATACTGGTGCATAATGAATAGGGTGGTCCTTATTTTTCGGATTTTTGAAAAATAGCCGCGACACCGTACCGTTCACTTTTATTACCTTATCTTACCTTATCTTGCCTTAAAAATGAACCTATGATTTAAGTCTTTGATTGGGTTTTAGGGGTCGCTACCACGTGTCGTTTGAACTTTTTATAAAAAAATACTTTTTTCGACTTTAGAAATAGCCTTTTGGCCATGTACGAGTAAGGACCACCCTAATAATGAAGCTTCTTAAGTTATGGCGAGTGCTCTAATGACAAGCATGAGTACCTTAAGAGCTAATTATGTACCGTTGCATAGACAACTTTTTCTACAAGCTTAAAATCGAAACTACAAAGTTTGTCGTAATTAGCTTAATTCTACTTTAAAATTAATAAGCTATGTCTAAAAAAGGGCCCTGCGGCGTTGTTCCGAAGATGCTGGCAACATTTCCTCGCTGGATAGTTAAACTTATGCGTTGAGCGAGGAAACTGCCAGCTCTTCGGTCTCCCGTGACGTCAATGAGCCTCTTCGAAATTTCTTTGAAGAGGCTTTGAGCGCTAGGACCCCACGGACCAAGGGTCTCGACGCCGAATGGAACATTAAATAATAAAATGCCACGTACGAAGTTTAATTCTTACAGGTGGTTTCTAAATTGACAGCGACCAGTCGACCACAGAGAAAAACTATGACCTCATACGCCTTACAGCCTAGTTGATCTCTTCTATAGTTCACCAACGGTTTTAATGGTGTATTACATTAACATATTTTTAATATGTAATTGTATGTGAGATTTGGGTCATACACACTAGAAAAAACGAAGTTCGTCTCTCCTGTAGTTAAACGATGGCAACTACGGTAAGAGGTATTTTAATGTGTCTGATAAAGTGTAAGAACTATTGAAACCGTCTAATAACTGAGAAAACATCTTTTGATAGTTTCTCAAGTAACATACACAGGATGTGCGGGATATAGTGGACTACCTTACAGTACCGGATAGCTCAGCTCAGGAGTGTTGTAAATATGATAATTTATTTTTAGTAAAAGTCACACGGAAAACGAGATATCTCAACCTACCCTGATTCGATGCCACGACCACAGTTATTAGAAGTTTTCTGTTTCGTTTGCTATGAAAGAAAGCTGAATACATTTGCGTTAAGACCCTTCTACCAAAATTAGTAAAAATTTAGCAGTTTTATACATGTTCAAGTAAAATTCAAATTCAAATTCAAATTAAGTAAAATTTAAAGTTAAGAAATCTGAGTTTTTCTTCCGCCATGTTTGACTTCGACAGTATGTCCAACAAAGACTGAATTCTATCAAACGATCGAATTTAAAAAAACGGCATTTCCTTCCGTTTGAAATCAAGTTGACTAATTTTAAATGTTTTAAAAGACAATTAACGTGAATGTGAAATGCAACGGGGGTTCAAACACACGCAACTCTACTGCCTGACAATAGACGACGTCATTTCTAATATAATTCCAAATAAAATATGTGAAAACTGAGCTTTATACTCCAATCTTCATAGTCGGGGATCGTTACTACCGTATTAGGGACATACACACAGAAACTTTATGGTTTTACGAAATAATTAACGTCTGATCGTCACGGGCTCTTGGATCAATATATCAATGTTAAATCGGAATCCCATGAATCACCGACACTCATTTGATCAAAAGTATAATTTTATCGAAAGTTAATTTCTCCTCAAAATCTTATTGTTTTGAGGTTATCTTAAGCATGGGTTACGTAGGTTAGGTTAGGTTAGGTTGTACAAAAAAAAGCTTGGTCCTGTGACCACCAAAAACAATTATAACTTCTAAATGCCTGTCAATGAAAATTTGGTGAAGTAAAACATTCTATGAAATGAGTAATTCAAGGGTAAAGCAATAAATAAATAAACCATCCTTAATAAATTGTTTATGTTCTACTGCTGTTCTCTACTTATATTCTACTGCTGTTCTTCAATTTACCAGGACAACGAAACTGGAGTAAAATAAATTTGGATTTCTACCTATAAATTGGCTGGACGTGAACCTGCCACTTTAGATTGATTGACATGGCTCACTACCTCAGGGCAACGTCATAGAATTTCGAAATTTCATATTTTTCGAGTATCTCGCCAGTTTTCTTTTAACGTTTTCACAACCTATGACGCATGTGATGTATTAGAATTATATATAGGTGACGAGAATGGGCACTCAATATATTATTGTCGATCGACATATGTGTTTAGCCTCATCACGAACTGAGTATAAGTATCAGATTGGAAAAACTGTTTTTAAAAATAGCAATATGTTTTTGTCCCTTAAAAGTCCAACTTTTCTGCGGAGCAGATGGCTGCTTCGACCTATCTTAATGTTGTTTCATTTTCCTGTACGTCACTTCATTTAAGATGACATTAAGATGTAACGCTTCAAAAGTCGTTTCCTGAAAATATTTCCAGGAACGAACTCTCGGTGTGTAAGTGCGTCGAAAGCTCGGTGAAAGGTCCATTAGAGAGTTGCTGTTTTATAGAAACAAAGTTTAAAATCGATTATAAGAAAGTACCCAAGATGTCTTCAATTTCAAATTACGTACGTTTGCTGCTATACAAATAATTAGGAACGTGAATAAAATGAGCTCAACACAATTGAGTATTATTATAATCAATTCGCAGTTTATTTCATATTCCATTAGTGTTTTTTTTTAAATTGTTTTACATCAGTACCATTCCATTTTGACGTTAGGGTAAGGTATTACATTACACATAACATTACAATCTCTGATACTGGTTCGTCCGGCCCAGTTTTTATATTGAACATTAATGGTCTTAGAAATTCATAGTCAAAACCACAGATACTGGAATAGTGGAATTTGTCTTAGCTACTGACCACTCACAGTTCGGTATTTCAATCCCTTTGGGAATTCCCGAAATTCCGCCGTGACCCCACTCAAATTAACCCGTTATTTTCGCACATAGTTTCTAGCACTCATTAACAATATTGAAATATCTGCGGTAACTATTTGGTATCGAGGGGGTTAGACGCAAAGTTTTAATAGGTTTCCGTAAGGTAATTAATATTATAAACAATTAGTAATTCACCATAAATATTAGGCGGTTTCGACGCAGTAAGTTACTAGGCCAACTTTTAGAAAAACTAATTTTTTACTTAACTGTCAAGTTGCAATCTTGAGATTGAAATTATCTGTGAGTTACAGAGCTTACTTACTATTAGCGTTTCCATTCGTTTGGTTTTTTAAACCAATCGCGTCACTGGTAGATCATGTGACTCTTCATATCGCGTCATCTACCAGTGACGCGATTGGTTTAAAAACGAAACAATAGAAATGCTAGGTAGCGTAATGCACCTTGGCTAGGGCCCTTGAGGTGTTGTGCTTATAAAAATGACTTCTTAAATGACTTCTTAAGCGAGCTCATCCAAGCGACGATTCAGTTACCTAATTGGGTTACAAGTATATTACACTAAAGTAATGTTTGTTTACTTTGACGGGGCTACTTTTACTAGGTAGGTAAGTAGATAATTCGCTCGTGAAAAATAAATGCCTAAGAATAAAACATAGCAGTGGGGCTAGACAAGTTGCCATCGAATACAAACGCTAGCGTTTGGTGATCACTGTCGCTTTGCGAAGTCATGGAAAAATGTATGGAATTGACGTAAGTCACGTGATATATCACTCGTTACAACTGACATTTTTCATTTTTGATAACGCAAGTCGTGTGATATATATGCATCTTGGCAGGGCCCTCAGCACGGCTAGCACATGTTGTTCGCAACGTGTTTCTCGCTTGGATCTCTCTTTTTATCTAGTTTGTAACGATAGAGACGCACTGAGCGACAAGTGAGAAAATACAAAACGTGATGGTGGCATGTGTGCTCGTTTGTCTCCATGTCATAAAAAAAACGTGCGTCGCTATTGCCTAACGCACTCGCAATCGCAATTGACTTCAAAGTGGAACAATTGTTCTAATTTTATATGCAGACAATAGCCTTCGGACTATCAAAATGAAAACGATTGCGATTGCGAGTGCATTAGGTTTATAATAAGCCCTCTAAATTTGAAATTTATCAACCAATAAGTCAAACAAAAACTGATAATAAGATGCTATCTTAACTTTTTTCTTTACTTTTATAAAAGTATCTTTCTTTTAAAGAATCAGTGCATTCGTTTGGAAGCTATGACCCCCACAGACACACACAGATATTAGAAACTCAAATAAACAGATACACTGACATAAACATTAAGCTTATTACACCCTTCTTTTTGCGTTGGGGGTTAAAAATAACATACAGACACATACACATCGTCACGCATTAACCCCACAGTGGGGTTGGCAGAGCTGCAGAATCACCAACAACTCTAACAACTTGTTGTTAATTCTATAACCACCTTTTGCACATACAGGCCAAGATCTTTACCATTGTATATTAGTGACAGGTTGCAAGGCCAAAAAGCGAAAAGATGTTGCCCGGTGTTGTTGTTGTTGCTTTGTTGAAAGTAAAAGTGACGTTAAAGGTACGGATGCTGTTTATGTAGATGATAGTATTGAGTGAGGCTCAAATCTTACTACAAAATGTAACTAGATAAGTATTCGACTCTAATTTTATAGCAAGATGAGAGAGAGAGAGTGCCTCACGATATATAAAAAAAAACCTAAGCGACCTATTTGATACTTTTGCCCTTATACTCGTACGAAGGAAGTGTCTACGCCAATATTCAAGTTTTATTGGTTTACCACGGATTCTCGACGGAAATATCGACAGTATTTTTGTTAGGGTGCTGAATGTAGAGTGCTAACAGACTTAACTAACCATATGCTAAACTTGTTATGTGTATTTATAAAGACGCTGTGTAGAGTTCAAGCCTTGTTTCAGAACATGAGACAAAAAAAGACGGTCAAGTGCAAGTCGGACTCTCGCACCGAAGGTTCCGTACCGTTTTACAGTATGTAATCATGTCAGCCGAAAGACGTCCACTGCTGGACATAGGCCTCCCCCAAGGCTTTCCACTCAGACCGGTCTTGTGCTTTTCGCATCCACCGTGGTCCCGCGATCCTGAAGAGGTCGTCACTCCATCTTGTTGGAGGCCTACCTACAGCTCGTCTTCCGATCCGCGGACGCCACTCCAGAACCTTCTGACCCCATCGGCCATCAGTCCTGCGAGCAATGTGCCCCGCCCACTGCCACTTCAGTTTAGCTATTCTTAGGGCTATCTCGGTAACCTTAGTTCTACTGCGGATATCATCATCATCACAGTATGTTTTCTATTATATTCCGATTCCGATTTCGAATCAGCACGAGCCCAACGCACACTTGTCCATTTTTAGTATTTCTTGTTTTACTTCAGGATTTGTAATAACCATAGTAAATTTGACGTGTATGTTTTACCGTTTTACAAAAGAATTAAAAAAAAACTACGAGTAAAAGACCTTTCATGTATGGGACGCCCTGTACTATTTCGCTTTTTATATTTTTTTGATTTATTACTAAATCTGCCATAACGCATACTCTGAAAACAAAACCCGCTATATATCTACTACAGATTAAAATATACAGCTCTGTAAGATGGACGGACGGTCGGACGGACAGCGTAGGCATTCATAGGGTCCCGTTGGGTACGGAACCCTAAGAGAACCAGTCTGAATTCTAGTTATTTTCAGTCTGCTTCACGAGTTTGCCCTTATCATGGCGAAAATAATATGTTTAGTCTGGCTTTCGGTAAGCACGTTTAATTTGTACGAGTAGTTAGTGGAATTTTGTTCTATAATTCACCGGTAGTTCAAATTACAAATTTAATTAATTGTAAATTGTTGCGTTATCCGATAAATTGTTCCGAATTTGCGCTATGTTAAAATTAATATTTAATTTAAAAACTTCACTCAGAGTTAATTAATGATTAGACATTTAAATATATTTTGTGGTAGATATTTGACGTGTAAAAGTAGCTGTGCGGCCTACTTACTGAATAAACATCTATCTTTATCTTTATACCTTCGCAAGAATGTTAAACAAAGTACAATCTTCGTTTAAATGTTTTTGAAGAACGAAACGTAGTTTAGGATTCAGCAAAAGTTTCGGCGGAATCGAAACTAAGCCGATAGTCTGTTTTTCCAAATTAGGCCGAAACCTACTTAGGTTTACTGCGATCGGACGTAAAATATTAGATTTGGATAACGCCTGAGTAGCACGAGTAGCTTTGCTCAGTAGCCGGGACAGGAGATAGAGTGATGGCACGAGGACGAGGGAGAGAGAAGTAGCGTAGGTACAGATGTAGTGCATAATTATTTTCCTTCGTATTTTCACGGAAACGTACGAATGTGTCATGCTACTTCAGTCAACCTCAGTACTTTTTGGCTGACTGAAATAACAAGATACGTTCGTACGTTTCCGAGAAAATACGAAGGAAAATAATTATGCACTACATCTGTACAATGTGACAATTACAATTCACATTTGGGTATTGGAATATTAAAATGAGAGTATAATGACTCGAAACCAATTGACCTGATCAAGTTAGGTCAATGGCAGCGTTAAGACTGCTAGTGTTATAAATGCGAAAGATTGTGTTTTGTTTATACTCCTTCCAGCTGCAACTGCTGGACAGATTTGAATGGAATTTGAAATTGAGAGGTCAATGGCAGCGTTAAGACTGCTAGTGTTATAAATGCGAAAGATTGTGTTTTGTTTATACTCCTTCCAGCTGCAACTGCTGGACAGATTTGAATGGAATTTGAAATTGAGAGGTCAATGGCAGCGTTAAGACTGCTAGTGTTATAAATGCGAAAGATTGTGTTTTGTTTATACTCCTTCCAGCTGCAACTGCTGGACAGATTTGAATGGAATTTGAAATTGAGAGGTCAATGACAGCGTTAAGACTGCTAGTGTTATAAATGCGAAAGATTGTGTTTATTTATACTCCTTCCAGCTGCAACTGCTGGACAGATTTGAATGAAATTTGAAATGGAGATAGTTTATACCCTGGATTAGCACAGCCTGTGCTTTTCATTCCAGAAAATTTAAGTAAAAGTTAAAACTCGCACGATAATTCATAATTATATTGGCCACGGGAAAAAGAACTGTAGCCTTCAATGATGCAATATTTTTATTTAAATTACTAGATAGCCTGTTTTCATAAAAACTAATTAACATTCAAAGTGTTAGCAAATATTTCTTAGGAACTTTTCACTTTCATAATAACAAGACAAAATAATATTAACAATGTATATAATATATTTATTATATTTTTGTACAGTAAAGTGGTGCGCTACGTTTTATTTAAATCCAGTTTTTTAAGATTTATATTTAGATTTTTCGCCTACTCGGTGTTTAATCAAAGCGCACGATCGCATTTGCCGTATCAAGCGGCAGCCCAATATTTGGGAAGCACTCCAATGAATGATGGTTGGACTCTACGGCAAAATTAATTTCGTATAAATTTCACAACGTTTAATTTAATTGAATCATACGGTCACAATATTAATTAATAATAAATAATAAGACCCGGAGTGACATAACGCACATGCAAATGCATACACACATTTTCTGTAAAAACGGTTGGAAAGAAGTGCTCATAAAGGATGATTCCCACCAAACGGCTCGCATCGCATCGGATCGGAAAGGATACGTACAGATGCGGCGACAGCCGTACGGGTCCTTAGAATAATAACACATAGAAACCTAGTCCGCGCACCAAAACCGTCAGACTTAAACTACACCATTCTGGTGTACTCGGCGATCTCCGCCTGTCAGTCGCAATCACGTCACACAGCGTCAACAGCTCCCGGATTTTTATTGATTATGACGATTTGTATTGTTAATGGGTGCCACAACACTTCAGACCAAGAAAATAAACACTATAAAATAACATTCCACGTGTAAGTAATATGTTTTGACTTGTTGTTTTACGTAAAACATACACTAAAATATTAAATTATTTTCTAATGAAAATGTTGCCATTATAACGAAATTTTTCCCCCTAAATTGTTATAGTAAGTACTTGTTCTATTTTGTGATATTCTGTGATACGAATTGAATTACTTGTTTTTCTCGTTCAAGATTTCCTTCTAATCCGATTATTGCCGCACGTTGGATTGAAAAAAATAGGCTTAATCGAAATGAAAGCTGGTGGAAGCCGTCTAGGAGGACAAAAATATGTTCTGTACATTTTAATGACACAGACAAATATCTTACTAAAGGTGGCTTGTGCAGACTACGTCGGGACGTGGTTCCTACTAAGGTGATTGCGAGTATATACTGGGTGTCCCTGTATAAATTGAATTTTAGTCCGCCAAAAAACCACCGGCCAAAAAAGTACCTTAGAACATTTAAACTACCTACTTAAAATATGATATTGTATGCGAATTAGAAAGAGACAAAACATTTTCTTATTACATAAGTGTTAATAAACGTTTGTATTATTAATAAGTAACTACAAATAATGATCGAATTTAACAAAAATGATTATATGAAAAAATCCCCTAGTTTAGGGGGAAATGTAATCCGCTAGCAACATTATTTGTTTACTTGTGTGCGTGTTGTCGTGTGTTAGTACGCGTTGATTACGCCCACATGAATCCATTTTGTGCGACACTTTTGACGGGTTGGCTGTAGGAAACTATCATTCTATGTGTTATTATTCTAAGTACGGGTCTATCGAAATTATTATTGTCTATTTATGACGGAGCCGATCGCACGTCGCAGCATACTTACGGCGACGTACGCGTGTCACGGAAGACGCCCGCGGTCAAGTTGCTGTGCGCGGCTTGGTAATATAGACTTTAAATAGAGAGACCATGATTTAATATCGTTTAAAGACCATAAAGTTGTTTTGTTCCGATCAGATGCGGGCCGTTTGGTGGAAATAGTGCTTAAATGAATCCCTTCTTGTTGTTGAAAGGATTTTTATATACAACCAAATATATGTAAAGGTAATTCCTGAATTTAATTCCTTTTATATCATACTTACACGGTTCTAGATTATTTTATACATTCCGTTGCTCAAGAATTTATAATAACCATGCGCAGAATCACGCATGTTCATATGTGCCGAGGAAGGAAAAGGAAATTATCCCAATTTATTATTTGTTACAAAATATTACCATCACATTTCTATGGATAAAAATTGCTGTCGCTCCGCCCTTCCCGTTATTTATAAAAGCGCCCACCGACTTCGCAAAGCTCTTGTTCACCTTTTTAATTTTTCCTTGCCAGTGACAGATCAATCTTTCTTTTCAAAAGTTGACAAAGGGATTTAGTAATTAAATCCGAATCTAAAGGATTCCGTAACGAGCAAAGTTCCCTACCTCAATGAATGTAATTTTGCACGACAAGTTCTTTTAACTTTTTCAATTTATAGTGCGCTGCGTTAACAGCCCGCGGTTTTTGGTCGTTTTGTTTTCTTTATTTTCTTAAATGGCGTTGCAAAGTACCGCTTTGTTTAATTATGAGCTTTAGATAGCGTTTAATTTTAATATTTTTACCATATTCTCCAACAAAGAAAACATAGTTTTTAACCTGCGTCGCTATTGCCTAACGCACTCGCAATCACAATCGGCTTCAAACTTGAACATTGGTTTTCATTTTGTATGCAGACAAACCTTCGATATTCAACATGAAAACGATTGGGATTGCGAGTACGTTTGGCAATAGCCCCTCTGTTTTTATATCTGACATTGAGGCGTCGTCATCTAAAATTATCCTTATTTTTAATTCTTTATGCCAAAGGTGTTACATTAATAGCTTAACTATATAGGTACTATGTGTAGCATGGCTGCCGAACCAGTGATGGGTTAGTCGAGGCCGCACAAACTCAAATCTCGAGGAGGAAGTTAACCGCGATTTCGGCTAGTGTAATTTATTTAATCCAAGTTGTTCAGTTCGTTTATTAAGCAGAGGCGAGATTAACACCGGAGGCTTAACGTAAGACGTGACTTCCCTCCCCCTCAGAGGTTCAAGGGGGCAGGGGTTCGCGTGACGCAGACAGATAAGCTAATTACTTATTGTGATTTACCAACTGGTTCTTAGCAAATTTTATACCAAATTTTCAGAGGGCAATTGTGAATAATGAGTAGACGGCGTCCACCACAATGGCGTCAATTAACCGGACAATTTAACTTTTTAATTGCGAATTAAGAAGCGGGAGTGCAAAGGTTGAACACCCTGTGTAATTAGTTGTGATGAAAGATTTTTATTAGCTTCTGTAGAGAGCAAGACTGTGCTTATTTTTTAATGAATAAATACATAGCATTTTATTTTTGGTTTTTGTGTAAAAAACACAAAACTTACAACAAATAACCAATTGAATGGTATCATACTAAATAACGTAAACATCATCAAGGTCAGAGATGTTTTAAGTAACTAAGAGATGACTTCAGTCTTCGTAGCCAGACTCTACGGCGTAGCATTAAACTTTGTAGCGATAGTTCGTAGCACGTTGGCTACTGCAAGAGTTAAATCTACTAATAAAATTTATAATGCTATATTTTTATTGCAAACCGATTGTAATAAACGTCCCGTTTCACTCATAGACGTCAAACGCCAAAAGAAAAGGGAGCTTATGAAGACGGGTGTCAGTTAGTAATCCTCTTGTTATAAAATTCTTTTAAGCTATTCGAAAGCAGGTGGTGGGAAAAATATAGTCAGTAAAAATAGAACATTACAAACCTCTTTTTTATGGGTGGATGCAAATTTTGCGGTGTAAAAAAACGTATTTTTGGTAATCTGTTGCTTATACTGTATGTTTCAAAGTTTGGTTGCTTGATACCCAACCGGTACGATTTTCAACGTATGATAAGACTTTTTGCAACTGTATTGGCAACCACCCTCCTGTCTGAATAAACCCATATCGATAAGGCGTAAATTTTTCGAATCATTACGTTATAAAAGTACCTATGTATTGTCGCCATAAAATTTTAGAAACCTAGCTTTATCCTAGTCGTGACAAGTAGTTTATTTGTCAGGATATAGACACAGGTCTCTTTGGCAGTTTCAAAAGCCTATGTGGTATCCATTGACAGGTATATTTTTTTATCAAAATGTTTCGAAGCGTGGAAAAGAGGGAATGAACTATTTTGTCTATTACTAACTTTCGCCTACGACTCTGTCCGCGTAGAAGCCGCTGCTCCCTCAGGAACTGTCAAATTTTCCGGAATTAAAGCTGTCCTATGGCCTATTCCAGGACCTAACCAATATGTGTGCCAAGTTTTTATTTAAATCCGTTGAAGCGTGAAAGACGGACAAACATACACACTTTCACGTTTATAATATTGGTATGGATTTTATCAAAACACCTTTAACAAAGTATCATTACGCAGAATTTTCATTTCATCGAAAGGCATTTCTCGCCACAGATAGTCAGAGGTCTGACAAAACCTAAACTACGTAATTAACGTTTAATATATTCTGAAAACATGGTTTCAGCAGAAAATAGCTTTCAATTAAATGAAATTCAATGAAATGATACAATCGATGAAGTGAAATTCGATAAAATAATAGGTTACCGGAAAAAACACCAACGAACTAACCGCCCTAAAGTGCTGGGATAGTTTGGTGTATTAATTTATTTTTGTATTACAAAAATGCCAATTTTGATTTATTTAACATTGATGAGTAATATTAAATAGTATAATTGGGTACTCGTTTTTTGACGGTGTGACTCCTTCAAAAAATATACATTTCTATGTTTATTTATGACGTCATGGCAGTGTGCATTTAAAGATACTTATAATACAACACAAATTAAAAACGATGGATTTTCATATAATTTTTTCAGTCCTCTTCTGACCCCAAAAAACACTATTATATATAAAAAAAACAACAGCATTCGGAAAAAATATCTTACGAAATATAGGGTTAACACGCAATAAAAAATATCATTGTACACAGAAACTTACTTAGCCATAAATCATATACAGAGGTTACTAGACTTACGCCCTCATTCGCTTAAACCTCAGACATCCTTTTTCACTAGATCCCAGAAACAAAATAACATTACGCTTAACAAAATGACACCTAAAGCCATAACCAGGATCGCAAAATCTTTACGCAACAAGTACGCAGAGAGAGCATTTTAAATAAGATTAATAAATAGGCCATAAATATTCCGAAAGTCGAGCGATACTTATGAAATAAATCGAGCGCAGCAGGCACATTTAATCTCGGTTCATTTCGATCGGTGTCCGTCGGAAAGTTACCTGGAAAGTTCTCCCTCCTTGAATCCGTACAAACTTGGAACTCCCAACAAACATAAACAGGGGCCGCCATTCAGTCATGCGGTCAAATAGTTCACGTACTTGAGCGATATTCGTTTGGGAGATGAAGCAAGGGAGATAAATTGGTTTGAGGGCATCCGCGAGTCAAACAGTTGTAATACTTTCATATTGGAAAGTTCAATAAAATCGCAGTTTCAAGCTTCTCTGGGGGCCCTGCACTACGCTAACTAGCATTTCTATTCGTTTCGTTTTTAACTAATTGCGTCACTGATAGATTACGTGACTTTTCGTATCACTTCATCTACCAGTGACGCAATTGGTTTAAAAACGAAACTAATAGAAACGCTAGTTAGCGTAGTGCATCTTGGCAGGGCCCTCTGGTGCGTAAAGCATTAAGTTTAATATTTAAAGGAAACTAGTAGCGGTATGGTGGTACGAGGAAAGCCACCATTTAATTTTTTAGCCCACCGGTGAAAAGTAGTAGTCGTTGTGAAATGACTAGCTTAGAGGCATTCCATCTTAGTTCAGGGTTGGCATTACATTTGCAGTCTGAAGATTGTAGTGTTGAGATTGCAAATATCCGTAAGTCCAGATTTAGCTTACTTAAAAAATATAAATAGTCATAAAACTTGATATAAAATTGGTTTTATTCAGCCCTACGCATTCCCTCCCAGCAACTTTCACCCAGTGCTTTTAACGCGTATGTGCGTTCTTGATTTGCCATATTGAATCATATAAAACAAAAAATAGCACCTGGACAAAAGGACCGGGCAAAGCGGCGGCAGTGAATGCGTTAAACTCGAATTAAATTGTTATACTATCATCATTGGGTACTAACAATGTAAAGTTACATTTCACAATGCTATAATTTTAGCTTTGCACTGAACGGAATTAGGGAATGAACACAGACAATGTAAATGTGACAATGAGGACTCATATCGGCGGAGTGCTACCGGGAGATAGCGGCGTCTTTGTATGGGTATTAAATTAAGCAACGGGACGCCCGATGTCGGGGACGAGGTTAACCTTGACAGACGCAAATCGCACATGTTTAATTGCAGTATTTAAAAAAGTTAAAATTGTATAGTTGTTGTTTGTATGTAAAGGGTAATCTCTGGAACTAACGAAGCAATAAGAAATATATTTAAAAACTAAGCAAGCTTGTGTTATTGCATAGTGACTTAAACTAAATAGAACTTTTTTTTTTATGGCGTTGTAAAGGCAAACGAGCACACAAGCCACCTGATGGTACCTAAGTGGAAACTGTGACCCATAGATATTCGCATTCACAAGACTACAAGCCTAAGACTGCAAATCCGTTGCCAACCCTGAGGACTACGATAGAATGCTTCTATGCACCACATTAAACCGTCATTTTATACCAGTTTGACATGTATGGGTATTCCGATAATGGAAATTACGATAATATTATTATATTTTATTACGATTTTATTTCGTATTCATTTTATTTAAATACAAACGAAAGGTACAGTTCCGTAGTCAACAAGGAACCCTTATAGTTTCACCATGTCCATCTGTCCGTCTGTCTGCTCTCTCAGACTCAGAGACTTGTAGTTTCGAGTCGAGTATACAGCTGTAATTTGGCATAGTTACTCATTTAAATTACGTTGACAAACTTGTAAAATATAATCATGAAAAATACATTTTTTTCGGGTACCTCCCATACATGTAAAGCCAACGGTGTTATCTTTTTTACAGTATAAAGTCGAATGCGGTATTATTGAATAGCTCTTAAACAACATTATGTATGTGTAAGGTTTGACGGACCGTTTAAGACATATTTAAATCGAAGTGTCATTTTACAAGTAATACAAGTCTGAAAAATGACTTAAATTAAAGCACATACATATAACGAATTAAAAAAGAAAGCAATCTCGACTAAGAAGACGTTTTTATACTGAAGTGTTTATACCTAGGTACTTAAAATCATCTAAGACAGCACGAAGTAACTTTAAATAGAAATTATGTTCATGCCTGAAGATTTTTGAACCGTACACAGAGCCGTATAAACGTATAGTCCAACATGCTCTTGGCCGGTTTTTTTAAAATATCTATTCGAATTATTTAATTCTTGCAAGTATCATGTTTTGATTGCATGAAGACAAATATAATATATTAAATACAGAAATAAAAAAATCACAGCAGCCACAAAGTAAGCACTATTCAATTTTATTACGTCGAACAGATTCCGTTTGGAAATCCCCCGTCGGCAATCCAGTAAATCTCTATTTGTCGCAACTAAAACAGGTCACGGCGGAAGGCTATTACGCTCCCTAAATGCTGCCGAACTCCCTGTAGAGCGCTCAAATCCACTCCGAACGGCTGGTGTCAAACGCAGGCCAGGGTTGTTTGTATTGTTTATTGTCGCGACGGTCGTTCGTACGGCAAAGACGCCGTCGCCCGCACGGGGCATGTTTCAATGGAATCGAACAGTCCCACCGCTCAACTATTATATTCTTATCCTCACTTAACGTCGCCTTTACCTTCCATCGGCTTCCCAGAGCCCCACCAGACGTCGCGTTCACACGTATGTATTCGCATAAATTATCTTGATTACTTGTTTTGTGACGCGGACATTGTCTTTGTGCGCATTAGACATGGCCATTCATTACGATTCTTTATTTCTTTTGTGAGTATGGCAAACAATCACGACCTTACTTAGCATGATATAAATACAAATTATCATATTTTTTTTTAATACTGTATTTTGTAATTTATATTTCAAATACATTACTCAAAAATATTTTAGATACTTGCGAGATAGTATTTTGTAATTTGTATTTCAATTAAAGCAAATCATGTATTTTGCCCAGCCTGAATATAAACATGACTCCAAAGATGTAACTTGATAATTGTATTTATTCTAGTTAGGTTTATTTTCCATTGATTTCACACTATTGAATATTTAATGCACTGACTTTTTCCACTGTACGTGGATGAACAACATCAGTTAGTTAGAGTAAGTTTTCCGTTAGCCGATTTTAGTTAGTTTCCTCTTTTTAGTTGTTGCAATGGATTGTTGGAACAGTGGTGCATAAATAAAGGTTTTTGATTTGTTGGATTGCAACCAGCTGAAGCAAAGCGCCGAAGAGTTGGCGAAACGCGGCAAACTCTTGAAACAATATCACGACAGGGCGGCAATCATTCGTGTTTTATCTCAGTTTGCCCACGCTTTGCCGCGGAAACTGCTGCAATAAAAAACTACGTGCAATGTGTTTGCATGTACAAACGTATGTGTAAAGATATGGCATGCAATTGCAATGTAGTTTTATTTTGTTACCATAACACATCTAGTTAAGCTCCTTAAATTTGTACCATTTGTAATGTAATATTTCTCTTATTAAATTGAAAAAAATATATGTTTTTAAGCTAAAAGTAGCATTAACAGAAAGGGGATATTTAACTTAGTAATTTCACACTGTAAAATACTATTTTTATTCGGAATCGCCTTGGGCATTAGACAATCAAACTTGTGTCCAGTTCATAAAAGTTAAATGGCCGCCGGGTTCTATGTTTTCACAAAAAAGAGGTAATAAAATTAATTCAGTAATTTTATAGTAAAAGTTTTTGTTGGATAATTCTCATTCCAAAAATGTACCCGTTTCAAATTCACTACCAGTTTATCCTGCGAGAAAAAAACGAGCCATTAAAAATGCTACTCGTATTGTGTTTAAAAAAGTAATCTTGTGAAATTCAGCTGGATATGCTGAAAACGGTGACTGCAATGACGCAACCGCAGTTTTCCACAATTTGATGGAAAAAAGATAGAGCGTGTATTGGTAATATTCGGCTGTAACGTGAAATTCACAGTAACCGTAATTGGTTTTTAGGGTTACAAAGCCAAACTAGGAACCCTTATAGTTTCACCTTGTCCGTCCGTCCACGGCTTAGACTACAAAGTTGTAATTTGGAATATTTATGGTGACAAAGTTGTTAAAATAATATCATAGGTAAACATTTACAACATCAAATGAGGTACCTATCATTAGATAGCTCTTGTAAAACATTAGGTATGTAAGTATACACATTATTATCAGTTTTTAGATTTTGGGGACCGTTTAAGAAATATTGAAAAAAAATGTGTAATTTTAGCTAGATTTAAGTCCTATCTACAGACAAAACTACAAGTAATAAAAATCTGAAAAAAATCTTTAATGAAAGCAACGAATTTAAAAGGAAAGCTATTACAACTCAGTAGACTTGAATAGTTCACGAGATACCGGCGACTAAATTGTTTATAGTATAAAAAACAAAAAACTATGTCGTAAAACAACAAGTAAAAATTAATTTTATGTAATTTTATAATGTTACCTCATGCTGTCTTAGATGAGTTTTAGTAGGTATCAACTTTATATGAGTACGTGTTTGAAGCATCGGCGTCGGAACTCTACGCAGGCCCGGTATGCTTTCGTCCGCTTTAAAATATTGTACCGTTTTTTTTTAACTTTGACGCTTCTACATATATATTTGACGCACACGGTCAGGTAATATACATTATATTGGATGGCATCGACTGTGATATTATACTACTTATTTCTAATGGTTTTAAATTACCTACTCCATTCAACGTTTTAAAGGGAGATCATAGTGATAAATAGCGATAAGGTAGCCGATTAGTTACTCTGTGTAAGACAACATCAAATATAATTCCACGGGAGTTATACTTAACTATAAGTTTTTCTGACTGAAGTTTCTTTTGCCTTTGTTCAGGTAGCATCGAGGCACCGTTTTCAGAGTTTTTATACGTCTAAAGCTTTTTGCGAGACGGTTTCAAATAATGCTACTATTTTAGAGCAAATTTCAAGAAAATGAGCCCTGAAGTACCTAGATTTGAATTGGGGCTTTTACTTCTTTTTAATACCGTGTTATCTGTGTAATAACTAGTAGAAGGTACACGAGTTTAATCAAAAACCAGTACGGTTAAAGTCATGAATATATAAACGTTTTCAAGGCATTTAAAATATCTATACACCTCTATGCCACTGGCAAAACGGTCTATGTATTTTTTTGACTGAACCTAAAAATTACACATGAATATGCTTTAAAGAGTATGTCATCGAATGTAGTTAAATCTCTACTAAATACTAATGAGAAAGCTATACCTACAGCTATGCAGCAGCAATGCAGTCACGTAATGGCAATATTTAATATGAATGTTAGCTATACAGGAGCACACGCGTTATCACGTGTTGTGTTATCTAAATGCAAATTTCTAAAATCATACAAAATAACTTTTAATTTTATAACATACTAGAGGACACCCGCGACTTTGCCCGTTATTCATGCTTTTCTTCCAGGGTGGGGGCTGATTTTCAAAAAAACCTTTTTTAGCGCACTTCGTGGGTACCCTAGTACCCAAGGGAAATCCCTTCAAAATTCTAGTTCTAGATTTAACGGTTTAGACTTTGCGATGTCTAAATATCGACCACAACGGGAAGACATAGGCAGAGTAGCGGACAACTAATTCTACGCGAACGTGGTCGCGGGCGTCCTCTGTTGTATATTATACAGATTAGCTTAGATCTTGAAAATAACTATCAAATCCGATATGAAAAAAATCCTTTGTCTTTTTTGATGTTCATGTATCTATATATAATACCTTTTTGACGTTAATAATAGCAGACAGATATACAGATAAACAGACGCACTTCTGAATAATATTACGCATAATTTAAATGCAATAACAACAAGACAAGAGAGATATATTTAGAATTGGGAAGTTTTGCGTCCGTTCCTACATTATTGGCTAAAACATTTGTATAATTTAATCATTCGAATGATGAACGCCATGAATTGACAATGTTTTTTGTTTTGTTTCAGACCTACGTACGGGCGCGGCGAAAAACAAATGACAATAAGAAACCAAACAATATAAATAAGAAACAATATATCATGTTCATGTTTGAGATACGTTAGAGATAATATAATATTATTAGACGGACTGGGATTGTTGTGACAATAACGAAATGTGAGAAACAATCGGCGTAGGTTTTTATATGAAATGTCCTTCGAGGACTTTTGATATGGCGGGGTACTCATCGAGATCCATTGCCATGGAGACGGGGGGCCTGCCGCTGGTCTCCACGTTCGCTTTGCTGACCATCGTCGCAGGTAAGAGCCTAAACAAGACCCTCTTACTCTTATTAATAAGTACTAAATTATTGGAAATTTTCCCAATTTAGCAGCCGTTTTACAAAAGCTGCGCTGACAACGACGCAAATGTTTTTTATTATTAATTTCAAAGTTAAAAAATATTGTTTATCAGCCACATTATAATGTTGCTTTACAAATATCCGAAATACGTGGTGCACAGAGTTTATATAGTTATTATATTTTTGGATTTCAGTCCATTTCATGTATTAATCAAGAAAAATGTAAAAAATGTGACGATGACAGCTAAAAATACGGGTACCTATTATTTTATCAAAACACATCTCATCATTACGCTGTATTTCCATTTCAAAACTCATTTCTCACCGCATGAGTTTTTTTTATTCACAAGTTTAACCTAACCTACCGGCAAACTCAAGTTGCCCCGTACAAATACTTAAGTTACAGTCAAGGAAAATTATTCACATACCTTTTTGACTCTTATTGTCATTGTGACATTTCCTTGACTGTACCTACCGTTTTCACTGAGCCTTATATCTCGTCGTCGAGATCTGCAATCAAGTTAAAAATGCATGTATTAACTTATTCATGTGGATCTGATAGGACAACTACGGCTCCCAGCCGCGGTTATTACCTAGACAGCAAATTGAAAGGTGAACCACCAAAAATATAATGAAGGTTTTATCACTAATAATGCGTTATCTTTCGTATTTTTTGCCTGCATCATATCAGTGTACGCTTAGAACGAGTTTGTTGTAATTGTTTGTCTTCGTACACTAAGTATGTTTATTGCACCGTTACCGTGGTGGTAAAAAATCGGACAAGTACCAGTTAAACTCGAGTAGAGACGGTTCCATACGTTTTGAGAATTTCCCTGAAAAAAATTCTAAACGGAATGTGTATGAATATGCACTCCAAGCAGTTATATGTACTTATACTGTATGACAATACTGATTGGTAAATGCTCTCGTAGACTGTCCTAAGCACGTTCATGTTGGCCGATTCACGATGATTTTTAAACATGTAACAAACTTGCCGTAACCATGAAATGGTCCTCAAAATTTTTTTTTTTACGAAAAACAACACCAGCATATTTAATACTAGGCGTTCTTGTACGTGTAATTCTAATACGTTCGCCAAGACAAGATGTCATCGATTGCCCGCTTTGTCTACAAGTACTAATTATAGTACACTCAGGAGCAAAAATACCGGGTCAGAGTGCGTTTTTCATACTAAAGAGGCTATTTCTAAGCCTTGGTTCCTCGCCAGGGGATGCTATTAGTGAAATCTGATGATGAATACCCCGAGCATCGATACAGGACTTCCTGAGTGCCTAGGGTACCCAACTGAATGAATCTGCGGTTAACGCCGGAATAGTGCCTGTTCAGAAAAACATCTAAAATGGCCATAAAATGTAAGGAAATCCAAATGTTGATCCAAAGTCTCTCGCTGTGGTGTAAACTGATTGTGCGATCAGTTAGGTATCTTAAGAACTTTTGACCTCCTCTATTGAACCTCGGAGTAACCACCATTAAACCTCGCTCAAAACAACCCCTGGCGAGGAACCAAGGCTTCGAAATAGTCTCGTTTGTATGAAAAACACACTCTGACCCGGTATTTTTGCTCCTGAGTGTATATAGCTTCACATTATGTAAAAAGGTTTTTTAGGGGGCATGCCAAATACCAGCTAAATGCGATAAGCCGATTACAAACTCTTGAAAATTACGTGATGTTAACACTATCACAAACACATGTGTAACATAATATTAGATTTCACTGGTAGTGGTGATAACCTTGTATGAAAAACTATTTACGTGATTATCAACCAAATAATATTCACAGTTTGAAAGGAATTAACTCCAGCATGAGCGTTCTCCACTGACGAACTGACAGCTTATTACCTAAGGAGACGCCTAATCACCAGTACTTAGATACTGTAGAAAGTTTCGTCCAAAAGACCCAACGGAGAGCTTTTGACGAGCATATTCTAAACTAAATATGTCTCGGCTACTAATTTCAGGTTCGTTGAAAAGCTTAATATCCGGTGGCGACTTCCTCGCTTTGAGGACATTAAATCTCTCTTCTATAGGTACTTACGGTGAACCAATATGATTAAAATTAAGTTAATGGTTTAAATTATAATAAAGTACTAGGCAAGAGCATGTCGGACCCTGCTCAGTGTAGGGTTCCGGAGTCGTTTCCACCAACACAAAAAACTATCTCAAAAAATAACATATATTTACATATTTATATATTTATATGAACTACTTTCGACTTATTTAATCTTCATACAGTCCCCCAAATCTAAAAATTCATTTTAATACGTACACAATGTTTTTTTATGGGCTATGTTACCTTACTCGATGATATAATGTAAAAAAAATACCTTTGCTTTACAAACATGGAAGGGCCTACCCAAAAAATTTTTTTACCATGATTTATTTTTACAACTCGGTCAGCGTATTTTAAATGTACAACTATGTCAAATTAAAGATTTGTATGCGAAACTATAAGGGTGCCTAGTTTTACTATGAAATACTAAAAATGGGTTCTTTAGCGTTCACATAATTATTTAATTCCGTTTCCTTTCTAGAAGTACTTCAGTAGTCAGAGACTTGTGGTCCCTTAAAGCCCCGTTATCATGAGCCATGAAATGAACTCGAGTTATCGACAAAACACTCCTGGTTTTGTAACAAATTATAACCAGAATAATCCTACATTACGCTGTATGGGTTCTGTGCCAAGACGGTAAGAAAGAAACAGTTTTTATCAACAACTGCTAAACCTATAAAATTGAAATTTGGCATCGGCGATTTAGAATTGTTGTTTTTTATAAAAGTTGTGCCTATTAAGGTATCTTAAACTGTTAACTAAAATTATGCATTTTTATCACTCGAGATAAGTTGATAAGCTGTCACGATAAATGCAGTAAATCTCTGAGGACTATACCAATAGTGTCTTTCAATGCACGTTCCGCGACTTAAGCGATTACGTGTTAGAAAACACGCTGCACGTGTGCGCTAGAAAGTAGTTGCACTTTAAAGATCACTTAAAAAATACATGCACGAAAGTGCACTGAATGAAATGCCACTAAAAATATATTAAATACATTCACTAAGTTCCTTTCCTTTCAATGCACCAAGATTCTAGCGTCAGCTGACGCAAACTATGTCCTAAATACGACGGACAAAAAATCAATAGCTTTTAAATTATAGTTTCTAACTAAGATTCGAAGTTCAAATGTTTATTTTCTCATTTTCTTATAATTTTTACTTAAAATCTCAGAGCTTGAGCCAAGAAGTTTTAAAATGTAGTAGAAATGAACGATTGGAAATCGAGAACCGCATTTACAAACCAAGTTAATTAATTAAACGGTTATGCGTTTCATTTGCATAATGAGCACATAAATATCGGGAGTTTTGATGGTTTTGATACATGCAGTAAGTACATTTGCAGTAATACGCTTTGAACCTGCGTTGGATTATATTCAACTAATCAAAGGATTAATTCGAGGTGGGAATCGATCGCGCGGCAAATTTAATGCGATTGTATCAGAATGTAATTATAGACAGCAATGAATGTGTAATATGAGTAATTGACGAATGTCAGAAAAGGATTTAATGCTTTCTGATTTGGAAGTCATGATATGACAGAGAACATTTGTACTGTTTTGATAAAAAGCAATTCTTATAGATAAATGAATTGTATATGGTTTTGTAGTATGTGATGCGTTACATATTACTTGGATCCCTTTTCTAATATCAAAAAAGATATTCAATATAATAGGGGATAGTCAATGGCAGGAATTTAATTTCGAGAAATTTCCTGAGTTATACTCAAAGCCAAAGTTGTACTCAATTACGAGTCATGTTTATAATTAAATTATCTAAGTAGATAACAATTCGTGCGAATATAATTACAATTTGTGGCAATAGCGTCACTTCAGGTGGCAGGTATCAAGATCTCGGGTGAGAGGGTCGACTTCGCAGCAAAGTTCCGGGCTTGGTTATCAATATTCGCTCAAGGCTTATCGTCCTTTAATTTAAACTATAAAGCTGATTGGATTTAGTCACTGGGCCTTTATTCTACTCGGTAAAACAATATTGCCTTTGACATGTTCTCGTATTGTCAACACAGCGTCCACAAGTTTAAAAAGTAAACAGTTCATTGTCTCTAAAATGTCTCTGACTACGGCGATATGTGTTCATTATAATATCATACAATATTATAAAACACTAATGTGAATCTGGGTCGTACGCCTCGTCACTGGATAAAAAAAGTACATTGTTAATTTTGTAAATATTTTCTTTAAAATTAATTCACAGACATTTTCGTTTACGGTATGCATTGTTCATTGAATCAAAGAATCTTTGCCGCGCATTTTCCATAAAACGTGAAGCCCACACATATTTATTGGTAACTGAAAAAAACATGAGAAGAGCGATAACGCTGCAAACAGACAACCGATATTGTAATCACATCGGCTGAAGCGTGTTTAATAGCCGTGCGTACAAAGGGGGCGATATGATTAAAATTTATATATTATCGTGGTAGTATCTCACCGCGACGGGTTAACGTTTGACTGATTCAAACCTTTAGTGGCTGTTTGGGTAATTTTTCAATGAAATCAAGCCGGCCGACCGGCTGGGCGCCCCTAAAGGGGAATTAATAAATGCGGGCAGGATAATGACGCTCCGTCCACCGCAGCTCAGTGATATTGATGCGACGCGGAAAGCAAAACGTGATTAAATTAACGAGGCTTTATTTCATAATTAAGACACATTCGACAGAATATTCGCATTTAATGCGCCACATTCCCTCGTAAATACTGGAATAATAACAGAAGTGTTTCTAGTGATGCATAAATGTAACACGGATATTTAAAATCTATTCCAATTAAAATCTCTCTGACGGTTAAAGTTTGGTGAACTTCCAAATATCGCTATTTCACCGAGCGGTCTGGCTCCAGAGCGAAACGTTAATTTCCAACTGACCTTTGCATTAGCCAAATTGAACGAAAATATTCCGTGTTCTAAAATCCCCCAGATTCCCGCACGGTGCCATTAATCGTTTTGATGTCGCAGTATGGGACATTTAGTGTGACCCTTTTTATGCGCCGATCTCCCCGATTTCCAGTACGTTTCTAATCGCCGAACGCCAAAAACATAGAGGTCGATTCGACCATAACGGCATTAAAGACCTTTTTAGTATGTTACGCAATTAAATTATATTATTTTTGCCTTTAACAGACGTATTGACTGTTTAGGTTCCAATCGGAGTCCAATCTTTACGATTACCATAAATGTTAGGCATTATTTATTTCAATGATTGCCAAATCAAACATCCAATGATAGGCAGGTTCATTGTTCATTTTGCTTAACTAAAGAAATTTAGCTGCGGCAAGCCCATGTGTTTTGGAGATTTTCGATTTCGATGGTGAGCTTCGTTTTACTAAAAGCCCATCGCAGAGCAGGAAGCGATTCGCATCTTCTATTTAAGGTTTTTTTTTTATTTAAGGAGACCAAATGTGATGTTAATGATCTCGGATACAATGATGCGAAATAGTAGCACAAGATATGCAGCGTAGAACCGTGGAAGGAAGCCAACCGTTGAAGAAGACTTTGGTTAAAACTGAAGGCTCTATTTTGGGAAATTAAAGTTGCTTAGAAATTGATGCCAATAATGTTGATGCGACCAATATCAATACACAAACCAATAGCTGCAGAGTCGATGTGTTAAATTATTTAGAATTTTTTGTCGTTTTATTTTGACAGTGAAAAATAACTATATAACATTTGTTATTATTATTTATTTATTTTTATTAACGTGTAAGTAAGATTTGATGTAAACAATTTACTGAATCAATGGTATACCTTTATTTGACGCCAAAAGTGCTGCATACAACCGTGAGAGGGGGAATTGTAAGAGTCCAACCAACCGGAGTGGAGGACTCTAATTAAAGCTGTAGTTTATTGGAAAATAACAATCTTCTAGGCGCGATTTATTTAAACTGGCGAGTACCTATGTAAGCAAACGAAAAGTCACGCCTGCTTATATGTATATGAAGAACAAAAATTTCTAGAATTAACCGTAATTATTGATCAGAAAATCGTTCACAACACCATCTTGGCACATCGCTAATGAAAATTTTCAAAAGTTGTCTAAACTGCAAACAGATACCTAAGACTAGACAGAAGCTCAACGCTAACGTAGGTAAACGATTTTCAAAAGCTGACAAATTGTATGGAAATGACTTCGGAGCTTGCTCTGACGGCTTACGTTAACCCTAAATATACTTTGTATAACGATAACGAACGCTGAATGCATGTAGTTTATGGCCTAAGAGCCCTTTTTGAGGCAACACCATATTGCCATTGAAATGTTTTTTTTTTTATACATGTTTTAACTTATTAACTGTGGTAAAGAATAATGCTACTGGGCACAGTGTATAAATCTAATTTTGTATCGGCCATAGCCCGTCGGACGGATCGACAAACTTTATTGCATCGTATTTGCATACTGCGTCCAGTTCCATCTCTGACAATGGTAGATCGATTGATATCGAATCCTGTAGCGTCAGCAATATCACTTGTTTGTGCTAGTCTGACCCAATTTAAACCAATTTGAAAGACCAATCCGACCTGCGCTCCTTGTTTGTATTTGCTTTACACTGAAAATAAAGCTGATTTCACTGTTTGCCCTTTGGTATTGAAAAGAGTCAAATGTGCGATTGGATGGCTTCCGGTTGTTTCAAATTAAAATGAGTAAATTACATTTCATATTTTGTATTTATTTTGCTCAAACGCGCTAGCCATTTTTGTTGAGTAAAATTTCAAATTGGTACACATAAAGGTTGTTCCAGAACTTGCCGTAAATATTGAAGGATAAGAAAGGCCTCTCCTTACCAGTCCAGAATATTTTGACTTTTCTATTTCTATTTTGACTTGTCAATCTGCTGGTTTGTAAAGGAGTTTTTACGTTTCCTATTTATAAAAATCAATTATTTTTCAAAATATGCATGGAATAAACAGTCAAACTGCACAATCGGTTTGTAGGCGAAAACTGGGTGCCCTTAGGCTATCGCCTAATAATTTAACTACAGCGACAAGATATATAACAATTATTTTTATAGAAACACAAGAATGCCCCATTATAACCGGCTCATTTAAAATCAATCTGCTATATGGTGAGCGTTATTGCATGCAAATTGTTTTTTTTTCAAGTTTATTATGATACCGTTATCACGCGCCACGTAGTAATATTATCGTTATCCTGTTGTATTTTATTTTGAATGATGGTCTCTGTCAGCATACAGAAAGCATGTCTCGTCATCGTACATGTAAACTTTACTATTCCACACAAAATGATACTGGCAAAGACCGTTTACTGCAATGTGTTCCCGTGTTGGTCAAATTGCAATAACCTCTATTTACATCGATTAGAACTGTCTAATTTAAACTATGAGTATTTTGGGATGGGTCGAAACTTTAACGAAATTAAATCGCTAGGAAGAAAAGTAGCTGTAACTTTATTTCTTGCCTATATTATAGCACTTGTGCACTTGTGTTGCACGATTTCCAAATGTTGATTAACTGAGCAAACTTTTCAGACCACATGCCACCATAGCCTAAAGCAATTTTCAATACTCAGAGTCATAGTTGTTGAATGAAAACAAGAAATGCTTCAGTGGCTAACAAAGTCTAGATTTATTTTGTATGCAGTAATATGTATTATTACGTTGTTAAAGATTGGATATCAAGTTTCGGTATAGATAAAAAATGTCCCGCAAGGTAGCGTCATTTGTAAATACTATTAAACTTTAGTAAGCTAATTAACATATCGATAATCTAAAACTATATTCTGAACCGATAAAGAAGGCGATTTCTTACGCCGTAATATTTAATTCAAGTTCACGGAAATCCTGTATAGTTCATACCCTTAATTATAACGTGAAATAACTAAATACAAAGCAACCTTTAAAAACCAGACTGCATTTTTTATATTGTCGTCGATATACCTACGTTAATAATTGTCATGTTGCCATTGTTGTTATTTCAATTTTGACAATTTAGGTATCCTATGTCACCCGGGATGGTGAAAGGATTCTACCGATACCACACACATCTAGATCCGTTTAGGCATTCAGAAGTTATGGTGGAATAAAGAATCGTACATATATACTTACACGAACCCTAAAAACATTACACTCCTTTTTTGGGCAGTCGTGTAATAATCTTAATTCCGGAAATTTTTGATTGCGAATGTGGTGCAGGCTTTCTCACGAAGTGGTTGCTTCACCATAAGAGCATCGGGTTATGTATTTAAGTTAGCCACTCATTGGTACATGGCGGATGCGGGTCCTCGAACTTGGTAACTTATGAATACGAGTCACCCTACGCTACTAGGCCACCGACGCTTGTGAAAGACGCCTCACTTACTTGTAATAATACGTAATAATCCAGCGGAGAGCCACTCGAATTGTCGGCTGCCAGCGTACTTCTGATCGGCTTGAATCCTTGGCGCTGCGTAGAGATGTAGCCTCACTCTGCATGCTCTATCGCTTGTACAACGGGGAGTGCTCCGAGGAGCTGTTCGGATTAATTCCTGCCGCATCCTTCCGCCTTCGTCCTACGCGACAGAAATTCCACCACCATCATTTAGATGGTTGGCAGTCCACACTTGTGCGTTTCACTCGGAATTTCCTGCCTCGCACAACTAAACTGTGGAATGGTCTGTCGCCTGCAGCGGTATTTCCGGACCGTTACGACCTTCACACCTTCAAGAAAATAGCGTACACTCATTTGAAAGGCCGGCAACGCACTTGTGACTCCTTTGGTGCTGCAGGTATCTATGGGTGACGGTAATCGCTTTCCATCAGGCGATCTGTCTGCTCGTTTGCCCCCGATACCATAAAAAAGAAACATCCAATAAAAAGGTTGAGCATACTTAGGACCTTGTCATTGTTATTGTCATGTGTGTCATTTGATGTTCTGTTTGAAGTTTACTATGACAACGCACAATTAGCCAAATAAATGATCTGCCACCCTACAGTTAAATTTCGGTTACTCGTTATAAACCAATAAGGTCGATAAAATGTAAATGATTTTATGTCATGTCAATATTGAAATACTACTTATTTGGCCGATTGTTCGTGGAAGGTTCACTACTAATTATATTTTTTTTACAGGGCAGTTACAAATGTCAGGGTATAAAGAAAATCCTGAATTCCTGTCACCTTTGGAGAATATAACGGTAGCCCAGGGCAGAGAGGTGTACTTCACATGCACTGTGAACCGGCTCGGGCCATATAGGGTACGTTTGGAACCTCCTATCCTTTGAATAGGTTATGTTGATTAGTTTTGATACGGTCGTGGACTTGAGTCACTATAGAACCTTGTCACAGAGAGCCAGTAGTAATTTTTTGATTTGATTTAGTGACTTAATGTTACATGTTTCTTAATTATGACAGGGTTTTATAATGACTTAAAAACGAGTCCTAAATATTTTTAACAGACTCAAAAGTATGAGCAGAAACATAGTAAATGTTTTATGAGTCAGGAATGTGGTCGATACCAACAAGTAGTAATCAATTGTGATTACCTTTAGGAATACCAATCTTATAATAGTATTGAATATCATACAAATTCTGGATACTAAACGTTCTTGGAAATGAATCTCTATTAGACTTGTTAATAATAACTTTTTAGTGCTCGTTGGTAAAATTATTTACGATCAGCATATTGGTATAATTTGTAATTAAATTAACAAATTTATATTCAGCATCGCACTCTTCATAAGAGTATGCTTACAAACTTGAAAACAAACTTGCCTGAAGTTCCTATCACGTCTGTTCCGGGAGCGTGCTGCACACGTCGACATTCATGTCAAACTAAAGTAACTTTCCGTTGTATTCGCAACGTGTTTGAAAGGTTCCGTAAATATTCCACTTCGTTGGCATTTTTATAATCGCCATGATACATTTTAGGGGCTCTATTCCACTCGGGCTAATCCAAATTGCTTTTGACACGTTATCGCGTTGTTTTTTACTCCGCCGGTTCCCTCTATTACGTCGAAACTTTTTGCGCCGAATATATGTATATAGATACGTCGAATTTTGTACTCGCGTAATTTTTCTCCAGTTTAAACGGAAAATATGTTTTTAAATACTTTGTATAATCCTTGTAAAATAGAGTAGGTTAGGTTAGGTATATTTTATAACATTTCAAAAAAAGTCAAGGGTATCAGTAGAATAACAATTACATTCTCGTAATGCGAAATTCTTATTCCGCGAAATCATATATTCGGACAATCGTGATTATGCATAAACAAGCGGAAACAACTCCGCCATTACTGTCCAAGTAATTAAGAGCTATCATAACGTTGATAATACGATTAAAATGTAGAACGCATTTAGGTTTAGCTCCAGTGTAATAGAGCTCCTGGTTCAAGTACAATTGAATTTTTGGAAGGCCTTACCTTTTCTATATTATTAAGCGTTACGAACTATATCTACAGATACATGTTTAATAGCAATACATTTAAGGTACAATAACAAAAAACTTTAAAAGTGCTCAGAGCCAGAAATGTAAATCGCAAAACTAAGTATCACACTTTTAAAGAACATGACATATAAAGTGTGATGCTTAGTTTTGTAGTCCAGTAAATATAGGCGTTAAGAATGAGAGGCACCGTGACGCACCCTGTTGTGCCTTTATATGCTATGTACCTAAGTTTGGTTTTAAGTCTATCGTTACTTTCTAGGTGGCTTGGATAAAGTCGGACACGAAGACCATCCTGGCAATCCACACTCACATGGTGACACTGAACCCACGGCTGTCCGTCACCCACAACGGCCATAACACGTGGAAGCTGTACATCAGCAGCGTGGAACCCAAAGACTCCGGCACCTACATGTGCCAGGTCAATACGGACCCAATGATGAGCCAGGTAAGCATTTTGAAATTCATTTCAGGAACCTTAAAAGGCAGGGTAAGGGGACGTAAATATTGAGCTCCAGTAATATTGAATGCCGTAGAATACTTAGGGAGGGATATGTGGAGTTTGGATATGCATTTTGCCGATGCAGCGATCCATCGAAACTTAAGCTAACTTATAACAATCTGATATGACTTCGCCTACTTACATTACTAGTTCGTTCTACATTATTTATCACGTCGCGTCATTAGTACCACTAAAAAAGAGTTGAAAAGTTGATTAGCCGAATGATCTAGAAACAAGGAGTTATACAGGTCAGGTTAGTCAGGGTTGGCAACCCATTTGCAGTCTTAGGCTTGCAGTCTTGTGAATGCGAATGTCTATGGGTCACAGTTTCCAATTACCATCAGGTGGCCTGTGTACGCCAAAAAAAGAGCGCAATTTATGAGTTTCGGCCAGTCACAGAACTTGTTTGATAGTGATCATTCGATCATGCCTCTATCATAGGTGAATAACTTAAGTAATTTACCTCTTGCATGTAGTGGTGTTCAAAACGAATATGGAATGTACCGATTTCAAATATATAATTCCGAACGGTCTGTACAGATGTGTTACAACTACATGCAAGAGGTAATTTACTTGAGAATTTAACCTATACTTTTGAGAACATGAAATGTGTATGCCAACGTTCTAGAAAAATTCAAGTTTCTTCAACTTTCTTATAACAATACTGGCTCTACCGGGCTCCAACTGTTTATTTTACCATAACAAATCATGACATAAACGGCGTCCTTAAAATATCTCTAAATCCTGCGTAGGTTTCACAGCCCTTGATATGCTTTTTTCATAAGATATTATTATATCCTCGTACGACCCGCGTCAAATTTCGATGTCAGTCAAGTTAAGTTTAAAGTAATTTTGACAAATATCCGATATATAGGCCGGCGGTGAGCAGTGTTTTTGAAATTTGAAATAGAAAAGGTCATATTTCGAAATAGATTTCAGCCTTGACACACGCTTGATATATAATCAACACTATTTAAAACAATGATATCCGATTGAATTATCATAATTGGTAAATTTATGCCAATTTATTTATTTATGTAATTTATACGTTTTGCGTTTGGCCGTTTCCCACTAGAATTCAAAATTAATTGTGAGCCGCGACTAAAGTTTACTAACTGTACACTAACATATATTTAGTCTCGATAATTTAGCAATAACGATGCTATTATAGCCCGTGATATCCTACTAGTAAAATGATTTATCATAGTCATGCATTATACAGTATTAACTCACAGGTATTGCTCCACTTCCATTTGATTAGAGCGTCAATAGCTTATCAAAATTAACAGTAATTACAATCAGTTTCCATTCGAATGCGCCACCGGATGCTGCAAGCCCTGTATTATTAAAATTTATGCAATCGATCCAGTCGCCATCGCCAGCTTGCATCCAAGTCCAGCCTCGTCACGTACTAGTACTGAGTCCGCAGATAAAAACCGTTTACCTTAAAACCTATATTTCATTTCACCCCCCTTGATTTCTTCATTATTGCCTTTCTTAATGTATTCCGTAAGGTATACATTACCAGGAAATCAGCGAGAATATTTATGAGGGAAGCCTTCTTTAAGTAAGCGAGAGGCACTTTTTCACGTAATTACATTGGATAGTCGTGTGAGATGTATTCATTGGCTCTAAATTTGCATGTGCTTCAGCTTTAAGTGCTTGACTATGGAAAATTAAAGATCCTTAATTCTATGTCAAACCTGATTCATATCGGTTGTAGGTTTAACACTCACAAAATCGTTAAGTTGGTGCTTATTATGCTGTGAAAGAAATCCTTTAGAAGCAAAGACATCTACAGCAACGTGACTACGTCTACAGAAACGTGTGACTTGTGAAATAGCGGTATTACATTTGCAGCGGTCAGCGGTGCCTGCCCGGGACTCACCGCAGACGTTACGTCTGCAAACCTGGCATGCAAACGTTAACCTTGCGAGAGAAAATATTTTGAAGTTGACAGAGAACACGTCGGGTTCCCAGAAATTCATTTTTCCTTTTACAACCCGCGGTTAGACTGCGCCACCTTTATGTCGTCATATTAAAATCTATATTTTGAATCATTACTGAGTTTCGTTTGTATGTGTTTTCGAATTGCTGATTGATGATTGATGACACGACCTGACGTGTTCAGAATTAATTATTGAATAAAAGTGATGGTCTTTAGATTTATAGATTCAATAGGATTTTCCAAGTTTTTGTCCGCGTAGAATTTGTTCTGAGCTGAAATTTAGATTTCGTTCTAACAAAATTAATGACATGACCTTAATTGTTCAACTTCTTTTATCTCTGTGAAAATGTCTCGTTGAGCCATTTGACCGTTGCTATTAGACAGACGACGATTAAGGATCGACCAACAAATACATTTTCACATTAGTTTAAGCATAACGTAAAACTATAAATTAATCTATCCATCTATCTAACGTACTTATTTAGATTTAGCTTAACCGAATGATGTCCTTGTAGGGCTAGAAGTGAACGAAAAAAAATTAATACTGTGATTTTTTAAAACCTTGTAAAATTACCTTTTGTCTAGGTGTCTGTCTGCGTAAAAGTCGTTTATCGCTGTTCCTTCGGGAATTATCCGAGTATGTTCTTGTCTGAGCTAAAAAAGAGTACCAAATTTCAAATCAATGAATCGACCATGTAACCGTTTTGACAGAACAAAGAAACATACAGACCTTGTGTTTATAATAATAATATTGTAAAGGATAAATTTATTTATATTCGTAATTTTTATGTAAATGATAAACAAATTGGGCAAAGTAAGCAAGCACTGTCCGGAAGTTTCTCGCAAATAAAACGCGTTCTGCAAAACAAAAGAGGCTAAGGCCCAAATTGTTTTTATTTCTTTTTTAAGCTGCTTACCCTGTTTTAATTGGACAAGGTAATTATTTGATATAAAATTGCGATGGCATTACGTGTAAAAACGTTAACTGTTTTTTGTTAAAGCACTAACCTTTTCTGGACCTTACCGTGTTTCAGCACCTTACTTCTGAGATAATCATTACTTAACCTTATGTGCAATGGAGCAACAGATCGATGATTTTTCTCAGACCTAAGGGAGCAGAGAGTTACATACGCTACATTTTCATCTCTAGGAATTGCACTGTTTCCACGGAATTAATATCGACTATATTGGGATTTTCCTGATATGTTAAAAATGACAGCTCATTTAAACAGTTATTACTCATATTTATGTAACTTTACATAAATACCACATCGCTAAAAACCTAGCGACGCCGTTGAGGAATTTAAATAATTAATCGTCATTTTTAAACACATCGCTTGTGAGTATAGTAAGTGATTGAAATTACGAATTACGGCAGTCATTCTAATCACCTAAGGAATATCCCAGTATAATACACGGCAGGCAAAAGCTAGTATCGCTAATCGGACGCCTACCGTTTACTTTGCAGAATGACGTGTCTTTTTATATCATAGTTTGTTTAAGCGTATAAATTTACGATTCATTTCCGGGTATGTAAGTAAAGTGTGTAGTGGTGTGGTATGGCAGTGGGCCGGTCACATCTGTCTCAGAACCAACACTTGCTGGGGCAGACTTGTTCTGGAGTGGAGATCACGGGTTGGAAACCGTAGTGTGACCCGCCCTCCAGCTAGGTGGAGCGATGATAAAAAAGTGGCTGGCAGCGGTTGGAAACAAAACACTCAAGACCGAGCTCAGTGGCGTGCCATGGGAGGGGCCTATGTCCAGCAGTGAACGGAAGACGGGCTGATGATGATGATGAAGTAAAGTGTAATTTCGAGACCATCTAACGCTTGCAGTCAAATACATAACTTTGTTGCTATTCGATTTAACTTTCAGTTGAACTTCACGGGACTTAGCTTAGATACATTATTACGTTTAAAAAATATTATCGTGTGATAACTTTTCGTAAGCGTAGATATTGACGTCATTATCATCAGTCAATGAATCTATTGTTTAGGCCTCTTCGTGTGCACGCCACTGAGCACTATTTTTAGCTGCTCTTATCCAGCTACCACTAAGATCCATGCAGAGATTATCTCTCTCTCTCTGGCTTGAAGTCGTACAAAACTGCGCTTGCCAATTTGCGGTTTCTATTCAAGGGTTGTTGTCGGTTCTTCAGCCAATATAAAAAGCCCACTTCAACTGCTTATCCATTGAGCTTTTTCGACCAACCACATTAGTATACTAACTGTTGGATCTAGTATTGTCCCAACCCTAACTAACTTCCTAATCGCCGCTTTAAACCACTCAAATTTCTAAGTCATAACAGACGAACACACATCAAACGATCTATCGGCGGGGCATGTGGCATAGTTGCCCCGGTTATCCCGGTGGTCCCGGAATGTGGTAAAGTAAAGCTATGCACGCGCTTGCCAAAGAGGGTCGTCCGGAATGTGGCATGCCGCCGCGACATCTTCATGCGACGCAACTTTCCCAATGCCCTGCGACAACTGTACATAACGTGCCGAAATGCTCACTATCTCTATTGTGTTGGCATTCCAGCCGTATTATTGGTCTGGTTACCGGTGCAGTCATTGTTCACAGGTACATTCAGTTGGGTTTATAGAGGTATTTTTTAATAAATGCTGCTTTTAAGTTGGTAATTAAACCATACGTACTTAAGTTTGTGGAAAGCTATTAGCCCGTTCAAATTAAACCGAATATGGGCATGTGAAAATCGTGTAGTTTTGTAAATTGGTACAGTTGTATCGATTATCGATTCGACATCCGCATTTCCCAGTGCAAACACTTTTGCGACAAAAAATTGAAGTCGACGTAGAAGACGATGAGTAATATAATAAAGACAAACTGATTCGCTTTTCTATTTTTAAATAAAAAAATTAAACCTATTTTGTTTTTATTTCTTGAATCGTCTATATATCTCCTTGTTAACTTAAACAGTAGCTCCTAAAGTAATTGATCTTACAGTACGTAGAAGTAATCCTAATAATATTCGTACAAATATTACAGATATGAGCAAATATCTGTAAAAAAACATTCAACCTCCCCTTAAGCCCTTAGCACATTGAGGAATTTTGGTATGTTCATCTGGATACCACAAGGTGTAACTGTACCAATTTGCAATTTACACTAATTATTTCCCATGATTTAATTTTTTTTTTTCAACGTTTAGGGTGCTTTTTTGCTTTAAATATCAAAAATAGTATTTTGTCAGATTTATACAGACGTAAAATTGCGAGAAATCCAACTCCATAAAAGTAAAATATAAATACGAAGTCAGTTTATAAGGAAAAATATTAAGAAAAATTACTTGTTTTGTAAATAAGTATTTTTTCCTGAGGAAAATAACTTAATTAATCATACGAGGAGAAAACGAGAAGGTTTACAAACGTTTATGGAATATAACATTCTGTTGTAAATGTATGACGGTAGACAGATATAAATAAGGATGTATAACTGATTGCTCACCTTGCCTTGTCGTGATTTGTGTTGACTTAGGGTCGATATTGCGAGGAGTAAAAGCCTTTTTATATTTGCTTTCCGAATGTTACACTTCTGGAGTGTAAGGGCGAGTTTGAGGGGCATACCGCAGTATGGTAAACGTCAAGGTGTCAATACGTGTCGTTTTTGCGTTATTGTTTGCAAACTTAGTGGTGCTACACATTTATAAAAAGTTAGTGATTTAGATAACAGTTAGGTTTTTAGTTATTTTCTTAATACCAGTACAGTTGTAGCCTTAGTTCTACTGCAGATATCATCATTTCTGATTCTATCACGCAGAGAAACCCCGAGCATAGCCCTCTCCATAGCCCTCTGAGTGACTTTGAGCTTCCTTATGAGGCCCATTGTTAGCGCCCAGGTCTCAGATCCGTAAGGTAACCGACACAGCCCGAAGAATAGCTAAACTGAAGTGGCAGTGGCCGGGGTACATTGCTCGCAGGAATGATGGCCGATGGGGTCAGAAGGTTCTGGAGTGACGACCTCGTCAGGATCGCGGGACCGCGGTGGATGCGAAAAGCACAAGACCGGTCTGAGTGGAAACTGGAAAGCCTTGGGGGAGGCCTATGTCCAGCAGTGGACGTCTTTCGGCTGACATGATGATGATGATGAGTACAGTTGTATTATCTCAAGGAAGTCGGTGGGCCATACTCGTAGTTGTGATGCGCACTTCAGCGATGCTTGGCGACGAAAGGTACTCGTGTAGCTACACAGACCCGCTTTCGTGAGTTATAACAACTGTAACCAAAAAATAGATGACAAATTTTAATATACATGTCCCGTAAATAAGTATAGATAGAAGCCAAAGTAGTGAGATAGAAGGCATTTAGCCATCTCAATTGTCAATCGCCAAATCTGCTTTAAATTAATTTCTAATTTCCTTCACATAAAATAAACAAGTAAACCCTGTTCGTTGAGCCATCTGTACAGATATCGGGGTAATCTTTCATGGCGGCCGGTTGGGGCGATTAAATAAATATTGACCTACTAATTGTTTTTGCGGCATTGATGGCGAGCCCTGTTGACAGAGGCGGTGATGGACGAGCCATTTTTTTTCATTCTAACCCTTTCCCTCCCCCGTCCGGGGTGACGCGCCAACATGTCGAAATTTTGCATAACCCGAAAACGTTACGTGTAAGTTTTAGACGTTTTTGTAATCACCATATTTAATATTGTTTAGTGATGCGGTTCTCAATCATGTAATAATGGATTGATATTAAAAACCCGGCAAGAGCAGGTCGGACCATGCTCAAAAAACTATACCTAAAAACCTAAAAACAGGTAGGTATTACCCAAATTTCTATTAAAAGGTGCTATCTTAGATGACTTTCAGTAGTTATAAACATTTGTTTGATGCAACCCAAGCTGTAATAAAGTTTACTTATATCCCAACTAACATTTTGGTGTCAGTTACAGGTTTTTTTAGAACTTTAAGCGATATTACAGAGTTACAATTATCTCAGTTCTAACTAAAGTCGATATAGAGGAGTTAGCAAACAAATTAAACTCCAACAGTGGCACTAGAACTTTTATGGACGATGTATGCTTTGAGAGTTAAAATAGTGATAATTACAGCAAGTATACTTAAGATGTTATAGCTTTAACCTGTCTGTGACACCTATGTCTACACAACAGTGTTCGCTGACTCCTGTTAACGCATATTGTTGTTTAGTTGTTGCCATGAAGTGTATTATATATATTTAGGTGTTATATTGACTATAAGTGCAGGTATGGGTTATAAAAAAGAGTTCGTCGAGAGTTTAGTAACACGAGATGCTAAAAGTGTCGAACAACTCCTTTATCTAGGTTTAACCAGTAATAAAGGAATTTAACTAAAGCTTATTGTGTTAGGCAGTCTCCTTTAAAGACGTTCTAAAGGTATTGGTGTTGAGCAACGCATTTATGGGTCGTTATTAACACTTTATAATAGCGTATATAAGGTAAAGTTATGTTTTGTGCGATTACTTAGGTAAGTAGGTTTGTACTTGAAGGTTTTATTATTTTGATAAAGAACCCTAATCGAATCGGGTTGTTAAATTCTTAGCCGGTTGTATTGTTGTAACGTTATATTATTATATATTAGAGTTACTTATGTGTGAGGTGACTTGACAGAGGTTCTGTCCACACTTGGTGTTGGGCCGGGACTAAAATTGACTAAAATAGAGGGTCGTGGATACTTGAGCTTAGTTCGGTACGAAAACAACTTACCAGTGTCGCACAAAATTGGTGCAGTTTACTAGATAGATAAGAAAGAAAAGGGCGCCATCTGTTTTAATCTAAACCAACAGAAAGATGTAAGTAGATAGTAATATTAAATTAGAGAGATTGAAAGTAAACAAACATGAACCTTGTCAACAGAGTTTATTAACCTGTTATTTATATCGTACAGTAAAAATTAACCAGTTACCATGCTACTACTCTCTTTCAGAACGTCTTATACATACAGACCCACTGCACAATAGCAGGGTTATTTTATATCATACTTCCCTACTTATCAAGCATTAACTTATAAACTAATTCCTCTGTGACTGTGACAGGGCAAATGAAATCATACATCTCTACGTTCGAGCGTTTGTGTACCTGTAAGTAGTATGAAACGTGTTCACCTGATGAGTAGACAGATCCACAAGTTGAGGATGAAGAAGTTCAGCGGGCGCAGCAAATCCACAGAGAAGCATGGACCGCAGCAACACCACGTAGAAGAAGACAGCGTGGCAAACACCCAGCAGAAGCAGATAGCGTGGCAAACACCCAGCAGAAGCAGATCCGGCAGTTGCACAGACAGGCAGGCGTGCACACAGTCAGAGAGACAGGCGGTCAGACGGGCATAGCCATACACCGCACGTCGACATAAACAGACAAGAGGAAACCCATGGAAGAAGAATCCAAGAAGGAGGAGGGCCCCACAGAAGGACCGGCTGTTTTTAGCTGCAAAGATTGTTGGCATTAGTATTTTGTATGAACATACGTTTTATACCTGCAAATAAAAACCTCAAGCACAAGAAAGCAACAGTGTGGATGACACGTTTCGTGAAACAAAATGGATTTTGTAGATAGGCAAATACACTTACCCGGTTAAAGAAGTATTAAAAGCAGCGGCGACTTTACCATGCGTTTAACCATGTTCGCCTTAGGTTTAGAAATCGTGTTCCTCCTTACATGTTTATTCTAAAACAAGAAACGACCATAAAACACCAAAAATAAAAGCACCTGACGACGAGGTCGACAAAATTCTAGCACACACGAGATACTTACGTAGAAACACTTAGTATTTAACAAGGATGAATTGCGCTTACATGACGCTAAATTTACAAAATGGCCATACGGCCGTAGTGAGACTCTCACAGTATGTCGGTGACGTACGTGCTCACATATCTGTAGCGGTAACGAGAGTGACAAACAGATTCTTCACCTATGCGACCATTGACAAGCGTCTATGACTAAACCTAGAGGAGAATCGTATCGATCGAGACTTCGACCAGATATCGAGATTAAAATAAATTAGAGAAAACAGATCCTAACAATATTTAATTATAAATAGAACCTTCCCGAAGCGTTTTCCTAAAATAAACAAAGATTTATTTAAATGCAAAAGAAACTAGTCCTATATGCGAGTATAGGCGAGTCGAAATATTATCCCTTGTTGTCCAGAGATGTCGCCACTGGTTCTAAAATAACAGCATTGGACATTAATCTGTAACATTGTCTTCACTGTAGTTAACGTACTTAGCTAAATCTACTATAACGCTGGTACGTGTACCAAAGGCTGCACAATATTCTTGACTACCGATGTTGTAATTCAAAGAGTTTTATAAATGAGTTAAGTGAAGGTTTAATACTTAAAGTAAGTTCGCCATTGTTTTGGTGAACTAACTATAAATATTACTTTGAGTAATTGAACATTTGACCACCAAATACAATTTTTTATACTATTTCAAGCGTTCCATGAATACCACCACTTAATTTTGCTCAGGAAGCACTAGTAAATAATATTGTTAGTTTGAGGCATCTGTTATGTTTGTCATAACTTTCTTTTAAATCTTTGATAAACCTTAGGCGCGTTAAAATTGAGATGATAAACATGGTATACATTACCGTAAAATCACAAGAGCAGTAATTTTATCACTACATAAACAAAAATAACTTGAATACTAACTGATGTTGCTTTATCACTTTTTCTGTCAATTATTTGTCGCCATATTCTGTAACGGATGAGTCAAGATCTATTTATTACTTAGACTTATTCAAACTTTAAACTAGTCGTACGCTAAAAATTAAACAGTTTATTACTAATGCACTCACAAAACGATAACACACTTACCTGAGTCCATTTTAAATAACTAATACGAGTCAAGGTGTCAGCCAACTATTCTTAATAGGTCTAATAAAGTTTCAAGTGGCAAATCATTCTTATCCGATGCTTTCCTACCTCCCGTAGTGTTCACTAACCCCACTATACAACAGTAATAACGGTTAAAGTAGTAGCTGACACTGAATAGACGCTCTCTTGCAGGTGCTTTACTACCCTTATATCACCGTACTATAGGCGTTCTATAACTTTTACCTGTAAAATTGTGGGCCTCTTTCGTGGGTATAAGTGAGTTAGAGCATGCTATAACTCCGTTGTACAGGTATGTGTTAACACTTTTATACTCGAATGGAACTGATATACAGATCATATATAGGTTATTTTAACGCTAGTGTGCTAGTTGGGATAGTGGTGATCATTTTCCTTTTTAAATGGTTTTATATTATATAAGACATTCAGACATTTAGTATTTTAAGTTTTGGCTTTTGTAGGCACAGGTAACTCCAGCGAAAATTACACTTTTAGCGTTTATTATCTTCTTGACGCTTCCTCGAAAGTTATGGCAGCGATAAGGCAATCCGTATCCCAGAAAATCAAACAGTGACAAAACCAAGCTGACAACTGAGCTACTTATGCGGACGTAATTGCGATTAAAAACTAGTTGAGATATAAATACAAGTAATGGAACTGCAGAATTCCCACGGAATTTTTGAATTATTCATGTGAAGTAATTCAATTATTGCTAATCGATACGGCGAGTTCTTAAGTCCATCAACTTGTATTCAACAGAATTATTTATAGGCTCGAAAAGGCTCCCAAAATTTAACGCTTTATTTATAAGTACGCTTGGATTTGGTGCCAGAGGGTATTTTCAATATGGGTAATTTTGCCGGGAAAACAAATAATTTAAGAGCTTTATTGCATGCTCGTGGATTAACTCCGTGTGAGCGGCGAATGAAAAACGAGTAAGCGGCCACGCGCTCCCGGCGGTTACAATCAAAAACTCTTGATATTTTATCTTAATTACTTCAGGATCTTTGTGCGAGTAAATCCCTACCCTTATGTCGTCCATCGTCGCGTAGCTTTATGGGCGGATTACTTTTATGACCAGGATTAAAGTCCCGTTTGCGAAATGTTTACATCGCCCAGCGGAGCCGGAGTGTGATAGATGCTCCACTTATTATCTATATTATGACGCCCGCTTTTCTCTCAAACTTGTAAACAACGGTAAAATTTAAATCGCTTACATTCTTTGAACGACCTCTTTGAAAACATTACTGCTAAAGAGCCGAGTTCTTTATTCTTTAGCATTCTTCGTTAAAGTATTGAAGTATTAATTTATTGCGCTGCCGATTATTTGGTCTTTGAATAATAATCTAAAGTACTTTTGCCGTTGATTGAATACTTGCTAAAAGCGTTTGATAGCTTTTTGTAGTACTTAGTCGACTAAGATTTACGACTCTATTAGAACTAAACCTGCAACTTTTTCGTTGATTTCCCTTGAGTGTATTTTCCTCTTTAGAGAAAACTTATAAGCTCCAACATTTTTGCAAGCATGCAAATCGATGGTATACGAGTAGTAAGAGAATTCTCACGTATTCGAGTTTAAAATAAATCGCATCTAAACCGAGTCAAGTGATATTTATGGAAATTAATTATAAAAGATATGCAATTTAACAGCTGGATTTTCAGGTATACGTTGAGGTCAGCTTGTAAAAAGGTACTAAAAAGCGAAATATAAAGCAATTCAAACACTTCCTTAAAATAAACATGCACAGCCACTTACTATTTTTTTTCTGTAAAATCATGTGACACATGTGAGTTATGTTTTATTATGAACTAAATGGCGCCCTGTATTTTACCCGTGCCATCCGAAGAGTATGAAGCTATTAATCGCTAAGTAGCTAGGAGCGAACCTTCTCGATGAATCCCCGGCGCTAAGGAGCTCCATTCTTGGCACCATAAACACATTCTTCGACACATAGTTGCCTCCTGATGTTGCAACTAACGCCGTAACAAACACTTTGCTCGAGCGCCCGAGGAATTTGTCAGACTGCTCGAAGGAATCCACCTCCAGGCAGTAAAACGTGAACCCGCTACGCCCACCGCGCCCGCGCCTCTAACATAAATATCTGGCCTTTACTTTAATAACATAAAGCCGAACCATGGCTTTAAAGCGGCCGCCTAAAATCCAGTAGCTTCCTAAATATTGTGGCCAGGTTTAGCCCCGTACGGGATTTACGATGCTCAAAGGATTATGCAAAAGCTTGTATTATGTTATCATTTGGATAACATCTCACTATTTGCGCCGTACTTCATACAAAATAGGTAATAGTGCGCGCTAGAGTTTCAGATAGCTCGAATAACGTATTCGTTGTTATTCAATTACGTTTGTTTTCATTGTTTATTGCACCTGAATTGAGCTTAGAACTAAGTATTTAATGACCGAAGCACGAAGTATATTACGTATTTAAATGATTTCATACGATTGTATCGATGTCGATGAGTATCTACGATGAACTAAAGCGATAAGTCACCGGCGCATAGAAACTTACAAGGAATCAGATAAATAAAACTTACTTATACGAAGAGGGATCAACAAGTGAATTGTTTCTTACCCGTAGAATCTACTGACTCGAGGTTATTCGCGTGGGGTTCCAGGTAGAGGGGAGATTTGCTTTCTATAAGGCGGACTGTTTTATGTGTTTCAGTGACATTGTATCAATAATGTTCTAACAAAACCCATTTAAAGAGTGAGCGAGATGGGATATCGTTCTAAGTAAAGTCAATTAGCATTCTGGTAATTGAAAAGAGTGATGGCTCAATCGTCCATCATCCCGTCGGCCGCGACGAGCCTGCACGCCTGAAAATAATTAGACGCACCACGTTACCGTGAACGAATCGTCATTACCCAGGAAAAACGGTCCACACCGCTCCACTGAGTTATGCGGCGTCATACCTACGTACACGTTAACACATCGGGATAAGCGTCAAGAGACAAGCAATAGCGATTGGATAATAATGTGAGAAACGCGAAATCTACTTTTAACCGTTTATTGCCATCGTTTCAGCAGGAAATTTGATTACAGTAGTAAACTCAGTCAGCAGTTATTAGCTTAAATTTGGGATTGATTAATCGACACTAACTTCTCATTTCTCAAACGAGCGAACCTGTTTACATTTTTCAGTACCTCCTTGTTAAAACGCATAAAGCAACTACGACATAAAGGTATTTACAGTTTATTTTTGTGCCGATCGTTTACTTCTCGGATTCGCTTCCGCTCTGCAATGAAACAAAGCGGCTGGCGTAGTCACAGGCGTTTAGAGCCCCTGCCAGATCGATGTGTATGGATGGCTCGCTGTTTTTAAAAGATACAAGCAATCAATTTTAGCGCTACGCTTACATATACATGGTTGTGTCGGAGTGTGAGCGCTTACCTTAACTTTTTCATTTGAGGCCATTTATCTTTTTCAAACAGGCCTGAATGTAATTTTCCATGTCTATATGTTTTCGTTTGTGTTACACGTAGTTAAAAAAGCAAAAACATTGGCATAAACGTTAGTGAAAGCAAGAGAAGCATCACGCTGCAGATAAATTGCTTCAAGCTGGTCGAATCATGAATGCAAAGCTATAAAGGAAGCTGAGCTCTGATGAACAGGAAAAATGGACAAACGTTGTTGCACGTCCGAGTTGTTTTCCATCTTGTTACGTCTCCCGTCGCGACCTAACTCAGAAGAGAAATATTTTAGCAGGATAACAAATGACTCACTTACCTGTTGATGCCCTCACGGCACGCGGCGTGGACGAGGAAAAGGGGACGTGACTTGCAAACGCCTTGTGATTGCTTATTCTAATCAAATCCTGTACTGCCGCCGTGGACAGAATATTATTGCGATACCGACGACGTTTGCCTATTGAGCCTCGGATACTTATCAAATAATCAGACGCGAGCGGTACAATTATGTGTCGCCGCTGCGCTGCTGTCGACTGCAACCGATGCAGAGCGCAACGTTCCTCGCACCGTTCGGTGTATACCTGCAAGCTTAATTGAATCTTCATGTCGCGCTTTATCTATCGGATTGAAACACATTTGCGTTTACTACAGTGCAAACATTAGAAAGTTGCAGTTTTATATACTTTTATTATATCTGCACACAACGCTCTTTGTATGTAAATCTCAGATCCACTCGGTTCGCAGCTTGCAAAAGGAATTTGCAAAATTCATGTGACATCAAGCAGTCCGTATAAGAATTTACACAGCAGGAAAATGTGGAAATAGGAAATGGTGCAGCTTATCACATATTTTTGACGAAAATAAACCTTTGGAAACGTATAGCGTACATATTGGATGTGAGGCTAACATAAACAAAAAAACTATTGCTATTATCGCCGAAATAAGTTAGCAAATCATGGCTGAGATTTCATTTCTCGATTGATTTAGCTTAATAAAATGAGAAAACTGGTAATGTCTTACATATTTATGGGCTGAGCTGTCAGAAAACATTTCGATTTCTCAATCTGATGGATTTACAAAGTATGCAGAAGCAATATTTTTCTCATAAATATGCTACAGTGAATTTGTATCATGAGCCCGATGGAAAGTATTTAACGTACCCAGACGTATGCGCTCGGATGGAATTTTATCAAAGCAGTTTTACTCATGCGTAAGCATCAAATTTCTTCAGAGGTCACTCGGTATGTAATGATAAAATGTTATTCGGATTTCGAAGTTACAAAGAAATAGCCAACATAAAATTGGCTACTAAAAGACTGTTCAGAAAAGCTTTTATATTGTAATACTTTAAGCGACTTAAAACGACGATTCAATTGATTTTGCAATTTTCTTAGTTATTCTGCAAAACAAAAAGGCTATATGACCTTTTGTGCTATTTTTGTCCAGCTTAAATATTGAATGGTGATTTCTACCTGCGCCTGACTGATACCCGGGCGGCTGTCACTCCGCTCGCTCCAGGAATTTTGTCAAAGTCGCTCGCTGCGCACCCCGGAATGCGAACAATATGTCTTCATGCAACATTCACGGACCCTTGCCCGTACATTATTAGCCGGAGAGACAACCGTCTTATAAACTATAGGATTCCTTCCACGTACCCAAAAGGTTGTTATTGTTGCGTGGGCAGCCTCACGAGTGATAAGTAAATGTGTGAATTCTGCTGTATTAAGTCCTCGTTGTAAGAAAATTAGGTTAACCTAATTGTACCTATTTATAAAGAAATACTAGTTAGAATTGTAATAGCGCGTCCTCAAAATAAGACTCGTTTTATTCTACCATATGTACACAGTCGTGTTATGTAGCGACATTACCCCCGGGAAACAGGTTTTAGCGGCGATTCTGGTTCAGTTCACCCGGGCCACATTAAACGTTAAGTTAGTTGTTTCCCGCGGGAGTGTAACGATGTTTTCCTTTGTCCGCATTGCCGCGCAACTATCTCGTTAATGCCTTCAATTAATATCGTATTCGAGTCGCGTTCGACTTCTAATACGCCTGGTTACATGCCTTTATGGTATTTTGCAGCCGGTATCTAATTGAGTAGAAGGCAAGTTATGGTTACAATTTGTAACAGTCTGCCCCGGTGCGCAGTGCCGGGCGCTTTCCTTTCCCGTTGCATTTCTACGAAGATATTGTTTAATATCGCATTTCAAATGCTTTCGAGTTGTGTTGTTCCTGTTATTTGATTTGAATACTGAGTTTAATTCTGTATTGTGTATCAGTAGACTTATTTTCCCTCTCCTTTTCAGAGTTCCATAGTCAAAAGAAGAATCCTTATAATTTCTGTCTGACTTTCTGTTTATCTGTCTGTCTGTCTGTCCATCTGTATGTCACAATTGTACCCTTATAGATACTTATATTGAACTTTGGTAGCATTGGCGACGTGGCCCCACTCCCTACGAAAGCCAAAACTACAAATACCAAAAAAAAAAGGTTTTTAGCCTGACGAGACGTATACGGACTTTGGGAAAGTGTCGCTAAAAGCGGCTTTTATCTTACTAATCCTTTACGTTGCAACGGCTGGATGGATTTGAATGAAATTTGAAATGGAGATAGCTTAATCCCTGGACCAACAAGACACACTAAGATATTTCATCCCCGAAAATTTGCGGAATGATTAACGATAATTAAAATCTACGGGGATCAAGTCATGGGCAGAAGCTAGTATGTCAATAAAGTTCACCGCGGCATTTGATATTAGTACCTGACATGCCAACAAAATTAACACCAAATATTGTTTAGCGGAATGCTACTTTTTCATTATATAAAATCCCTTTTTTAATTATATTTGATCCTTTTTGGCACTGTATTGATAAAACTAATTAAAAAGTTACGAAATTAGTAGCCATATTTATTCTTGTTTATTACTTCAACATGCGACAGCTTTTGACGTGAGATTTAAACGCAACCATGCCAGTTAAAGAAATAAGTACTACCAATTAAACTCCATAACATGCCAAGGGTTAGTAAGTTCCTTGTTACTGCTTGAAGTTTGTATTGAAGTATAGTTCCTTATGTCTGTTGTATTGATGCTCTTGTCCGGTTTTCATATTTAACTCATTATAGGCTGAATCGTTTCATAATATAAATTTATTTTGAATTTTAATATATAAAAAAATAAAGCACAAACTCTAATTACAAAATAGCGTGCCAAACGGCACCGCAGGCCTATAATGGGTGCAGGCTAAGATAAATCAGTCTCCTACTTATTATCAGTGATCAGATTTGGATGTATTATAATTATATTGAGATACATTCCAATACCCTAACAAGGTTGTACTTTGAGGTATATTTTGTAGAAATGCTATAAAATAAATGAACAATTTAATGTTGTTTTTAAAGGTGAACTACAACCCAAACCACACTTTTGTAAAAAGAAAATACTGAATCAAAATAAAATATCCAGACCGTAGTAAACCGTTACCCTACCGCCCCTAATAATGTGGGAAGGAGCAGAAAACAACGTGCTGCTATACAGTCCCGTAAACAGGGTCGGGTCAGTCAGGTGAGGCCCGACAGTATTACGTTACATTATCAACGTTATATTGGGTATTATGAAGGTACCGGGAGATCACGATTTCGCAACTTTACTGATTTATGTTTTGATAAAAATGTTGTAGGTATTGCGTATCCGGTAAATTGGGGCATTAGTGGTAAAAGTATTACTATCTTGTTGGGCTTCGGTTTATGAACGTTATTTAGTACACACAAATGGACTTAAGTGCAAAAGGTCTAGGCTGGGACTTTGGTACCGTGAACAACTTTAAACGGTTCGCCTTTATAGAAACCAGTCGCTGATAACTCATGATTAATTTTGAGTTTTTTTTGTGACTTTAGTACTTATAAAACATGCATTGCACAGTTTTAAACCCTGCTCTCATCACACAAATATTTACCTTACTGGTGATCGGACTCCAAGCCGGCAGTTTCACTACTACCTAGCAGGCTATGCAGGGCCACTACTTACCAGGCTACCCGCATTATCGTATTTGAATCTCATGATCTTTGTTCTTCTAGATGGGTCACTTATCCGTGGTGATTCCGCCAGACATCACGGACGACGACGGGTCGGAGGCGAGCGCTCCCGAGGGGGGAGCGGTGGAGCTGCGGTGCTCAGCCACTGGGGTCCCAGAACCTACCATCGCCTGGAAGAGAACCGGTGGACGCAACATCGTGTTTAGGGACGACGAAGGGAAACAAGTCAAAGGTTAGTTTTTTATGGTATAGAGAAGGCAAACTAACACACAGACTACTATGGGCACATTTCTCATTTTTTTCTTTAGCCTCATAATATTAGTGTTTTGTATCATAAATGAGATAAGATGAGACAAAAACTAATTATTAGACTAATACTTTATCACAAATGGGCCCCTGGTCAAATTCGTAGGCTGCAAATGCCTGATGATCAAGATCCATTGATCGGGTTGAATGTCTCGATGCTAGTTAGTCGTTTCAACGATTGTCTAATGCACAACAAGCATGACGTTGCTCGGCGGCAGGTTAAACAATATGATTGTGTAATGATAGGTTTCTTTTTTATTTGGAGAATATGTATCAATGAGCAAGACCGGGAAAAGCATTCAACTCCTCAATAGTTTTCACCAAGACATTGTGGACAAACAGCAGTAGTGCAGGACAGGTCAGTTCGAAACGAAATCTGGTGCATAGATTATTATAGATCTGAAAGTAATATTAATTTTTACATTTATACTGATACTCTAAGGCCCGAATTAATAAAGTGATCTCAACTCTAATGCTTGTCTCGAGATGCGTCAAAAATTACAGTGTTCTATGGTTTGGCGTTTACTTTGACGTATCTTGTCATCTTATGGCCGTATTAAAAAACTCAAAGGCCTCCTCCCTTGATTTCCACACCTCTATCTCTCTGTGGCAATCTTCGGCCAATCCTTCAGAAAAGCGTCCAAGTCATCCCGCCATCTCCGCTTGGGTCTGCCGCACCGTCTGTAGCCGTCCTGGGGGACCAACAAGGTTGCCGCATTGGCCCACCTCTGAGGGTGCATGCGACAAACATGCCCGGCCCAGGCCCACTTTAGCTGGGCAGTCTTTTTCTCCACATCGGCAATTAGATTAGATTTTTTAAATTTTAATCACCTTTAAGCTTGTTATAGGATACTGGATATTTTTTTAATATTTTTTATAGAAAAATAATAATTAAATCAGTTTTTGAAAAATTTTATACTCGTAAAAGTGAAACTTGGGTCATGATAATGTTTGTTCCGCTAATTTGGTTTTATCCTTGTTTTGCAAATTGATTATTTTATTAAAATCACAACGAATCTTCACACTGACCAACAACATAATTTGTATCTTTGTAGTAGTTTTAAAGGCCAAAGCACAACGATCAGATGAATATGTTTGATATATCGTCGATTAAAGTACTGAAATGTTTCACCACTGGTTCACGTATTTCTGTAAAATGTGCTGGAATAAGCAGCCTCTCGCTGCGCCACATGAAAATGTAATTTGCTATTTGAAAGAAACGAAATTGTTCTAGAATGTTCACGTATACTCAAAACGTTGACTTTGACTTCGTTTAGCATTTATATTGCCATCCAGGCAGATAATATGACTTGATTAAAAATACTTTTGTAATTTATAATGGCTTTATGACATGTGCTTAACGTTATTATAATATCTACGAGCCTCGAGGCTCATGATCGTAGGAATCTTTACACACGTCCTTACATTTTCGCGCGTAGTTTTTTTTAGTAGTCTGATGCTGCTTACAGGACCAAATCCTCAAATAAATCTTACCTATACGTAGCAATTATAAATCCTTTGTCTTAAGCTGTAGTACGGCGCAGAACAAAGCGTGCTGTGATTAATGCGACGCGCTCACAGCTGACAGTCTCCTGCTGCGAACTAATGACAATAACAATAATCGACGTCCGCCTCAAAAGCATATAAAAAGAAAGACACAAAACGTCAATTTTCCTTTGAATTTTATTCGCATCGGCAAGATCCATCTAAGTGGTAAAAAAGAAGCAAGACTTATTTTGCATTCAAAGCCCGCTTCGAGCGGGCGCAGGTGCCGCCATGGTTAAAACATTGGAGTTTTATGGGATTTATTAAGATATCACCCTCGACTATTGGAAAAAAAATCAAATAAACGTACCAGGCGACAGAAAGATAGCCGTTACAACTTAATGAAATACGAACAGCTTGGCCCTTAAACAATCTGGCGAGAAGCGGTCGGAAATTCCTTAAAGGTTTTTTTTTTAAACAAGGCGGGAGCGAATGATGTACTATGAATTCGTTTCACTTTTGTTAACAATAACTTCCACAGGTCGTACACCTTTCAACATTACAAAAGTGGCCCCCGGGGTCGCGATCCAAGAAAATTCATTTCCGTTGAAAAACCGTGTTCAAAGAACTCAATTACTACTTAAACAAAATAATGTTGCAATTCGGGTGCCAGCCAGGAAATTAAATGAACGGATTAGTTGAAGTCGGCTTGACAAAAGGTTGTTATCTCTTATAGTTATAATGACATACCCTTTACGATCCAGCCAGCGCAGTAGGTGAAAAGACAGGAGTTTAAAGCAATTATAGGACTCCTCATTCCAACACATACACACGCCGTTGTCCTTTTAATCGCAAATAATCCTGCAGCGTAATATATGCTTTAAATAAGTGGCTTTAGGTAGAGCGTTGCGGGTTTTCGGAGGGGTATTTAAAACCTTTCGAAGGCGTTGTTTCGTGAATTTGACCCGTTTTATTTAAGCCATTAAGCGTAAACAAAAGACTGGCAGCCCTCGGCAAACAGAGGGCGGTTGTAATAGTTAACAGAGTGGTGGAGCCGGCTCTGCCTCCGTATTAATTGGACATGTTATACACGCTCTGCTAAGTAAATATTGCCGATTTGGTTAAACCGGGCCTTTTATTGTTTTTCTTCCTTTCTTTTTGTTATTCTTGTTCTTGTTCCGTGTGAAACAGATTTCTATTGTTTTAAGTTGAATACAAATTGTACTTAGCATTTGTTACGAGTATTAGAGTTCATATGTAGTTTATCTTACTCACTTACTTCCCTTAATTCGGTAAAAATCTATACTAAGGATGACTTAATGCCTGTTAGACGGAACATAGTCGTTAAAACAAAGAAAAACGTTTAAGTACTAATAATTTAGTCACAGTTATGTATAATCCTCATAAGTAAAGGTTAACCAATATATTTCCAATACTACGTAGTTACGTGGTAACCACAGTAAAACATTTACAGTTTCACATGCCCATTAAATGTGATTCCCCACCGCCTAATTAATTCCCACAATTGCCAAAAACTAATGTATTTTCTAAACAACATCTGTTCATGATTAGCGTAAGTAGTACGAGTAGTTAATTACGTGTCTCCGTGGAGCCCACGTGCTGAAGGCTGAAACTTAATTAAGCCGTGGAATTATAAAACAACACTGGATTATTAAACCCGTTACTCAAATCTGGAGACAGCCGGTTGTTGGCGGTTATTTGCTCTACCCGAAACTACTTTGTAGGCTTTTCGGAATAAAAAAAAGAACCTGTTAGGGAATAAGACTGGTTGATAATGAATTTCAAACAAAATAAAATAATACTGGGTTTTTTTATTCTAAACATTTGTTAATAACATTTGTCATTAATGTTTATAGTAAAGCGAGTTAATGTTTACATCCACAACGCACCTACAATGTACTCGTAGTATTTTTATTTAACTCCCGGTGCATATATTAAGTTTACTAATGACATGATCCAAAATATTAATACACTCAGGAGCAAAAATACCGGGTCAGAGTGCGTTTTTCATACTAATGAGGCTATTTCGAAGCCTTGGTTCCTCGACAGGGAATGCTTTTAGTGAAATCTGATGCTGAATACCCCAAGCAACGACACAGGACTTCCAGAGTGCCTAGGATACCCAACTGAATGAATCTGCGGTTAACGCCGGAATAGTGCCTGTTCAGAAAAACATCTAAAATACAAATAGGTAAAATGTAAGGAAATCCAAATACTGACCCAAACTCTCCCACTGTGGTGTAAACTGAATGTGCGATCAGTTAGGTATCTTAACAACTTTTGACCTCCTCTATTGAACCTTGGACTATCTACCATTAAATCTCACTCAAAACAACCCCTGGCGAGGAACCAAGGCTTCGAATTAGTCTCGTTTGTATGAAAAACGCACTCTGACCCGATATTTTTGCTCCTGAGTGTATACATCTAATAATCTGCTAATGAATTCTGAGTCTAATATTTATTTCTAATATGAATCGGTCGGACTGGTCAAAACCCGCTTCCAAGTATCACTAGTTTTCCATCTTGCCTTTGAAGAATCGAAATAATACATACTTAAAAGGATGTCTGTTAAACCTCATCTAAATTATTTATGAAAGTCAATTTAATTCATGAACCTCTGGATATGAATGTTAATAGTTCTAAAACTGAACAACTGGCAATCTAAGTAGTCTCTTGTCATCCATATTATTGGACACGATCCTCGCATTCATTCGCCCCAGTCAAAGCCGCAGTTCATTAAGGCGGCTTGTACGAACGATTGCCTTTGTTAGGAGCGTCGAAGCCAACTTTAAATGTTTTCAAACGCAGAAAACTCCGCTTGGATACAATTGGAAAACAATTAGTCGTGAGCAATAACCCGTAATTTGCCGAATCGCAGCCGACTCGAGTAACAAGTTGCCAACGACATGTCGCAGCCCGACTTTATAACCCCTTAATAAAACACAATTTCATACAATGCCCGCTTTTGGTCCCGCACGCGTTACTATAGTCGCAGTATTTTATGTTTACGCTCGAGATTTAGGGCGGGGGTCGTAAGCCATAAGTAATAAAGTTATAAATTATTTCCATTTAAACTTAATTTGACAGCTGATATTAAATGGTGAACTGCTGAGCGTTTTGTTGGCGTACGGTTACGATTAGCTTTACGCGGAGTTAATTAAGATTTTGAGGCAGATACGAGCAGATTGAACGTGTCTAGTTTGTGCTTAACTGAGCTGGCTAATGTGGAGTAAGTATTATGGAGTTACGTTGCCGTAAACAATCTGTGGCTGAACGTATAGATAGACTGTAGGAACTGAAACCATTTTTATCTGCTCTCTGATAGTTATCAGAATTGTAGAGAGCAGCGGGTCAGGTATGGTCGCGTTTATCGCGTGACAAAATGTTGATAAAGCATCCGTCACTCTCATGCAATAAAGAGTGACGGAATGTTTTATCCACATTTTGTCAAGGATAAACGCAGCCATATTTAGGCCCCCAGGGGGGTTATTATAAAATAACTATGCAGTTCAGTTTACACTGACAGAAAAGGACAGAGCTATAAATCAACTGTGGGGCTAGATAAGTTACCATCGAATACAAACGGCGTTTAGTGATCACCTATCGCTTTGCGTTGTCAAAAATGAAAAAACTAGCCATTTCCCTTAAATACCGCCCTTAGGTACCAACGTTTATATCGTTATAGTGCTCGTGTTGATTTCAACCTGTCAAAATAGTACCTCGTAACGACGGACAAAACGTGAAACTATCACTATTCGATTAGCGCGAGTGATAGTGATCACATTACAGCGTGTCAGTTGTAACGAGTGATATATCACGAGACTTATGGAATTGTCCATACAATTTTGTAAGTGACTGGTGATCACCAAACGCTAGCGTTCGTATTCGATGGCAACTTGTCTAGCCCCGCTGCATAGTTATGTCACAATAACCCCCTAGACGTCACAAGAAAGAACAATAAGTGTCCACGTTATATTATCTTGGTGTTTTGCAATATGTGTATGCGTTACAATGTATAATATAAAATGAGTGAAGAATATTTTTTATTCTGTAACATGTGTTTTTTTCTCTTTGCTGTTTCATATATTTTTTAATCCTATCTAAAAACAATAGTATAAAAATAAAATGTGCTATTTACTTGAAAGTAAAAATATTAAACGCCTACCTTGGATGTTGGTGAAAAATACCATGGAGACTCGAGCTTTAGTCGCCCTAGTTACGGCTGCGAGTGGTATAAAATTTTACGAGTGTGCAATCACGTAGGTTAGTAAACCGATAAACGGGACAGGTAACCGATCAATCGCCTAACGATTCCTAATATAATGCTTTCTACGTCTGTACTTTGTTACCGTACCTTCTTTACATAGTATAAAACTAAGTCACTTCTTGTTCACACTAATTGTAGCGCATTAAGTCTTGTTAATTTCTTTACAAAGCAACTGCTGGACATAGGCCTCTCCCAAGGCTTTCCACTCAGACCGGTCTTGTGCTTTTCGCATCCACCGCGGTCCCGCGATCCTAATGTATGTAATACAAACTGAAAAAACCGTCAGCAATTTCAAAAATTGGTGGAAATTAGTGGTCCATATCGTTAAATTAATTATTATTGTTATTGATTATTGTTTAAAATAATGGGAGTATGTTTGAAGGAGTCTCTATAAATACGCTCCCAATTGAGCTAAATAAGATAAAATTTGGACAATGCTTGCAATACGGAACACTTAGTTCAACCGGTTAAACATTTACGTTGTTTCGAAATCCTGTTCAAATTTCGCAATTGGTTCTCGAACTCGCAGTTGGTATTCACAACTTTGAGTTAGAAAACGGAGCCGTGTGTGTAAAGTAGCGTCTGTTGTGCAGTAACCGACTACTTCAAGGGCCCCAAGCTGGCTCTAAGAGGGCTGCAGAGGACTGACATGGGCTCGTACCTCTGCATCGCAGCCAACTCCATCCCGCCGACGAAGAGCCGCCGCTACGAGGTCACGGTGCATTGTGAGTTGCAGTTCTGTATCACAGAATCACCTTAAATCGTCATAGATTTAAGTATACATTAGTTTGTGTAAACTTCAATACAGAGTACAGCGGTTTTAATCAACGAAAGCGCGCCGCTGAAATTTCGTTTCGTAAAAGTACGAAACATTATTTTTAGACTTTATTTATTTCGTGGATTGAAAATACTGTAAGTAGCTGGAAATTTAATTGGTTGGTGTAACAATTATTTTGATCCTTCTAATGGTATTTCAGTGTTTGTACCAATTGGCACTGACATTTGATCAGTTATAATTTATTTCTGGTAAAACAGCTCGTCCTATCCATTCAAAAAGCCCTTCTTAACTTGACCAGATTTAACTTTGGAGATTTGATTTTTATATTTAAAAAAAACTAAATATTAAGTAGATTGTGCTGTGCTCTTTTCCTCAACTCAAAAATACAAATATTAAATAAAACAAAAGATAAATCACTTTTTACACAAATCTGCCAGCTGAGGATCAGTTGGAGACGAAACATTCAAAAGTTTAAAATCGCAATGGATGTGTTATTTCAGTAGCCGTGACCGTGCTTATAAAGGCGCAAACTATACCACTGATAAACCAATGTTTTTTTTTGTACAGTCAAGCCAAAGGTGGAAGTAGAGAATACGGTGGTCATGCGCGCGGCAGACAAGCAGGTGACGCTGACGTGTCAGGTAGAGGCGTCACCGAAGTCGCTCAACACCTGGCAGAGGGGCAAGTCGCCACTCAGTAAGTAAACACTGATCCTACCAACAATTTGTAATTTGTGAGGATGATACTAATAGTCTTACTTATAATAATTATAAATGCGAAAGTTTCTGTGTCTGTTTGTTACTCTTTCACGCTGTAACAAATGGACTGATTTGGATGAAATTTCAAATGGAGATAGCCATATTAAAAGATTATAAGATAGGAAAAATTAAAAGTTCCCGAAGGAATTATGATAATCGAAATCTACGCGGACGAACTCGCGGGCAGAAGCTAGTTGATAACTTTAAATACTTCAAAGGTTGATAATAAATTGGTTCTTACCGCGTATTCTTGATAAATTGTTTTATGGGTTCCTGATATTTTGACGATGTTGCAATCGTCATTTATTTATTCATTTATTCTTTATTCCACAAGTTTACAAATTTGAATAAAAAAGGTGAACGTAATTCTCTCCCAGCTGAACATTGGGCAAATCAGAAAATTGTTGAAGTCGGTGCATTATTGTCATGGTCATGGGATAACTGACGTCTGCGGGTAGGTTGATAGAGGTTTAAGGATAGCTGTATCGGTCTACCCTCTTTTTTGTTCATTTACTTACTGGAACTCACTCAAAAATCACCGCGAGTGTAATAACCCCCCGTTATATCCCCTTTTATTGACGCATGAGACATGAGCAGAGTTCGTAATTACGTTCGTTCCTAAACGCTGTGAGAACCGGTTTATTATTATTAGTGCCATGAAATATCTGCGATAGTTTCAAAAGTGCATTTGTAAGGATGTTAAATAATTACGAGCGAGATGGCTATTAGTATTTCCAAATTATGGCTTCTTTTTAAGGCAACAACTGCAAGCAAGCTAGTGGAATGAGTCACAGGAAAAAACAAATTCCTTCTTCCTAACTTATATTGTGAATGCATAAGTGACTTTTCAGAAAGTATTAAAGTAGGACGTTTTAAATTAACATTTACCTGCTTCTAACAGATTTTCCTCTAACAGCTTTAATCCTTTAACAGCTTTTCAGTGAAAAACTTTGTTTCATATGAAACAAAAGTACTAAAATTTAAAGTTTGGAAAGCGTTCTGCCACGTTCATAAAGTTCATAAAGAGTAGGTATTTAGCTTATTGTTTTTTTTTTAAATTCACGTATTTAACTCGTTAATCGTTATTCTGTCGGCAACTTTGAAATGATATGGTAAGGGACTATCGTATACTCGGGATCCACGCTATCTTCGTAACAAAATTCATCAAAACTAGCTTAGCTAAAAAAGTAAAGCAATAAAAAGTCGAAAGCGTAGCGTGGGGCTAAGGTTACGTCCATGCGCGTCGCACGATACTTAATACGCATTACGCACGCAACCAAACGCAGCGACAGCTCGGTCTGATTAAACCGGCTAGTTGCGTCCTGTTGAGTTTGCTTGTGGTGGCTGGTAAGCGGCGCGATATATCTTTGTCTGAAGATGAACTACTGTGCCCTCCTACAAAAAGCAGTATACCAAATTCAATAATCAAAGCAATTTTAATTATATTCTGTTAGTAATGAGGTTTTATCTGAGATAGTGCCATAAAGCTGCGAAAGGCAGTGTTGTTATTCCGTGGTTAAGCGTAGACGTAACTTGCGCAAGCTTTTACTATACCTATAATAAAACGATATTATTATGTTTCTAGGTGGCAAGTTAATGAATAGTTCGAAGTACATAATATCGGAGGAGACAATAAACGAGTATGCACTGCGAATGAACCTGACCATTACGCGGCTGAAGAAGGTGGACTTTGGCGAGTACTCGTGCGCAGCCATCAATGGATACGGACGCGCCGACGGATCCATCATGCTTAAAGGTAAGCCATATCGCCTATAGAAACGTTATAAATAGTACTTGGAACTTTAATTTTGAGTGCTTAATTTTTATAAAAGATAAAAAAATATAAACGATGTTTATTCAGTAAGTAAGCCGCACGGGCCCTTTTACACGTCAAAAATCTACCAGCGCTTCGCAAGAGACCACTGCTGAGAAGAAACGCCGCATGGAACTCAATAATCAGTTGTTTTTTAAATATAGCTTATATATTCATATAAAATGCTTTGACCTTAATGACCGACTGACTGACTGAATGACGGATCAACGCACAGCACCTGAAACTCGGAGGATGTGTTCTTTGTATGACGTAGGCATCCAATAAGAAAGGATTTTCCGAAATTCTACTCCTAAGGGGGTGAAAAAGGGGGGCAAAGTTTGTATGGGACAACGTGATTCCTTGGTCCAATCTACTTCAAATTCTGCATAAACATTCTTTAACAGAATTGACGGAGGACGTGTTACGTACTATTGTAATATATTATAATATATATTATTGAAATTCATTTCCTAAGGGGGTGAAAAAGTGGTAGAAAGTTATTTTGGGTGTGATTTGCTTCGAAGTTGATATCGATACTCCTTAATGCTTTTGATTTACATTACATTTTATTTTGACACATGTTAAAAAACTCAATACGATTTTATTCAAAAAAGGTTGAACTCACATAAAAGCTTGGTGCAATTCAGGCCAAGCATTATAATCACTTGACCGGTAAAGCTGCCATAATACCCACAACCTAATAGAACATGAAGGGTAACAGTTGCGGTATCCATCAATAACAAAGATAAAAATACTTAAGTATAAATATAGTAGATTTTAGAGAACAATCATACTTACTCAAAACGATTTTAATTAAAAATCTAGATATTATGAGGCTAATCAAAACGAATAAAGGCACAAATTAGAAATTTAATAGAAATCAGTCCACATTGTGTCATTCATGACGTACTCAGAGAAGTGCAAAAATAATTCTGGTTGAAGTATTATTAATTATTCGAGCCTTTCATATAATTTTGTTTTTTCCTGCCACTTTAATTATAAGTAAGTAATAAAAAAAAAACTAAAGATATTCACCAAGATTTACGAAAGTAGATTGAAATCTTTTTTGGCCGCACCCGATATCATGGAAAATATGAAATTGACAGTCAGTAATTTTCAAGTAAAATCGCACCTTTTTGATTACTTAGTCTGCAAAGTCTATCATAAAAAAACATTATACAATCGTGTACTATGCTATAGTAGTTAGAAGTCTAGCGACCTTTACGTTAATGATTATTTGTTGAAACCTTAAACGTCATTATCGTCATGATATTTAATTTCACTTTAATCAATAGTAGTGTACAATCTACAATAAAAATCTAGAACTTAAAAGCACTCTTTCTTTTTCACCAGAAACGCCTCAACGGACAACCACAACCACAACAACAACGACGACGACGACCACAACGACGCCGGCGCCGACGACAACCACCTTGGCCACGACGCGCGTGCCCAAGCGCCACCACAAAAACCAAAACGTGATCTCGGACGACTTCCGACAAGCGGAGCTCAATAACGCTCTGAGCGTCCACAACGGCATCGCTCACTCAACTTTTAACAGCACTTTTAATGAATACGCTCAGCGAACAGAGAGGAAAAAAGTACGCCCCTCAGGGCCACCAACGCACTATGTCGTATATAGTGGAGCCACGCGCTTGAGCCCGCTTATGCTGGTGCTGGCACCGCTACTCAAACTTTTTGTATAAATAAATATTTAATTTTAACTTAGCAGCATAGTGATAAAACATGGCTGTTGAATTTTGTATTTACATATTTTGGAGTTGTTAGAATGTTTGCCCATCATCGTTATTTAATAAGCATTGTCGGTCTTAGTGTCGATAGCCTTAAGATTGTAAATCGAGACAATAAAGTTTGCAAGGTCGAATTTTTGTTCCACCTTTTGCGATTTGCTTTGTAGTACATCTTTGTAGAACAATGTTACATGAATATATCATTTGGCGTCATATCAATCGTCATAGCGAAAGATTTTGTACAAGATTTAAATAAAACTGTACGTAGTTTTAAAAATCTCGAACCGAAAGAGATGATTTACTACATTGACAATATAAATTAGACTAAACGTGAGCGATCACTGATTGTTGGTACATAATAATAATGAAAAGATACAATAATTGAAGAAGTGCTGAATGTTACTCATTTTTGAATAAGTCGTCTTTAAAACATAAATATTAGTGATATTTTCGTAATATGACAATACTTATTATAAATATAATTATAGCCGTAGTATAAGGATGTATAGAGACCAACATACCTGTTTAGACCGCCGTGTAACTTGCATGTATAGGTATAAAATAGCATTTAGTCGGATTTAAATTTGTTTATTTTTGAACGACTGAACGGACAGACAGCTCGATCGAACCACGTAATATTTTTTGTAATATTGGGTAGATTGTAATATAACTAGGTATATATATGAGGACAATATATTGTAACACGTTTGACATACTTTGACTAAAATGACTTTATAATTATCTCGTAACTTTTATATAGTTTCAAGGAATACGTTGAAATAAAACTAATTGTTTATTCACTTTACTTACATTTTAAGAAAATTTGTTGATATGTAAAACTAAAAAGGTTTTAGCTAAGAATATTGGAAATTAATGTAATAATAAATTTACGTCTTCCGAATAGTGTATTAAAATAAAGTATTCGGCTCATTCAAGTTTATATGATTAAGTTAAAAAAATGTAGAAAGACAAGTTCCTTTTGGACTTGGTAAAAAATTGTAGATATAAGTAACGAGGATGAATTTATTGTAGAAATAGTCGGCGCGTACAATGCATTTTGATAAGGGAGAGGTTAGGTGTTAAATTATCACTCCAGGCAACACAATAGTTATTTGGCTACAGCAAAAAAACACTTTTAAGTCACACCTTAAAAGTGTTTGGCGTTTTTATATAAGTCAAAAATGCAGTGTTAATTTACCTACGTTTAGTACAACAGTAAAAAAATATGCGCGTAAACGAACGATTACACTTTTCTCAATAACATCCTACAAAGTTTAGATGCCATTTAGTTAAATAATCTATTTGTGAGTATAACATGTAATATGCTCTCTAGCTAGAAATATCACAGTTTCATATGCATGAATAACTTAAACATTACATTACCTATTTCATAGTTTTTTTAACAGTCAGTGGCAATTAAATATCTATAGATAGCGTATGACAATATATTTGTAATAATAATCGGTAAAATGTATTTTGCTTGTAAACTTATATAACAATTACTTTTATTATAATGACAATAACGTTTGACAATCATTATTGTATTTGTACGTAATATACGAATATCATGTTAAACCAATGACATTATGAATGCAACTCTATTTATCAGTGTTAACTTTAAGATGTTGATATCATTTTATGACATTTTAAAATAAAATATACCTAATCGAGTGTCGTTCATTTATTAACTTTACCTCGTAAAAGTTCATGCTACTGTTGCATGTTGTTCTGCGCATCTATTCTAGGCGGTAAAATCCAAATCATATCAGGGGCCCGTTTCTCAAACTGTATTAGTCTAATAATATTAGTGTTTTGTCTCGTAAATAACACTACAAAATGAGACAAAACACTAATATTATTAGACTAATACAGTTTGAGAAACGGGCCCCTGACGTTGGTATTGGATTTAACTCGGCCACCATTACTATCAAGTGAATAAAAGCTATCAAAACGTTGCGAATATGATAAAAGGTCAAAAATGATTCGGGTTTGAGCGTGATGAATTAGATGCCCTGACAAGTATTTTAACAGCTAAATATTGTACCTGAATACCTTAACTTGTTCTGCGATAGGCTTTTAAATGTGTGAAAATGGTCTCCGGTAGGGTCTGGGCGATTTGTGTTTATTGAAAAGAAGGGATGGGTGTGGTACTCGCAACAAATTTGTGATATTTACCTACGCGAATCCTCATCTTTTAAAACTAATCAAAGTTGGTGCTTCAACTCGATTGTAGATTTAACGTGGGGTAATGTTTTTTAAGTCATTCTAATCTCACGTAAACTCCTACAGAGATAATAAACAACCAATAACCGTTTGTATAGTCACGTTATTACGGTTAAAAGGAACTAACTTTTGTATAAATTCCTTTTGATCGTGTTTCGAATGCTAATACAACATGCATACGCTGCGAAATGTATGGAGAGTGGAATAAGGCGTTGACACGATCTGTCATCAGCTTACGTCAATCTACATTTTGTCGATTTTCGAATTTTGTTTTGTTAATTTAGCGTTATGCCTCTTGACTAGGCCCTCTGCAAACAGCGGATAAAATTAATTGGTGTGTCGTACCTTTGTCCATCTCAATACCATAGATAGCTTGACATTTATTAATATGGCAACCCTTTTAACAAACCTTATTTGAGTTAAAAGTTAAGTGATAGTAGGACTGCGGGGAAGGTCCGTCAGGATATCTACAACCATGTTAACTGTCGTCAAGCAGTAGTGCTAGTATTGCATTGGTTGGTTCCGGTTTTGGGGTAAGGCAATCGGAAAAAAATACAAGCATAGAGGCCTTCCATTTTCCTGAGTTGGCAACTCAGGGCGTCTATTCTACACGGTAAAACAATATTGTCTGACGTGGTTCCGTATCGTCAACGTTAAGATAGCTCTTATATACATGACAGTAAAGGCAGCAGAGTAAAAAACAAGAAAACACGTCAAATGCAGTATAGTTTTACTCAGTAGTAAAGGCTCCGCAGTCTTGAAATTTCAGACACTGAACATCATGTGTGTGTGCGTTATACTGCTTTGTTTCTACACGTAATGCGATAACATATTACTTTTAAGATGGCCGCCATGACTATGATAAATAAGAGCTATCATAACGTTACCGATACGATAACATCAAAATAGCCCGAGCAGAATGCCTACTATATACGCCATTTTCTTTTTTACCCCAATGCGGCAAAGTCAAAAAGGAGGGTTATGTGTTTGGGTTGTATATATGTCCGACTCAATGTCCGCATGTAACTGCCAAACGGATAAACCGATTTTAATAAATTATACGTGGTTTGTTTTTTTTTAACCACGACAGTGTCATAGGCTATATTAAAATTATTTAAATGTGATATTGACGAAATAAAAAATTAATACGTGATAAGTAACATTACTTTGACGACATTATCCAAACGGCAGTTGGGTATTTTAAACCTTTTTGTATAAATACGGTCTGCTGCTGACTTTTTTTTACACATACGAACTGTTCCTGGTATGGTAAGAATAAGGAATTATTAACAACTATGAATTTACTAGAAAAGTATTTCCAACCAATTATTTTTCAAATCTAATTTAAGTTTCAAATAGCTTGAGTTTGAAAGACAAAATAGTGAAACTTGGTCAAATTTCAGCCTAAAAGAATGTTAGGCGACCAGATTTTAGTCAGTCAGTTTTGGCAGACGGTTTTCAACTTCAGGAGATGCGTTATTAATTGTCATAACCTCGCAAGTTCCAGACTGCTAAAGAGTCAGGGATATACTCATATTTCTAAGTCATGCAGCTGCATCTCTTACGCTAACTGGAACTTGGCAGGTTTAACAGTTTATATTTCAACGCAGGCCCATAAAAGGGTGAACAATTTTTTGGCCTGTCGTAATTGAAAATATAGAATTAATTAACACCTCTAAATGCGTAGCGTATTTTAAAGGATCGAAGAGTACAGTATATGTACAGTGACGAGAAGCGACTTTGTTTGTTACTTTGTAATAAAGAAAACGTGTATCCTGGTCTAAATGTCTAGTACTCATAGTGCAAGCCTAAAGCTTATTTTGAGACCTAGGCAATTTAATTATGGTTTTTATTGTATTTATTTACTTATTGGTGCAATGATTAGCGATAGGTATTATTTGCTCGACTAAGTCAAGTCCTGGCTTTTTTTTCGGTACTCTACCGTTGTAGAATGCATCGTATTTGCATTCGGTGTAGGTCATTCATCATCCTACAGAACAGTAAAATAAGTTTCGCAATACCTATAATTTCGAACAATGCCAGTCGTCTTCAATAATTGAAATCATCGCCTGGTGCTTGAACGCTTTGTTGTGGTCCAGTGAAATTTGCAGCTGGATTAAAGAGTAAAAATATTAATTTGTAAAGAACACTATAAAGCGAAACGAAATTAAAATGATTTCAACTTTGGAAAGATTGGTGTATCAGTGGGATAAGTACCAATTTTGTACCAAGTACAGTGAATTGTAAATAAGTAATAAGTTAAATAATGACTGCATGTTGAGTTTCTTGTGGCGAGTGTTCTTTTGGAGAGCGCTAAGTTAACTTATTTAGTAAGTATATTAAAACTACATAAATAGGTATTCTTCGAAAAAATTATTTGCAATCATGTCAGTTAAGCAACGATGAGTTTGCAGCAGCCTTGCTCGCGATAGACATTTCAGATTTTCCATTACAAGTTTTAAGCTTGGTAGTTAGAATTACAGCAAAACAGAATATGAAGCTGGTTTAATATGTTATTTTAAAATGTCATGGATTATCTATATTGTACGACTTAACAACATATCTTTATTTTATTTTATTATGACTACCATTCAAAGGGTTTCGTCTGTTTGTCATAATTTTGATCGTTTTTTGCAGAATGTTGTCATTGTAGAAACCGTACTTGGTATAATTGTCAATTATCCGAATATTACTTTGTTCGAATTTTGAATCCGATACTTACCATTGACAAAGCCGAATTTAATGACGAACCATTTTGGTAATCTTAATTATGTGTCGCTTAAAGATCATGTTTAATGATGTTGTGTACCAAATTTAAGCATATAATTACTGAAAATGCTAAATAATTCAGTATGTAGGGGCTTAAAAAAGACTTTGTTTGCATGGGGGCCTAATAAAAAATCAAGTTATCGACCGATAAAATAATTCTTCAACAATTGACTTTACGACTTAAATGTCTGTCAGAAGTGTAAACAAAATAAAATTGCGCACAGTTGGTGGAAAAATGTCTTCCCGATAAAAGTTACAAGCGGCAGACGATAATAATTAGACAAAAAGAAACAACTCGTTCCTCATTCCTTTGGCAGAAAAGAAAACAGCAGCATCAAGAATTTTATGCTGTGAAGTTACGTCTACAGTCGTGTTTTTACAAGCTTTATTTTACTTAATTTGTAAATTTTACAATGGTCCCTCCGACCGGCAAGAAGACTTAAATGAAGTATTGGTCCGAATTAAGAAAAAAACAAATTTATAATCTGACTAAAATAACTCTATAACTACGAAATAGTAGGATGTTACAACGTATGTAATTACGAGTATAAACATTGAAACGTTACACTAATTTGAATAAAATATGTACATATTTCCTCATCCCGCTTTGTTCTCGATGACTAACGGTAGTAAGTCAGAAGATTGTGTCACAGTGATAAATCATACAACCACCGACGAGATAGTTAATCACTTACAGCGGATTCCATGTCAATTATCATCAAGTTCAGCCGGTGCAGCCGCATTGCCGCCATTAGCGCGACGGACACTTTTGGCTTCAAGTTCGGAACTTAGTTCCAGAGTATTCAATATTGACATTGCATAGGTATCCCATTCAACTAGTACTTGAAAATTAAGTAAAAAGTATGCAGTATTATATGTATAAGGTTTGGCTTGTAAAAAGAGGTCCTAATATTCTGCCGTCATATCGAAGAAAGCGATAATTAATACAAAAAAAAAACAGGAGACAATGTCACACCAATTGCCCTAGTCCCAAACGGAGCTCTACGCTTGTACAGTCAACAGCATAAATAAGTGATAATTTATGTACCTTGTGACTGTAACGTCGTGTTTGAAAGCGACAAAGTACATAAATGATCACTTATGCTGTTGACTGTACTATGGGTACTCGACAACGAGATAAATATTTATATAGAGAAATATAAACTTAAATACATAGATTACATCCATGACTGGGGAACAAATATTCGTGCTCAACACGCGAATATCTGCCCTTACCGGGATTTGGACCCAGGACCTCTAGCTTCGTTAGACAGAGTCACTACAACTAGGCCAGCTCGTCGTCGAAATGTTGTTAACTATAGAGTATAGAATGCTTCGACTACTACATTGCAGTTAGCTGTCTGTTTTGCTATTATGGTAACATTTTGCTCGAGATCGGCAAGGCTTAAGCGGCGAAGGTGTTACTAATGTTCGTAGGGCGTGGTAACCCCTTTTCATTAGGTAGGCCGAATGCCTCTTTGCCTATCTTTGGCAATTATACCGGCCAAGTGCCAATCTAACTCGCACACGGTTCCGTACCACTGTGTAAAACACGTTGTGATTTTGTTTTATTTCTGTAATAAAACGTCGATTTTTATACTATGCCACAGACTTATTAAGTAATTAAAATATTAAGAGCATCAGTATTACGTTACAAGGAGCTTATTTACAAGGCAAATTGACCTACAAATCAAACAAAAAGTTTGCCAGTCTGTTGTTAAGGGTTTCTTTCTCTAGAGACTTACTTAGACTATTCGTTGTTGCTCAAGTAAAGACTAAGAAAATTATCTCGTAAGAATGTAATATTCAGAATCGTTGAATTGTAGATGCTGAGTATATCGCAATCAAAGTTTAAGTGCCCCATTCCCGCGGATGTAAAATTGGCATCCGTGCGTTTTCATAATACTCTTGTAAATAACTCCGGGATTGAGTGAGAGACTGACATATTTCACAGTTCTTGGAGGCAACTTCCGGAATATTGATCAGCTGAATCTCTCATACCGCAGCGCCAGATGCGCACTGAAAATTACTTTCAGATAAATCTGCTCCACTTGTTACAGATGTGTACTCGCTGATAAAGACTCGTGGATGGAAATATTATATTTACTGGAAAACATATCCCAAATTATGTAGCCTGATGTATCCTTTGTTCTTGCAAGGTGTATTATTACCTCTTTGTTTACGTTATGGAACAGATAAGGCATAGATGACACGTGCCGCCTGATAGTAATTGGAGTCTAAGGCCGTGAGTCTAAGAGATTGCAAATGAATTGCTAACCCTGAGGACTAAGATGAAATAATGCTACAATAGCGAAATAAAAGTAGCTAGGTATGTATAATATTCAGTAATACGAGGTGGTTACTTTGTGAAAAGTGGTAAAAAAGTTCTGTCAACTTAGATTCCCTTTTGTAGGATAAAAAGTGATATTTGGTCAGCCCGTTTTTTCGATTGAATTCTTTTTCGTCAGATTTTATTTGGACACATTCCATTTTTGTTGGATCGTCAAAGTCGATTAACCAATAATTACCTACTAATGTGCTCAGTTTTTTGATTTTAAACTCTAAATCATTTTTAATTAATATTTCTGACACTAAACAAAATGTGTTCATAATATTGTGCTGAGACAAGAATATGATGAAAAACGAATCAATCACTTTTTCAATTGGACAGGGACAGTGTTAATAAGCCTATAAAAAAAAAAACATTCATAGAAAAAGTATGCAATGTTTCGGGTATTCGCGGAAGTCAGTACGTACAGTTCTTTTGTGTCCTATTTTAATGACTTTAATTATGACATTCTAGAAATGTACAAGCAACGAATCTTGTTTGAATAGGTCCTTGTACAAAACGTTTCTAAAGTTGTTGAATGAGAGAAAATGAACAAAAAGAATAAAGGAGATGATTTCAGTGTATCAATCACAAGATGTCAATGATCTTCATCTTTTTTCGTGTTTCTTTTGTATATTTTCCTTGTTATAATAAAACGATGGCTAGGCATTTTCCAATTATATTTTGGGCGAGCCAATGTGTAAGTCTTGCTTAAAGCGGCATGACAGAATATCTGTCACTCGATTGCCGATCTATATAAAGGAAATAATTGGACTGTAATATCGTTTTACTTTTAGAATAAGACAATGCAGAACCCTACAAATACCCTTTATACAACACGAACAATAACAGCATGAAAAATAAACAAAACAAATGTTACGATGTGAAGCAACAGGCGGTCTTATCACTAAATACCGATATCACTTACAGCCAAGCTTACAAAAAAGAGAAGTTAAAATCAAAAATATAAATGACTGTTTTTTTTTTTGGGATAAGCTTTTGTTGCTGGCTGTATTATTTTTGTAAAGTCATTTTCTGCTTGTCAAGACCAAAGTAATGAGACCCAACACGATGGGTCTACGTTAAATATAGCGGATATCCTGTCGCCACCGTTCATCATCAGACCAGGAGTGTAATTCTCGAGAAAACGGCGTTAGATCGGTCGAACGAGTGAACGAGTGAACGCGGCGTAGCTTATATAAACCGGCGAGTTTAAGTAGTCCCGTTGTTATAGCACGTGGATTCTGACGGGAACTTGTACATTTCTTCATATTTTTTCGACATACGGTGTAATAAATAAAGGAGAGTCACGATTTTTGCTATTTTTGGACGATGTTTCTGAAAATATTTACTAAAGCAAAAATGAAAATGCTAACCTGCCTACTACCTGCCTTTAAGTGGTTTAAAAATAAATATATCGATTGCTGAAAAAAATATCAAGGTTCTGTTATATGTACCATCGCCCACACTGTTAACTGTCCACCGTTAGAACTTATGCCTTTTGTAATAAGGTCCACTGACGTACCTACAGTTAACAGTGTTGCTGTTTGTACTTATGGAGTGACCCTTCTAGAAATATTTATTCTTGTTATTCAACTATCAAACTAAGTATTCTTAACTAAAATGGAATAGTGTTGCATTTATAACTTAACTTTTTCACCAGGAGGGTTCCTGGTGACCATTTATCAAAAATACATATACAAGACACCGGCCCTATACTCCATAATTCATCAATATACATCTTTAGTTTTTGACTAAAATACCTTTGCTTTTTAATTGAAAGCCGTAATGTTAAAATAATGACCAATCACATTTATTTTTCATTCAATTGCAGAGCACGCGACTTGCCAAAGCCCTTTTGGTGTAGTTTTGATGTCGGTAACCGTTGCTTTTATTTGAACGGTTTCGTAGAAGTTAGATTTTGCTAGGTTTGACTTATGAATCTGGAAACAAAAAATACTACGATAATACTGGAACTGTAGTTGAACTAGATTTATTTATTTACCAACTCCTCAAAAATCGGATACATACTAGTTTTTACTGGCGACTTCGTCCTCGTAGTTCGTTTTAATTAAAGTTTAGTATGACGAGTACCAGTATGCCAAATTCTATCCAAATCAGTTAAACCGTTTAGACATGATTGAAACACAAACATATACAAACTTCCACATCTATAATATTAAATAGAAAGATACTTAACTGAGCTATACCTATTACTTTCTAAATTAGTACAATCAGGATACCGCAGATAACGAATGTTCGCGCTCGGTAAACTTCACCAAACAATTAAGTGGGCGGTTGTAAATATCGGTCGCGTTAACTTCATATTTAATGTTTTGATTCAAAGTTACAACCGAACTTAAGTATAACTTCGTGATTCATTATAACATCTATAATGTAGCGCAGATTATGGATATGAACAGAGAAGTATAGTTCAAAATTTAAAACAACCAGGGGCCGTATTACAAATCCTTTAAATTCTGCCAGAATCCAAGCGGAAAAAGGTCTTAGTGATGGTAGGACCTTGTGCAGGGCCGTCCGGATCACTACCATGAACTTATGCTTTAACCTAGCCCAAACAGTATTGTTCACATTGTTGACCTCTAGAGTGTAGGGACACTTATGACAACACGGATTACAGTGGACTGGACGGAGTTACTCTTAGGATTATAGTGTTGAGAATTTAGTCTTGAATTTCTATGGGTCTCAAATCGCAATTTATTACCCGGTGGCCTGTGTGCTCACTTTGCCGTAAAAAAGAGGCAGAGCCATACGACTTCAATTACTTTGTCCCTTTCACTGACTGAAATTTGGCGGCTTTTGAGATTTAATAATACGGCTTTAGATTGTTGGTGGAGCTCTACGATGTAATGGCTGATTTTGATCCATAAAAGTGCCAGCACGCGTAGCACTCCTATTATAGGTCTTTCAGTGCCAGCGAACCGATATCGGGTCTATTGTTAGTAGCGAAAAAATGCTCTTTTGGTTACAGTGTAGCACTTGTAGCTTTGGCTGGAGGTGGATGTGCTAGGGTAGTGGCCATGGAGCGCTACGCGCTTACGCGTTAGTTGAGCTGTCAGTGCTACGCCTTTGTTGCGTCGTACTTAAAAATCTTATACACTAATAAAAAATAGCTTATAATCCCAACTGCGGGTGCCGTTCGACTGCCCTAAAATTTTGTGGTCGAAAATGTTTCCTATAATATTGAATGGCATACTTGTTTTTGCGCATTAAGCTTTTTTCCATACATATTTTTTGTTCTTAAGCACTTATGGTCTGAAATTGTTTTGTCTATAATTTTAATTACTAAAAGGCTAAATCCATAATATTACGAGTATATAAAACACCTAGGCCTCATTAATCTATAGGTTAGGTTAGGTTAGGTGAGGTTAGGTTAGGTAAGGTAATGGTCAGGGTTATTCCAAACAAATGTTTATACTAAACAATTTTTCGACCCAACAATATTATACAAAACAATTTTCGACATTAAATCATTAGACGAAACTTTAGTACGCAAAAAGATATCTGGTATAATTTTAGACCGACCGATATACACCCCGCTCCTGCATGTAATGATATTATCGTCTACATAATGTTCAATTTCATGTAAGATACATTCCCATGTATACACTTAAATCCGCCGTATATAAATAGATGAATTATGAATTTCTCTGTCGACATTTAATGGAAAAATCCCTGTTTCACCTTTTTGCTCCGAACTTTAGTAATATTAATATCGAATATATCGCAATATCGCACAGTGTAAAAATAATTTTATCTTAATAAATTGTCAAAGCGGACGTCGTAAAAGCACTTCAAAGTTTTTTTTTTTATTTTCATGTAAAATCAAGGTGTCTAATATCGAATGGAGGCAAAAAGTTAATAAAGCCTACCTATGAATGATTACGTTGGCCTGAAGAGAATATCTCAGTAGATACGCGGAATAACTGTATTATCAAGTAGGCAGGCCGCGGCCGCAGACGTGAAATATGACACACTTACTGTACCTCGTAATATTGCGTTCTCTTGCAATATGAAAATTTATCGCTGTGTGTGTATAGGTCGTAGAAAAATGAGTCTAGGCAAATTCTAAATTCCGCTTGCGTGCCTCCGAGCATCGGCGTAAATTTTCCTGAGTTTTGCCCCGCTTTAAGCTTACCAGGTCGTGATTCCGGATATATTGCTTCCATGTAACTTGTCTATATTAATACGAAGAGGAAACGCTGTTCCTTGGAAGTAGTTCATGACAAAAGGTTTATAAATGCACAATACAAATTTATTAATGTAAAATTAATTTATTAATAATCTAGGCCAACTAACTAAGATAGGTATATTTAAATACTTATTTATCTACGTAGAGAGGTACGCTTTAGTTTAAACATAAGGATTAAGTTGCCTTTTACTAAAAATATTTAAATATTTGTAGCGATAACGACTCGATAGTCAGCCTTAACAAGAATGAACTATGACTTTAAATAATCAACTTCATATGATTCAATAATTTACAAGGTATAAGTACGCATTAGTGTTTTAATTATTAATTAAAGTTTGTCAACAATCTCGTACAGGTTATTATTAGACTTTAATGAACTATATTCGCTATTTATAAAGCCAAAATATGTATACTTTCTAATCTTGCTGAATGTGTAAATATAAATTATACACTAAATTATAAACAAGCTACTACCTACTTATAACCTGAAAATGAAACTTAAATAAACTAAGAAATAAAACACACATAAACACACACACGCACACACGCACGCACGCACGCACGTACGCACGCACGCACACACGCACGCACGCACGCACACACGCACGCACGCACGCAGACACGCTCGCACACATAAAATATAAATGGCATTTAATAAGTAGTGGACAAAAAATACAAATTGTACTCATCACCTCAGGAAGAGCGACTCCTCCTGACATAGGTACGAGTATTTACATACCTACTAGGAGGACTCAATATTTGTAACTATTGTTATGTGGTTTTCACGGAATCATTTTTTATTATTATTATTTGTATATTGTTTTAAATCAATTTGTAAACATTTGAATGATAATCGAATAGATCTACCGACTTTGTATTTTTTTTACATCGATAACAAATTATAAATTAGTACAGTTTTCAATTAGGCATTACGAATTCGAGTTTTCAATTAACAATCATAAAGCTTTTCCATTATCAGAACATCTGATTAATTAAATATTTTAATGTGTGTGAATAATGAGGCGGCGCGGACTGTCGCGGCATGATGGATGGGGCGCGTAATGACAATTGATCACGCCCAAACCAACGGTCCAATTATCTTCTTTACTCGAAGCCTTCCACATTTGAACGTGGAGGTTTGCCTTGTTTTCTCGAGCGACGGAGCTAGGAGTTAGAGTGAGAAGTATATTGTTCTTAATTTAAATCACATATGCGTCAATTCGTTTGTTTTTGGTGAAGTTTGTGAACAATACGCTGATGTTGTGTAAATTAAGCTGCGTTAAAATCGTATTTTTTTTTTTTAAGTTTGTACATCAATTAAGTTTATTTTAGCAGTCCGTAATTTTTCCTAGTTTGTTAACAAATTTTTGATTCTTTATAAAATATATTATGCTTGATAGAACTTTAATCAACAAAAAAACTTTAATGTAAACTTATTAAAAAATTGGTCACATAATAGGAAAATAAAGCATGTCTTAACTGATTTACACACATTTTTAGGAATATTAACAGCGGTGGTCACATAATTAGGGACATTTGCTTTTCCCATACAATTGCCTACAAATATGACTTTTAAATTTTGACTCTAAAAGTTCATAGTTATTTTGATTTTTAATGAAATATAAACTTAAATATTGATTATAAGGATATGAAAGTAAATTTTTTGGCATTCATTGAAAAATGTAAAACTTTGTATGGACGCGTCAGCAATAACTTTTTAAATCCCTATAAAATGTAAGGTCCTTTTTTGACAGTGGCTCACTGTAAATTAGTTTAAACTTATTTAATGATCTAAAGTAAATTGTATTTAGCAATAAAAACATCTTGATTGATTGATTGATTGTCAGAATTGAATTGTATGGGAAATACGCAAGCGTCCCTAATTATGTGACCACCATTGTATATAGCAGTATTAGAAAGCTCCCGTAATACCAGTCCTGAAATATATTTTTTACACTTTTCAATAATTATTAATAAATTCGGTTAGATGGTAACTTTATCGTTGGCTAAAAATATCTGTTATTTGTGATTCCAAAGCTGGATATGTAATCCTCTGTAACTGTTATTCCAAAATATAAACACATTTATAGTAATTAATACTCTCTAAGCCTTAGTGGCAGCATTTATACTTTTACATTCAACGACTTTGACTCTTCGTACTACAACGTAAATGCTTTTGAGTAAGATGGCATATTGTCTCAGTTTGTTTTGAAGCAACCTAATTTCGGTTTAAGGGCGATGGGCAAACTATATTCCCCCCCCAACAACAGAAATGAAACATGTCTCAGTTTAATAGATCTTAGCAACATGATGATTCTTACTTTGACGATAGGTGTTTGGTCTTTTTTTGGGTCATAATGAACAGATTGACATGCATCCCTTGACTATTCTAGAGTGGGGACAGGGTCCATACATAATTCCCCATCGTCCCCATCCCCCATTGGAACCCATCCTCTCAAATGCTCAGAGTTTAAATAAAACGATTCTAAACTATTCTTCGATGTATTTTGACACTAATTCATGCAGTTAGTGTACTAAAGACGAGTACCTACAGATTTTTTGGAAAATGCTACTGATTTGAAAGTTAAACTGCCTTGACAGCTTTTATCCGATTGCTTTAAAAAAGGGGTATTGTTTTTTTCATATCGTAACTATTTGTTGTATGCACGTATGTCTTTTTCTTTGTGACCTCCTGCAGGTTAAACGGCTCGGGGTTTAAATAGGGTATGTTATAGTTCGTTTTATCTAGGGTGATCCATATGATAGTCTATATAAACATTACACTTGTTTATTTGAATCTTCACAAATACTGTTTTTTTGATGCGCGTTTAGAAACTAGCGATTTACCTTTTTTATACGCCTTCTTTGTAAATATAGGGAGAATTAGAAATTACAAAATACAGCTGTCACAGGGATCATCCTTGATCGACCTAACGATAGTCGTTCTTTCGTGTTGAAGGTATCAAATAAAAACAAAACTTTTAATAGCTTTTCAAGTACCAAATTCCAAGCCTGATGCTACAGCTGCCGTCAACATCCGTGTATCTTTAAAAGCAGTTGGGGTTCCTAAGCCTATTGTTTCGTTTGCTGTAGAGGTGGGAATGTACTCAGAAACTGTACATACGCTCGAAGGTATCTATTCTTTATATTAAAACTTCGTACATATTATGCATTTAAGATTTATTTAACCACCAGGTCACGTTTTGCATTGGTTTTGTAATAGTGAGGACCACGCTTACTAAGTTTAATGCAGGCACGCCTGATCAGAAGTACTTTCTCATGTAAGATGCTAATTTAAAAACTAACTGCAAATGGCTTTTATAACGTGAACATTTTTTGTTACTTTCTTACAACTATTAGTATACTTAGCTAGAAAGTTAAGTTAAGGCCGAGTTTAAATAAAAGGTGTATGATACCACTTGTTACATTTTATTCAAGGCTAATCGCTATTCGGGAGTGTATTTGCCTTTCGTAATAGAAGCATCGTAGTATGTTATTTTCACAGTATATTATACTAGCCTTTGCCTATCACTTCATCCAAACAGAAGGCAGAATTTTCGGGGATATAAAGAGTATCATAAACGCACAAAAAACCCATTCAAGTAATTTTTTTTCTTTGCCCCGCGGCGACTTGAACAGCTACTACCGCGGGAATATGGCAATAGAATGGGTAATTGTTTCCACAATGAACTGATTTCGCCAGTGTCAAGTATATATAAATATATAAGTATAAATCAATATAGCAATAAAACACAATCCAATCTTCTCCACGTTGCCCCCAATCAAGGAAGATTGGGGGCAACGTTGTACGGTGATATATATATATATATGGTACGTTATTTTTTAGTAATAAAGCTGATTTCACCAATTTATTGAAATAAATATGTAGATAATGTTATTTGCCGCATAAAAACTGTTTGTTGCTAAGAAAAAAAAAGGTATAACCCGACTAAATTATATCGCTTCTTCTTCGTACTTACAACTTGGTACTAGGCTACAAATGTAAATTGTTTGGGTTAATAAACTAAAGGCACTTGTGCGTAATATACTGAAAAAGCACGCGTGTTTAATATCTAGGTTTATGAGCCAAAAATCGGTGGAATAAAAAAGTCGTTTTGAGCAAGTGTGTTGAAAAATAAATTAACATCGAGGGCCGATCTCACACAAATTGACCTAGTCCCAAACCAAGTTCTAGGCTTGTACCATGGGTACTAGACAACGACTAAATACTTATATAGATAAATAAATACTTAAATACATAGAAAACATCCAAGACTCAGAAACAAATACTCGTGCTCATCACACAAATATTTGTCCATAAAACTAACACATCTCTGCAAACACATCCTGGCACACACAATTTTTTTGCAAATATTTATAGGTATGGCTCTATAAAAAAATCGTACAAACTTGCCCAATCCCCATTTGGTGCAACAGTTTATAGTACGGAGATGGACATAGAATGACGAATGATGGAAAATAATTGATTAAATTAAATTTAATCTCGACTGTTTTAATAATAATTTAAATAGTCGAGATAATAGCGATAAGACATATCGAGAAGCTAATAAACATATATTTCAGAAGTGATTGATTTCTCCATGGCATTTTACCAGACGCAATAAACAGTTTCCTGTCGATATTAAACTACGTCAAGCATGCATAATCAAACATTGCCAGAGCATTTTATTTCCGTGTACACGGTTCAAATTCAATATGTATCTATAACGTCCAAGGACGTTGAAACAGCTCTGCGGGATCTTTGCCCGAGACTTGCATCCGTCGACATCTCGGCTAAATTGTTTCCCAGTTCACATCGCCTCGTGATCGACAATGTTAACGTTAACTCCGAGATTGCACGATCTCCGGTTCTCTATTTCAAAGACTTTCCGTGTATTTGTGTATTTGTTTGAAAGAACCTTTTGAGCGGAACGTTAGGTTTACTCACAGAAAATTTCATAAGAATCGGTCAAGCCGTTTCGGAGGAGTTTTGTAACAAACACTTTGATACGAGAATTTTATGTATTGGATAAAAGGCAAACCTGACTCACTGACTTATATAATCAACCTACCTATTGTACCTCGAAACTTGAAATTTGGTACAGGAGTTCCTTTCATGATGTAAGTGAGCACTAAGAAATTATTTTTGGAAATAAATTTCCCTAAGGGATTTAAATAGGGGGAGAAGCAGGAGACTAATTCTACGCATATGAAGTTGTAGTACGCGGGCGTCCTCAAGTTAATAACATTTGAAGTGTAATGAAACAACTTTGGACAACACCAGTGGAGCAAACATGAAAAAACAATAGGTACGGTCAAGGAAATGTATTTGCGTACCTTTTTCTATCTTGCCACAATGACAATTAGACTCAAAAAAGTACGCGAATACATTTTCTTGACTGTACATTTCGTTAAAATGACCCCTCTCGGCATTGTGCTGCGGAAAAGTATACTAAAATTAACTTAAAGTAAACAAGTGACTTTAGCGACATTAATATGCTAATAAAAATACAAAAAAGTTAACACACCATATTCTACATTTTCTGAGTAAGTATGTTTATTCTAACATAATGGAACAGAATATTCCAGTTTATGTAAAATAACCAATCAAATGTGAATTCTCAAAGTGATTGAGCTATATAATTAATTTCATATCATAATATCACAGAACTATAGACTTAACTAAGTAATTTGACAAACCAATTAAAATTAATGATTTAATACGGTAAAGTCCCGATTATATCATATCTATATCTATTTAAACATCTTTGAAAACGTATCCTTAGACAAAAGGTAACTCAATAAGGTGTAGGGAATACTGTTATAAGATGTGAGAGAGAATCAGATGGCAGAGTACAGTGTCTGATAATGTCTCCTTAGGGAGAGCCGGGAAGGTGTCGCGACCCGGGATTTGTCGCCCTGTTTTGATGTTATGACTCTTAACCCTTTGTCCCTGCGTTTGTTTTGGGCTATTTAAATGTTGGTTCAGGTGGTACTATAGCGGGATAGTTGCTGCTGTAATTATTATGGTTTAATTATGACAACTTATGAAGCTGCGTTGGGTTACCGAGTAGTGACGTTTTTTCGGGAAGTTATTTACTTCTAACATTTACGTTTGTTCAACAAGACAGTTAGCTGATGATATCTTATAAACTGTTTAAACGACCAACTGACTTCACTATGACGAGTGTTTTGAGAAATTCGGAGCGTAAGTTAAATTGATTTAGTCTATTAAAATTTAATCTAATAGGTAAAAAAATACACTATATACACTGTAAAGTAATAATTAGAATAAATAAAAACTAGTGTAACCTATTATCTACTTAAAACTAGAATTACAAAAATAATACCCCCCTAATAAATCTGTTGGCGGCATTGTACCCATGATGCTGGCTGCGTTACCTCTCTGGATAGTTAAACCTATCCTTTGGGAGAAGTAAGCGCCAGCTCTGGGATCCCCGGAGGCGTCGATAAGCTTGGCAGACAGGATCTTTATAAAAAGTTTCATGTCAGCAGACCAAGGTCCCAGAGTCTCCACTGCAATCGCCGCGAATTCGTAATCATTAATTAATGACGAATATTTGCGACATTTGGGTCTGGGCCTGATCAGCTGCTGCGCCGGCCTGAATTCAGGTTGCTTGTACGTGTGATAGGGCAAAAGTATCGACACAAGTTGCGTCCCACACCAGAGCCCTACAAAGCTTCCACGGCACAAATATAGCTCCGTCGGGGCGTTTACCATCATCTCTGATTATACCAGCTGGTTCTAAGATAGCAGGTACAGAGGCGGTGGCAAGCGAACGACGGATCAGATCATTGATGGCACCACGGCGGAACAAGCGGCTGGCACTTCTTGAACAAGAAAGACCATGTCTACCAAGCTCATCCACCTCCTTGCGGCAGGTGCAAGAATGAGGCACACAGATCTTGGCTCCAAGCCGCAAGCAGATTGATATTCGCTGGAACCTTTTTACGTAAATTAACAATAACACTGATAGAGAATTTGAACTCCTCGTGCCTGTGCCTTATTTTCGTATTAATTTAGGTCGAGTTTTTTATCCTTTATGACTGTTCCTGCTATTATTACTTGATGCCATGCTTTATTAACCTTAAGCTAATAAGTAAAGTAATTTGATTTTCTACTGTTATATTCGATGATGCACGTGGTTCGATCGATGATTATTCCGTAGCTGGGCTTTATTATTGGGTACGCAACTAGCGTACGAGTATTTCCTAACTCCCTACGGCCTCGTGGGAAAATGTCCGCAGCGCTGTTATTCTCTTACAGTGAAACCAGAAAAAAATAGTATTTGATTGTCTATCGCTTTATCACTTGTTCAGTCATGAACAAAGATCGGACAAATGGGCATCATTAATCGCAATAATATGGAAATGACTCCAAAGATTTAAATAAATATTTAATACAAAGCCTTGTTGTGTACATTTATTAAATAAATAAACAGTAATTTATATAAATTTACGTGGTTAGTTTATTCCTTTTCAAGGCTTAAATAAACTTATGAGGTGAAAAGCTCCTTTCGCAATCCACAGATGTTAATAGAGCAAACTTAAGTAGATTAATATTAATAGCTGAGTTGGTTTTCAGGTTTGAGGCCAGGGCTATTACAACGACGCAATGTACCTACTTCTACTGGCTTGCTGTTGCTTGACGAATGTAAGTCAACAATAAAAACTGACAGATGTCCACCCCAGATGAACTAGATGAACCGGGGCCACTGGTTCTACTGTACATACGAGTAGAAAGGTGAGTTCATTCGAGTTGCAGGGAGAGAATAACTCCACGGTACTAATACACTAGTTGGATAGAAGTAAGCTGAACAACTCAGCGTCTTGTTAATTATTCACGTGAATAAACCACGTCAAGTTTTCTTACTTTGAGACCCATTTCGAATACTTAGGAGAATACAGCTCAGGAAGCGTCTTTCTTAATCGGTAATGTATAATATATTTCTAACTACCTAGAACAAGTAATTTAAAAAAGTAATAATGTAAGTATAACGACTTGTTAAAATTTAGTACTTTTATACATTGAAGTTTAGCGAAAAACAATTTTTAAATCTCCGGAAAATAATAATAATAGTAGTAATAGTTTTCGAGGATTAATTACTTCCACGGAAATTAACAGCACAAAAATTATTCTCAAAAATCAACATAACTGTTTCAGTTTTTTATGCAATTAATAACGTTAATAAAACAAAACACTAGCACAGTGATCGACGCAAATCAGTCACAAAAAGGAAACTGCTAGCAGATGGCGCTAGTGGCTGGAAATCGGCTCAGCGTGTCAGTATATCGAAGAAAGTCGTTAAGTCGTCGAGTTTCCGTGTCGCATTCTCTCAATACAGAATTATGGTATGATAATAGAGCGAGTCGGTCACATGAATCACTGGGCTCTTCCCGGCCGTCTTTGTATTCCGTTTGGCGGATGACGATAACCTTAATGTAAGCGCCGTCACGGCTGGTGGTCCGAATTCCGAAGAAGGATCGCCTTTGTCGTGGCCCCTTCCACGCGCGCCATTCTTTTCTCTTTATACCGTTTCTCACTCGAGTAATTCGATGACAATAAACATTTATTGTGCTCGTCTATTTGACAGACGATGGAGAAATATCGAGTCAGTGAGTTCGTTATATTAAACCACGCTTTCACCGGTTGTTGTCGTAACGAGCGCCACAATTGCCTGTGGCCGCTGCCGGCTTCACGACGCGTATTTTAAATGTCGCTTAAGAAAATGATCCCTGCGAAACCAAACGCAAACAGCAAAAAACGTCTAAAAAGCCGGCGGATGAAGTTAATAATGTAATTCCTGAAGGAGCACTCGCAACGAGAGACATTCGCATTCGTTTTTGTGCCTTTCGTTTTGCTACAGTGAAAGGATTTTACGACTTCCTCTTTTAATAATTAACTTTAAGCTAAGCTTTCCCTCTTTTTACTCAAAGTTCAAACTTTATTAAGAAAAATGATTTACAAAATTTGCTTAAAAATGTAACTGCATTAAAAAATGCAGTTTATTTGAACCCGGGTAGAAGTTTTTAGCTGACTTTTAGGACAAAGACTGCTAATTTTTAAGGTACGGACCTAAGGTATTTTGATCCATTTAAGGAGGACTAATTAGGATTAATTGAATAAAAAGAAAGAAAAAGATATACTTTGGCTCCAAATTGAGTATCAAAATAATATGTTTTGTAGAATTTAGATGAGTGAATAACCCACTTGACATTTGAATTCCTCTTATTGCAAGTTTTGTATTTTATTACAGTGTAAGGTTTAAAGTTCAAAAAGTTGGAAGAAATGAAAAATGTCGAAACTGACACAGTTGAGATTAAAACATGACGATAATATTTCATTAAATCTCGAGTTTTTGGAACTGAGTATGAATACAAGCCTCGTATCGGTTTTATGCTTAACTTCGTTAAGCAATAATCGCAGGAATCCGGAAACGAACTGCTGGAGTACTTGTAAAGGCAGCCAATCAACATAACGAGGCGCGGGCGCCAGCCGTCAAAGAGTTCGCGCCGCCATCGCCGCCATCGCCGACGCGGGGCGCCCACATTTGTATTCAGTTTGGCAGACTACGATAACTTTAATCCGGGTAAAGTGTCACCTTGAGTGGCTTACAGAAAAAGAACCTTTGTCTGGAGTGGCTCTGAACTCCTTATTTTTTCCGACAGGTTTTTCTCCATTGTCGTGGGATAATGTAAAATCCAACCACTTATAGGGCGAGCTTTTCGTCGGATTGCGCTGAACCTAGGCTGCAGCCGTGAACGGCGACTCGACTTGATGGATTGAGATCGAATGCCTCGTTGATCATATTATATTTACTTAGGTCATTTTATCTTCCTTTACAGCGGATCGGACACAAGATTGAAAAACGAGGTTAGTATTACGCAGTTATTTGACAATTTCTTAGAAAACTCCTCAGTATAAATCATGTCTCTTTTAAACTTAATAAAATGATACGTTTCAGTGGAAGGTAAATGATAGCTTCTGTTCCTTTGTAAAAGTAGCAATGTACGTGACAAATCTTCTAGTTTCGAGTTCGGATTGAAAACTACGATAGACTCCGGCTAGACGTGCCTGGAATGGGTTATTACATTCCTATTTAGAAATAGGTGCACCGATTTTATACGTATTATATCGAGAATGTTGCCGGAGTTACTCGGGCCCGGTCCCGCTAGATTGTAGTCACGTCTGAATACACTCTATCTGGCGCACTGTCGTCACATTTACAATTCGACCACCCTCATACATTTCAGAGTGGGCGAAATCACCGAATCAGGCCGAGACGACTATTGAAAATACAATACTCGTTTATTTGAAAGCGAACTCTTTTATTTTACTTCAAGTGCATTGCAAAGTTTACGTCCAGAGCCGGATGCCGTTACCACGTCGAAGTTATTTCTAGCTACTGGCTGTCATTTATCTGCTTATCCGGCATTAGTGAGCAAGTTAGCGTACAAATGAAAAGGTTTTTTACGAAGTGTGTTCCACTGATGCGAGATCCGCCAAACACAGAAAACCTTTGAAAAAATGTAAGCTGATTTACCGTAGTCGGCCAGGGCCTCTCGTGGCCGCTCGACCGGCAAATAAAGGCGACCAGACAAATGCTCGCAAATTGACTCAACGTTTTTCACCGTATTCCATATTTTTTACATAAGGACAGGCCTATTTAACGAGTTGCCTTTCTATCCTCTCAGTGCTTTTACTTGCTCCTAATTAATTATCTACCTTCTTTAATTTGCGGCTTCAATGTAAGCCGGCTTTTATTTCTTATTATGCTCCTAATTAAAGAGTGACTTAGATCTGAGCCACATTTTCACTAATAAAGATACTTGTTTGGATCTTATAATTTTTTTAAGAGCAAGCAATGATAAAAGTAAGTCTAATAAGGAAGGGTTTTAATAAAAACGGCTTCATTTCGGAGATTGAGGGCATTAAGTTGCTACAACGACCAAATAAAGCTAAGATTACAAGTTAACCTCATGTTAGTCCGAAACCCCAATGATAAAGCATCTTAGGAAAATCGAGGCCCGAGGAGGGTACACTAATCCCTCTTTAGCAAAAACGCTTCGTTCCAAAAAGTGATGGGTGGCTCACGAGGGATGGATCTTCATTACCCGCCGTGTTGTCAGTTAAGCCAAAGGGTCTGAGGATTACTTACAGCTTAGTTAAACTTAAAAATTGTCTCCCCACAGAGATATGTCGCTACCACGCTGGCGCAATCCAACTAGAGCGGATTATGAGAAATAATAATTTCTACATAAATTACGACGGCTATGAATATCTAGCGTGTGCCGCAGTAAGTTACATTTTCCACCCTCTTCAATATCGGAGACGAGTTTCTTAAACTTTACGATATTATTTTTCTATACAATAGCGTCATAAAAAGATTCATGGCAATACCTTTACGTATTTACCTTTGAAAATTTATATTCCCTGTGGGTTCAAGCCCGAGCCGACCGCAATAATACACAATAGGCAATCGAATTATCATATCATTACAGGGTACATAGATAAACGGAACTTCCGGATATGTGTTTGTTATTCTCACCCCTGCTTGTGGGCTTTATCGTAATACCAATTCCCATTAATTTCCACTCCAATTTAATAGTTTTAATTAAAACACTGTCATATTAATATAACAACATACAAAATAGATGCGTTGCTTGAATACTCCTATGTTTGACTTACAAAGGCCATACTGGGTCATATCAAAACAACGCACTAAAATACAAAATTACACGATGCTCTAATTTGCATGTTTTATATCTTCTATTAAAGTAACAAGTAATTATAAAAAAGATTTATTATTATCAACTGTCAGCGGCGAAGCCCGTTCGGTTATGTTTGTCTTGTATGTATGTATGTCCGTTCCTATGTCCCCCTCATGACTAGTCAACATGTCAACCGATTTTGATAAATGATAAGTCATTAGATTCGTGTCACTGGGTACAATACAATAAAAAAAAACAATTGGTTTTACGTGTTTTAATGTTTTCAACATATATCGAAACAGTATCAAAAAATGCAGTCGTTTTTTTTAAACTTGCTTTTTATTTAGTTATTTTGTCCATGCGTATAATCATGATCTCACAAACATCAACCCTTTTTCCGATTCCATCCAACCCTTATAATGTAAACTAATATAAACGTTTTGTTTAATTCTCTGATCGGGTCTCGGGTCCACAGATATGTTACATTGTGATTGAAGATAACTTGATATATGGGCCGCCACCAGTATAATGCGGCCTGAGGTCCCCACTGTCCAATAAATACTATATTCATGTCCATGATTGATGATTGGCGCCATAATGTTTATAGGTTCTACGTTACATAAACGGTTTATTATATGATACGTATATTTGTGGCGTCTTTTCAGGCCTAGCTTTTGAATTTACCGCAATCACACATTGTGATGTCTGAAACAATAGGCACGTACGTTCAATAAATTTCTGATGAAAATTGTTTGTAGTTTAGCGCCAATTTGCTAGAATTTAATAATTTCAAGACGCAACCGTAAAAAGGTTTTGATTTAGATTTCAGATACTTTCTGGGTACGGCGATTGCAAAGGACAGAGTTATGGATGCTATATAACTCTGCCCCTTTCTCACAGGGTAAACTGAACTGCATGGCTATGTCATACTAACCCCCCTGTCCTTGTAAATGTCTCAGGCGCTATCTTGTACGGACCTTGTTTTTTATTAAATGACAAGTTATATAAAATAGGTTCGCCTTTGTCTGCTACTTTTTCTATTCTATAATCTTAATCTGTATGTTTTGTTACAATAAAATGTTTACCAAAATAACATTCGTACATATTATTTACTTGTTGTTTTTGAGCTTGATTTTTGTGTTATCCTGTTATCACAATCTTATTTCGCGGAATCGATGCGTACGGCAAATCGCAGATTTATAAATAAACTTTATGTTTGAACTACGGATAAACCATCATAACATCAAAGATCCTAAAACACATTTGTTTTTATAATTTCAAACATAGGCATAAACACCTCTTAGAAAATTACGCGCCTAAACGAAATAAGCATCACATTTCAATAGCGACGTTTCCTGCTTATTGTCAGCCATTCTCATGCCTTCGTTGGCGTGTAATTGAATAAGACGATCGCTATCACCAGCCTTGACGAAAATAATTTAATAAATGCGAAATAACAGCCTTTCGAGTTCATCGCAGCCATACAAACGACACATCGCAGCCATCGGGCAGGATTCAACGACCGTTCCCGACCGTGCCAATAGTTTTTTATTTAAATAAAATTCCAATATTTTAAACGCTTACTGCTCAATGCGTCGACAGAGATATTATTTCGCGCTCCGCGAACAAGCGCAGCCAAACTATTCCGGGCGGCCAGCAAAATTTTGTACGTAATTCGAAATAAAAATACCCTGTAGTTTTGAATACAACGCTGTGATTGAACGAGGATTTGTTTGAAAAAAAAAACAAAAAGCGATTCGTTCCGGATTCATGCGCTAATAAGATTGTTGTCCAGGCTCTTTGTTGCTGTGTTTTGTGACGAACTCATTTCTTAAGCACTTTTAGTCACGGGGTACAACAGTTTTCCACCCGCTTAAGTATGCAATAAATCTTTTCTTATTACAGCATCAGTGTCGCACGTATAAATGGCCCAATAATATTGTTAGGGTTCCTTACCCGAAGGCAGCCACGGAATTCTATTACTAAGCCTCGGCTGTCTGTCCGGTCCATACGTCGTCCCTCTGTCCGTCTGTCAGCGAGCTGAAGGTATCTTTTTTCTCAGAATGTGTACCACTGTAGCTGCTATGACAAACCGCTGTAATACATGCAACGTGGTATTTGGTGGTACAGAACACTTCTGTAAGACTCCGAGTCACACTCGGCCGTTTTTGACACAGGAGTTCTTCTTACATTGACTATCTACGGAACATTCTACAATAAAATCAACAACAAACTTAATAACCAGATTTTAAATGCAGTAAAAAAAAACGGTCAAGAGCCTGACCAAGCTCAGGGTAGGCTAGGCAGTAGGGTTCCGAAGCCATTACTACACAAAAACTATCTCAAAAAAGAACAAGTATGTGTGAAATAAATCTCTATTTAAAGTTATTTAGTGCTGTCATTAGGTCATTTTAGTGGGTACTTTAGTCGCCTACTGTTTCTCTGGAACCATTCAAGTCTACTTAGTCATAATAGTAGTTAGACGAGCATTAGAGTTGAGATCAGTTTATTAATACAGGCCTAAGAGTCTCTCAGCTAAGCTGCGGACAGACGGACGGTCGGACATGGCGAAATTATAAGGGTTCCTAGTTTTACTACGAAACCCTAAGAATGGTATTAAGAACTTAATTAAGAAAAAAAGTGGCTCTAAATCTTTGAAATGTAGTTAATAAGTGTATCTCCAAGATCGTCCAAGGCGAGTCTGCTTATAAAATGAAAACAATTGTTCCACTTTGAAATAGATTGCGATTGCCAGTGCGTTAGACAATAGGCCAGGCTACCGCTTTTTTGATATTGTCGCCTATGGTAAAAAGAAACTAACCTTTTTCAAATTACTAACTACCTTAACTTTTTTTTAAAGCCTTCTATTGACCCGCCAGTTTGTGCTGTGCAGTTTATTTATTATACAAAAAAGCCTTTAGTTGAAAATGATCTAACTGATAGTGAAAACTGAATGGAAATCCGTTCAGTAGTCTGAGATCATCGCGAAAATACATACAGACGGGGCGGAGGACTTTGTTTTATAATATGTAGTGATGTCACTTCCAATGTAGAGCGTACCAAAGAAATACATACATACATAATAAACATCAATACACTCGAAAGACGCGAGGCTTATCCGTCTTTCTGACGCAATTGGGTGAAAATGACATCAAGTTACGAGGTGATCTCGTTTACGTGTAGGTGGGATATGTATTTCATACCATAGGCGTAAGCGTTGGGGAGCTTTAGTCAGCGTATAATCGAATCGATTTTCTGGGGCTAATGGGATGACAGTTGAGCCCGTGGTATATCGCTACGCACGAGAATGTCATCCCATGCATTTTTAATGACAGAAAAAAAGAACCTTAATAGCGTTTGCGTCTTGGCTAGGGCCTCAAGTACGATCAGCCTTATAATTAGCTGCAAACTTTAGTGCCTTGTCACTTTTAAGTTATGTTTGAACTGCTGCACTAATCTGTCGAGGGCTTTAAAGCGACAAGGTACTAAGGTGTGCAGCTACTTAAGGCCGACAGTTCGAGCTATATATTATGTACCCATATCATTATTATTTTCAATGAAGTTCCCGTTAACAGTACTTTTTGCAAGCACGCATGCTTAAATATTGTCTTGTAATTAACTAGTTGTTGCTCACGACTCCGACCGCGCTGATGTTGTTTATTCGCTATTCCAACGGGAATGGACCAATTTTCCGGAATAAATAAGCACTCTAAGTCCGTCTCTGGGTTAAAAACCGTATTTTTATATTAATAATAACTATTTGTATTCATCAACCAAATCACTAAGGGTTTTTAGGATCATTACACTAAACTGTTTTTATTCCTTTTTTCTTTTAACTGTGTATCAATGTTATATTTAATGACACCCAGTCAGCTTAATACACATTCATATTCATATTCATTTATTTGCATAACCATGGTATTACAAGGTGGTCTTAAAAAATAAAAGTACATACATGGACCCTACTAGGGCATCGCAAATTCTTTAAAAACTAAGTACAATAAAAGAAATGGTTTGAGAATTACTATCTAATATTGCGTTTTCTTATTAATTATTCTGTATCTATTATAATTCTATTTTCTTAATATTATTATTATTATTATTATTTTTAGCCCGGAATGTCCCACTGCTGGGCAAAGGCCTCCTTCCCACCTTTCCACATAATCTCTTGCACAGAGTCCGGGCATTTACAAATAAGATACGTTTTTAATTTATTAACTGATGTTATATATTTTTCTTCCTTAGACATTATCTTTAGGAACCGTGTTATAAATTCGTATGGACATTGCATGGGGACCTTTATTTTTCATTTGCGGTTTACATGGAGCAGAAAGAACTAACCTACCTTTGTGTCTTAAATTACGCGATTTAGTGTTAATAACTTACAATTGAGGTTGTAACAGAAATCAGCGCAGTGGCCATGCTGCAACACACCAACCTTCACACCAAACTGCAACACACCAAACTGCAACCTTTTTAACAACGCGGAACAACTTATCCAATGTTGTATGTACCTCATTATTCCTCCACCTTTTGTATGTTAAGAATTTTTATAGTGCGATAAACTTATTTTCATTTCATTCCAAATAGTTGATTCGAATTCGTTATGGCAAAACACATGGAACCATAAAAAGATAAAAATATGAGAACTTTAATTCGATCTCAGTACAGTTAAGACTACTCAAGTGTGAAGAAAAATATCCAGCGACGTCGAGATTAAAGTGCTTCGCCTCTGCTCCACAATTTACTGTCACCGGGAGCTTCATGATATAACAAATGTGTAATTTACTAAAGCTAAAAAAATATCTTTCGTGTTAGTATTTACACAATACAACACAGTATTTAGTAAATGTTTTGTATTTTTTTATGTACATACATACAATACCTAAGTATATTTTATTATTGAGTGTTTTTACACAGTTTGAACATTACGATTTGAGAATGTACGTTGAAGACATTCATGTCCATGGTCTTAATATTACCATTTTTGACATCCCAATAAGTTTAATGTGTGTATCTGTGTATGTGTCCGTGTATTTGTATGGCTGTGTGAGACGCCGTAGCTCCTAAACAGTTAGACCGATTTAGACATTTTTTCTTAAAATAAAGCTAGGTTAATTAGAATGGTTCTTAGCTACATGGGCTTCATGGAAATCGTTTGGGCCGTTAAAGAGGTATTAGCTCCTTAGGAAAGGGGTCCCATTATTATGTTTTAAATAGTTATGCGAGTGGTTTTATTATTGCGGCACCCGAGATTGTGCAACGTCATCATCTTTTTCGAAAGTCAGTGAATGCAAACGCCCTAATTAATAACTTAATGAAAAGCAAGGTTCAAAAAACCGACTGCATTTTTTGATATGATTATTAAACCCGATTATCAATGCTACTATATTCATATATATTTAAAATCCTGACCATTTAAATAATACCCATATTATAATAATTAGAAGACTTTTTTGTATTGAAATTAATAATTGTCATTTTGCCATTGTTGTTATTTCAATTTTAACAGTTTAGGTATCCTATGTTACACGGGATGGTGACAGGATTCTAATAATACCACACACATTTAAATCGGCTCAGCCGTTTAGAAGTTATGGTGGAATAAACAATGATTACATACAAGCAATTGCATTCAAGGAATTTAATTCCTAAACCACTTTGGACTATGTCAAAGTGACACTTTAAATAAAATCATAAGAAGTGTCTTACGTTTTGATTGATTACGTCACTTTGACATAGTCTAAAGTTGTATAGGAATTGAATTCCTTGACTGTATACATGAACCCATGAAAACATTACACTCCTTTTAGCTAACATAACTATAACCTTTGGGCTAAATGCAAATAAAATACGAGTATCGGATTCAAAAAACAAACCCAACACAGGGTACTGAACACCGAAGCTGCCTGCTTATCGGTTTTCTATAGTTTAGTTTAGTTTAGTTTATTTATTTATCAATGTAATGTTACAATATAGGATAAGTTTCGGAGAGTGTGCGGTGGAATCGCACAACTTAATTCCGCTGTCTTCATTCTATCACCGTGAGACTAGATGCAGATTGAGGTGAGGCATCTTTGTGTTGTCAATTGTTGTACAACCATTTCGTATCACCTTTTCATGTAAAAAACCTCTGATTAAATTATAACCGTGATACTTGAACTTGATACTTGACCGCTAAGCTAAGCACCCTTCAAATGCCTTTCTTACCCAAGGTACGACTGGTGATACAACTGGTAGTATCTTAATCCTCTTATAAATATGTTACGTATTTTTCATTTTATTTTTATATTGGTTTACAACAAAGAATGCCTACTCTTTTACATTTAAATAAATACTTCATAAATCACTCAAGGGTTTTTGCGAGGATATTACGCTCTAAATAAAAATATATGTCCAACAATTATCACACAAGTGCAAGTATACTTCTACCCACCTTCTACCCACAAACATTACAGCTCATAGACAAAGTACCATTTTAGTTTGAGGTGCATATTTGGACTGATGTGATTTGTCATAAGTTATTAAAAAGGGTAGGCCAGCAAAAAAATTGCATATAGCAACAGTGAAATCTAGTAAAAGTGCAAACATTTGTCCCACCTTTTACTTTAATAACTATCTGTGTGACCTCATAGTGCAAAGTTAAATCACACCGCACGCCATTTACAGCCCGACCATCGGGGTAAAACAAAACGAGCTATAAATCCACGAAAGTGATAATAGAAGCGATGACACGCGGCCGTTTGTTTGTTTTATAATAGCACCGACGCAGGTGCTAGCAGCCGACCGTTTCGTGTCAATAAACCACAGGGTGCCATCGAAAGCAGTCTGTCGGCATTTTTTTATTTACTTCGAAATAACCTCACATGAACGAACTTGTTCAGTTATTAGTAGTTGGAGGTAGGTTATTAAAATACAATATTTACAGAAAAGGAACGTAAAAAGGCAAACTTATCCCTTCGAGGGATCTCTTCCAGCTAACACAAACAAATAAGCAAACCAGCTTTTAAATATCGGGATGATACCGACACTTCGCGAAGTTCACAAATTGACAGATCAATTTCAGATCCTAAAGAATTACGAAATTTTCATTAAATTCTTAAGAAACGTTTTCAACAAAGCAGTGCATTATATACTCGTAGGTTTTTAAAGTCGATGGTAACATTTAAATTAATAATAGTAGCAAATCCAATGATTATACACAAATAAAAATAAAAAAGGATCATAAATATTCGTCCATTATTGAAAAATATTAAATGGATTGATAATTTTGATCCGTAATTTTTAGAATAAAATAGAATAAAATAGGAACGATTTATTCAACGCGAACAGAATATCATAATTTTGACGTGTGTATTACGACTTCTACTGCAATAAAGACACATTTCTCTGAATTAAAAATATAACAAATAATTTTCCAATAATATAGAGAAAACTTTAAAAGTATAACAAAGCAAACTTTTCACTTTCAGATTTATTCAGGCTGTGGAATTTCTAGTTTCCAAGGCCTTTTTAGGTTTACTTTTGGTTAAGTACATTAATAAAAATATTTCGGTTCTTATAATAAAACGGAAGATGCATTTTGTTTATTTTCTTTTTTTTTAATCACATTTTGTACGTGAAAGATGACAAATTTTAACCAATTTAAAGTAACGTGAATACGGCCAAATCAAAATTATGTTTCAGTTATCTCTAATTTTACATAATCATGTCGAATGACGACTTATTTCAGCTTTCAAATTTTATATAATAACGAAGGTAAAATTATAAGGTTTTCTAGTTGGCCTTAAAAAAACCTACAAGCGAGCGTTCAGTCAATAAATTATAAATATACCCAGCTAATATCAATATTTTTTCTTTGCTCTAAGTAATCGAGCTACTTGGTTAAAACTGGGTACACCGTAAGCGCTGTGATCACCTGGATGCTTATTGGAACATCGTCGCCTCGTGACACTATAAAAGACTAGCTATTTTTCAGGAACGATCGCATAAAACAGTCACGTATCTCTTAGTGTCAGTGGCTTTTCGAGGGCTGGTTTCTTAACAATATCATAACCCGGTTGCTGAGACCATCAAAAAAGGTCGTCACAGCTACTTATTGAATTCTGCCTTGAAAAGGGTTCATGCGTGTAAAATTCTACTTCTCTCATTATATAATGTTTGGGTTATGTGGGGTTGAGTTAGTGCGGGGGGCATTTGACTTTCGCTCTTTTCCTGATGTGAAAATGTGAGCACTGACAAAAAAAAAAAAAATCTAAGATATACGAGCGACGAGCTAGTTGCTGCTAACTAATGATTGACTCGATCGAATTCTATATAACTTAACTAAGAACCGAGTCCACAATGACTACCAAATTATAAACACCGACTACCCGTAGCTAATATTGTACATGGCGTCAAATAAAACACTCTCTCACTAGCTTTACTTAACTGAAGTACCTAAAAGTTTTCAAAATTGCAATGATTAAAAACAAGGAAAAATTCCAAACAACATTCTTTCAGTTTACTCCGTTATGTTATAAGCGTAGTAATTGATTTTAATTACAGCAGCACTACTCTGAAATGCAACCAAGCGTTAATGAAAAATAATTTTCCCGTTCCAAAGCCCAGGAGGGGTATCATTCTTTTACAAACATCATCAGTGAATTCGACCGGCAATCATAACTTGGTCCGTCTGCTTCTAAGTATTTATGGAGAAACAGGTACCTGACCTTATAGGTGCAGTTACGTAATAGAAATGTTGAGCATACCACGTTGGTAATTGTGATTTTCATTATCATTTCCATGCTTGTGATTTAATGTTGAGTTTGAAGTTTATTATGTTATAGCACAGAGATGCTCAACTTATACGCTGCCTAATTGTACATACTCGTACAGTCGTTGACCACTTTTTACTATTGCTTTGGCAAGGAAATAAAATAAAGAAAGAGAATTCTAATACAGCCAGTAAAAATAATATAGACAGCGAATAGAAACAATATATTTTAGACCAGGTCAAATATACTTTATTCACATCAAACACTTCGTAATAGTTATGGGTAGACGGACCAAGTTATGATTGCCGGTCGAAATGAGCGGTGGACGAGCGAGTAAGAAAATAACGCCCCGGCGGACGGCGGGTAACGCTTGCAGATAATGTGTTTAAAAATTCACTTTAACTATTATGCACCGGAAAGGTAGCGCATTAAATGGCTTTTGCTTTTACGACTCGGCTGCAATGAGCTATGGATATTCCCAGAATTCCATCAAAAAAATAGTCGTTTCGGTCTTCAAGCATCTGTTATCAAACAAATAATGGGGTTAATTTCCCAAATAGTAAATTTGGACGGCGGTACTAAAAAACGTAGGTTAGGAAAGTAGAAATAACTACTTACTTAATTATTTTTTTTGGGAACTCCACTCAGTTGTTTACGTCGGGCAATAATAACAATAAAAGTAAGACCTAATTATCCATCAGTTTTGTCTTCGAAATTACCTCATAACATATTTATACTAAAAACGACTCATCATCATCATTCATCATCATCAGATCATTCAGATGATTAAACGAACTTACCTTAAGTGAAGTTCTATCTTAATTTTGCAAAACTCGTGGTCAGAGACATTTACGGTGTAGTTTACGTTGCTTGCAGCAAACGTCATCACATATTTATGACGTGATCTTATAGCAAATATGGGGATGCTCATAAAAAAGGTTTGTGCATTTCTCTCTAGTTCGCCCTCATTAATGCTCTAATGTGAATTAAATTTTAAGACCTCTTGCACTATATTTTTTTCAACTAATTAAGAAAAATAAACAAAACAAAGTTTATAAAGTAGTGGCATACATGGCAATTATGTTATTGCAGAATATTGCAACACAATTCAATCAGAACCAATAATATAATATTAAGTTCGTGCATTTTTAATTTCTCGTCAATTTTGATACAAAGGCTGGTATTCGTCTGTTGTTGTTGTTTCTTATTGTATAATAAGAAACAACAATCAAAGTCATGCGGTCCAGCAGAGACCGTACTCGATAGATCCAAAATAAGTAAAAAATACAAAATTTGTGTTGTGCCTCGCGGCTGAATAGACTAACGAGGGAAGCTTTGTACTCGAATTGCATTACGTTTCAGTTTATATCTCACATTTCTAACGAACAACCAGCTCTTCATGGTTCTTACCGTACCTTTATAATCCCGTAAAGTAAAAATGTATTTTCCTTGGAGATTTTTTCTGCGTCCTACATAATTATTAACATGAATTTTTGAATTTAAATCACATTGTGGCTCAGCACCTATTAATAACGAAATCCTAAAAATCTTTACTAAAAAACTTCAATACTTTATCCTTAATATTATCCTTTTTACTTTACTTAGGTTTAGGTTTAAATAATTTACTTCTCATAAGGATACTTACAATTCACTTACATAAGAATTAAAGTGAGTGGGTGAGTGAGTGAGTGGGTGAGTGTATTTGTGTGTATTTACATTCACACAAAAGAAAAAAAGAAAAAAAGGTATCTTAAATTATCTTCATACATTTCATTCATAATCATAATAGTCATAATCAATTTATTGCATCCATGGTATTTACAGAGGTCGTACAGTATTATATGTGCTAAACATGGAATCTATTAGCGTATAGCAGTCTTAAAAACTAAATAAAAGATAACCCAAATATAACAAAGTAAGTATCTACTTTTTAGTATAAAAAGTTACAAAACTCTTTCTATATACATCTGCAATTTTAATATATTTACATTAACACAAAAAAAGATTAAGTTGAATATAAAAACTAAAAAAAATAAAAAGTAAAAGTATCCTAAAAATTAAATTCGTTCAATTCCATTTCTTATCAAAGCTAAATATGAGAGCTACAGAGAGTACTTTTAAAGCCTTCAGATATTAACCGCTGTGTATAAACTTATATTTTAGAATTACTCACGTATGTAAGAAATAATTCTAGTGTATTTAAAAAGATTGGTGATGACAGTAAGCTTCCGAGTAGATATCCTGATTACCTCAGACCTATTCAATGTAGATTGAACATAGCTAAGAAAAGCCCTGGCGACAATAAACTGCCGCAAACGATCAAAGCTGTGGCCAATATAAGTGCCTTCCGGCAGCAATTTAGAGAACTACTCCTTAGAAACACACTGTACAGCGTCAAAGAGTAGGTACCTAGGAAATTAATAGTAGAAGTAAGTATAAGTAGTGACATCATGATCAAAACCAACCAGATTAACTTTATGATTATATTTTATTGCTGAATTCTTATTGTATTTAAGTAGTAAGTATATTATAATTACATTATAAGAGAATTTAATATGATGATCTCAGTATGTTTGCGTCTTTTTTTGTTTTATGCTAAAGTAACTTTATACTGTATGACTATTGAGAAATAAATAAATATGATATGATATGATAAAACTTTACACATCTATTAAATTAATTAAGTGTAGTAACAATTGTTGATTAAACATATTTTAAGTTTATTGATGAAAGTTGTATATGTTTTTCCTGCTTTTAGGTCCTTAGGCAGGCTATTATAAATTTTAATGCACATCGCATGATGACCTCGACTGCATATTTTTATCCTAGCAGGGACCGATGAGCCCAACTTGTTTCTGTGTCGTTAATTAAATGTATGTGTGCAGAGGTCCTTTGCCTGAGAAAACAGGCTGTTATGGTTTCGGACAAATTTGCGTGACTCTAGGATATAAACGGAAGGTAGGGTTAATATGTTCAATTTTACAAAGTGCGGTCTGTATGTCTCATCGTTTTTGATATGAGTCAATATTCTAATGCGTCTCTTTTGCAGCAGGAACAGGTCTTTTATGTTTGTGCTGTTTCCCCATAGTACAACTCCATAGTAGAGCCACGCCTGTGCAAAAGCATGATAGGCAGTGAGTGCAATTTTCAGGTCAGTTGTTCTAACAATTTCCCTTAGGGCATAGGCAAATCTGGAAAGTGTGCCAGCAACTTTGTCGATGTGGCTTTTCCAGTTTAGGTGTTCGTCGATATTGATCCCTAGTAACGTACAGGTTTTCACGAATTCAATTTTTCTGTGGAGATAGGAATAGTTTACTATTAAAATTTGTCTTAGGTGGGGCCTGAATTGAAGTTTTTTTTTTTGAAATTTAAACACAAATTATGTTCCTCGAGTCATGCTATAACTAAATCGAAAGTGTTATCTGGACTTTGTATTAGGTCGTTATTATGATATAATTTTAGGTAAGTCGTTTATATAAATAATGAATAAAATACAGCCCAGTACCCTACCTTGCGGTATAGAGCAAGTAGTACGTATTTCTTGTGATCGTACTTTAATTACCTTGTTTATTTTGTTATCGAAGTAATCTATTTCTACTATTTGTTTCCTATTTTTTAATTTAGACTCGAACCAATTGTGGTGTGTAACGCGAACTCCTATGCCGTAAAGTTTATTTAAAAGGATGCTGTGCTGTACCCTGTCGTAGTCTTTGCTCATATCTAGAAGCAATCCAAAAGCGTAGATTTTATTATTTATTGCACTCAATACTTCCTCTATAAAATTTTAAGCTGCTAATGTCGTCGATCTTTTTTTCTGAACCCGAATTGTCACTCATTAAATACGCCAAACTTTTCACAAAACGAGCACAGTCGATGTTACTTACTTATATTTAACATGCAAAAGTGTGTTTGTTCCTTTTTTACGGTTCAAAGATTCAAAATTCAATTTAGTATAAAGGTAATGTGTAATTAGTACACAGACATAGGCTACTTTTAATCCTGGAAAACTACGATTCCCAAGGAAATATATCAACTAACAACTTCTGCGCGGACTTCCTTGTGGGCAAAAGCTCCTTACTTCTATTATGATCTATACTTAGGGGTAGTACGAGTATAAAAAGGACGCATTAAAAAAAACCCGGCTACCGGATTCAAACGCGTTCAACCAGGGTGTTTACTGCTTCAACCTGCTCACTACTTCTTTATAAGGTGATGTGATGTCATTAAGTTCAGTGAGATTAATTACTACGGCCTATTGTGGTTGCGTTTATTGTTCTGGATAAAACATATGTCTCGTTCAAAAAGAATGTTAGTGTGTGGGTACACTATATCCACATTTATTCAGAGATTTTGCAACATTTATGGGGTTACTGGATTTTTCTCTTACTGTATGTAGGGTTTATCTATTTACAAACTTTGAACTCATGTCGGCATTCAGGGAAATTTAGCAGGCCCTCTGGCTGGCAAAGATGATCGCTTTCTATCATTCGTAGGGGCATTTTCTTAAATACCATACGTTAAATGACTGATATAGTTTTTTGTTATTGCCCGCGTGAAGTTTGCACCACCTAAATTGTAAAATATTTTAGTTGGACAACATTATCCCTACTATAAGTTTGTCTGGAAAACATCGCTAATTAGTTGTTTACCAATGTTATTTTCAATTTTACTGTTTCTCTGTTGCGTTTTTGTTTGGTGAACAATAAAGTGTTTTGTATCGTAAGTGGGGACTTTAGTTAAAATAATAATATCTCTTGCATTATGTATTTTATTCTCGTATTAGTTTATCACAAAAGTTATTCAAAATAAGTTAAAATGTTGTGACAATCAATTAACTTTAATACTGGTTGTATACCTTAGCCTGAGTTAACTTTGTCAAATTTAACGAGCATTACTTCAGTAAATGGTGCATTAATTCAATTAGCTTATTTATTTCGAAATAAATTGAATGAAACTACCCGAAGTGTTCAGTTTAGGGCAGATTGATGAGTTCGCTTGACATCGTCATTAGGTCCGGGGCAGGCCGGCGTTTTTCCCTGACCGCCGGGATAATTGGACCGAATGTTTTCCTCCGCTCTTTAATGACTGGCAGTTCTGTTTACGAACGGGACACGCTGCCTTTTATTGAGTCTTTTGCCGGCGATCGCTTTCAAACGCCAAACAACGGCCATGAAGAATCCACGGTTTAGAGTTTGCAGAGATATTGGTGGATTTGCATGTGTATGTAGTTATTGGTTTAATTTGATCCTTTAATATGGCAAATACAGAAAGAGTTTAACCCAGATTTAATGCAATATATGGATACAACAAATTGTTTGGACACATACATGCATACATAAATAGGTAAATTTAACTTATTACGTGTGATAAAACCTCTCTGCCGTTTAAAGGTACAGATAAAGATAAGTTTATTGATTAACAAAACACAAAAACCTACAAGAAAATATCCCGTGGAAAAATGTTTTTGGGAAATTGTAAAAAAGATAAATAACAAGTCTAACGAAAAGCAAGCTTTAAAAAAACCCAACTGCCGTTTGGATAACGTCGTCAAAGTAAAGTTAATTATCATGTATTTATTTTTTATTCCGCCAATTTCACATTTAAATAGTTTTAATATAGCCTATGACACTTTAGTGGTTAATACGAATCTAACCAAGTATAATTTATTAAAATCGGTTTAGCCGATTAGTAGTTACGAGCGGACATTGAGTCGGACATATGTACAAGTCAAACACATCACCCTCCTTTTGGGCTTTGCCGCAGTCGGGTAAAAAAATACCATTTAGTTTATAATTTCTACTTAAATACGCTCGATATGGCTTCGTGATGGGTTACTAATTGAGCAATCAATCCTTGGACTTCTTAAAAGAGGCCTTATTCGATCCGTATCCTAATTTATAAACCTTTTGTGTTTTGGACCAGTTTACCGTCGAGTCACGTAGAGGACGGATGCGCGTCGATATTTCCGTGTCCATCGCTGCGTCAGTTCGGGCGCGCCGGCAGATTGATCACTGCTCGATATCAATCCGCATCCATACAACAAGGGTTTTCTTTTTCCTCTTGTTTAGTCGCCATCAAATGTACAGCACACGAGATGCCCGAAAATACCTGGGGCTACTACCGTTCTCCTTTTCTATCACTCAAAATTATTGAGATGACATTCTTGTGCGTTATGATAAACCACGTAGGCACCTGTCATCCTATACATTTTAAACGATAGAAAATAAACACGTTAGTAGCATTTGCATCTTGGCTACGGCCCTTTGAACGCGCTCTTCGACCTTAAATAATAAAGTCCATTTCAGATGCTTTTAACGTGAATTCGATGACTGTCTTACTCGAGGTTCGGCTGAGATGCGGCCTCAACTTTCATCGAAATCGTGTACCGCGCGAAACTTACCGTAGCTAACTAATCTAACATACTTACGATGATATGTTACATAACATTTTTTTACTTCCCTCTTGTTTGATTAATCTTACTTGATTTGTTTCAAGCGCGCTCATTTAAATGAGTGTAATTTTGTCGTTCTGCGAGCAATGTGCCCCGCCCACTGCCACTTCAGTTTAGCTATTCTTCGGTCATGTCGGTAACCTTAGTTCTACTGCGTATATCATCATTTCTGATTCTCGCAGGACTGGTGGCCGATGGGGTCAGAAGGTTCTGCAGTGGCGTCCGCGGACCGGAAGACGAGCTGTAGTTAGGCCTCCAACAAGATGGAGTGACGACCTCGTCAGGATCGCGGGACCGCGGTGGATGCGAAAAGCACAAGACCGGTCTGAGTGGAAAGCCTTGGGGGAGGCCTATGTCCAGCAGTAGACGTCTTTCGGCTGACATGATGATGATGATGATAAATTTTGTCGTTATTGAAGTTATCTTAACTCTTTACCTCCGGGGGCCTGAGCGGCGACGTCACTTCTCAATACGGGCACCACAAAAGTACAATAGTTGCCATTCGTATTGAGGAATGACTTGGCTACTGTCAACTATTATTAACACCCGTAGGTAAAGGGTTAAGTAGGTAACTTCAAACTTTAACATATACTTATTATGTTACAGAAGGTCCTAGCATATGGTCAAATATTCTTCAATTTTACTGCAATAATTGAGAAAACGAAAAACTACCACACGTTGACATATCAGATTTGGAAAAGGCCTCTTAAATCATTCCCGAATGAAAGGGGCTAAGTTAAATCACATTTGAAATATAGTCTTTATAGCCTCTAACAGTAGACAGCGTTCTTTTCGTTACAATTGACTGAATTTTGCCGACCGCTGACGTTGGTATGACACAGTAAATCCCATGGCAGCGCATACTTGCAGCGGCATGGCCACCGGCAAAACTGTCAGGGACGTTTCAAAGAGTTATTGTCGCATGACAGCATTGGCTGTGCAGACGAATGTAACTAAACCCACGGCACAATGGGTGCGTTTTGTTTTTACCAGTTGCTCCTCTATTTGTGTGCGATTTATTGAATACGTATTGGGAATAGTCTTTGTTCCGTTTGATAGTTGTATTATATTTGAGAAGGTTCAAAATTTAAATGTTCAATGTTTTAGGAATGGTTACGGCTCCCACGCCCACTTAACGATAGTCCACAACAATATTCTGACCAAAATGATCTATTCAAAAATAACACGAGTTAACCATTGATCAAAACTCCTGAGTCTTGATATAAACACATATTATTTAAAGTGTCGAGTACTTATAACCCCTTATCGCAATTCACACTCCCAAACGCCGATCTGATCTATCTATAAAATATTCATCGATTGGGATCGGTTCGCCAGCAAGTTAAGTAGGCAGCAAGTCACGTTGTTGGGTAGATCCCCATTCGGCAGCACATAAGGCCGATGGCTGCCTATGACATTATTAAACTCAAGCGCATCCTTGCTCGACTGAACTGACGCTAAAAAACTACGTGACCGCGGTGCACAATTGAAGTTCCAATGAAAAATCGCTTGTCCCCAAATTCAGAGCAGATCCTGAACGAATAGAGAAAAAATAACGGTGAATTTTGCGCGGGCCACTTTAGTGAGTGTCCCGAATAAATTATCTTGATAGAAACTTTTAGTTGGAGTGTTATACGGTGCGCGGCGGCCACTCGTTTTTATACGGATTCGATAAAAATTCAAAGCTTTTACCATTTGGCGGGAACCTATCCTTGAGATATTGTTAATACGGAATCGACTTATATTTGATTTTTAGGTGTATGCCTATGCCTAAAACAAAATACAACGCTAGTTGATTCAGCCTGCATCTATACCGAATATAATAAACAGAGTTACTTAAATGCAGTAGCCCTCATTTACTTATAAATAAACTCGATACAATATCATCAAATTTAAAAAAAACATGGCTTAAGAGTACATATTTTGCATCATTATACCTTAACATATTTTTATGATTTTATAACATAGTTAGTAATCTAATTTGTGAAATTATTAATGTAAAATATATTTATATTGCAGTTATTAGAATAAAGTAGACGGCACATTAACATATACATTCAATTCTCCACGCCGCGATTTTAATTCGAGTCTTGCCCGAGAAAAGGCTCTATCTCTTTCTAGCTACCAGATAATTCTACTCAGCCTGGCATATAATTATTACGTAATCTATCATGTTCATGAAGATCGCAATATAACAGAAGTCGTATTAAAATGCCAATAGGTACCGGAGAAATAAAAAAGCTTGGCAACTTTTAACAGCTCTAAATAATACCTGTTCTTAGAGCGCTAACTGGAGCAATACCAAACACCTATATACAAACTGTGTATTACCTATTCATACCATACAAGGTGTTTAATATTTTGTGCTTCGTAGCTGTTGCATCACGCTCTCGTCTTGCTTGAAATGCGATCCCAAATATCTTACATCATTACTTCCTTCACTCAGCGTTGCATGAGTTGCACCGGAGTTTTGGCTTTTAGCAAGTTACGTATATATAAACATCTAAACACCTAAATATCCTCACGAAATTGAACATTTATAGGTGATCATACAGGAATACGAATTAATAGTACGATAATAGGACACATTTAGCCGTTTATACGTGTTATTTAAATACGTCACATTAGTAAGGTATAAAATTAATAGGTATTAAGTAGGTAAGTACTTAAACAAACTTCTTACCCTAGCTCTATTCTTCTCGATTACCGAAACGTAATTGCTCTTGATGTTTTATCGTATTATCAACGTAATGATAGCTCTTATTTACTTAACAGTAATTAATGGTGGCCGAGTTAAAAACCATACGATCACATTTTAAAATCCATGTTTTTCCCGAGTAGAATGAAGCACTTGGTTACCAATATACTTCTATGATTTGCTCACGCCGTGGGTAAATTCTTTTATTTTAATGAAAAAGGTTTTATCGTGTCCTTATTACGTCACTATTCTTCTAAGATTACGAATACGCCAAATAACACATTAACCGTAATTTTAGGTTACCGTAATTCTATGAAATAGCAATTGTATTGTAGTGTATTACTTTTTCTTTCAAAAACACAGTTTTGGCTAGTACGTCTGGTTTTATTTAATTTCATCGTTTCAACCTCCACTTTACTATAACATAATTATCTCTTATATCCTACTATATAGCATATGCACTTTATAGCTGTCAGAGTTATTTTAATTTTTATTTGCTGCACCTGACAAAGCCGATTTATGTTACAATGTGTTTTGATGAGCTCTGTCGAGTTGATTCAAAAGAAATTACTAAGCTTTATTTATTTTGTTACGTGTATTATATTATTTCGTCGTTTGGAAAAATACGTTTTTTGGGAGACGTGTAAAGTATAATTCGATTTATTCCACCTTTCCGGTACTTATTGCTGTTTCTTCTCTTGCTTCTTTACCTTCTCAGGGTTCCGAACAAAAAACTGGAAAACTGTACCCTTATAAGATAACTTTGTCGTCCGTCTGTCCGATGTCGGTCTGTCAAAACAATTTCTATTAAAAACTTATTTAAGGAGCTGAAATTTTAGCACCTATTTAGTGGTCTCAATTCCGACACTCCCGCGCTGGATATGATGAAGGTGGAAATGGAAGACGGGTTGCTCACTCCCGGGATTAACAACGCCAGAAAGCCCAATACTCCCGCGCTGCATATGGTGAAGGTGGAGATGGAGGACGATTGGCTCACTCCTGGCACGACCAAGGTCAGAGAACCCAACACTCCCGCGCTGGATATGGTAAAGGTGGAGATGGAGGACGGGTTGCTCACTCCCGGCACGAACAAGGCCAGAGACCGCACCACTTCCGCGCTGGATGCGGTCAAGGTGAAGATGGAGGACGGTTGGCTCACTGCCCAGCACGGACAAGACCAGAGAGTCCCACGCTCCCGCGCTGGATATACATATAGTGAAGGTGGAGAAGGAGGACGATAGGCTCAGGCCTGGGAGCCCAAAACTCTCGGGGAAAGTAGCCGACGGTGTAGTAAAAGACGAGCCCAACTTCGCGTATAGTTAGCGTAAGGGGCATTCTTGGGGTCCATCGGGCATTAGAATCCTTTCTAATATTTGGCTTCACGGAATAAGCCCATTTAGATACTTCTTAGAACTGATGAATGAAATAATGTTAATATAGACAGTACTCGCTTTTATAGTTTCCAGGAGCACAAGTTGCAAGCGACTGTTTTCTGTAAAACGTTTCCTTTTTGTGCAATAAAGAGTGTAATTATGTATTTACTTACATGTTAATCATTCGGGACTCCCTTTCTATCGAGTTTAAAACGATAGAGACGCACTGAGCGACTAGCGAGAAAATACAACGTGTGCTACCCGTACAGGGAGATAATGGGAAAATTCACAATATTTTGAAATATGGTGAGCTTTTACGACGATTTCTTATGTGTTAATGGAATTTCTTGTTCAGACTTGTAAGAAGACTCTGTAACTAGATTCAATTACAAGAAAAAGCAACGTCAGAAATTTCATGTATTATGTCAAAATATACAAAGTGTGAATTTCCTGTTAAGCAATAATGAATAAAGAAAAAAATAGATTTCGGAAAAAGTAATGCATGTCGAATCATGAACCGTTTTGCTAACCCAGGTGGCCCTATCCAGGTCTGCCAAGTTGGATGTCATCATTTAGACAATATTTGAGTGTTATAGTGTTTAGATGTTAGATTAGTAATAAAATATGTTGAAATGTATTCTACGATGGAATTGCAGCGACAAAAGACCAGAGAAGAAATGGGGCATTTTAGGAAAATCAATACCGTTATAATGTTAAACACATTGATACAATTAAAGTAGCAAATATGGGCAATATCGAGTATAATAATGGGCAAGGTACATCTTAGTCGTTGCATTCAGATCCATCCGATAACAGAGTTGTAACATCTGACAATTGTTAACGAAAAAATGGAAGATTGGAATTTATTACAGTACTTAATTTCTAGAACGCGAAGATCTGTTTGAATTATTTGGGCGTTCTTAATTTTATAATATATTTTAACCATTCTATTAGAAATACCCCTTTTAAACGGAACCAAGTTCATTACGAAAAACTAAAAAAATGCTACGTTCATTTTTTTTGTTCCGATTTTAATAATAAAAAGCCTACCAGGAAAAAGTACTATTAATTAGCTACTTTATTGCCACGAAAACCGAATAAAATAATGATTAATTGAATAGCAACCCCTACCTGCGTTATACTGAAATTTCCGTGCAAAATTTGTATCTCCTTTTATCATTTAAACAGTAAAAAATTAACAAATCTTATTCATGCGCACATTACCTTAGTCGTGGGAAGCTCAAATCTTAGACTTTTTTACAATTTACAAACGAATTAAAAAACGTCCCCTACACTACTAAACACAACAAAAAACACAAAGCTTGGTCTCTACAATCAACGTTCATTCGTTTCATGTGTTGTGTTGTGTAATCAAATTATGCACGTAGCACATACTCGTAAGTAGTTTTCTGGTTTCTGATTATTGTTCGTGTTTCGTACCAAAAACTGAAAAACGGAACCCTTTAAGATTACTTTTAAAGAATTATATTATATTTTTATAGCCTTCTTATTATATTAGCGTTTTTTGAGATATAATAAAAAAAGAAATAAAAAATATATATATTAGAATCATACACACACGAGTACATACATAAACTCACGCCTATATTCTCAGAGTGGAGTAGGCAGAGCTACAGAATTACCAACAACTCTTAAAATATGTTCAGAATTATGTTACGCCTGACTCCACTACAAGCTTATTAATTAGAATCCTTTCTAATATTTCATACAAATTTAACTTAAGTTGCGGAACCTTCGATGCTCGAGTTATTCTCGCACTTGATCGATTTTTTACATCAAGAATGACTTTTTTTACAATATAATTGCTTTTCCCTTTTTTTGTCTACATAACAGTCCGTTTCTCACTTCTACCGCGGGAAAGGACGAATGTTCGTATCAGCCGAAAGGCTTCACTTCACGGCATTCTTCCAGGTTCGCGGCAACGATCGGTCCCGTAACTGGTTAATGTTTGGGGGGCATTTTATTCATAACCTATATTAGATATATTAAGTGGTAACGAGTTTTAAATATTCGTATTTTTTGTTTTTGTTTTTGTGTCTTCTTTTATTTCCTCTTCTTCCAAATTTGCTTTCTAACTCCTTCCGTTCGTAAATTTTATTATTAACACATGGTGTGCTAATAACTAATAACGATTTTGTATCTTTTGAGCGTATATTGTTTTATCTAGTAGTGAAAACTGTTTTGGCTCACGTATTAACCACATCATTTTATATTTTTTGTAACATTTAAGCTGTTTGTTTTCCAATAAATAAGTAAATAAATAGGTAAATAAAAAAAATAAAAAACGATGTAAGGGCGGTCATGAAAACGTTTATAGAAGGAAAAAAAAAACTTCATAGAATAAGGCTTGTGTTGATATAGTTTGCATTTCCACTTCTTATATAATTCCAATAACACACAAACGGTCGACAACGAAAAAAAAAATAGGTCCAAGGACCGAATTAACAAAAATAAATGCATAAAAACCTAAAAAAACATTAAGATTTTAAAGCTTTTCCGACGTAGCGGGCTTGCAGCTTCAGGCTTCAGCTGCAGGATTCATTAAACTTAAGATAGTAAGTAACGAACTATATTAAGTAAAATACATATTACACTAAATACATGTTACTTAATATAGTTCTTTATTCGAAATCTACGCGGACGCAATCGCGGGCAGAAGCTAGTTAATAATAAAAGTCCATACGTTTTAATGGCAGACCAAATGCTGCTTGTTCACATCTCCGCGTGGGTATGAAAGTGAAAGATAATAATAATGCAGTCAGAAGAGTTGGAAAAAGGTGCCAAGAACTTCTTCGTCTTGTTTTATTACCAGTGTTTTATTATTAAAGGATCATTTTGAATAATTAAAAACACTGAACACATCCGTATTTATTATTGTTAGGTTAGGTTAGGTTTAAATTAAATCATCGAACTTATACTTCGTTCGTTTTTAAGATTAGTCAAAGTGAGTTATTTTGCACAAATTAAAAACAATAATCGCTTTTTTAAGCAATAAATACGAGTAACTAGGTTTTTAGTGTTTTCTACGCTATTAAAGGACGTGTGCAAATTTGACAGTTATTTTTCTGTTGTTATAAAAAATGAAGTATAAGACCAACCCACTAATGGTCGAAAAATCGTGAACGAACTACGAGTGTTTTAATCGTACGATTGAGTTGGTATTGGAAAACACTGAATGGGGAGCGCGGTCATAGCACAAAAACTGGAAGCGCATTAATTCAATTGCAACACGAAAAATGCATTAGCGCTCCGAGGCGTCCATTCGTCATTGTCCTGCAATGTCCCTTTGTGGGAGCTCTTATACACTCGTGCAAAGTACGTGGCGAGGTTTCAGAAAAAAGAGACTTTCGCGAAATTATTTTGTTACACGTTTTGAACGTTATAATCCGGGAATTTCATGCGTCTAATTCTCTAAAGGATTCCTCATCTACTTTTACTAACAACGTAACGAGCTTGTAGGAGTTTGCGTATTAGATTGAAGGTTCATAAGTTTACTTCCAAGAAATTTTAAACTCTATTATTATTCTCGATAGATTTAAAACGTGCTGAATATTATAAATTTTCAAAACAGACTTTAATAAACACCTTTTTTAGCTATAGTAACATTTTGATTGAACTAAGTTTTTAAGTAACCATCTTATCCAACAAACCATAGCCTATCAACATTGCTGTGTTCCGGTGTAGGGATAAGACATGGAGATAAGACAACCGGTGAAATTACTAGCATAGAGGTATTCCATCTCAGTCCTCAGGGCATTTTAGGATTGCAGTTTTGAGATTTTAGTCTTGAGATTTTAAATGTCTATGGGTCTCAGATCCCAATTACCATCAGGTGGCGTGAGTGCTCGCGTGCCTTCTCATTACCATAAAAAAAATATTTTTGCACTTCTTTTACTTTATTAAGGAGTTTTAATAAAGAGTATTTGTATTGTAATGCTGTGTTACCTATAAACTTGTGTACATACACGCTTAGTAGAGATTTAAACGATACAAACGCTATTCGTAGCTATTTGTACAAAAGTTTATTTTCCATGTTGAACGAATAATATTTTTCTTTTTATGTCTGTCAAGTCTGACAATTGGTGGTCTTAAGGTAAATATGTTTGCAAAATAAATGGAGACATCATTTCGTAAGGACATTTATTTCAAATATACATCGAAAATTACACATTTATTGTCAAAGTCAACGTAACTTTAGCATTAAATTCTGAGATAAAGATGTCAAACAATAGGGGATACATATGTGAAAGTTCAACTCTAGATTAAGTCATTTACAGTAGGTATTCAGCATGTATTCAGTGTACACTTTAGGCCTTAAGGCGCGTATCTTAGCCCGCTTGCTTACGGTTCGGTATGAATGCATTAAAATCCGGATTCGGTAAGCGTAATTGACAGTCGGAATATTTTTTAAAAGGTGTTCTGTTTATAATCATTATCATATAAATTTGTCTCGAAAGCATGCTATTTAATTTTATTATTAATAAAAAAGTGGTGTTTGCCGCCCGCTTTGGTCTAGTGGTCAGAATGACGTAATTTTGTTTGTAGCCGTATTTTGTTTTTTTAAGTCTCGCACTAAATGTGAACTAGAGCTCTTTAAATAATGAACACAAAAAGTATGCTTTGAGACAAATATCTATAAGCATGATACTTTCAGAAAACCTTTTAACAAACGTTACTGTTATCAATTTTCTGCAACCATATCAACGTGAGGAAGCGGGCTTAGGCTTATGGTTACGTTAGGCTAGATTCACATTTTCAATATTTTCTCGCATACGGTTTTACCGTGTACGAGACGTCGATTCACTCGGTGCAAGGTCCATTCGGTTTTTAAGGTTCCGTAGTCAAACTAAGAACCCTCATAGTTTCGCCATGTCCATCCGTCTGTCCTTCCTTCCGTCCGTCCGCAGCCTAACTCAGAGACTTGAGTACTTCTTCCCCTATACGTAACTTGGGGGTGTATTTTTTTTTCTCGTCTACCTCATATTGTGGGATGTTGTTGGATAGGTCTTTCAAAAATATTGCGAGTTTTGAACACAATTTTTAGATTAAGGGATCCATTTATGAAATATTAAGCTTTAAGGCGCTAATTTTTGTTAGAGTCAAGTGCCTTTGCCCAAAATCTGAAAGATATCAATGTTGTTACCTACTAAAATCATCTAAAACTGCACCAAATGACTTTAATTAGAAAATTTCGGCGTCGGAACCCTACACTGACCATGGTCCGACATGCTCTTGCCCGGTTTTTTTTTCAGGTATACGGTCAACAACTGCTTGCGCCCGCGCGCGTCTTGTATACGAGAAACCAGTTTGTTCGTGTTAAAGAAACAACGTTAACACAAGCGCCACTGAGCATCTCATGTGATAAAATAGAATCGAATCTCGCAATCTCGGTGGAAAAACCCTTCGGTATACATTAAGAAATATATCCCAAACAAGAAATTTTCCTGCATAGACGGCGTGTTAACGATTTCCAAAGTTGGCATACAATTTTTTTGTCACTACGACATTCCATAAAATCTCGCGTACGGTATACGAGAAAATTTACGCAGTATGAACCTAGCCTAACAGCTTTGAAAATTAAACAGCTTTCATAATAAATAAGGTGTAAATTAATTTGCTAATACTAGACTTACAGTGATACATTTTTTTAGGTTTGATAAAACCCTAAATTACAAAAAAATATTCGAAATGAAGGTGACGTACAAAAACTATGAGATAAGGAACCCATTAGTTTTCTGTTCTTATTTCAAATGTTGTAACCAACAACGAAAATACCAGTAACAGTAGTAACTATTCTTATTCTAGATACGCGCCCAAAACGTGGAATGTAAAGGTTTTCTTCCCACGGAGACGTCATGGAGTTTTGTATGTATTTTGGAGACGTCAAAGTTAATATGTAATACTTACTCATGTGAACCCTAATTTTAACCACCCCTCTTAACGACTCTTACGTACTTAAATCACATTTGATATATAAGTTTATTTAATATTATTATCTAATAATAATTTACAGTTGAAGTAACTACTTATTTTATCGATTATTTTTGCAGTATTCAGGTATCTTTTAAATTTACATTTTTGGAAATGACTACTTTTATTCAATAATTAAATTCTATAAAAACGATAATAGATAGTTTGGTTGAACAGTAAATAAAACCTGGGAACTGCAATACCATTATGCTGTTAAATATAAATTAACAACAAAAACATATATATCGTAAAATCAGTGTAACAATTAGAATAACAAGTAAAGTACTTGACAATACTCGCCGCGGTAACTAGTTAGCATGTTTAAACAATTAATAAAGCTTAAAATCCTTGCGACCGTTGGCTATTTAATTCAAAATAAAAAAAACAAAATGTTTTATTTTTTATACGGGTTTTCGCAGCTGAATATGCCATTAAATTATATAGCCAACTGCGTATCTAGTATATTTTAGGATCGATATCCTTCCTCATAACATAGATAGCATAATTAAATACACTTTTATTCAAGTAACGAGCTTTTTCCAATCTGGCTGTTAGCAATAAAGTTTACAAGCAAATAAGCTGTAACATTTAATTCGATAGAGTGAAACATTTTGTAACAACTAATGGTCAATAAAAAATACACATTTATCTCAATGAGTTTATTTTAGTACATTTTTAAGGTGTGGGTTTTGATTATTTTATTTATAAAATGTCGTTTCAACATGTATGACATAGTTAATTAGCTACAGTATAGGAATGAAATTTCAAATATGCAAAGTAATGGGAGCAAGTTTTTACAAACTTTGTCAATGAATATTTCATCGTCGCTCTGTAAATACATTTACGGTTTCCCTTCAAAATCTCAAAATTAGATAATAGGAGTTGTAATGGACAGGCATTTATTGTGGAGTTTTAAGAAGTCCGCCTTGTAACGTTTCAAGTTACATTTCATTACTTTTCCTCTTTATAACTTTTTCATTTCGTAATCAACCTTTTTACAATTCAAAACGTTGCACGTCATTTAATAACGTTTTTCATTTGAAGATTTAAATGTTGAAAACGCGGCTATACCGTTATAACTACAGCTAGATCCGAGCTAAATCCCGGAACGTGGGAGTTTAGTTTTCGCAGGTATTTAACTGGTAAATACGGTATTTCCCCGAGTTTATATAGGGTGGATACAAAGAGATTTTCACAGCCGCCCACGTTTAGCTACATACATATTGAATACTAAAATAACAAAGCGAATCGTGTGAATTCCTATATTAAAATATCTTATATCTATAAAATACTTGGAAAAAATATAGACAAACGTGGCGAAAAATAATAGATACATACGCCCTAGGCGAGATGAATTCGGCGTTCGTTATCGTTATAAAAACATGTACAGATTTGACGTAGCTGTCAGATGGTCGTGTCGAGCGCCTACGTCAATTTGAAACGTTCCGTCAGTATTTGAAAATCGTGTACGTTAGCGTTTGGCAAGTTGTCTAGCCTCACAGATCAATAAGTTAAATGACGTGCAACATACTTAATCGTTTAACAGGTATTTACATATCTTAGAGTAGAGAGTAGTACAGCGTAATAGTGTATAGCATACAGTTGCGGAGGCAAGCGTTGCGCGAGCGAGTACTGCGCAGGGTGCGCGCGTGCAGGTAGGTTGCGCGCGCCGGAAACTAAAGGCTCGTCCGGGTATCCATTTAATTCTAGCCCTGTGAACAAGTGTAAGCACTTAGACAAGTTTTATTGAGTTACAATCTTGTAACAATGATGACTAAACACCAACGACCGAAAATCAAAAGGTAAATGATGGAATTACGTAACAGTGGTTGCGTAATGCTAATTACGCAGAGTCGCGTACAATACCTTATCTACACACATAATTATGAGTACTCCAAGATGGGTTCAGAAGCCGAAAGGCAAATGACCAGCATTATCTGTGGTAGTAGGTGACAGCGATGAGAGCTGTAACGTAATAAAATGACGTTATCGAATATTGTAAAGTAAGGAGATCCAAAATGTAACATCTTCCAACAATAACAGCTGTCATCGGTGTCACCTACTACCACAGGTAATGTTGGTCATTGTCTACGGGTTTTGAACGCATAATAGAGGATGTTCCGGATGGAAACAAGGAGATGATTGAAACTTGGGTTTTTCTATAGTTTTGATTTTAATTACAAAGAAAGGTTTAATTACAACGTTTCTGTATGAGAAGATGGATGCAAGTAAGGAGTATTTGAAGTGGGAGTGTGGTGTGACGTATGAGAGGTATTAATCTACTATTGGTTGTTTGGGATATGTCGTGATATTCTTGCGATAGGATTGGTGGGACAGAATACAATGCAAAATGACTCTAATTAACATAACAATAAGGCTTAAAACTAAATGTGAACGTTAGGCGTGAACAGAGGATTTATGATAATTATGTGTTTAGATAAATACTCTTCTATGAACCCTGTCCTTAAGTTATTTATACTTTCATTGTACAAAATGTAATATGTAAGTTTTTCCAATATTTTTGATTGTGTATTGTACCGTGCTCCGTAAGTTATTTACTGGCTCATCATCACGACTAAACTTAGGTTTCGTTTGGTTACGTAAATAATCCAGCTACAGTACGATTAATTTATTAGTTGTCAACACAAACTAAAAGAACCTAAAATAAAATGCATTCATATGATATTCATATGATGTAGCATGGCAAACAGCACAGGGGCTCACTATTACTAATATCTAAATTAACGTGCAGTTCTTATGCAATTCTGCGTAAATTGTGATAGGCAACCAGGCTACAAGAAAATGCGGAGACAAGCCAACAGCTGAAAGGTACGATGAATTTGCTTTGCAGCGTGCTCCAATTATCAAGGTATTTATTGCCAATCACTGGAGCCTAGCAGGCGGTGCCCTATCTCTGAGCAAATAGGTTTAAGATTGCATTCGGATTGAGAACCTTCTTCTTTTATTTTTATAGCGGTTGAATTGGAGCAGCCGACATCTAATGAAAACGGCGAGTTAGGGTCGGTCTACAGTCTTAAAAAATAAAGATTTTCCTTTCAACACCCGCAACTGAAGTAGTTGCACATTAAATGCTACGCAAAAGTGAAAATGAATGCCAATTTGCCATGTATACTTAAAATAGCTGCGTCAAAGAGCAGGCAAAGCCAGGGAAAATAATGTCTCTTATACAAGTCAGCAGACAGCATATCTAACGCTATTTTAATCTGACGCTTACATAATTTAAACATTCACAAGTCACAGTGTAGAGAGGTTTTTTTACAAGGGTTGCCTAAGAGTGATGACGTAGATCTAAGCTAAAAATGGCCTATAAAAAGTTTTATTTTACGATTAAAAAGGTTTAACGTCGCACTTACTATGTAAGCTGACTTGGCTCTCCATTTTTCCCAGCGCGTTGACCGACGCACACACATACGTTCCAAAATCACTTGGCGCCAGTGATTTTATTGTCAAATTCATCCATAGAGAATATTCGTTAACCGCGGTCTCAGTTACACGGAATTTTGGATTCTCGAGAAGTTTGTCGCTCACCAATGCTGAAAAAAAACGTTCAGTCACATATGGTGCTGATAATAATAATTTCATCATTATTAAACGTTGGCACAGACATAACCGCTCGCCACCGCAAACCGGACCACAGCTGACTTTTTGATATTTCACTTTGAGACGCTCCGTTGCCGAGCGGTTATGTCTGCGTCAACCAATAAGATATAAATCCTTTTGTTTGATATAATATTCAGTTGGTATAATGACCGAAATGAATTAGGATAACATATATAATCTCGTAACATATAATGGACAATGGATATGGGTATAAACTTTTTTACAAAACGATTATAATATTAACATTATCTAACAACCAAAACACATAATTCAGTTCTGGCTGTTATGGTCACAATTCTAACGTAACGTAACTTAATGGGGCGGGAGTAACTTAAATAGGTCAGAGGGCATCCATAAGTGAGGCAAAATGAATTTCGGGCTTCAAAATGTATGTTAGATCCGCAATTTATAATATATCATATAATCATTATGTCTTCTGTTGTAACATAGTATACTTATTATGTTTCATATATGTTATAAAACATAATAAGTATATAAAATTAGATCAAATGAACGCTATACCATACGATAATATATAAAAAAATATGAAATTATAGTTTTCGTTGCTATATCTTATGTAAGTTTTTATATGAAATTATTTTAAAAAAAACCTATTACTACCTATTACTACCTAACCTAACCTATTAATTATATTATACGTTGTTATGAATTATGAAACGCACACTTCTAAAATGGCAACACTGTACAAAAGCTGATTTTGAAATTAGAACCCAGTTTTTATTAAATACTCGTAAATTGCGGAATACACATCATACGTACTAGAACGCTTACCGATTTTTTAATAATAGTTAACACTTACATAAATGTCTGAAACAACTTTATTTATTTTTGGCAATAGTTTTCTCTGTATGATAATAATTATGTTGTTTTTATAACAATTTGGCTCTATAAAGGCTGCGATATTTCAGTACACGTACTTTTGTACTTATTAAAAGATGTTGAGCTCATTAACAAGCTTTCAACTTTCTAAAACTTCATTATACCAAATAATTAATACAGTTTCGACTTTGCAATCACTGTTGAATACTCTCTTAGATAAGAAAATACAAGCTCATTTAAAAACACGTACAAGTTTGTACGTAGAGCGGCCCGTTTTCATTGTTTTCGAGTGTAACAAAACATTCCAAAGGATAAATTGATTATATAACGTGCATTAACTAACTACAAAACCATATACGTCAAAGTTTGGTACACTATACCCTTAATTTACAAAAAAGTCATGAAAAAAACGCTCTAAATGTTAAAAAAGCAAAGCAAAAGTTACGGCTTGGTATGTATATTGTGATGAGCAATTATAGGATTAAAGTTTTAAAAAGATACGACTACAATCAGGCCAATGGAAATCTGACCCACCTCAGAACTGTGTAACAGTGACGTTATAACTATTCAAGACGTAAGGAGTGTCAAACAAATTGTTATACGAATATAATATCACCGTGACGCCGCTCTATGGTGGGTCCATTGGGCTGATACGAGTAGTATAGTGCACCAAGAAAGTCCTTTACCACTTTTGGACCTTAACGTCATACAAATAGACTCGAGAAGCGTTAAAGCAGTTTCTTGTCGACTACACATAAGATTCATAATTACGTTTGATTCCATCAGGGCTTCTATTCTACTAGGTAAAACCATATTGCCTTTGGTATGATCGTAATGTCAACGTTACTTACGATATGTCGAATGTACTTAACAGTAATGGCGGCTAAGTTTAAAACAATCCGCTTACATGCCAAAGGCATGGTTATTTAGCAAATAATATGGTCATTTAGGTTGGAAAAGTAATTTAGGATGCATTTGATTTAGGATAGTCGATGTGTCAGAATAATGACCTAGTATAATAATTGTTATACGTACCATCTTCTCGATACCAGGAGTTCATAGCCTTGGGGGAGGCTTCGATGTAGCACTGCAGGGCCACATCGCTGCCCAGGGGTGCTCCGACCAGCTGATTTGTCACTTTTACTTGCGGTATGACTGTTAATAAATTATAATTAATATTAAAAAGATGTCAAAAGTAATTCAGCTTTATTGCAATTGTACTTTTTTCATCCAAGCAGATCAACTCGTCGAGTCCAAACTAGACAGCTATTTTGGTCTGTGTATTTCTAGCGGTGAAAATTGGGACATTTTTTAACAAGGAAGTACAATTAAAAATATATAAGAATAATAAAACAGAACCGATTCTAAAATCAATTATGCTCGACTGCTTCATGAAAGCTCTGCCGCACATGATAGGAATCGACAAATTCTAAAATTATCGGTCTATTTGAAATAATGGGCTAATTGTAGCAGAAAATGAGTTTCACAGCCAAGTTCCACAATAGATACCGATTTAGCGACAAAGTCCATTTCTGCTCGAGCGCTGACGGTTAAATTACAAAAGATATTATATTTTTAATTTAAACGTCATTACGAGCGAAGAATCCTATCTTAAAAATGGCACACGGGGTTTGATCAAAATGTTCGTTTGTTTTTAAGTAAATTTTACCGAAAGTTAGCCGTAACTTGTTTAACTAGGTTTTTTTTTTTTAATAACCCTGCATGTCGAATATTGTGATAATAATTTTAAAATTTAATTATTGTGGGTTAACAAATTATTGCTTACCACCATAATAATCCATATCCATTTATATTATTACACAATCATCATCATCACATCATCATCATCTTGTCCTTATCCCATTTATTTGGGGTTGGTGAAGCACGTTTTTTTCTTCCAAACATCCCAATCGGCCAACATTTCAGTATTCACTCTTTGTTTTTTCCAAATCGCTCTTCACACATTCCATCTAACCCTTCTTAGGTCTCCCCCTTCCACCATAGCCCTCCACATTCATATTTTAAACTCTTCTCGTCACAGGAAGACCTCATAAAATGCCCATACCATGACAATCTATCCCCACCATATTTTTTTCTCATTGGCCCCCTATACGCCTACCTATTCGACCTTTACATTCTTGTCATACCACACATCCATCCCAACATTCGCATTTTGGCCACATGTACTCTTTTTTCATGCTTTTCCTTTGCCGCCCAGCATTCTGATCCATACAAGACATATTATAACACACTTAATTTAAAATATTATGAGTGGAATACTTACAATGAACTTGCACATGGTACCGCCGGCTCACAGTCGGGGGTATGCCATTGCTCGCGATGCAGTAGTAGGCCCCCATATCGCTGCGCTGGACGTGCGACATGTCTAGACTCTCTCCCTTATGGATCTCGACCGCTGCAACAAAAATTCTCTACAGAATACTCGGACGTTGATATAAGTAAATAGCACTGAGAAAGACGTGCGGACGTGCCGAATAGTTTAAGAAACGTAAACAGATTTTTAAACTGAATTTCAAGTGCAGTAAAATTGTTCGCTGTTCGTGTTATTTTCGGCAAAAAAATATTTGAAAAAAGTGCCAAGTGTTATTGGCAACAGGATAACATTTACTATTAAAATATCGTACTTAATAAATGCATAACGGGAGATGGGCCAAAAAAACGACCCATTGGCTTCCACGCGACGGACATCGTAGCAGAGGTGGACCCAGAAGGAGATGGCGATACGACCTATAGTCGTTTGCGAAGGATTGGCAGGAGTGCGCTCTGGATAGGGACCAGTGGCGCAAAAGTGGGGAGGCCTTTGCCCAGCAGTGGAACACAAAAACAGGCTAGGAAAAAAAACTTAATAAATAATGTGTTAAGTTATACGAGTAAACTGTAACCCGTTTTCGTTAAAATGGCGGGCGAATCTGTTATGGAATAGCTAGGGAGTATTAGACTCCACATAGTTAGTAAATAAGTAGAATAACACATGCGACAAGAGACCCACTCGTTTTGTCTTGCCTCTTTGAATTACTCGTAGAAGGGTTTAGAGATTATTTTTATATGACTTAACGCATCATTATAAGGGAAAGGAAAAATACATAGCAACATATCGGCTGCCCTACGGAAAAAGAAAGTAACTGACATTTTTTTCAAAATCGATGTTTTTACATTTTTGGCACTTTTAGACAGTAACAGATGTTGCTACATTCTCGGGATCATCAAAAGAGCTTTAGTTTTAGAGATACAGTTTCGCTAAAGACAGTAAGTGCAGGCACTGGTACAAAATATCTACCGAAAAACAAAGCAAAACACAATTACAAAGCATAAATACAGTAATTGCATGTCGATTACTTTGTTTTTCTGTTGTAAATTGATTCACTTCGTTTTCTGTTTGGTAAAAATGTTTATATTAGGACTGAAATTTAGCTAAAAAGAAATTAAGTAGCATTGCTTGATTTTTGTTTTGTAAAAAAGTATCAAATTTACCGATGTGTCTACGCAAAAACAAAGTAAACAAAATGATAAAGCAAAAACAAAGTAGTTTACTGGCAGTTACTTTCTTATTATATTTTTATTTCAATTAAATTGGTTTTTAACCAACATTTACTTTGTTTATAAATTGTTAAACTCCATTTTAATATTTTCAAAATGTAATTTAATGGCACTTACTTTTTTTTTTGGCCGAGTAAACTAACAGTTGTTAGTCATACATTTTCATACGTTAATTTTCGTGATGAAAGGATATATTACCGATTCTTAACTTTAGTCCTTTAACTTATGTACTTACCCTTTTTAGGGTTCCGTAGCCAAATGGCAAAAAACGGAACCCTTATAGATTCGTCATGTCTGTCCGTCGGTCTGTCCGTCCGTATGTCACAGCCACTTTATTCCGTAACTATAAGAGCTATACTATGGAAACTTTGTAAGTAGATGTATTCGGTGAACCGCATTAAGATTTTCATACAAAAATAGAAAAAAAAAACAATAAATTTTTGGGGTTCCCCATACTTAGAACTGAAACTCAATTATTATTTTTCATCAAACCCATACGTGTGGGGTATCTATGGATAGGTCTTCAAAAATGATATTGAGGTTTCTAATATATATTTTTTCTAAACTGAATAGTTTGCGCGAGAGACGCTTCCAAAGTGGAAAAATGTGTGTCCCCCCCCCCCGTAGCTTCTAAAACAGGGTGGCACATTTAGATCAGTAAGTATGGGGAAGTCTGTAACTATAAGTGATACAAAGATCTGTTCTTAGGAACCATGTCATCGATTTTAGTGACAATAAAAACTGCATACATAGATTAAAAAAAACTTGTACTTTGTTCGGGAATCGAACCCGGTCGTATTGAAAAAGAAAATGCTATATAAAAAATGGGTGTCATTCGAAGACCCATTTTATTAAACTAAAGGATATGAAATTTAATGCATTTTATTCTTTTAGATATCATGTTTCGTACTTAGTAACATTTACTGCTTACGACCTACACAATCGATATCCAAAAATATACAAATAATGTAAGTTTCATTTTTCAATATGACCTGGTTCGATTCTCGAACTGAGTACAGGGTTTTTTTTTAAATCCATGTATGCAGTTTTTCTTGTCACTAAAATCTATGACATGGTTCCTAAGAACAGATCTTTGTATCACTTATAGTTACAGACTTCCCCATACTTACTGATCTAAATGTGCCACCCTGTATACATAATTAAAACGAATTAAAGATGGAAACTTTTAAACTTCTTTTATTCAAATCTTCGTTTCAAAGTTGCTACGTTTTGTCATTGAGCTAAACAGGATCATGTGTCATGACATGTATGCCAGAGGTTACGTATAGTATTTGAGGAGTTTCAAAAAAATAGCACACCTTTTACAAATTCTTCAGATTTGTGAAAAAATCTGCACGGGGGTTGGGATCTTGGGATCATCATTCTAAGTAAGAAAAATAGATTGATGATCGTAACTCACGTGCAGATTTGAAAAAAGCGGCCAAGCGCGAGTCGGACTCGCGCACGTAGGGTTCCGTACCACTATACATCTAAATAAATGTTTTTCTTTATTCTTTATTATATTGGAGTTGATTGAATGAAAGGTAAAATGCGGTTTACGATTTATAACGTATTAAAAAAAAACTAATTATTAGATCTCGTTCAAACCAATTTTCGGTCGAAGTTTGCATAGTAATGTAAATCATATATTATTTTTACATTTATCATTCCCTTATTTTAGAAGTTACGGGGGGGGGGGGGGGGACACACATTTTTCCACTTTGGAAGCGTCTCTCGCGCAAACTATTCAGTTTAGAAAATATATATATTAGAAACCTCAATATCATTTTTGAAGACCTATCCATAGATACCCCACACGTATGGGTTTGATGAAAAAATAATAATTGAGTTTCAGTTCTAAGTATGGGGAACCACAAAAATTTACTCTTTTTTTTCTATTTTTGTATGAAAATCTTAATGCGGTTCACCGAATACATCTATTTACAAAGTTTCCATAGTATAGCTCTTATAGTTACGGAATAAAGTGGCTGTGAAATACGGACGGACAGACGGACGGACAGACATGACGAATCTATAAGGGTTCCGTTTTTTGCCATTTGGCTACGGAACCCTAAAAATTGTAAAAGGTGTGCTATTTTTATGAAACACCCCATTAAAATTTTATTAAAAATTAAAAGTATGTGATAATTACAAGTAAAAACTGTGCAATATGTAATAAAAAAGTTACAATTTACGCCTATCATTTTTTATTGTAAATTGGTACCTACAGTAACATAATATCCTATTAGTAAGCCACCCGATCCCTCATGATGACAATCTTAAAATTCTATAAAGTAAACGCCATTACTGTGTTTAGTAAAGAATTTTAATTTTGAAATGGCCTCCTAACACTTCTAAAAACAAGGTAAGTACTATTACTTCATTATTCAAATTTCAACTTGTGTCTTGTGTAAGGGATATGCTTATACGCAACTTAAAAAGAAAGTAAATGTACTTTACTGTGTTTTTGATATGACACATTTATTTTTAACAAAATAATTTACTACCGAAAAACAATTTTTGTTAATTTAAAAGATAATTAAAAACAATTTGTCATAAAATTATTACACAGTAGGTAAAGCAAATTATTTTACACATTATTAAATGTTAAAGCTGATGAAACAATGAAAAATACGTTTTAAATAAAGAATGTTTCGTTTTTTCGCTCTCCTGTAAAATTTACTCGACTGTAATTACTTTCTTTTACCGTAGAGCAGCCGATATATAGATAATTATTAGAAATAATGTAACTTGCAATGTCGAAGGTACCCCTTTGGTTCACTCAAGGTCCTGCTATCCCGCTTAATTTTGATGTGGTATTTTTGAAGTGATAACTTCTTATGGGAGGGTAAACCGCTTCGTTACGTAACGCGTTACGGCGCCAAGGTAGGAAAGCATAGAGGGAGTATAAAAACAGCTAATAGAATCGCACCTGTTACAAATGCCCTTCGTTAAAAAGAGAAGTCTATATATTATGACCTCTTTCAACAGTTTATCACTTTTTAGGTTTGTTAGTGTGTGTCACTCTGCATTAGTGTGCGTAAGTTTCAGTCAGTTAAACAATTTCAGTATTAAATAGTTCAGCTTAGATTAGTTTAAGTTATCACATCTCTCGGGCGTCCCGAGACGATCATTAAGTCAACGATAAATACACGCTACGAACTGCTCTGAACATTTAAGATATCAAACAAAAAATATTTTTACAATAATATTAACGAAGGGCGTAGCCACCGTGCGTGAAAAAGGAAATATTAATTAAAGTACTAATGCATGTTTTTTACACCATTAGGCCTCATAAAGAGGTTTATTTTTGAATACTTACAATCGCGATAATCAATTTAAAAACGATCGAGGTAAAACGTTTTCCATGTGGCTGAAAAAAGTAGCACCTGTTTAGCGGCGGAATATTTGATGCGGTAAAAGGGTTACGAACATTCGCGGAACAGGTGAATCCACTTAAATGTTTTATTTTTAAAACAACGCCAAGAGGGATAAACACAATTTAAAGCGTATACTTAATTTTCCCGGAAATTCGCAGACCGCTGACGAGAACTTCCAATTTTTTTACGTTGACTAAATTATAAGTATCAAACTGCAAAAAAATAACTAAATCTCAATTAAAATTTGGTTGAAATGCGAGAAGTACGGTGAGTTCATAAAATGTTATAGTTGTAAACTCGACCGTTATTGGTCGGCTAAACGTCATGATAGTCTAGAAACCTCACGGCTGTTTATGGGTGAGTGGCTTTTTTTTGTTATTTTCACAGAATCCGTGGCCGTTCGAGCGCGAAAAAATATTCCGACGCTGCCTGAGTCGAGATGAGGCAACGTCGCGGAGAGCGGCATTTTCCCGCTCCGCGGAAATATCGTCCATTTTGAAATCGTTTTCGAGTATAAAATCTTTTATTATGCGAACACGGTTCATTTAACGCGGCATTAAGTGAATTTGTCGAACAACGTATTTTAAAAATGAACGGGTAAAAGAGCTGTGAAATACGTAAAGACAAGTGAAGAGGTGGGTGTGTCGCGGGGAGGGGGGGGGGGGGGGGGGGGGGCGTTTAAGTTCCGTTTAACCGAATTAACGAGCGAAACTTAATAACAATTTAATGACAAATTGGATTCGGGGTGTAACGACTAAGACTCCTTTACTTTTCCTCAGTACAGTACATATCTAGTCTCTATAATGTATCAGCGCGTGTATTTTACCCAGAAAATAAATGGGTTCTTTTTCAGAGTAACCTCACGTCAATAACTATAAACCAAAATATTACCTCAAAATAATGACTACGCCAACTCAAATTCTATACTAAAACAGAACAATAGTCCCACACGAAAATGATAGTTTGAAATGAATTTGACAGCAAAGCAACGTGTGTGTTTGCCCGCTAGGGAGGAGATGATTGACAATGACGGACGTGTAACGGACAACATTCAGTTTTAAAATTGTATTTTTGGATATGTACGACGATGAGCAGATTTTACATTTGTACTTGTATTTGTTGCTCGCGAATATAATTATAAACTTCTTTCGTTAATAAGTCGTAAAAAAATCCGTGATAAGAAGGTTACTTAGTTTAAATAAGTTTTCTCAGATGTTTGGCATTATATCACGGGTTATTTATTATTAATGATTTAAAAATAGATAAAAATTGGTCATAATATTACTAGTTTAAAGTAAGTAAAGTAAGTAAGTAAAGTAAGTTGAAGAGCCGTTTGATACTATTGTTAGAATTTGACATTGTTGGAATATTGCATATTAATTTATTTAGTTAAAGTTATTGCCCGAAAAAAAAGTATCAATGGCGGATTTAATGCCTAATGGCATTCTCTGCCAGTCAATCAAATAAATATACAGAAACTAACAAAAGTGATGCACAGAAAGAAACAGAAGACATAGCAAATAACTTATTATTATTACAAAATAATAATACTTAAGAATACAATATTGGTGGGTAGCTAAATACATAAAAGGAAAACATGAAGGACTTATAAATAAGGTACCTAACAATCAATTAAGTACTTTGCAGTCAATTACTCATGGCATTATAGATTAATTAATTAAATTAGGTCTCCTGATACCTAATACCCTTACGGGTACCTAAGTACACTAAGCATATTGGTTCGCAGCGGTACATTTTCCCGTATCTACTCGTATGCGTTTCAATTACGACTTTGATCGATAGTGACAAATAGACAGAGGAAGACAGAACTAGCTTCGAATTACCAATTAAATTTGCACACAAATGTATCCAGTTTAATTCTTAAAGTTCAGATAAGCTATAATATGACTTTTGTAGTACTTTTATATTTTGGTATTACGGTTCTATAAATTTCAATATTTCAAGAATCGATAAGACCACCTGTTGTTTATCAGTATTATTTTTAATTGTGCCATTTCTCTGTTATGTTTTAGTTTGGTGTACAAGAAAGTGTTTTGTATTGTATTTAAAAAAAGTCTAAGCTTCGTGCTAAAAAGCTAATAGCTGGATTTTTATCACAGGCTATCGTTTAAATTATTGTCACGACGTTTGGATACCTTTGCATTTCTCATAGTCAAGAAAATATCATCTACCTATACTCTGTCTTCATTTAAAAAAATGTATTTGTCTACTAAACCCTTCAATAATGCTATTCCCATGAAAGGGATATGGCGTAATCAAAAGATTTAGCCAGCAGAGCGCACCTAAACAGACTGCTTTGTTTAACGAGATAGCAATCGGGTTGCGTAAATTAGTCACGGTCGGCATCGGACGTCGCAACAACCTCGATACTAATGGAAACGGTACATTCATTGGCATTGGCATTTATGTCGATGTTAACAATGTTAATAAGCTGGCTATGAATCAGTACAAGTCATACGATGGTAACTAGACATGAGTGACAGTAGAGAATTAATTCCTTTCTAGTCACTGTTGTAACCAGACTTACTCATAATAGTGTACACAATAGTCGGCATTAAAACAAAATGCTGTAGAAGATGATGATGAATGATGTAATAGCGCAAAGTGGTCTTATAATCAATAAGCAAAGGTGGAAACCGTGTCTAGTCAATAGTCGTCTAAAAGGTCAAAGTTGACTTACAGACGCGAGATTTTACAGCGGCCTAGATATCAAGTTAATATGGCTAATTCAAATAGGTAAGACGGTTCAGTATGATCATCATGAACATTGTAATTCTGGAATGTACTTCACTAATAACGCCTAGATACTAAGGTGCTCTATAAAATCATAATTATCTTCGTATACTAAGCGGATCGAATGATCAAGCTGTAATTGGGAAAGTTTATTCAAAATAATTACGTTCTTATCTTCGGGTTCGTGGAAATTTGCATATTTCAACGCAGCGTCTCCTACTTTGGAGTTTAGTCTTACTTGATATTTTTCTGTTACTGACATTTTAATCCGAAAAAGGAGGCCGGGTTTGCCGACTATAAAGCCGTACGTGACTGAAATAAAAATATTGTTTTTTTTACGGATTATGGCGTTTCGTTTTTTCTTTTAAACGCAAGTAGAGAAACAAAACTTGTTATAGCTCCTAGTTGAATTACTACGGAGCATATTTTTGAAATTTTTTCATTGGTTGTCAAACAATGTTTTCATTTTATTTTAAGTGTATAAAGGGATTCCAGACAGCGGTTCTTAAATCAATTCTATAAAACCCAACGGAGGGCACTCTCCCAATTTACTTTCTTGTCTCGTTTTTTAATAAGACCCTTGTACTTTCTTCTGAAGTTCAAACAAAAACGTAATCAAGGTCTCTTCCTGTTTTATTTAATGAGCCGTGAAGGTTAAAAAGTCAAAAAAATTAGACAAAACACGGCAGCATGCAAGTTTCGGGATTGGTAGGTATGTGATGTATTTTGTTCTATTTTCATCATTTTCAAAAGTGCCTAATAATTCAGCACTATTTGTGGTACTGTCTCAGAGAAAAATATAACACACAACTTGAGAAGACATTAAACGTACCACCAAAAGGTTCTTTAGACGAGGGAGTAGAAGTACAAGTACGAGATAACGTCAAAAGCGACAGCGATCGTTCGTGGAACAGACGCGGGACCCGTGAATCACGCAACACGGCGGCCTAGGGGATTAGTCACCTGACATTATAATCCCGCGTATATGAGAGAATTCCCCTTGTTTTTGCAACTGTTTTATGTCAGTGTTTTAGCGAAGTATGTTTTAGCTTACGAAATTATTCTTTACTTGGCAGGTTTTCTTTCATATCGGGCTTTGTTGAGTTTCTTGCGGTGCTTCTTCTGTACAGTGGTCTATTTTTGGAAACACAGATAAGGTAAAATTATAAATAAAGACAATTACCTAGACATTAATCTGCTAATTTGTACTGACTGACTCACTCATCAAAACCTATAGAGTACTTCTCAATGACCCAGAGCCTTGAAATTTCGCATGGAGACAGACGACTTACCTACAGCACAAGTAATGAGAAATATCGTACCAGGCAATAACAATAACAAGCACCTAAGGCATAACAATTAATTCACAGCTAGCTGAAAGGTGGTAGATAGGTGCCGTAATTTATCAAATTTCTTTGATAGCCAACAGATTACATAATATTGTTATCGACTGTATGGAAAACTGACAAATTACGACTCAAAATATATTTATTGCAATTAAATTGGATTGACTGTAAGGAATCAAGGACCTAACTTGGAACCTTGTTATTTAGATATCACTACTTTTGTGCCACGCGCACTACTTGGCCTTTTTTACATTTATGTTTTCGGTTGGGTTTATATTTTCGCAGTTATTCCATTTGGGAATTATTATTTTTAAAGTAAAAGGGGAACCTTTTTATGTGGTTTTTCCGATTAAAGACTTGGAGACTGTAGGACTGGAGTAGCCCTGGTCTAATCTTAGCATCCAACGACTGAAATGCCACAAATCAAGATGTGGCGGATTGGGCTTTACCCATTGAGCCTTTCGTGAGTTGGCATCCGTCATATTAGTGGGGGGCTCTTAGATTTGAACCTCGTAACAAATCTAAACAGCGGTTTTTTCTCGAATTATGTAATTAAATTTAGCTCTACAAATAATAACAAAAAATGAAACACATTCCATGACCGGAACAGGGTCAAAAAAAAAACGCGTTTTTGTGAATAATTTCCTGGCAAAATATTTAAAAGGATGACTTAAGTCACCGTATGTAAAAAAAAGGTAGGACCTTTATACTTTTGCAGAATTAAACCAAGTTGTAGACGACTTGGTTTAATTTCCATAGATGGAAATTAAAATAAAAAATATTCCAGATTTTCTTGGATTGGAGTAAATTGCAAAAACATTAAAAAAATATTTAAAATTAATATATTAATACGCTATCAAACAAAATTAAACAAATTGGAGTAACGCTAAAAACTAATTAAAGTTTTTTAAATATCAGTTAAGCAAAAATTTAACAAAGGTGAATTTAGTTTAAATTTTATTTATAGGCCCTTACTTATTTACGAGAAAATTAAACACAGTAGTCCAAATCGTCAAAAAAAACTGGACAACTGCGAGGTGAACTCGTTTGGACAAAAATGTTTGTAACCTACTGGTAAACTTTATCTCTTCTGCAAATACTCCTTACAAACATGCCTGTTAATATGTTTTTCTACCAAGCTAAATTGATAAAAGTAGTTTCTTTAAAAAAAAAACGTTGTTTTAAATTCATGCAAAGTTGGCCTAATTTTCTGTTAAATTTTTTAAATTTCTGATTTTTATTCGATTCCGAATCCAAACTGCGCGAGCCCGACTTCTTCAGGGTTTGTACTATTTAATCATACCAAATTTGACGCTTGTATAATTTACCGTTTTTACGTAACAACAAAAATAAAAATGAGTTAAAAAAAAAACCTTACTTCTATGGGGAACATATTTAAAAAAAAAAACCTGCTATTACGGTTCAAAAGATACAACACTTTAAGTTACGATGGATGGACGGACGGACAGCGTTGGCATATAAATAGGATCCCGTTGGTCTTCCTTCCTTTAATTGATCTGAAAGTTTGAATTTTAGAGATGTTTATTAGCATTTTTTTTCGAACGGTATTAATTTGTGTTACGCCTGCCAATACGTCAATGTTATTTTTATTCAAAGGCCACTTCAGCGGGTAGACCTCGGGTTCGAGTAGTGTGGTACGCACGTCAGTAAAATTTTCATATTCATTCGAAGCTTCTGCATAAAACATTCTGCCGTAACCGAAACCTTACGGATAAAATAAATTATTTTGGTAAATCCAAGCGCGATGTATCCGCGATCTTATCGAGCTGGCTGGTTATGACATGATTAAACTAGACCGTACCACTCCACTGACGCTAAAAAAGACGTGACCGCGTTACACAATTATTTTTCCGCGTTGAAAAACCGCCTGCCACAAATTTAGGGCCGGTACTGACAGGCGTGAATAAATTATGATAATGAACACTTTGAAAGCGCAATCGTTTATTCACCCGATCGCGTTCGAGCGGTTCTTCCGAAATTACCATAGGTAATAACTAAGTACAACGTTGCACTAGCTTATACATAACTACAGGAGGAACACGATTCACCGCCCGGAGCTCGCTGAGAGCCTTAGACTATTATCATGAAAATTAAATAAGATGTAATGAGCACGTTTCCGTGAAAGCTAGAAGGTACTGAGGCAATTTAGTATTACCTAATAATTGTAACGTGTACCTATTAAACTTGCAGTATGAAAGAAACACGACGGCAACATTTATAAACATCGGGCATAAACGACTTTTGGGAGGGATCAAGAAATGTTACGGTTTCCTTTGACCTATAACTTTGTTAAATTTAACGTGTTAAAGTTGAGTTTAGAACGTGAAATTAGATTTGAATTTGATAAACAACAGAAGAGTTTGACATTTCTCAACTTTATTTCAGCTCTCAACTTGGCGACCTCATTTTAAGCTGGAAGCGAAGTTAAAACTGCATTCCGATTTTTTTATTCTGTTATAACAAGCTGGATTTTTGAAAACTGTATTTTATCGAGAATATTTCGACTGAAAATCAGATTATTATCGTGTCATTTGTTCCGTAACGTGACAGCTCGTTATTATTGTGTTGCACGCGGCACGAACAACGTATGGATATGTCTTATTTAAAAATAATGTACCTATAGTAATATTATCTCGTGTATGAAGGGCACGTTAGTCGCAGCATACATATTAAATGTACGGCAGTGATTGACGTGCATTACACATTATTACATTCCTGTCACATCGAATATATGCTTCGCAAATATGTAATACGAGTAATATACACTCGCTTCACGTCGGGATTCATTCAATTTAAGTTAGACAAGGCTTAGTTACCTCAAGAATTTATTAACGGTGATAATTTGACTGTGTAAACGTCGGAGTTTCGGTATAATTGGCTCGATCTAGGTGTATTCAAGAGCTAAAATATAAATATATCAAGTTTTAAATTTGTTCTTAAGGTCAAAAACCACCGCACGAAATGACTAACGTCTAAAGGCTGATTATTTATTCCGTACCTATACATACTGACAGTTAATTTTAGCCTTTTTCTTTTAGTTTCACATATTAAAAGAAAAACAGAAGGCCAACATTTAGTGACACATACGATTATAGTCACGAGGTTCTTCGATTTGACATGTTGTCAACCCAGTACAAAACCTAACGTTAAACATGCCTGAAAGACAATTAGTTACTGCTTGACAGCTGACAAATCAGGCCTTATGGAATGGCTCGACTATAATGTCTAAACATCGAGTATAGTTACAGGTTAGAAAGCGCCTTAAAGTAGGTTAGTGAAAGTAATCAAAAATTGGATTAAAAAGGGCATAAAATTATTATCAAATCGGCAGTGTAGCGTTTGAGACGGGTACTTTAGTTAATTCGTAAACTTCATAGTATTTCGTTCGCTGGCACCGAGTTAAGACGTTAATTAAAACACTTTGCCCAACTTTTAGTACTGAATTTCTAAAGTACGGTAATCAAGTTAATGGCTCAATCAAAGATCAAAATAACCCTATCAGAATAAATATATATTTGTAATAGGTTTTAAACTTGTGAATGGTTTTTGATGCATTATATACACCTAATGGTAATTTGTAAAATAAAAATACTACTACTTGGATACTATTGGTTGGGATTATGTTTGTAATCTCTACTAATATAATAAATTCGAAAGTTTCTTTATTGCAGAGTTTTGGCGGTTCTACATCATAATTGATTTGTGAACTTTGATTTAAAGGTATTCTATATCCCGGAGTTCTTAAGGGGGCAGCGCTCGAGTCCTGCGCAGAGAAAAAGTTATAATAATTATTTTTATTGTTCTTTTGTTTATTTATTAAACTTCTATGAATATCAAAATTTAAACAGACAATACAGCCAATTACAAATCTTTCAAACTAAGCAACGGATTTTAAACACGGTTTTGATTATTAGATAGAGTCATTCATAAGGAAGGTTTTTATGTGTAATCAATTCTGGTTTATGAACGGGTGTTACAGAAAACAAACATAAACCGAACCGAAACGAGAGCGGGTCGCTAGTTCATTATAAATACGAACACCTAAGCTAAAAATAAAGAACAACAACTATAGCTACCTGCAAGTACTTACTTTAGTTTTAAAGTAAGCTTAGGTAGGAACGTTTCTTACGATGGAGATAGTTGTAGGTACTTTTTATAAAGTCAATTTGTACCGAACAGACAAACAAAAGGAGAAACAAAATAGGTAAGATAATAAAATTGTAAAAGTTAATTTGTACTCTTCTGAGGGATATGGGTACTTATTGCAAATGTAACTATTAATACGCTCTTTACATTCGTGAGGGCCTCTGCTTTACGAAGTTAAACAGTATTGATTTTGACCTGGGTGGTTATTCTGATTTAGCTATGCAGTTTCCTTTTACGGCGAGTGTAAAGGACACAGCTATAGCAGCTTTATAGCTCTGTCCTTATCTCTCAGCGTAAACTGAACTGCATTGACAGTAACGACATCGTTTTCGACAATGCTATAACACATCAAAAGTGATATTGTTTACCGTCGCAGAATAGAGGCCCAGTACAGCAGCCTCCAACAACCCCACCACATAGCACAATAGTGGAATGTTTCATTAAAATCCCAGCGATTAGAAAAACGCCGCTTTATAAACGTATAAACTTGCAGCAGCAGTAGCGTTAAGTAAGCGGCAAAGCGTTCACGTTGTCTCTTTGTGGTCGTTTTTAATATAAATTTACCGCTCTGCTAGAGTGTAGCTACTCGCTGCCCATTATTACTGCAGCCACTACTCTCTATTTGTACTTGTTGAGGCTTACTGCCCCGGTCAAGCTCCGTAGTGAGGTGCACGCTGCTATTTAACAAAAATAAACTATATAATCATTTTGAACAATACAAAAATAAAACATTAGGAGTCACTTACTTATTAGTAAGTTATACAGATGTCCCCTACAGGCCAGGGTTAAAATAATTTAGGTTCAAAACGTAGAGCACTTTTTACTCATCTCATATATTTTCAAGGGAAGTGAATACCTGCAAATTTATCCTGTTACGTCTTGGTCGAGAGTCTTCGTTCACGTCGTTCGTATTAGAGTTTCTAACTTTTGACTCATTTATATGTACTTAGTGAGTTTTTCCTTTAAACCGACGCAATATTGTGTGACCCCTTCTGGGCCTCTAATAAATTGACATATATTAACCACCTTGCTTTTGATACCATATAGTTTGTTTTTTTCTGGCCGCCGTAACTGACAAGTAAGAGAGTTTAAGACATGTTGTTATTTTCTAACGCATTTGTAGACTTTTAAAATTGTGAGTGTGACGCATGCTTACAGTTACAATACGATAGTCTCATTCAAATGACAGTGAAGGTAGCCATTTCGTAAAATACCGTTTCGACGCTAGCGAGGTTTAGTGGCGAATACTTGTTTGCAATAAGTACTATACAAAGTGATTCACGGGTCGTCAAAAACTTGATAGCTTTGTGTCATAGGTTTATGACAAAGAAACGTAAAATATACCTGCATAGCACTCTTGAACCTACTGATGTATTCAAATCTTAAATGCTTTCACTTGACATAAAAATAAACTTATGTTACTTTTACTTAAATTACATCTCGTACAGTCGAGATCAATGATAATTACATAATTTATTTCAATGATATAAGGAGCAAAAGTGTACACATATTATACTATGTTCTTGACTGTGCCTATAAAATTTTGTTTAATACCGGTATTCACTTTTCTTCCCTTAAATTCTTTCGACAGAAAGCCAATAAAAATATCAATTTCTTGGACTTCACAGCTTGTTGCAGTTGGCGTTAATAAATAGTGATATTTTTCTGTTGTTAATAGAATCCTCCGTCAGTTAGCTTACACTGTGTTCCCACAATTATTGCAATAACTCGCCCAGTCTTTTTTCATTACGCAATATGACGAGACATGTGAGCCGTCTGGACTATATTGTTACCTATTATTATAGGCGACTTCTCCATATTTATTCGTAATATTTTTTCTCCATTACGTGTATTATTTTCTTTATTAAACAACAAAAGAAACTACGATCGTTATTTCACGTGTAGAAAATATGAGCACGATAAACGATACGAGATACTAGGCTACGCACGTTTAAATGAAATATACTTCAGTATCTTTGCACATATTGTTTCAAAACCATACCCACTGCACACAAAACTGAGCAGAAATTTCATAGCAATGGCCGTATATCAACATTAGAGTGTGGTTGAATGAAGACAGTGGGTATTTTCAGTGCAAATTGCAATTACCATTATTGGGGTAATTTGGGAACGGGCGGCGGTCGCGGTGCAGCGAAACTACCTCGGGTAATGGATAGCGTTGTACGTTTTTAAAACTTTTAACGTGCACCAAGATATTTATTTGAATAGTGTATAAAATTATATTTATAGCAAAAATATGCAGACAACATTTTCATTATGATACCTTTGTTGGAAGTCAATCATGACTCTTGTTTGTACCGATAGGTATATCTATTCACTTCTCGTTTCTAAACTTGAACGATTACAGACGATATCAAATATTGTAAACCTATTGTCTTCCTAAGTAACAAGCTGTACAGGGAAGGCGATTTGTGCAAGTATTTTGCAATAATTAAATCCTACAAACTCATGAAATTGTGTGTTTTACGGCTGTAAAGTAATGGGTAAAGTTTCATTGCGAGCTTTTCTCTAATTTATTTTTATTGTTATATGAGCCAGTTTATGTCCCGTTTTACACTCCTCGTTCGCAGTAGTTACAATCACGGGATGTGACACGCCTCACAATAGATTAAACCTCGCCGGTTTACACTTGAAGCGCGCCACTGAGAAATACACAGGTATTGTTACAGTAATTTCGATGTGTATGTAATTCCAAAGCATTACTATTACTATCATAAACTGTATGAAGTTTGACTTATTCCATATCGCAATATAAGAGCAACGAAACCTAAAAATACCGATACAAAGTAGAAACCAACCCGAGAATCGTACAAGAATCTTTAAAACAGCTGTAAACAACAATTGTTTAGAGCAATTTAATTTTTAAAATTGAAAATTCCAAGGCTTTCCGCTTTCTCCCGGCTTCTAGCCCGTGAAAAACTATATTGCGTTTTTTATTAAAAATACGGAGTGTTCCAACGAGGGGCAAACGGCCACTAAAACGTTACGGTTACTGCTGCGGTGACATTCCCACGGATACCTAACTTATAAAATTGGTACCTAATCCTACCGATGGCCGCCCTCCGCAGAACCCGATAAGAGATTAAGGATTATTCTGCCCCTCCCAAAGGTTGTGTTTTATTTCGAATGTATAAATTCGAACTTTTGAGACTAAGTATTAGACATTAAAGTTTTGAAATCACAAATGAAATGTTTGATAATAGTTTAATACATCAGGCAAACCTTACACGCATCCCAACCAGCCCTAACTCCTTGTAGTCGATAACGACAAAAATATTTTGTAAATACTATATATTTTGTAAAATATGACCCAAAATGATATAGGTATAACTGCACAGGTGTAAGTAAGGTCACTGTCAATAGAACTTGCAAAAGATGTAAACAAAACCAAACGAACCAATTTACCATGATTACTCGATAATCACGTACTTTTAAAGATGAAGTGAGGTCTTTGCAACGATTTGTACACTAGATCATTACTTTCATATTAATTTTAAGATGAAATAACTATTCATAATACGTTATTTTTAATAAAAACACTCTTGGTGAATATTTGAGGTTATCTGTCAAACAGTACTAATTTGTTTACATCGTTCACAAGTTCTATTGACGGCGACTTTAATTAAAAACATGTTGTATTTGTTTGAACATATTTTGGGTATTAAATAATTAGTTACCTATATTATTCGCCTATTTAATTTCTACTAAATATGCCTGTTCACAATATTTAAACTGCGTATAGACAAGGTAACCTTAGGCTATAATTTGTCATTTACCTCATACTAAATTTACCCAAAATAACTTAATCTATCCACGGTTAAAATATTGGGAACAAAACATTAGTATTACCTACTTAAAGTTGAAGAAAACAATGTAATTTACGTATTTTTTGACATGCAATGCGATTGGGATTGTTCATGAATTTCCAAATAGGTACTCTAATTCAAAAAACCATATCCAGGAGTTTTTGAAATATTTATCTATTTCGGATATTTCAACCAAAGTATATTTAACCTTTGTTTGACTTTCGTTTTCGGCTTGAAGCCTTCCAGGGGGTTAACTTTGTTTCGTCAAAATATTTTTCCTGTAACCGTAAATATTTCAGGATTATATAAAAACTAACCTAACCTAACCTTATATGGTTATACACGATGCTGCTAACGATGCTGACGACGGTGCTAAAATAAATTCTGAAAAAATGATATAAAATTGGTTTGGCAAATGAAGTATTTGGGAAATGATAAATTTGACCAACAATATTTTGACGAAACGGCATGCCCCCCGGGTTAGGCAAAAACTACTTGAAATAGTATGTTTTAATACATGATTACAATCCCTTTTTTTCATTAGTTATCATTTTATTGTTGTAATTTATTAGAAAATTACATGCCGAATTTAAAATAATCATGTCATCCATAAAATGTCAGCTCAAACAAAATTAGTGAAATTTGTCTCATAAAATTGCCTATTCTTTCGCATGAGAATGTAAAAACCGTAAGTGTTTTTTGGTCTACCAAAATTGATTACAACATTATATTGATAAGTATAAACCAACCTAACTGACACTAAACTTTTACCGATGATAATTAAATATCTTCATGAAATGGGTAAAATATTATGTTTATGATACCAAATCTTTTGTCTATACACAGTTTTCAAAGAGAAGAATAAAATATATCATTTGAAATTCGTTTTACAATATATATAATTTCAGTTCAACAATTGTGAAACTGATTGGTAACTTTAGATGAGATTCGAATGTCATTTATTTCATTTTGGTTGAAATGTTGCGACATCACTCGAAACATAAAATCTAATTATTAAAAGTTCCTGTTTAATACATAAAAATTAGATACTTAACTCTGAAATCCCAATACTGAGGTAGGTATACATACAAGTGGTTTAGCTAATAAGAACGGAGGGTTAATTTCCTTTTCGCCACTAGTCGTCCGGTCGACCGTTCCGAAGTTTCAGGGATTTTTATCAAATTAGCTGAACATAACAATCACGTGCAATACCCACGTTAATTTATTTTCCTGTTTATAAAACTCTGACATTTCAGTAGTACGGTAGCTGTAAGATATTTCTCTTACAAAATAACTGGTACAGAGGCATTTCATTGCATTTTAGTTCTTAGTGTATGCCTACACTGCATTAACAAACTTGATATTGAATCATGTAGGCTTTAAACTTGCATTTTTTCTATCCAAAATGCTATTTTCAAGTGTTTCTAAAAACTGACTACATGCTTTGTATTTTAATCGCTAGTCATAGTCGTTAATTGTCTATCATAATAAAAGAGACATATGTTTACGATTAACACAGGCACGCACCCCGCACACAAACGTCCAAAAACATCACATTCACATTAAGAGAGCCAATAGCTTCGGAGTTAGTGCTACGCGAAATTTCCATTTAGCATGTGGCAGTTTGCTCGGCGAAATTAGTCGATGTTTGGTTAACGTGCTATTGTCGGAACAGGGCGTGTTGTGTGCATCGCCGAGATAATATTGAAGAATACTTCTCCCTGCATAAGTGAAGTCTATGTAATGTTTTTTTTTTTTTTATGCAAAATATTTTTTTACTAAAAAAGTAAATACCAGCTCCATGTTTACGTAAAAGGGTCTCTTTTTGACAAGTTACGTTTAAATAATAGATATGGAGTTAACTGAGAGCATGTTGGATTGAACTCTTTTTTATAAATAAACAGCGACCCGTCCTCGCTTCGCTTCGATTTATGTGAGTCTGTAACACCGTGTTACAGAATGAATTACTCTATCTTGTGATGAAGCACGCATCCACTGCGTAGTTTGAGAGATTTAAGCGGGAAGGGACTTTGTAATGCAAAAATAAATTAAATAAATTAATATTGGAACACAATATCACACAAAAGTATAAAAATGACCAAGTGAATAAATGTATGTTTGATGTTAAGATATCGCTAGTAGGGCTTGCAAATATTCGATAGATTCAGATATTCGAATATTCGACTTTTAATTTGAACATATTCGAATTATTCGAATACTATTCGAATAATCCAAAAAAATAAAGAAAAAACAGGCTTGGATGCTCATTTTCATTTATTATCAGTCTGAAAGCTCAAAAAATCAACATAAACATTTTAAAATAATAATACGTCCTTGGCTTTATATAATGAATAAAAAAAATAACTTTAATTGAAATATTATTGTGTTAAAAACAACTGAAGATACGAACAACAACGATTTAGTATCAATCGCACAAAGATTATGTTAAGACAGAATCAACAACAATAAGAAAATAAAATAATAAAATATATGTATGTGTTAAAATATTAATGTAATCAACACGTAAGTTTACTGATTGAAAATTCTCTCTGCTACCTTACATTTAAACTAAACTGCAAAATTTTACAAAGTAACTAAAGTAATCAAAGTTGATTAAAATAAGTAAAACGTCAAATCTAAAATCATCAAAACAAAATAACTTGAATTTAAATAATTATCTTAAAAATACTAAAGATAAAAATAGCAACAATAAGAACAATTAAATAAAAAAGACTGATCAACAACAAAATTAAAATTAAGTAATTAAAATGGTAATCTAATCAAATAAACAAAAATAATCAATCAAGTTATTAAAATAACAAAAACAATCATGAGATCATAAATCAGATCACATTACACGCGACGCGACCCGACGTGAACGTGAGTCCAACTGACTATTCGCACGACGCGGTCAGAGTAGGTGGGAGGTGGGTGAATGGGATGGGGGAGTGAGACAGAGATAGCCGACCATTCCCGATAATTTCCGATTAGTACCGATGCGATATTACATCCGTCTTTCCAAATAACCATAAATATTCGAATTATTCGAATACTATGCACCGCATTATTCGAATATCAGAATGAACCGAATATTCGAATTATTCGAATATTCGAATATTCGAATTGCAAGCCCTAATCGCTAGTAACTTTGATTCGAAAATGGTTCACAATTTAATTGAGTTTTGTTCATACCGTGAATTTTCAATGCTTCAATTTTAAATTCAATTAACTTTTTAATTAAACATGGCACATATCTAGGTCTTAAGGTCTTTGCTGACAAGTCTCGCATGTTTGTGAGCCGAGTCCCGAAACGGTCGTGACACCAGAGGGTGCGGTTTCTCGGGACCCTAGTTTTGGGATTACGTCATGACGTCATAGCGTAAGACCTCCGGGCTTTGGTTAAAGGGGTAAATGAAATTAGAACGCAGAGGAAACATAAACTACTTGCCGGTACGAGACGTGTTGGTTAGATTTTTTTTTTTAGGATGTACTGTTGTATTTACCTGACTGTCCGACGGAGGGTTATTTAATTTAGGGTTATCATCGAATTCAACTTGATTCAGTTTTATCTACTGGTTGACTAGCAAAGAATGCCATAATTAAATACACTGTTGTACCTTACTTTTTGTATTATGCAATAAAGTTGAAATAGAAAACGTGGGTGATCGATACTATAAACTTTAAGCATAGATTTATTTTCATATAGCTTAAATTGGCTTATTTCCAAAATACCAGAATTTCCAAATACCACATTATTCCTTTTATAAGGAATAATCTGGTAAATACCAGATCTCCATAAAACTAGATTCGAATTATTGGGTACAAATAATAAAACAGACGGTGCCAAATTTGGCAAATGAAATATTTGGGAAATGATAAATTTGACCAACAATATTTTGACGAAACGGCATGCCCCCCGGGTTAGGCAAAAACCACTTGAAATAGTATGTTTAAATACATGATTACAATCACTTTTTTTCATTAGTTATCATTTGATTGTTGTAATTTATTAGAAAATTACATGCCGAATTTAAAATAATCATGTCATCCATAAAATGTCAGCTCAAACAAAATTAATGAAATTTGTCTCATAAAATTGCCTATTCTTTCGAATGAGAATGTAAAAACCGTAAGTGTTTTTTGGTCTACCAAAATTGATTACAACATTATATTGATAAGTATAAACCAACCTAACTGACACTAAACTTTTACCGATGATAATTAAATATCTTCATGAAATGGGTAAAATATTATGTTTATGATACCAAATCTTTTGTCTATACACAGTTTTCAAAGAGAAGAATAAAATATATCATTTGAAATTCGTTTTACAATATATATAATTTCAGTTAAACAATTGTGAAACTGATTGGTAACTTTAGATGAGATTCGAATGTCATTTATTTCATTTTGGTTGAAATGTTGCGACATCACTCGAAACATTATTTATTTATTTATTTATTTATTTATTGATAAAAACGTTTACATGACATTACAGTATAACCAATGCGTCACTAAACTTAAATGAACAATTAAAAGATAAAATTTCACAATAATAGGTAAAAAATCAAATTGGAATAGTTGAGCATCTAGCATCCATCGCCTCACAGAATCTCAAGCATTCACTACACACTGCCTTCCATCGCCACGCAAACAAGTCGCACTCGGGTGCCGATGCCAGGAGCGCATTGAGCTGTGCGCAGGCGCGGGGCAGTGGCGAGTTTCTGCACGACACGGTGCGCGCCGGCAGCACGGCCAACAGGTCGCGACGTCGTGGTCTGAGGGCGATCCTCAGGACATCCGGGACAAGCAGTCGCACGAGACGCTCTACAAGTTCGGGGCAATCCGACTCACCACGCAACGCACGACATGCCGTGATCATGAGTCGATAATTCCGCCTTACCTCCAAGGAGTTGTACCCAAGAGAGCCAAGAAGGTACTTTGTTGGGTACAAATACGGGTAGAATCCGAAAGTTTTCTTAAAAAGGAACCTTAAAAACGCCTTCTGAACTTTTTCAAGAAGTAAGGCATACGTCGATTCGTAGGGATTCCATACGATCGACGTGGCCTCTAACTTACTCCTTACTAAGGCATTATAAATCATTTTTATGGCCACTGGGTCATGAAAATGGCGAAGGTTTCGGATTATGAAACCCAGTTTTCGAAAGCAGCTCGTAGCTAAAGAGGAAATATGCTCGTGAAAAGTGAGCCGCGTGTCGAACACCACGCCCAGATCCTTGACGGAGAAGACACGGTTTATCGGCTGTGACCCTAACATATATTGAGCATGTTCAGCGGTACGAGAGCGGCTAAATGTACATACACAACACTTGGCTGGGTTAAAATGAAGTTTGTTCTCCATACTCCACCGAAACACCAAGTCGATGTCCCCTTGCAACGTCTCGCAATCAGCTCTTTGCTCTACCCCGTATACCAACTTTAGATCATCAGCATACAGGAGACACTGAGCCGCCCGAAGAACCGATTTGAGATCGTTAATCATGATACCGAAAAACAAGGGCCCTAAGATAGAGCCTTGACTGACGCCAGACCGGGTATGGTAAGGAGTCGAAACAAAACAACCATGTCGGACAAACTGCTGCCGATCACGCAGATAACTGGCACAAAAGGTAAGCAACTTGGGAGAGAAACCAATTTCATCAAGTTTCCTAAGCAGCACGTCGTTATCCACGCGATCAAAAGCCTTCGTGAAGTCAAAATAGAGTACATCGACCTGAATTCCTCTATCAAGATGCTCAGCAATGCTGTCCGTTAGTATTAACAGATTAGTGTCGACAGAGCGACTAGGCCGAAAGCCATGTTGCGCGTCACACAAAAACGGGCGAACCTGTGAGGATAAGATTCGGTGAAGTATGGCCTCAAACAGCTTACCAAGGGTGGGAAGAACGGCTATGGGTCTATAGTTCTCGACGGCGGAAGTGTCACTCGCCTTCGGGATTGGTCTCACTCTAGACACCTTCCAACTTCGAGGATATGACCCAGAAGAGAGCGCCAGGTTAAAAATATATTGTATCGGGATTTTAAGGAACTCCATACAACCCTTAACAATATACGCCGGCAGGTTATCAGGTCCAACGGAGCTATTGGCCTTTAGGCGTTTTATCCCAGCTTCAACCTCCTCCAATGAGATTGATTTGATATCAATGCAGTTGAGGCTAGGCTTCCGATCGGCTCTTTCTAACAAGTTCGAATCAAGAAGCGGAATGTCAGGGAGAAAAACTCCTGAGAAATATTTAGCAAAAGCGCTAGCCACCTCCCTACCGACGAATTCTTCATCTTCAAACTTTACTCGGGCAACAAAACCACCTCTTGTCTTGAGACCGCCCACATGCTGCCAGAAAGCGCGGGGATTAACCTTAACTGTACTTTGGATTCGCTCAATGTAGATATCGTAAGCAGACGCTAGACGCTCTTTCACCTCTGACCTCAACACTGCGAACTTTTTGTACACATCTTTATCCCGCGTAGCCTTCCATTTCCGATGCAGATTACTTTTTTGCTTGATGTCACTGATCAGATCAGCCGTAAACCACACAGGATATCGTCTACTCGAACTAGCTGGACGTTTCCGTTTAGGTACGCAGAGGTCAAAAGTACCATATAGTATATCGTAAAGTGAGTCCACAGCGGAGTCGACATAAAACATAAAATCTAATTATTATTTGTCCTGTTTAATACATAAAAATTAGATACTTAACTCTGAAATCCCAATACTGAGGTAGGTATACATACAAGTGGTTTAGCTAATAAGAACGGAGGGTTAATTTCCTTTTCGCCACTAGTCGTCCGGTCGACCGTTCCGAAGTTTCAGGGATTTTCATCAAATTAGCTGAACATAACAATCACGTGCAATACCCACGTTAATTTATTTTCCTGTTTATAAAACTCTGACATTTCAGTAGTACGGTAGCTGTAAGATATTTCTCTTACAAAATAACTGGTACAGAGGCATTTCATTGCATTTTAGTCCTTAGTGTAGGCAATGCATTAACAAACTTGATATTGAATCATGTAGGCTTTAAACTTGCATTTTTTCTATCCAAAATTCTATTTTCAAGTGTTTCTAAAAACTGACTACATGCTTTGTATTTTAATCGCTAGTCATAGTCGTTAATTGTCTATCATAATAAAAGAGACATACGTTTACGATTAACACAGGCACGCACCCCGCACACAAACGTCCAAAAACATCACATTCACATTAAGAGAGCCAATAGCTTCGGAGTTAGTGCTACGCGAAATTTCCATTTAGCATGTGGCAGTTTGCTCGGCGAAATTAGTCGATGTTTGGTTAACGTGCTATTGTCGGAACAGGGCGTGTTGTGTGCATCGCCGAGATAATATTGAAGAATACTTCTCCCTGCATAAGTGAAGTCTATGTATTGTTTTTTTTTTTTTTTTTTGCAAAATATTTTTCTTACTAAAAAAGTAAATACCAGCTCCATGTTTACGTAAAAGGGTCTCTTTTTGACAAGTTACGTTTAAATAATAGATATGGAGTTAACTGAGAGCATGTTGGATTGAACTCTTTTTTATAAATAAACAGCGACCCGTCCTCGCTTCGCTTCGACTTATGTGAGTCTGTAACACCGTGTTACAGAATGAATTACTCTATCTTGTGATGAAGCACGCATCCACTGCGTAGTTTGAGAGATTTAAGCGGGAAGGGACTTTGTAATGCAAAAATAAATTAAATAAATTAATATTGGAACACAATATCACACAAAAGTATAAAAATGACCAAGTGAATAAATGTATGTTTGATGTTAAGATATCGCTAGTAACTTTGATTCGAAAATGGTTCACAATTTAATTGAGTTTTGTTCATACCGTGAATTTTCAATGCTTCAATTTTACATTCAATTAACTTTTTAATTAAACATGGCACATATCTAGGTCTTAAGGTCTTTGCTGACAAGTCTCGCATGTTTGTGAGCCGAGTCCCGAAACGGTCGTGACACCAGAGGGTGCGGTTTCTCGGGACCCTAGTTTTGGGATTACGTCATGACGTCATAGCGTAAGACCTCCGGGCTTTGGTTAAAGGGGTAAATGAAATTAGAACGCAGAGGAAACATAAACTACTTGCCGGTACGAGACGTGTTGGTTAGATTTTTTTTTTTAGGATGTACTGTTGTATTTACCTGACTGTCCGACGGAGGGTTATTTAGTTTAGGGTTATCATCGAATTCAACTTGATTCAGTTTTATCTACTGGTTGACTAGCAAAGAATGCCATAATTAAATACACTGTTGTACCTTACTTTTTGTATTATGCAATAAAGTTGAAATAGAAAACGTGGGTGATCGATACTATAAACTTTTCATGACCATTATGACAACCTAATTAAAGCTAATTTAAGACTGAGCGAAGCAAATTATGCCTGATCAAAATATGTCTTTCGGCAGATATGATGATCAAGATACATTTGCAGTGGTTTATAATTAGCAAGGTAGGTTAGTAAGAAGCATACAGTTGTTAAACTTCATATTTATAAAATATTTCAGAAACGATGATGATTTTGGTAATAATATTTGAATAAAACACTCACTTTTTCCAAGATATAAATTTAAAAACGGGTAAAATTAACGCTTCAGACAGTGTTCTGGCTTACATTTCTTCTTAAAAAGGCTAACAAAAAGTTCATAAAAATTCCGTGGAAACCGGCGGCTGTCTTTTTTTGGTCGTTGCCGACGGGACGATGTAGGAGTCGGCCAGAAAGTTGTTCGATCAAGTCGATTTAAGTTACGAAAAGAGGATAAGTGAGTACATTGTTGAACCACAATCATAAAAAAAATTGGGAAAGTAGATCTACTTATGCATTGGTGAAACCTATTTTGCGTTTTTAAATAAGATATAGAAAGCTTACCTTAACAGAAAAAATATGTCAATCCTCTCCTAATCAGGGTACCTAGTTATTAGTGAAAGAAAAAGGTCAAAAAAGGGCCAATATACGTTTATAGAAATAAATGTGTAGATAGATATATAAAATAAAACTGTCACCTCCATTTTTACAAACTATATAATAGTATACGATCGAGTTCAGTGGGGTTAACAAAACTTGAATCGTGACTTGTATGTTTCTCGGTACCTTGCTCGCCATCTTAAAGACGCGCTGAAGACCAGCAAAACGCTTTTAATACTAATTATGGTAACCCATCATTTTATCGAATTTCATCGAATTTCATTTCAACGAACGGTATGTTCTGCTGACCATGATAATTTCAGGATATCTTAAACATCCATTACGTAGGTTAGCTGAGACTTGAGACTACCAAAAAAATGCGGAGAGAAATGCCTTTCGAGAAACTCAAAAATCTGCGTAATGACACGTTCATTGAAATGTTTTCCGATAGCATAATAGGTACCCGCTAATAATCCAGGAAATTAACAATAAGCTACCTAATCCTCAAGCATCAAGAATTGTAATCCTAAATCATATTTCAATATTACGCTCGCCAAAAGATGAAAACTCAAAGACTCGCAGGAATAAAACGTGCATTTAAAACAGTGTTTCATAATGGAAACAAGTTCTAAGCAAAGTATTCACACATACATAAAAACCCGGCTGTGAGAATAAAGTCCGCAAATTATTCGATTCATTTCAAAGGAATCCTACTAAAAGGAAGGCGAGACTAACTCAAAGCTTTTATATCTCGTAGCGAGGCGCCTTATTGTCTTCAGCGGTATATGTATTAAACCTTGCTTTCTCTTGCGTAAATAAAATCTATTGGAGAGGGAAGTGCTTGGAGCAAGTGCAGGGGCCCGAGAGCCCGTGGGGGCGATGGGTCTAGGTGTAATGCCTCATGCGAGTGCCGGGGACAATGCAAAGTAGATTGAATTGGAAAAAAGACTTGAGCGAAATAGCAGCTTTCGACATCCCGGGAGGGGGCGCACTCATAAGGGGAACAATGAACGCTGTCCATATAAGGGTACGGATCAGTCGCATTGTAAAACTGATTTCGTTTTGGTAGGACCGACTCATCTGTATTTTAAACTAAATAGTTTCTATATTCGAAATACCTATTGTTTGATATCGTTTTATTGAAATGATTGAAATTGCTCCATGCCCGTGCATATAAATTTGTAAACTATTCAACTGTAAAGTGTGTATTGAAATGAACAAACGAGAGCTATTGCAATGGGATTCGGAGAACGAGTGATGTTTTGACAGGGTAAATAAAATATGATTACAGGTTGCCTGTGGCTACATGCATAAATTTGATCACTGCTACTAATTCTAAGTAGTGTATCAAATGAGTCTACAACGGTAGCCATTACAGCTCCACATGGCTTTTTGTGATGCCCAGATTTTATCCCTAAGGTTATTTATAGCGATAAGACCGCCAGTGGTCTACCGTATAAGTATTTAATGTTTTGTCTTTTCTTCTCTATTTTTCTTCATGTGGTGTTCAATAAAGCGTATTTGTATTGTATTGTACTGTTGTAGTTTTGGCGTAATTAATACTCGTATGCATTCTTACTATTTCAAGAATATAATGTTGTATTATTCTCTAAAAATAATTTAATTGTTTATGTCTTTATTTATTTGAGGCTAGAGACAGTGCTACGAAAGAGTGTTGCGCGGAATGATGTTAAAAATTCCACATAGACTTCGACTTCAAAATTTTGCGCCATTTTGATCACTTTTTTTTCGTGATTTTACCCCTTAAACAAAAGGACAAACTGTCTTAAATTAAAATAACTTAATATTATCAGGCTTAATATCGGAAGGAAAGTTATCTACGTGATTGAGTTAATCAGGTTAGATAGTTGAGCTTTTTAATATTCACATCTCACTAATAAGCCAACTGGTATTTGTGAGTCTAGCTAACTGTTAGTAAGAATGGGAAATTTACGCAGACCAATAAACTGTAAAGTCATTTAAAAGGGTGCATAGACGTGGCTATCGATAAAACTTGCAGAAACAAGCTGCATGGTCCTCTCTGTATTTTCCGCGCCATTACCCCCCGCTAACAGGGCTCGCGCTGGGTGCCTTGTAGAAAAGGCATCGGTAATGCACGTCACGGGACCGACTATATTGAATTAAAATGGTACATTCTACATGGTTCCTGATAAAAGGCCTTTAATTCATTCAAAACGAGGTATCCTGACTTGCATACATTTTGTATAAGATACAATGTAGAGTTTTTGGTACTAGTTATCTTAGTCCTTTGTAAAGTCAACCTTAGGCAGAAAACTCGTTTTAAACGAAGAAAAAAAAAATTGTTTTTGACATGAAAAACACAATAAAAGTGAAAACAAAAGTTATATACTCACAAAATGGGCACAGTTCAACATAACGCTTGCATAGGATCCAGTATTGGTCTTCCACTAGGATCATAAAGCCATCCTAAATACTGTTTATGTCTGTGGTCTGCAAATCTTCTTGGAGCTCTTTGATGTATTAGGATAAATGCATCCAACACCTGCAAGCAACGCTAGCGGCTACTGTGTAGTTCGAGTACGGCTTGTCAATAAACTTCCAGAAGTTACATTAAATAACAGCAGGTATAGCAGGTTTAGGCCGACAAAAACCTTCGAATAATAAGTTAAATGAGGACACTCCAGTACTATTAAATTGAATTGACTATACTAGTTACTGAATATCGTAAAATAATATTTGTGTGATAACCGCGAGTACTTTGCTTTTTTTCCATGTACATGTCACCGTACTATAATAGCGAACATCGCTAGTTTATAATCTGTGGTGAGATTGTATACTGTCGATAAATTGTTAACTACTCAAACAGCTTATAATATTACTTATGAATTTTTGAGAATTTCTTAACTATCCATGTGAAATCGGTGAATTGTGAACAATTCGTACGTTATACTTTAATCAGTTTGTGCATGGTGTCCTGCCGTTTGACCAAAAGTCATTTGGCAAAATTACACTTGACAAACAACGTTTTGCAAAAAAATGTTTCGCCAATTGATCATTTTACTAGTTGTCATTTTAAAAATGGCTCACTTATTCAAATGATCAACAGTTAAATTTACATTTTATAAGTAATTATTTGACAAAATGAACATTTAGCAACGGAGTTATCAGACAAAATTTTAAATGCAACGAGCAAGACGAATCTGGGCAGAACTGACTCGGATAGGTTAGGTTAGAAGGCCAAGGCGGGAGCTTTGCTCCCGCCTTGGCCTTCGAGGTTATTTTTTTCTGCCCAGAAATAGGTAAACTACAGGAAATAATATTTGGTGAAATGGAAAACTGTCAATTGACATTTTATTATTTAACACATTTACCAAGTGTAGTGTTTGCTAATTGATCATTTGCTAATTGAGTTTTTGCAAAATGATACTTTTGTCAAATGTCACGTTTGCCAAATGATTATTTGGTGAAACGTTGTTTGTCAAATGATCATTTGTCAATATTTTTTTGGTCAAACATTAGTGAACCGTTTGTGCATGCTTACAGTAAACGTACGAATTATTAATAAATTATAATCTAGAGTGTGAACTGCACTGACTGCTTACAATTTTAACGTGTACATTTTCTATAGTTTATATCTATCCATGTGAAATCGATAAATTGTGAAAAGCACAAACGGCTTACAATTTGAAATAAAGTTTCTTCAGCTAATATCTTATTTCAGCCATCATTACCTACACTAGAACGGCAAACAACATCGAAACTCGACAACTGCACACTAAGATATTTGTTTACTGTACGGGTAATTAAAAACAATTGCAATTATTAATAACCACTAAACGTTATATTGTACACAAAAACCGAACATAGGTACCGCAAGAGTAGTATTTTAATATTTATAACAATCACAGCGTTTGCGAATGACTTCGCTAAAGGATAAAGTCACCTTCCCGCCTGCTAATACCTCAAAAGGGTAGAATGCGCAATTTATATTAAGAAAAAAGTAATATCTAAATATTACTAAGCTAAATAAATAAAAAATGACTATCAAATGAAGTCAGTCAATATTTTAACCAGCCATGATTGATTCTAGACTGAAATACTTTGTTCTATAATTAATAACGATCCTATTAAGTAATAGGATTGTTGTCATTATCGAAACAACGGCTCTTAGGAATAAATCTGCGGAGGGGCTCTAACTTTGTTTTTTCTTTATCGCTTTTATTATAAGCCATTTGTCTTAAACTTTGTAAAGAAAAATTTGCATTGAAAGCAAGAGAAAAGTTTGGTATTGGCGGTTTGGGATGATTGCTTATTTATTTACGGAATATAACGAAAGAGTATTTACACAAAATTTGAAGTAAATAATATCTTACCTTAGTTCTACAATCATAAACATGCAAATGTCGATGCCGTCCAGCAGGCTATCATGTCTTTCCCTAATGGTTCAGCCGGCGGCTTGGATGGTCTTTCACCACAACATCTCAAAGATTTGACCACCTCGTCTTTAGGGGATGCGGGAAAGGCTTTGCTACAGAACGTCACTGCTCTGATTAATCTTATGTTGTCAGGTCGCGTGAATGTCGAGATTGTCCCGCTCCTCTATGGCGCCAATCTTGTGGCTCTAGCCAAAAAAGATGGTGGTATCCGCCCGATTGCCGTCGGCTGCACCTTTAGGCGTTTGGCGTCGAAACTTTGCTGCCGAAAATATCGTAATAGACTGTCAGACATTTTCAAACCTCGGCAGCTGGGTTTCGGCGTCAAAGGAGGTTGTGAGGCAGCTGTCCACGCTGCGCGCTCTTTTCTAAGCCGTCCGGACTATGAAGTTTTTCTAAAAATTGACGTCAAAAATGCTTTTAATTCGGTAGATCGTGGTGCCCTTCTAGCTGCTGTCAAAAAAGAAGTTCCAGAATTATACGGCTATTTGTGGCAATGCTATGGGGCACCATCAAAATTACTATTCGGTGACAAAATCATATCTTCATGCATGGGTTGCCAACAGGGAGACCCACTCGGGCCTGTAATTTTTAGTTTAGTCATTCATCCAATTATTTCAGATCTAAATTCCAAATTCAATCTGTGGTACCTTGATGACGGTTCCCTTGGTGGGGACGCGTCAACTGTACTACAAGACCTGCATACGATCATCACTAAATTTTCTATTATAGGCCTCTCATTAAACTTTACTAAGTGCGAAATGTATGTGCCAGATCACATTTCTTTAGAAAAAAAAATTGATATCGTCACTAATTTTAACGCAGCTTCACCCAACATTTCGGTCCATTCAAATTCATCTTTAACACTTTTAGGTTCACCGATTTTTGACGAAGCAATCAATCCCATTATAAATTGCAAATTAAATCTTTTTAAAAATACTTCTGACCTTTTGTACGAAATAAATCCCCACATGGCGCTTTTTATTATCCGTTTTTGTCTTTTCACTCCAAAGTTCATGTATTTATTACGGAGTTGTCCAATTTGGAAATTTCCAGACATCATGGCTTCTATAGATATTACCCTTCAATCAACTCTGTCTAAATTATTAAACATTCATTTTAATTTAAGGTCTTGGACTCAAGCGGTTCTCCCAATTCGTTTCGGTGGACTTGGTATTCGATGCTCTTCTAGCGTGGCACTGCCGGCTTTCCTGTCCTCCGCTTATGGTTCGTTGTCTCTCGTCAGTATTATTTTAAATCTCCCACAGATACTTGACGTTGAGATGGCGAACCTGGTGGAGGCCAGGGATGCTTGGTGTGAGTCTTGTCCCGGAGTGGATATGCCAGTCAAGAGGCATATCCAAAGAGCATGGGATACACCTCGCCTCGAATCAATTCATACATCTCTTGTACAAAATAGTCCGGACGATTTAGATCGCGCCCGTCTCCTCGCTGTCTCAGCAGGCGAATCAGGCCACTGGCTCCACGCTCTTCCTTCCCGTAATATAGGCACAGTCTTGGACCCAAGCTGCTTGCGAATTGCAATAAGCTTACGGCTTGGAGCCAGAATCTGTGAACCTCATACTTGTACGTGCGGGAAGGAAGTGAGTGAGCTGGGACGACATGGCCTTTCATGTTTTAGAAGTGCTGGCCGTTTGTACCGCCACGGCACAATTAATGATCTGATCCGTCGTTCGCTTGCCACTGTCTCTGTGCCTGCTGTCCTGGAACCAGCTGGTTTGCATAGAGACGATGGCAAGCGACCAGACGGAGCTACGTTGGTGCCGTGGAAACTAGGTAGGGCACTGGTGTGGGACGCGACGTGTGTTGATACATTCGCCCTTTCTCACGTCCAGACAACCCGTAATCGGGCCGGTGCAGCAGCTGAACAGGCCCAAACCAACAAGCGCCGCAAATATTCATCATTATTAAATAATTACGAATTTGTGGCGCTTGCGGTGGAAACAATGGGACCTTGGTCAGCTGACATGAAAAGTTTTATTAAGGCCCTGTCATCCCGGCTCATCGACACCTCCGGAGACCCTAGAGCTGGCGCTTACCTTTCCCAAAGGATTGGGCTAGCCATCCAGAGAGGTAATGCAGCCAGTGTCTTAGGGACCATGCCGCGAGCGGACCTGCTAGAGGGGGTGTTCTTTTTATAGTGGTGTTTATGTTTAATTTTTAATATTTGAGTAGCTTAGTTTTATTTTATTTTATTTTAAATAAGTTTAGTTTTAACTTTAACTTTTAAATTTTAATGTTAGTATTTAAAGATGCATTTGTAATTTTTCATGTGTTATTAATCATAAACATATAATCATAAAGATATAGTCGTTTTTTAAAGCCTCAAAAGGCAATCGAGCACACAGGCCACCTGAAATGGGATCTGTGACCCAAACATATTTGCATTCTGACTACAATCTTAAGACCGTAAATGCGTTGCCAACCCTAAGAACCAAAATATAATGCTTCCATGTTAGTAATTTCACCGGTTGTCGTATCCCTATGCCGGAACACAACAATGCGAACACTGCTGCTTGATACACTCAGGAGCAAAAAGAACGGGTCAGAGTGCGTTTTTCATACCAAAGAGGCTATTTCGAAGCCTTGGTTCCTCGCCAGGGAATGCTTGTAGTGAAATCTGATGATGAATACCCTGAGCATCGATACAGGACTCTCAGAGTGCCTAAGATACCCAACTGAATGAATCTCTGGTTAACGCCGGAATTGTGCATGTTCAGAAACCCATCTAAAATGGCAATAAAATGTAAGGAAATCCAAGTGCTGACCCAAACTCTCCCGCTATGGTGTTAGCTGATTGTGCGATCAGTTAGGTATCTTAAGAACTTTTGACCTCTATTGAACATCGGAGTTTCCACCATTAATCCTCACTCAATACAACCCCTGGCGAGGAACCAAGGCTTCGAAATAGTCTCGTTTGTATGAAAAACGCACTCTGACCCGGTATTTTTGCTCCTGAGTGTAGTAGATTAAAGGTTAACGTTTTAGTTTAAGTAGTTTGAGTTCTGAAGGAATTATTGGCGCACCGCCTGCCATGTAATTTATTATTTCTCTGTCCAACGTAGTCTGGAAGAGGTCGCTATTTAGCGGTAAGACCACCTGTTGTATACCTATTGTTGAACTGTACCGTTCCGTGTTTTGTTTTTCTGGTGTTCATACAGAGTTTTGTTGTGGTAGCGATCCGGACGGACCCTGCACAAGCTTTCTACCACCACTAAAGACTAGTCTGACTAGTCTGTCATTTTATATCAAAATAAATGTAATATCTTACTCGTATTTAAAAACCTTGACTTGAAAGATCTCGCTTGCTCCAGACTTTTTCCCTGGCTACCTACCTATTTATGAGTAACAGTTACTTCGTTTGGTGTAAATTAAATAGTGCCAAAGAAGTGGCAAAGTTAAGTGGATAGCTCTAATTCTGAAGCGATTTCATAAATGTTGCGACAGTTTGAGTCAAACCACTTTTAACTCAAATACAAGAGAGGCTAGATTTTTGCACGTATCTATGTATTACTGCCGATGTAGTATTTTTGACAATTGTACATATGTATTTTGTGGTCGATTTTGTAGTGTTTCAGGTACTTTACTCAAGTTATGTGACCGTAGTAAAGTTAAACTTATTGTTTTCTTCTTGGTCGTTGATCGTGGCTGAACCCAACATAAACTGGCTCTATTAGATAGAACACTCCAGCCATTGACTTGTCAGAACATGGCTGCATAGGACGCTGAAAATTACCTTTCCTCTCCCTCCCGCCTTCGTGCCGAAACACGATGGGCCGGTTATGGTCGCGGCGCCACATCACGGTGGGCGGTGGGACACCGGTCGCGCTGCATGCTAGCCGCACGCTCCCGCCTTCCCGCGCCGAGCTGCCTTCAGACACTGTGTCCACTATATCCGGCGGAATCACCACGGCTAGCTGACCCATCTAGAAACGTTTTAAGTCTCATTAGAAACGAAGTAGTTCATCTAATCTTTAAAAATCATTTGTTAAACAAGGCGGTAAAAACCATATCGTCTTTGAACTGTTATCGCATTGCAAACGTTTTGATAGCTCTTATTTACTTGCCCACACAACAACAACAATTCCATAACAGGTCAAATACGATAAGGTTTTTAGAGTAGAGGCCCAGGCATGTGGATTAGGAAGTACCTACGGTAGACAAGTAATGGGTGTACAAATACTGTGCCTACTATGTCCAGCCGAATTACTACGGCTGGGTGACCCATATCTAGATTTTTTATTGTAATAAGTTTCCAATTTATTGGTACTATTGGTATGAATTAATCGCTTAAATTTTACCTTTCAAATATTAACGTATGTTGGCATTTTTCGGTCTTGCAGTATTTCACCACACTCATATAATTCGACGTATAATTGACATTATTGATTCTGGGTGATCTTACCTGACTCTTCATAGGGTCCGTGTTGACTTGACACATGTAGGTGCCAGAGTCGTTTGCTTGCACGTTGCTGACGTGCAGTTTCCACGTGTTGTGGTTGTTGTAGGTGACAGACAGACGCGGGTTTAATGCCACCATGTTTGTGTGAATCGCCAAGATTGCCTTCGAGTCTGACTTTATCCAGGCAACCTAGAACAAAAAGAAGAGCTCGTACACCCAGAATTCGACATTAATATTGCAGCAAATAAGCCACTTTTACACCGGCTATAATAATATTGATAACACAACATTGCGGTACACCATTTCTCCCTTGACTAAACACGTAAATAATAAAGGAATATAATTAACACGAATAACTCAGTAAAAAATCCAAATATTATGTCAATCTTTCGAATCATACAAATCATTGTTAAGTTCAGCAATGCAGAAATAAACGTTTTATCTGACAAGCCACCACCAGAACAAGACTTTTAAGCGGACCTTTTAAGTTTACTAAAACCCTAACGCGTTGAGGACGGACAATGTTCGCAATAAAATAGCACTACATAATGACATCATAAAAGTGCCTGGAAAGTGAGACGATAAATAGCAGAAGTTAAACAATACAATCAGAGTGTGTGCGAAACAAAACGCTTTCCTCCCCGGGCGGCATTGCATACGAGCGTGAAATTCCGTTTTATATCTAGGATTAATGTCATAAATCCCTCCTTACTCCTCCAAGTTTTAAATCGTTTGTATTGTTCACCGCGGAGACGAAACTTAATGTGACTTAAACGCTGTAGCGAATGTAAAACTGAGGGAACGACACGTAAAATTGTACCGAGTTTCATCCGAGGAATGCAGGGTGTCTCGCGCGCGCCGCTCCGGCGCATTTTTCATGTGACATCTCGCTTTGTTGCGGTTGGGAAATAAATTAGTAACAATTCTACTGTTTTGCGAGAATTTATTCTCTACGAGCACGGTAACGCTTCTAGTACGAACAATTGAGAGTACAATAAAGTAATTAGTATTACTAATTCGTTTGCCCTGAGTGAGATACGGCTTGCGGGCTGGCGGTTACTTTTGGTAAAGTTACGAAGTTTTGTAATTCTACGCAAACCACCAAATGTGGATACTTTTACAGTGCAAGAAGGTATACAATTTACCTGTAAATTCATGGCCCTACATTTTTTGTTGCTCTATGTGAAATGATATGGACAAAATGATTAACAAGGGACTCATAATAAGCTAAATACTTTACCTAATATTAAGTTTTATGTTTTATGTTTAAAATTATCGACTTCATGTGCAGTCACCAATTAAAAAATAGCACCGGTCTTGTTACTCGTACGAGTAAGTATAGAATATTTTTGGTACTAGCACGGTTCGGGCGATAGGCGTGTTATTAATGCTGGTTTCAAACATAGGACGGGAGGCAGAACAGTGGCCAGCAGAGTACCTAGGTACTGGTACTGTGAGAATCAATTCTTTTGAAAGTGGCGCCTTATCTTTTTAGATCATTTGGTATGCATGGCACTTTTCTTTTCTTTGGAGTATCATTCTCCATCTGCATATTTTTATTTTACAAGTATATTCCTGAAACGAAGGACAGAACTCTTAGAGAAATAGAAGAATGCCTCAAAGATGATGCTAGAATCTTACCTATAACTTATAATGCAATAAACATTTTCATCTCTCCTGTTCGGAAAGTTTAATTTGAATGGGTAGATAGCCAGGTGGAAATTTTCGTTTTCACCTCTAAGGTGGAAAGTATTTTTTCAAATCAGTCTTAACTGCTTAAGTCTATAGGTAATAATACTGTGAACCATCTTAACGGGTCTCAAGATACAGGCTCGGCCTAGTTTGGGTCCCATCGGGAACCCATAATATGTTGTCATTTTCTTTAGACATTTTTTTTAAATAGTTACCATCGGCCACGGAGTCTAAGATAATTGAGCTACGTCATATTATTAAAATAAAAGCTTTTCTTAAATCTTAACTTTTTTCGCAATTACAGAAAATCAAAATATAAAATAATTCTTCTATTCTCTATTCCCGTTTCGTACAAAAGAAAATTAAATAGCGTTGATGTATAAGTACTTAATAAGTACTCGTTCTTGAGACCATGGCCGATGTAACTCGGCAAAACGTTAGAAAAACTTCACAAAATTTTAGACAACATGAGATATTTACTTATCAAACTCTCTTGATTGTGTTAATAGCCAATTTATTTTATAACGCACAATTTTTATCGTAAATTCATAATGATATATTTGTTTATCGACATAGCGCACAATACTAGTCTTTAAGTTATTAACACAGGTGGCTTTTTAGAATTACGTATTAAAAGTAGCAAGAGTTACAGATGTTACAATGTTGCAATGTTGTGCATCATATTTAAGCTTAAAAATACGGAATCCGTAAGAAACGTATTTAAAAACTACAGAATTTTAACTCTGACGTGCATTTATATATTAGAAATAAGTTTATTTGTTAAGGAGCGTACTGACGACTTCAATAAAAAAAGTGACTTTAAGGTAAATTTACGATCCCAATATAAAAATGACTTATGTACAGTTCGTCCTTCTAGCTATACAATGTGTGGCCCAAAACCGGGGCGAAAAATTAAAACGTAGATTCTACTCCTCAAACTAGACAACTTTTGTTTAGCAACTTTTTAAAATCATAAAGTTTTTAGATTGTTCATTTTTCAAACAAAGTAAATAGTATAATCAATGTACTTAAAACTCCGTCTAATTGACATCGCCTGTCAGTCTAGTCACTCTACAGACATAACCAATTTCATAGTACATTGCGTGTTCGAATTAACTTTATAATGTAATAAAATTCAAACCGCAAGTTTTTTTTCAAAGTCGTCAAACAAACGTTGCGTAGTTTGAGGAGTAGAATCTACGTTTTAATTTTTCGCCCCGGTTTTGGGCCACACATTGTATACTCAACAAAAGCACTTATGTCACTGGAATAAAAATACATAATCATTTACCGGAATGTATAAAGACGCTATGTAATGCACAGTTCAAAAAGAATCTTAAGGAATGGCTACTTTGCAAATGTTTCTATAATTTAAATGTTTTTTTTTCTGTAAAGTATTAAATACCTAATAACATTTAGATGTAAGGTTATTATTGTACGTCCGAAATGCGCAAACTGTTGGGACTATTAATCTTTTGATTTTGACATGTACACAGTTTGACAATAAATGCTTATCTTATCTTATCTTATCTTATCTTATGTTCATTTACCTACTTGTTTATCAAGACTGTGACTGATTTACCTATTTAGTCACAGGGTGTAAATTCGAAGATATTCCGAGCTAGATTCAAAGATATTCTGAACCAATTACTCTCGCTCAGAGTAACAAAAATTCATACAAATAATATCAAAGAGAAATTCTGAAGACTAAATAGTTTTCGAAATGTAACTTTTCATATCTAATCAAACGAGTGATTAAAGTGATTAAAGTCAAAAGAGTAGTAAAACCCGACTACCTGCTTTATTTTAACGTAATATCGAACATTTATAAAAGGCTTGTTTATTTGATACCCGTATCAGTTTTAACAAAATATACATACCTACATCATACTAGGGATGGATGGATCAAAATCGGCGAAACCGATAACGATACCGCTATCGGTGGCTTCATAGTTAATAAACCCAGTAAATAGAAAATGATAATAATTTGAAGTTAAGTATGTATATAAGGTTAAAATGAGTGAATAACAGAAACTGAAATTGAGTTAAGGAAAAAAAGTAACTTACAAAAATCGATCAGTCGTTTGCATAACGTGGCATTGCGTCGCCACCTTACGTTAACGAATAAACCGCGCAAGAGCTACTATTTATTTAATGGTGTTTACACAGAGAGGGGACACTTGACTCAAACAAAAATTTGTAGGTTTGTAAGAGTCTCTGAGCTAAGCTGCGGACGGACGGAACGACGGGCGGACATGGCTAAAAACTGCTTCAAAAACTATTCGCCATAACTGCCCTAAAATGAAGCACTGGAATTTTGTGCATATGGCTGACAGACCCGTCAGTATTTAATGTTAAATGAAGTATTAAATTGTAAATCATTTTGACATTCTAAATTTCTTAAACATATTTGGTTATAATTATTTCATTGAAATATTTAATTTATTACTGTCTTTTTTTTCCCTGTATGTTGATAATACTAAAATCTATGTTGGAAGATTAATTACTAACACTCTTATGGACCCAGACTCTCAAATATGATATAGGTGTCGGAGACAGGACGGTCATGAGTACGGACACTCAACGGTAGCAGAGCGTATGGTTGTTTACGATTGGCCGATCCCTCTATGACGTTACATCGGACCGGTTAACCCGACATCGTGCTCTTGGGCGGAGCCAGCTAGGGCGAGGACCCGAGCATTCTATTGCTGGCTGCACTAGAGAGTAGACGTATTGGTCCGACCTCAGAACCGTCCACGCTACCCTGTACCTACTGGTAAGTGTTAGCTGAATACAAGTGTGGATTCGATTAACTTCGTCGTCTCATTTTACACGATCTCCAAATCTCGCCCATTACGATGTCTGATGAAGATGCCATCCCCGTACCATCCCCACATGGGACATGGGTATGAGTTTCAAATTCGGAACACGTTCCAAAATCAACACAATTTAGATAGGTCCCAATTCTAGTATCAATTGAAATTAAAAAGCCTATATTCGAAACGTCAGCTCGGTAAGTACGTATTTGAGTAGCTTAACACTTATACATCATAATTATGTTACAGGTAGCATTGCAGGTCATTTGTCTTCGGATTCTGAACATATCTTAGAGTACTTAAAATATGTGCGTATTTAGATAAAATAATGTAGGGAACCGTAAATAATTAGGTCTCAGTATCTCCCCAAACCTATCGACGCGGAATCGGTTTGAGCCGGGGAGAAAAAGTTTTATGTCCATGCAATAAGAGCGAAAACGAAGTCGTTCCGTTCTCATCGCCGAATCCGGCCGAGCCGAGCCGATTGACGTTTATTTCGCTATTATTGCGTAAACTTAAAGAGTTTTTTCATCAGCTAACGTCAATTACGCGTCGATAGATGTGGGGAGACCCTTAAACACTCGTGTGATCTTATTATGCAACGAGCCGAAAGCCATCAAAAACCTCGCTAGTCTTTTGTCACCCCTCATTATGTACATTATATATATTAGTTACATAAACTACTCGTATAATTCAATTATTTTACTTCATTATGTTTGAAACTGCTAAAACATTTTGAATTAAATAATAATTACGTCACTTAAATGATTACAATTTTATTGCCCTATCTTCTTCATTCATTCACCATTCACTCATAACGAAGTCGGGAGAAAAAACGGGTATATTTGGAATATATCACAACTGTGTACTAAGATTTTTTGGAATAAAGTCCCGAAAGAATATTTGAAGTAATAAGAAAAGGATGTAGTGACATGATACATCTCCTTGGTTACAATTGCAGTTGATCGGGTTACAGGTAACTGGATATTCCATAAATGTTTTTCTCCGACATAATATCTCTAACAATTAGTTGCAGTATTTAATTTTACCAAATTATCTATTGGCAACATAACACTTTGCCAATTTTTTTTTCCCACCCATCTAAAATGAAAATGCTTAGCAAATGCACGACTCCTGAGCCCATTCTTTACAGAACTGGTCCATTTCGTCCTGCTATCTCCTTTTTGGTCTGCACCTGGTCTCTTGTAACTTGGTTTTTACTGGATGAAAATTAGGGACCAACGCTCACTTGGCATGCGGCAGATATTACCAGTACGCATGCCATTTAGGCCTGGCTACTACGAGGTTTACATTAAATGTTCAATGATCTCATAGATCAATTAAACGTTTACTTTTAAAAATAGTTTGTTAACTTAACGTGACGATTCACCTAGACACACACTTGTGTTTTGCGACGAGATTAACATTGTTATAGGAAACAGCAACGTGAAAGGTTAGGTTTAGGTATTATTTCGAATTTCAACATGGAATCCTGCGAGTATGCAGCTGTCAATAGTGATATCAACGATGGAACTAATAAATTAAAGTGGATTTTTTTTCTGCGACAGGTAAATATCCGTGGCCCGCAAATCAAATACACATTTATAACAGTAATAATTATTTAACAGATCAAATTGAATGTGACACAGGCGAAGTGATCTTCCCACGAATTTGCGCATTGGTAATAATTCTTTTGGAAAGTATAATTTAGCAACTATAGGTTTGGGTAGACATTTTGGATAGTTATTTGTAATTTTTCAGATATTCATCTGTACTTGCGTGTGGACGCACTTTTTCACAAATGGGCTGTGGCTTGGATCGCCAACGGTGCTTATTCCTCAGCTAAGAAAAGAAGCGAACTCGACTGCAGCTGTCAGCGATGAAATGGAATCATGGCTATGTAAGTTTTAACTGTTATGTCTTAGCATGCGTATGTAATTAGCGTTATTATAGAAGTATAAGTATGCATATAAATAAGGGGGGTACAAACAGTGACGTTGAAACGAAATCTAGATGTCTCAGGCTTAGATCTATTCAGAACACTCACATGGATGTTTAAAAATATAAGGAATCTTGAAAAAACAACCGCGAATTTCGTTATTTTTTTACCAAATCTTATTATTGTAGTTAAACTGCACGGGGATTACAGCCATGATATTGAAGTATTTCCGTATTATGTTTTACTTAGGCATCGTGCATAAAAAAAATGGCTGTTACATACAGGCAAACAAAAAGACTGACAGATAGTGAGACGGACATAACGAAATTATATTATAAGGTTTCCGGTTTTGCCTTTTGGGTACAGACATTTAATTAAAGCAATGCGTATTTCACAAAGGGGTGTTTGAGATGATTGTATTAAAATTTTAAGATTGTTCCCATTTTTTTGGAACGAGTGTTTGGTGATAAGATCCATGAGAACAGTACAGAACTCTTCAAAAATTGTCGAGCATTTACATTTCAAGAGCATAATTTCTTGAAGTGATATTGGCAATAAATAAGGCAATAATAACCACGGAATTCCTTAATCACAATCAGATTTCTTTTTTAAATGGTTATCGAGCAGCTATTTCTTAATAAAGTGACAAAATTAAAACCGTTTTTAATCGCCCATTAGCAATATACAATAATTACAGATCTCTTTAAAATACCCGTAAAAAGTCGGTAGCAAGAACCGAGGGGCTATTGCCTAACGCACTCGCAATCGCAATCGACTTCAAAGCGGAACAATGGTTTTCATTGTGTATGCAGACAAGCCTTCAATTTTTAAAATGATAATGTCCGCGATTGCGAGTGCGTTAGGCAATATCCCCTCAGGTTACAATGTTATTCTTTTCTAGATGCCGGCTGAAATACAAGCATTTATTCATTAATTCATTGTTTCATGTACAATATTATAATTACAAGATGTTGAGGTTGCAATGTGTAGGCAGGTACATGACACCCTGTCAGGGTATTACAATGTCACAATAATATTAGTGATTAGGTATGAATAGCGACGGACATATATTACATTATGTCAATAATTTTAATTCGATATGATTGCTATATATATGCAATACATGTTAGTACTGGTTATTTTGGTTAATTAAGATATATAGGTATATTAAGATGTTCCTGAGTACCTACATAATAGATGTATTTAATTATTTGTTTGGTTTGTTTTTTAACATCTCTATTTAGTGCTTTTAGCTAAAATATAAAATCAAGTTTTACTTTTAAATCTGGATATAATACTGTCTGTGCCATAAATTGTTACTTACATAAATTGTCTTTAAGACTAAATCTAAAATAATCTTATTCTTGCAAATGGCCCTTTATCTTGGAATTTTTACTTTACAGCCTCGACGCACTGCTACGCAGCCTTGCCATGGACAGTCATATTTCCTCTTTGCATACAACGGTGGGGACGAAAATTGCCTTTCTTATTCTCCAGTATCTGCTGCTTGATTAGCTTCATCATTTATTACTACAGCAGCTCCCCATTGCAAATATTGTATGGTGAAATTGTTCAAGGAATCATGTTTGCCTCCAATATGAGCGGTTCAATTATAGCACTAACAGAATATACGTCCCCGCAATATAGAGGTGTATTTCTTACTATGAAATCATCCTCAGGCAATATTGCGATATGGACTGCGAATGCAGTTGGAACCTACTTTCACTGGAGGATGATTCCAATAATCGGGATTGTTTGTTCAATTTACCCCTTTTTTGCGTTATTTTGGCCAGAGTCCCCTTACTGGCTGGCTTTGCAAGGAAGGTTCGATGAATGCGCGATTAACCATCGCTGGCTAAAAGGTACCAATAAGGAAGCTGAAGAAGAACTTCAAAATCTGATAAAGTCACAAAAAGACAAAAAACACAATCGGAACTCTGAGCGGCGGTCTCCAAGCGCATGGAGTTCTGTAAAAAGCTTTTTCTTTAGCATGTCATGTAAAGAATTTTACCAGCCCACTTTGCTCTCAATTCTTTTGATGGCCCTGTATCACTTTTCGGGAAAATTGGTTTGCACCATTTATGCTACTCAAATGATCAAGAAAGTGTCACACAGTGAATCTACTGCATACACAGGAATGCTGATTTTAGATGGATGTACAATTGTCGGGATGTACTTCGGTTGTTTTCTTTCAAAATTTGTAAAGCGACGGACGTTGTTGTTAACTGCTTCTTTGTCAGGTGCTTTATTCCTGTATATTTTAAGTTTGTACTTATATCTGGTCAAGATTTCAGTCATACAAGAAAATGATATTACGTCTTTGGTCCTTCTTACTGCTTTTTCTTTAAGTATAAGTTGTGGTCCATTGATTATGGCAACATCGATATACGGAGAACTGATTCCAGAGAAAAATAAAAGACTATCTGTTACCCTCACAGTACTATTTACGATAACATTTCAATCAATTCTTTTGAAAGTGGCGCCTTATCTTTTTAGATCATTCGGTATGCATGGCACTTTTCTTTTCTTTGGAGTATCATTTTCCATCTGCATATTTTTATTATACAAGTATATTCCTGAAACGAAGGACAGAAGTCTTAGAGAAATAGAAGAATGCTTCAAAGATGATTCTTGAATCTTACTTACAACTTATAATGCAACAAACATTTGAATTTGAATTTGAATTTGACTCCACAAGAAAAAAGGACAAAATCCTACAATGCGTAAGTTTCATTTCAATACTTAAGTACTGAGCCAGTTTAAAAAAAATAACGTTGCTATTAGATAAGTGAATACTATTATTAAATTATTTTTATAACTATTATAATTTACAATGCCAGTGATAATTGAAGTTCTGTGGCAGTATGTCTTAGGCTACCTACGAGTATATATAAAAATAGCAGAAACTGTGTACTGTCTTTGTTGCTACACGTTACACAATCATTTGTGTAGTGTAGACCTCAGCGCTCATTCCCAAAATAGCATAATTTGAAAATACCAGATTACACTTTATACCAGATTCCCGTAACGCCAGATTTAAAATAAGGATTAATTTATTGTACTTACCCAAAATGTTGTGTCTGGGTGTTTTGGGAATCTGGTATAAAGTGTAATCTGGTATTTTCAAATTATGGTATTTTGGGAAGGAGCGGACCTCAGACGTGTAGACTCATTTTGATACATTTTGTGTGGACTCATTTTTATACAGTTTTTGTACACTTGTGTAAACATAAGAAACATGTGTAAGAACTGTGTTGTCGCTGCTTCCACACGCGACATCATTTCTGTAGACTCATTTTTATACACCTTGTGTAGGCTCATTTTTGTACATTATATGTTTTTTGTTTTATGTTTGTTTGTTTGTAGGTACAATTAAGGAAAAAATGTTTAGTAACTGTGTGTTTATTACGTTACAACATTATAATTACATAACGAGAAAAAAGGCGTCCTGTCACCATTCTATAAATTTAGTAACATTAGGTAGACCCCAGACCCATTACGTTTCTATTATGAATTGTAAACATTGGTAGTGACTCAGCCTACGAACCTAGATTTCCCGGGTTCGAACACCGTTAGGGGCAAACTAATAATATTTGATCACCTATTACTTATATCTATATTATTTTATGCATGAGGTTGTTATTAATTATTCAAAGCTTAATTCAATTATATGAATAATCTTTTGAAACTATAACCATTTCAAAAAAGCATCTCGAGCGAAAATTACACCTTTCGAGCTCTTTAATAAACGGTCTCCCAAATCTAAAGATAAATAGCAATATCTAAGGCCTGACCAGAAAAATAAAAATCCTCGCCATATTGCGGAAATTATTATGAACTGTCATTTTATTGCAATTGACGAAACACTGATAAAAAGTATTAGTGGCGACCCCAATACAGGTTTTTTATTTTTCTGATAAGGCTTTACTTAAGATGTTAAATTTTTTTTTAAGAGCTATCCAATGATACCTCAGAGATTTTATTTTACAACTTTGTCGGTGTAATGTAGGTATAACTGCCAAATTTCAGCTTTGTATTACCAATAGTGTCTGAGATAAAACGCAGACAGACGAACATGGCGAAACTATAAGGCTTCCTTATTGATTACGAAACCGTTGAAATCGTATGAAAAACAAGAAAATTAAAGGTTTACTAAATTCCACAGGTGTTTTTATTACACCAATTGTATAAACTTGCGTCATCTATGCGTTCTTTTTTGAATAGCATAAATTCACTTGTTTGAGTGTATAAAGACTGTATCGTTAAGTATAAGCACAAGTAAAAAACGTTTTTTTTTTATATACATGCAAATTAAAACTAAAACATTTCTTATAACGAACGAGACTTTAAACAACATGTGGACTTGAGAATAAAAATAAAATCAAACACCCCTAGCCATTTTTCGGAATTTCTTTCTGAACGTCGACATCAGAGATCGGACAGCACCTTGATCGAATGTTTTTGCGACCCTGTTCCAGTCTCGACGAAATTTCTCTTCAGAATCTGCAGGATTACCACTTTTACGAAGTTTCGCTTTCATTCAAGCCCAAAAACGTTCGATTGGCCTAAGATTAGGGCAACTTTTTTTATTTTTTATTTATTTATTAATGTCACGCTACCGCACCTTTAAATGTTAAGATTAATTAATTAGAGATTAAATTATACATATGTTTAAGTTGGTGATGGTGCTGTGTGTGAGATTGATTAAATGCATTTCATTTTCATTTTTTTTTTCAATTTGGTGGATTCATGGTTTTTGGTACAAACTTAACATTTTTCTGTTCATACCACTGCAACGCCTTGGATCCATAGTGGCACGACGCTAAATCAGGCCAAAATACAGTCGGGACACTATGTTTCCTAATCATAGGCAGAATTCGTTTGTTGAGGCATTCCTTCACGTAGAGATCAGCTGTCATTGTAGACGTAGTACAAAATGGACTTGATTTTAGGCCACATTCACGGATTGCCTGCCATACCATGATTTTCCTGCCAAATTTCTCTGTGAAAATATACTTCTGAGATTCACTAATATCTGAACTTTTGTTTACTGTATAAAACTGAGGTCCTGGCAGTGATGAATAATCCAAATTCACGTACGTTTCGTCGTCCATTATTACACAAACGTTTTTGTTTGAAAAAATAGAGTCATACGCTTTTCGAACTCGTGTCTTGACGGAAATTTTCTGTTTATCACTTCTCTTCGGCTGCCTCTGCTTTTTATATGTCTTCAAGTTATTTCTTTGCTTTGAACGTTGGACCATTCTTGCAGATGTACCCAATTTTTTGGCAATGTCCCGGACAGACCTTTCTGGATTTTGTTTGTATGCCTTTACTATTTTCTTTTCCAAAATGGGGTTTGTAGGACCTGATTTTCGTCCCGATTTTTGCGTGTCGTTGAAAGTAAACTCTTGGCCATACTTTTTAATGGCAGTTCGAACTGCACAAACACTTACATTTTCAAGTTTTGCCAGCTTTCTTAAACTGATTCCTATTATCGTACACCATTTGTCCACTATAGATTTTCCACGCATTTTTTATTTCAAACAAATATCGTGAAAGCTATAATATGAAATAGAAGCTGACATTCAGAAGTACACATTGACAGTAATTTGAATTTAGAATAGTATTGTTTTAACTGAAATAAACCTAAACCAAGGTGTGCTTAAACTTAACGATACAGTCCATATTGTCTTGGTAAATTCTAAGTTTGAAGAGATCAAGTGCCTTAATTTTTTTTTATTCCTGTTTTGTCGTATTTCCGTTTCGTCGGACTCCTGTTTCGTCGGATTCTTGTTTTGTCTTACTTATACATATAAAATCAATTGCGTGATGTGGACCATTATTTACTTAATATTATGAATTTTATTAGTGAGTTATTGGAGCCCACAAACTATTATCACTAGATAATAAGTATTATAACTGATATTTTGGATGCCATCTTACTGTCTGGTCAGCGATTCTCAGTCTTTCCAGTAGATATTTCACTTATGTGTTATTAAAGTAACTGTTAAATTTAGAATTGTACGCCTTTTTATGTCATCTGTGTGGTCTCGCTATCTACTCCGTGTGCGAAGATGGTATTATATTACAGTAAATAAATTTATTTATCTCACTTTACCTCTGATTAATTTATTAGGTTATGGTACCAGAAAAACCCAGAAATAAAGTTAGTGTAAAAAAAAAGTGAATAACTTGCAAAAGGACATTAGAGTGAACATAATCTGAAATTACGAAGTGTCACTTTCTTTTCTTTGCTTTACGTCATATTCTTATTCCAAATAGTATGAGGAAAAATGGCAGCAAATAATCAACTGGAATTAATTAAAAAATTAACCGGCCGTGAAAATTATGCAACTTTGCTGCGGTTTGCAGTAAAAACATATCTGCAATTTGAAGAGTTGTGGGACTGCATAGAATTCGAGTTTGGTACTAAAGTGGATACGAAACGGGACATAAAAGCAAAAACAATAATAATTATTTTAGTCCATCCAACAAATTACGTGCACATTCAAGAGGCTAGCACTGCAAAAGAAGTATGGGAAAAGTTGTCGCTGGCATTCGACGACTCTGGGCTGACACGCCGAGTTGGTCTCCTGCGTGACTTCTGTAACACTTCGCTTACCGGATGTCAAAATGTAGAGAAATATGTAAGGAAAATAATAAGTACTGCTCACAAGATCAGAAACATTGGTTTCAATGTAGACGATGAGTGGTTCGACACACTACTACTCTCCGGTCTACCCGAATCTTATCAGCCAATTATTATGACCATTGAAAGCTCCGGGATGAAAATAACATCAGATTCTGTAAAATCGAAATGACTACAAGATGTCACAACCAACCAAGCCGAGAATGACTCTAAAGTGTTTGCTGTAAACAAAAAGTAAGAACCATCTAAAGGTCCACGGTGCTACACTTGTAATAAATATGGCCATAAAAGTCCAGAATGCAAATCCAAAACCACACACACAGCAAAAAGCAAGTAGTTCGTCCTATGCTGCTGTGTTTGTGGCGTCACCTGCCCAAGAAGATGCTTGGTATGTGGATTTAGGTGCATCATCACACATGACAAGGTATGTGAATTTGAAAAGGAGACGTCTCCTGCCATACAGAATATAAAAGTTGCAAATAATAAAGTATTATCAGTGCAATGCTCCGGACAAGTGAGCTTGAATGCTTATGACAATGAAGATCAAATAAAAAAGGTTTACAAATGTATTATGTGTCGCTGAACTCGCGACTAATCTTCTGTCTATGAGTCAGATTATACGGAGTGGTGGCCAAGTAAAGTTTTACAAAACAGGCTGTGTTATCATGAACAATAAAAGTCAGATAGTAGTTACAGCAAGTCTTATCAACAACATGTACCGGTTGAATATACCTGGAGGAGGCTATGCATGCATGTCTGATGTTGAAGAGCAAGACATTTTCCTGTGGCACCAAAGAATGGGGCACCTTAACTTTCAAAGTTTAAAAAAAAAGACTTCAAATACAGACTATGTAATTTTGCTCTGCAAAATCAAAAAATCTGACTTATGTCACATGCAAGGAAGGTAAACCAACACCTTTTAAAAGTGAAAGCTCCAAGAGTAAAAGTCTTCTTGTTGAGTTAGTTCACTCAGATATATGCGGGCCTATGGAAATGCAGACACTAGGGGGTGTCAAATATTTTCTAACATTTCTTGATGACTACTCAAAGAAAATCTACGTGTATTTTCTCAGAAACAAGTGGAAAAACGACTTGGTGCACGCATAAAAATTCTTAGATCTGATAATGGCTTGGAATATGTCTACAAGAACTTCTCTGATTATTTGAAAGGTGCTGGGATCATACATCAAACAACCACATCATATACACCAAAGCAAAATGGGACTGCAGAACGGATGAACAGAACCCTAGTTGAAAGAGCTAAATGTATAATAAACATGCTCCTCAATGCCAATTTACCGAAAATACACTGGGTTGACGCAATGTATAATAAACATTATATAATAAATCGTTCTCCGACTAATTCCCTGTCATTCAAAACTCCTGAAGTGTGGTCTGGAGAAAAACCGAAAGAGAATCACATGCGTCTATTTGATTGTGAAGCAATGGTCCACCTGTCTAAAGAGAAACGCAGGAAATGGGACCCGAAAGCACAAAAGATGTTTTTTATTGGATATTGTGATAAGGCAGGTTTTTTATAGCCAACTCCAGAAAAGTGATAAAACGCACGGATGCTACTTTTCTTGAAACTACCATAAAAAAGGACTATGTTTCTGTTGAATTGTCTGGGAAAAATCCTAAAACATATAATAATATTACTCAAGAAAAAGTTGAGGATAATGACTCTGAAACAAATTTAGATTCAAGTTCAAGTACATATGACACTGTGTGTGAAAACAGGTCAGACAGTGAATACATCCCTGACACCAGTTTTGATTCTCCTGCAATCAGCAATATAACTCTGAGACCTAGAAATAAAACAAGGGTAAATATAAATTAAGACAATTCAGAAGAATAATTACCTGTTTCAACATGAAGAGGTCCTGACAGATGTTCCTGTAACTTTCAAAGATGCTATGAACTGTAGTGAAAGTGAAAAATGGAGAATTTTTTTTATCGAAGAACTAGATGCTCATCAGAAAAACAAAACCTGGACATTGATTAAAAAACCCCCGGATGCCAAAGTGATAGGATACAAATGGGTGTTCCGTATCAAAGAAGAATCAACTAGTCCACGCTATAAATCACGACTATGTGCTGACTCCATTGAAACTGAAGGCATTGATTATTAGGAGACCTTTGCACCTACAGTCAGGTATGATTCAATACGTTTACTCTCTCTAGCTGTTCAGAATGGTCTTCAAATGATTCAACTACACGTAAAAACTGCCTTCTTATATGGTGAACTTGAAGAAACCATATTCATGATTCCACCAGAAGGGCTCGACTGTGAAGAAAATATGGTATGTAAACTCAATAAGTCACTTTACGGATTAAAATAAGCCCCTCGGTGCTGGAATAGTAAATTTGACTCTTTGAGTCTTAAAAAAGTTTGGCTTTGTCAATAGTAAAGCTGATCAATGTGTTTAAGTGGGACAACTCAACCAGAAGATATGTTATCTTTATCTATATGTCGATGACGGTTTGTTATTTTCTTCAGATACATCCTGATTAGATGAAGTTATAAAAGATTTGAAAACCATATTTGATATGAAAATATTGAGCACACCACGTAATTTTGTAGGAATGCAAATATAATTATTTAGTAATTGTGTATTTATACATCAGACTAAATACATAATAAAAATGTTGGATACATTTGATATGGCTAATGTTAATCACAATAGTGTTCCAGCGGACCCTCACCTGAAGCTACAAAAAGGAGATGAAGAGCCTCAAAAAAAAAACCATACAGGGAAGCTGTAGGCTCTCTCATGCACCTGGCCATCATGAGTCGACCCAATATAATGTTTGCAGTCAGTCTGGTGAGTAGTTCCTTAATTGTTACAATCAAACCCACTGGAATGCAGTTAAAAGGATCTTCAAATATTTAAACGATTCGAAAGAGTATGTTACTCACGCACTTTACAACCCTCAGAAGTCATACGGTACTCTGACATTGACTTTGCAAATGATATAGACACACGGCGTTCGGTTACTGGCTATGTTTTCTTAAAGAATGGAGCTTCTGTACATAACTTGGTCTAGTCAGAGGCAACTAACTGTGGCCCTATCCATAACAGAGGCCGAGTATATGGCAGCTTGTGCCGCCACTAAAGAGGCAATATGGATAAAACAGATGTTACGTGACATCGGTGAATATAAACAGGACACAAAATGTCTTCATGTGATTAAAAATATAAACTTTCATAAACGGTGTAAACACATTGATATTAAATATCACTTTGTTAAGGAAAAGTACCACCAAAAGATAATTGTAGTAAAGTTTCTTAGTAGTCATTATCAATATGCAGATATCCTTATTAAAGCATTGTCTAAAGACAAATTTAACTTTCAGAGATCCAAATTTGGAATCTGTTTACATAGCTCTTTAAATTAAGAATTTATTGATTTTTTTTATTTATTCATTTGGCTTGCATTTAAAGAGCGTGCAAATTAGAATTGTACGCCTTTTTATGTTATCTGTGTCGTCTCGCTATCTACTCTTTGTCATCACATGCGAACATGGTATTATATTACAGTAAGTAAATTATTTATCTCAGTTTACCTCTGATTAATTTATTAGTAACACTAACTGTTTCCATGAAACATTGCAAGGAAATCCGAGTAGAAAACGGTTAGTTAAGTAGTCGAGTAGTTCTGCTTGAGCATCCAATTACCTTGCAATCCAAAAATGCAGTTTTATGAAAAAAAGTCTTGAACCATTTCTGTTAACCAAACTTTGCAGCTTAACTTAAATCGTACTGCCCGTAAAATCGTAGTTTAAAGGTATGAAAGGTAATGGGTATAGTGTTGGACACTTTACCTTGGTAACATACCAATAAAAGACACGTATTTCTTAAAGACTTTTGACTCTTACTTCTTAACTAAGATATAAATAGTTAATATATTTTGCTGTCTGCATCACACAGGGGCTCGATTCAATATGGTAAACAATATTGCTTTTGATGTGTAACCGTATCGACCATTACTGCGTCTCTATTCTAGGCGGTAAAAACCATATTGTCTTTGACCTGTTATCGTATTGTAAACGTTATGATAGTTTTTTTTCTTTATACTTATTTAATTAAGTATTTCGCCGTATAAGTATGTTTGTCGTTTGTTGTTTATTGTTTATTGTATAATTGCCCCTACTATTATTATTATTACAAACTACCACGCGTTCTACGAGCTTGCAGGGTTCGAAGAACATAGAGTAAAACGCTCTTGTGCTACGTGGGAAAATAAAACTACGGGTTTGCTAGATTTTCAGGATGTTTGGTATCAGTAGACCCACGCACTAGGTATCTAGTTAATAATAACGAGTGCACTATCTCTTAAGTGGCACTACGACTTTCCACTGAATCGTCGACGTAAAGGAGCATTATTTTTACCCGACTGCAGAAGGGGGTGTCTCAAAAGTAAATGCTAGTATTTTAGTGTCGATTTCTGTGAGGCATTTGTGTACCTTGGTGCAGACCACTGTGGGTTCCAAAAAACAAATGAAATAACTATGCCGATTTAAGGTGCTGGAAGGGAAGGGTCCAAGGGCGCATTCGTCGGATCTGAACAATTTGTGGCACCATAAAAGCAGCCCTGAACAATAACGCTCTAGAATACCACCAAAAAGAGTGGAAAACTACGGTAGACTTAGGGCATGCAAAGCTCTTCATAGAAAGAGTTGACTAGTACTGGACAAAAAAACTTTGGAAACTCAGCAGAAGACAATTCCGATATATTATCGGAGTGTCTACCGGGCACACAGATTGTAGAATGTGCGGCGAAGAGGTGGAAACAATGACACACTTATTGTGTGAATGTGATGGAGTAAGAATGAAAATCCTCAGTTGTGGCTACCCAGAATCCAGTGTAGTCAAGGCACTGCCATTGCACTCCAGTATCCGCTTTCTGTAAGGAGTGGAGGCTGTATTGGATTAAACAGGGGTAATTACACAAAAGATCCCATAGGGTCGAAGTGTATCCGTAAGGACCCCGCCATTAAGATAAGATGAGTTAAGATAAGGTTCTGGAAACCCAATATCATGTGATATGAATCTGGACAGTTTGGATGGAAACGTGAGAGTTGTGGGGATAAGTGTCAGAACCAGCAATATGGATACTTTAATACTATTTCGTTTACAACATATAATATTGGTAAAGCTGAGCATTCGCGACTGCTCCAACAAGCCGAATAGAGCAGTGCTACGCCAAAATCGATCCATGAATGTCAAAACTGTAGCGTTGAAAAGTACTTTCGCGGTCCGTTGGATTTCCAAATGGACGGGAATCCAGCGCGACGCGCCAACGCGGCATCTGAATGAAACTATCGTGAATGTCGAAATTCAACGTTTGAACGCCACGCCCCCGCGCCATGCCGAATGGCATCGTCGTGAATGCGTTCTCTGGCTGCCATTTTCTAATCAGTCTGCTGCGTTATGTCGCACCGTTGAGGCGTTTGTTTTTCGTGGCGCGCCCGTGAACGTGATCAAAATGTCACGCCCATCTTGTTGTCCACACTCCGTCAGATGCCGAGACAAAAGACGCGACCGTGAAAGCCCAGGGATAAGTTCGAATTGTAAATATTTTGTATGTTAATTGTATTATTTTGGTTTTATTTTGTACCATAAAGTATTTACATATATACAATCAGGTCTTGACCAATATGGGCACGTCGAAACAGACTCGGCTCAAGGGCTCAAGCAAAAATGACTATGTATTGTATATACAGTTAGATATATTCCTGACGCACGCACCTCCCGAACACCTAACGGGTGTCGGTAGGACGGGGGATGGGGAATCCTGCAGCCTCCTAAACGGGAGAATGACTTTCTCTCCCGGCCCTTCAGCACTGGCTGGGGTAAGGTTCCGCGCGCGATTCACTGGTCCCCCGTCAAATTGACACCGGCCCTCCCATTAAAAATGTATAGGCTAAGTTGCAACGGAAGAGGTCACAAAAGAGGGCAGCGCAAGGAGACCCGCGCAAAAATAGTATCTCCAGGCAAAAGAGAAAGCCTCAAAAAGGGTAGCCCCACCCATAAAGATGGTATCAACAGCCACACAAGTGGTCCTAAAAGATCTCCGACCCAACCCTTCCATTGTCGGGCAAAAGAAAGGAAGCCCGTAGTCTGTAAGCATGCATGCGTCAGGATTTCCACTCCGCGACTCACATAGCTATAAGTCTCCCCCCCATCCCAACCCCCATTCCTAGCCCCCCTTTTTTTTTGGAAAAACCCCGCGGATAAGTAAACGGAGGAAGGACTTTCTCCTCCGGCCTTTCAGCACTGGCTGGGGTAGTATCCGCGGGAGTCTAAATTCTAGGTGGTAATAGGGGCATTGGTGTTTTTAGCCGGTGCGAGCCCGGCAGTACCTGGGCCCTCCATTCCCAGGTCTCCGGAAGGGATTTTCACCTCTGCCCCTTTTTCTTAAGCAAACAAAAGCAAGGACTTTTGTCTTTGGCCCCTCAGGCGATTACCAAAAAAAAAAAAAAATGGCGTACAAAACCAACAAGGAGGCATCTGTTCGGGATTTGGCTAAAAAGTTAGGTACATCTGTTGGTATGGTCCAACGTGCAAAGCAGAGAAACAATTTAAAGACTTACAAGAAGCAAAGGCAGCTAAAACGAAGCGAAAAACAGCAAAGCTCAGTAAAATCAAGAGTTCGAAAGTTATACGACTCTATTCTTACAAGGAAAAAATTGTGTGTAATAATGGATGATGAGACATACGTGAAATTAGATTATAAATCGCTGCCGGGACCGCAATATTACACAGTTGAAGATCGATCTGTTATTAGAGAATCTGAAAAGTCAATTTTCACAGAAAAATTGGCAAGAAAATTATGGTGTGGCAGGCGATCTGCGAGTGTGGGCTCAAATCGACTCCATTTTTCACTATGTCTACAATGACGGCAGATATGGATAAAGGAATGTCTTAATAAACGACATCTGCCTATGGTTAGAAAGCACAGTGTTCAGACTGTATTTTGGCCCGATTTGGCATCTTGCCACTATGGGTCCAAGGCTTTGCAGTGGTATGAAGAGAAAAACATCAGTTTTGTACCTAAAGCTATGAACCCACCGAATTGCCCAAATCTTAGGCCTATTGAACGTTTTTGGGCTATAATTAAAGCTAAACTGCGAAAAAATGGCTGTTCTACAGATTCCGAAGAGCAATTTCGTCGAGACTGGAACAGAGTGACACAAACATTTGACCAAGACGCTGTCTCTGATGTCTACGTTCAGACAGAAAGTTAGAAAATTAGCTAGAAATGAATGATTTTGTTGGGTTTAAAGAAGTTTTTTTATTATTTCTCTAAAACGTAGAAGGACATTTTTTTCTATTAATAAATATATGAAAGTTGTCAGTAATACGTTATTTTACTTGTATTTATACTTAACGATACAGTCTTTATAACGGGAGTTTTATTTATCTAAAAGTCATGATTATTAGATTTAAATGTACCTTACGAAGACTTTTAGTAATTTCAGTGATTAATCACCAGTTTTTGTAAGTTGATTGAAGTATATAGTATATATAGAATGACACAGGCAAACGCACGACTGAGGGCCCTGCCAAGATGCACTACGCTAACTAGCGTTTCTATGCGTCACTGGTAGATGTCGTGATACAAAAAGTCATGTGATCTACCAGTGGCGTGATTGGTTAAAAACAAAACGAATAGAAACGCTAGAGAGCGTAATGCATCTTGGCAGGGCCCTCAGTTTTCTTCAATCATCATCGAATTATTTGTTTTCTGCTCTCGTCGTTTTGTGAAATATCTTTGACTAGAAGGCCCAACTATGCTAGCTATAACAAACTATAACGAAACCAGAAGTTCTATGTTGTTCATTTATTTTCATCACACTTGCTCGTAAATGGTGTTATTCCATGCCTGTATACAGAAGGACAATGGCCTAAATTGTTCCCGCGGGAATTATGGCGAGTTTGTCATCCCTAGGGAGTAATGACTTTCTTTTTAAAATTTGCAACTCTTTCGTACATCATTTCTGACTAAGGAGGTTTAATTTTCAGCCTAAAATTAAATTGGGTTCTAATTTCATCTTTAAAAATTAGCTATAGACTAACTTACATTACACAAAACCTATACGCTTCATTAAACTTCATTATTTGTATACCTATTTCAAGTTTATATCAACATTTATCATTAATTTTAGTAATTATACATTTTTATCAAATTGGCTAAATCTGGCTCGAATCCAGGTCGAAACTAAACGCAGTTATTATCTGTGGTAGAGGTCACAAAAAAAATATCGTTTCCATTTACGTTCCCGTTCGTCAAAAGTTATTTCTTTATATTTTGCAGAGTTAAAGTGTTTTCTCTTTGTTTTTTTTCCTCGCAAATGTGATGAAAACAATTGTGTGTATCACAGGCAGTAAGGGGATTACTAACTCGAGTCATTAAAAGCCCTCCGCCTTCGGCGTCGGGCTTCTAACACTCTCGTTAGTAATTCCCTTCATACTACCCTTGATGCACAATGTACTATTATTTACTTTATTGGAGATAGAGTAGAAACAACAAATCATTACTTATGAACTAATTTAACAAAGTAGTTACACAGTTGTTTTCTTAAACATATCTTAATAAGAAAATTAAAAAATTGTTAGCAACATGCCATAATACCTACAGGGTTTCGTTTACGAACTAGGAAAAAAACAATTTTATTTTTAATAAATATACAAAAGAAAAAACAAAGCTTAAGAAATAACGTGTACATGCAAATTAAAAATTAGAAATAATATATATATATTTACCTATATATCGTTTTTTTTATAGAATATTGACAGCAGCTCTAAGCCGGGTAAGGGAGCAGGAGAACATATCATCATCACATAATAGTTTGTTGTGGTGGTTACAAAGCCTCTTTAGAGGAGCTCGCTTTCCAGCATTGGTCCTAATTTTATTAAGAGCAAAAAGGTTTTTATTCCTCGTTTCCTTGCATGGTATTCTGAATTGCAAGGTGGTCAGGAGCTGCGGGCAATTGACTTCGCTTACACAGATATTGCGCAGCAGGACTGCGTCCGCGACAGCGCGCCTGTCTTTAAGGGACAACGTTTCATACTTGACCAAAAGAGTATTATAACAGCTTCGCGGAGATTTCAACTTGTAGTTTAGTTAACGGAGGAATTTCTTTTGTATCATTTCTATTCTGTCGGAATAGACATTGTAATGCGGGTTCTAAGTAACAGATTGGTAGAGGTAAACCAAAGCACGTTCCGTTTTGAATGGTTTTGGGATTCGCATTAAAAAGCCCAACACAAGGTAAGTTTGGTATCAACATGAAGTCCCAAATCTCGCATTTCAGTAACAGTCTCTATGGGATTATGGTTTAGGTTATAAGTGGTAACTATACTATCTTTATTCTGGTAAATGTGATGTGTTTACATTTATTATAAGCCAAATATAATTTGTTTTGTGAACAAAATTCATTAAGTCTGTTTAGATCATCTTGAACATGCAAAGTATCATCATATGTTTTAATAACTTTATAATTTTTTAAATATTTGGCGTACAATAAGAAGTCGCAGTATTTAAAATAGGAGGAAATGTCATTAATGAACCAGATGAATAAAAGGGGTCCTGATATGGAGCCTTGCGGTACCCCGGAGGTGACCACGGAGGGTACAGAGGCAAAACCATTGACGACGACGGATTAAGTACAGCTTTGAAGGTAAGAGGGAAACCACCTGAGCAGATTTTCCTTTATTCCATTAAAGGATAGCTGTTTAAGGAGTATCAAGTGGTCGACCTCATCAAAAGCTTTCTCGAAGTCTGTATAAATGGTGTCTGCTTGCTCCTTTGCGTCTAAGAACCGAAAGATGGAGTTTGTGAAAAGAATGAAATTTGAGGTTGTAGATTTTCCTCGAACAAAGCCGTGTTGTTCGTCCAAGATGGAGTTTCTAACGGATTCATATACACGCCCATGTACTTACTAGCTTCTCGAAGACTTTGGAGATGCAAGAGAGTATCGAAATTGGTCGGTAATTTTTTATATTGTCATGTAACATTAGCCATCTTCCAACCCTCCGGAAAAATACCCTCGTGCAAGCAGTTGTCAAAAATAAGCTGTTGCGTATCAGAAAGCCAAAAATGAACAAGTCTAATATTATATTCCCTAAAAGTTCGTAATACCTAATGAGTTTTTTTATCTGAAACCGTAAAGTTTTCAGTCGACTAATTCTTGAAGGCGATTTACTAAAACGAAAAGCTTATCATTTTAAAATTAATGCTCCTTTTATATGTATTGCGGAATCTGTCCATTTCCCAATTACAGCAACAACTCTGTAAAGAGCCGGTTTTCATACGTGCAGGCAACGAAACTCTCAAATTTAATTTGAGTTCTAATCTACTTATATTGCGCGTAATTTTGAATTTGCTATATATTCTAAAGTTTTTATTTAAATAATTAAGTAAAGTAAGTTTTTATTTTATTTTATTTTAAATAAGTTTAGTTTTAACTTTAACTTTTAAATGTAAAGTCCGTATTTATAGTTGTATTAAATAGATTAAGTAGTGTAAAGGACAATTTTAAAAATAAATGTAACTAACGTTTTTATCTGAATAAGGATACATACTGGATCGGAGAAAATAGCTTCGCAAATAACCAAAATGGTTACTGTAAGACAACCTTCGGAGATAGATATATGCCATTATTGCAATTTTCGGTATTTGTAAGTATCTATAATTTCACAGTGCCTTGGTTTGTTTTACTGTTATACTGTGCAATTAGTTTGTAATAAAAAATAAATAAATAAATAAATAAATGCCATCGCGGACTTTTCTCTAGGTTTTTGGAAGAACTACAATTCTTCAACGCATTATTTTGACATATCTCTTTAGGTTAAGCCAGCGTAAGCTATGTAAGCGCCCCAAAAACGATTTTTTGCTGACTTGGTAAGAAAACATCGAGGTTTCTCAACTATAATAAAACTAAGTTAGAAAAAAATACCATCCGCAATAAATTCTCCAAATGACAGTGAAAAATGTAACAAAATCCGTTGGGTGGTTTAGCAGCAGTTAGCGGAGAAACAGACAGACAGGCGCGATGCGACTTTAATTTATACAATTTAGAGATGTCGATTCTTATAAGTGTACAATATGTATGTATGTATGGGTGTGTCAGAACTTGAATAGTAGAGTAAGGTTATAAACATAATTTATTTAAACTTTAGGTAAAACCGGTATGTAAAAGCAAATAAAAAATAAATTAACCATACTTTAATAAACTTACGTTTATAATTAACCCTTACACAGCTGGTAAGCAATTTCATATCTTACATGCAAGTGCAATAAATTGGGCAGAACAACCAACTCTTTGTAAGTCTAACAACTAAACGCATTAAGACACATTTAGGCCGGATTCCACATAAATGTTAACCATGGGTGGAACCCAGGTTAAAAGGTAAAATTTTAAAAATTGACATTTCTTTTATGAATTTGACATTCTTTAATAATTTAACCCGGAGTTAACTTCGGGTTAAATTACGTGCAAGCGGGCCTTACCGTGTAATTAAGAGTGAATTCAACATGTAAAACTATGCGATTTAAAATGAACTCCACACAGTTATTAAGGACACATGTGTTCTTAAATCGCGTTATAGTTTTGTTTGGTAATAATGTGGGCTTTAGTTGATTTAATAAAGAGGACGGAATAAAAACGGTAAGTAACGAAACGCATTGCAACTAGTAACTGTGGATGGTGGCGTTATAAATTAATAACTACTGTAAACAGCGAAGCCGTACAAGATAACAGGTAAATATGGACGCCGCCGAAAATTTGACGACAGGTAATTAAAAGACATTTTAATACAATAAAAAAAAGTTAGTAAAAGTAAATGGCATATGCGATTTTCCATACTTTTAATCGTCAAAGTTATTGAACACGTAACATAACAGCAAACTAACTAATCAAGCACCGAAGTAACAAAAAGTTCAATTAGTATTTTCTCTTAAATTGCTGCTGACACACCCGAACGTGATTTACTTTCTCGATTTACTTTTTTTAAATTTATTGACGATCGTAAAACTAGTAGCCATTAAATCTTAAATAAACGTGACTCTAATGTTGTACCTAATGCATTGTTTTACTAGCGATAGTAACGTAACACACGAATTGAGGTAGAGCTAGACTTATTGCATTTTAAGAAAGATAATGTACTACGGTATACATATATTTGAATAGTAGGCAGTCTTGAGCGTCGTACCTAAGTTGTAACATGCCGCCAAGCAGTAGTTTACATTGTTTTCTGCTGTAGGAGTGCGACAGGGAGTAAATAAAAAAAAAACTGTCGGGCATTTTCTCAGAATGTATCTTATTGTGTTTTAGTAGGCGGAGGAAAATTATATACTAAGTACAGTTACAAAATAAGCGTGTTTAATTTTGTAACAGTTGTCCCGTCACGTGTGTTGTAACTTGAAATAGGAAGACAGATATCGTTACTACTTTGGAAAAAGTTCGTATCTGATATTTCGAGATGTATGAGTCTGAACTTAATTCTTCTTTTCAGGTTAAAGTTTGAGATCATACCTCACGAAATATGAGAAACGAGGTTTTTTCAAAGCAATGACGATATTTTTGTACCAATAGCACAATCGTTCGTTAGTATGTATAGCTGCTGCGTTAAGCCAGTTCAATTATATCTTTATTATAACACTTATACCAGTGTAAATTTTTCAAATAGATGAAAGTGCATATGAGGAGATAATATGTAAAGAAGAAAGACTGGCCTGTGAATCTACGATGTCATCGTGGAAACCTTTTAGTCGACAGGTATTTTTTTCACTTATTTGCTTAAACCAAATCAACAGAAATACATAGTTCATGTCTTGTAAGTAATATTTAAATTAAAAACACCATTTTGATTTGGACAAAGTAATTAAAATTTAATTTGTATATTTATCGATGTGAAACAATTAAAATAAAAAAGCAATTTGATATCACGAGGTTACATTCCACTTTTTACTAATACGGTACAAAATACGGTATAAAATACTAAAATGGTACATAAAAACCCTTGATATTTTGCATCCGTTATCTACACTGGACCGCAAAACTAAGTATCACACTTTTAAAGAACATGTCATATAAAGTGTGATACTTAGTTTTGCGGTCCAGTATATTCGTTAGTCACAGGGGCATATTTTAGCCAGTAGTTAATGTTCTTGATTTTAAATTTGGAATCATTTAAGTATTACTTGACAGTAAATGAAAAAGTACAGAGCATACTAAATGAAGTCCCAATCAGTTTGGGTTTCAAACCCAGGATTTGCAAAAGTGAACTTTTCAGTATGAGGTTGTCCACTAGTGGACTTCCTTTCAATGACATGCTGCTGAACATAATTAAAGTTTAAGGTAGAAACACATTTTAAAAGTTTACTTCTTAACTAGCTAAACCACAGATAGTTTTCAACCACAACTGGCATGCGACCTAATTTCTAACATAAATTTTCACCTGCATTTCATCCTTTTCACGGTACAACATCAAGAATTATTAGAGGGGTATTCCTTCAATATATTTTTTATAATTCTAGTTTTAAGTGGATAATAGGTTACACTAGTTTTTATTTATTCTAATTATTAATGTACAGTTTATATAGTGTTCTGTTTTTTACCTATAAATAAAATTAATTAAATAAAAGTCACACCTTGAGTATTATAATATTTTCAGTTTTTGGTTTGCATGGGGGTGTGGACGGTGTACTTTACGGCTGGGTTGTTCTACGGAGTGCCGCCAGTATACGTCGCGAATACTAGGAGAGAAGCGAACTCTACTGAGGCTGTGAGCTCTGAAATGGCATCTTGGATATGTAAGTAGAAATATTAAAATAACTTGTGGATTGTTTCCTAATTTCTGAAGGCTTTCTTGGGTATCCTGGCCGCCAAAGGGTAAAAAAAATGATTGGTTTATAATAGTATAGTATTTAATTTAAATATTAATTATAACTTTAACGATATGTAAATAAATCGTCGATGGTAGGTTTACACCTTCCCCGCAATTAATTTGTCGTTTCGGCTGGTCTCACAAGCGGTCATGAAAAGACTGGTGTCAGCGATGTCATGTGTGGGTAACGACTACATTCCTCGACATAATATTTTTTCGCAGTATCAACTAGCTTTTAAACGCAACTACTTCGTCATATAATTTTATTATAAGGTGGTTTTGTCATGGTCGGTTTCATTTGTTTTTTTTTGTTGGTAAAATCTCATGTTTATTCCCTGTGACGTGGTTTTACTCAAGAAGGACCAATAAACCAGAGCATTTTGTTATTTATTAAACATGTTTATTTATTTTCTTTGCAGCATCAGCAATCAGCTACGGCGCAGTACCGTGGGTGTTCGTCCTGCCGGTACTTTCCCATTTTTCTGGAAGAAAAGTGCCTTTCTATCTATTAAGTATAAATGCTATTGCTAGTTACAGTGTTCTATATGCAAGCCAAACGGCGATCCACGTCTTGATCAGTGAAATAATGTCAGGCATGAGTATTGCTGCTCACACTACGGTCAACGTTATGATAATAGCAGAATACACTTCGCCTAAATATCGGGGGGTATTTTTAAGTATGAAATCTGCAATTTTTTATTGGGGAATCTGGGTAGCTAATGCTTTAGGAACATACTCTCATTGGAGAAATGTAGGTATTTTAGGACTTGTTTCTTGCACATTTTCAGCTACGTCGATATGTTGGCCAGAATCACCTTACTGGTTGGCCTCAAGGGGAAAAATTGAGGAATGTGTCGTATCGCATCGCTGGTTAAAAGGAGTTGATAACGACTCTGAAAAAGAATTAGAAATATTGATAAAATCTCGAACAGGCATATATAATAAGCATTCAAGAATGTTTTGTGGTGGTAGCAAGTTTATGGATACCATCCGAAAAAGAGAGGTTTATAGGCCTTTATTAATATCATTTGCGTTGCAAGCACTGTATGATGGTTCAGGAAAAATTGTTTATACTATGTATGTGCTAGAAATCGTTAAAGAAATAACTCAAAGCGAAACCACGGCATATACAGCCATGCTTCTCTTAGACGGCATAACCGTGTTAGCGATGTATATCGGTTGTGGTGTGTCATTTTTTTTAAAAAGAAGATTTCTTTTGTTAGGCTTTGGATCCATTGGGATAGCTTTTTTGTACATTATTTCTCTCTACTTGTATTTAATAGAACTTACTGTCATCGATAAAAATAATGTTGTGCTGTTATTGTTACTCGCTGGATATTCTTTATTTATGAGTCTTGGTCCTATGCTGATGATAACATCTATCTATGGTGAAATAATACCACTTAAGTTCGCTCATGAAGCGTCTACTATGGTCGGGCTTTTCGATGCTTGTAATGCCGCAGTAATGATAAAATGTGCTCCCTATCTGTTTACGGCACTTGGTTTGCATGGTAACTTTTTATTTCATGGAATTATATCCACATGTATTGTGGTAATTTTGTATATATATCTGCCAGAAACAAAAGATAAAACTCTTCAAGAGATTTCCGACTGGTTTAAAGGAAACCGAAGTAGTTTGAAAGACTGTGAATCCAAATCTCTTACAGAACCCATTGTGTTAACTTCATCTCAAATGTAACGATGACTTGTAATAGATCTGATTTTATTGGTGGGGTCGTATTCACTGTAATAGGTACAAATGCTTGGTACTTCTCGTAAATGTTTCTATTATGTATGTGTAGATAGAGATAGCTATTTACATGGTGAGCGTAAAAGCCAAAATGTGATTATTTGAGTCAAAAACTCAGTTACTTAAAGTAAATGAATACCTAATGTTCTGTGGTTTGTTTGCATTTGATTTTAACTGCCTTTATAAGTCAAGGAGTACGAGTCACTTGTACTGAGTCACAGCTCAGACATGTTCAGTGTTGGATTATGTACATATGTGAGTATGTGACCGTATGGGGCGAGCGCTAAGCGCAATGCTCGATGACCTCAGCATATTCGAACGAATTGGTCTAAAATTTAACATGGTCAAGTCAAAGATCATTTCAAATACACATGTAGTACCAATTCCCGTAATAATCAGAGGCTAAGCGCTTGAAGTTGTTGACAATTACGTTTACCTAAGACAAACTATCCTACCTAACTATAGTTAGGTAGTTCCAAATTCGATAAAGAACGACGAAAGTACGACTCGGTCGAACAGCGCTCGGGAAGATACGCAATATCTTCTTGTCTTATACCGCAGTCTGAAGTCGAAAGTCCTCCACCAGTGTGTGTCGCCACCTTGATGACTTATGGTACTGAAACGTGGGCGCTAACTATGGGTTTCATAAGAAAGCTTAAGGTCACCCAAAGGGCAATGGAGAGGCTTATGCTCGGAATTTATTTTCGTGATCAATTCAGAAATGAGGAAATCCGCAGAAGAACCAAAGTAACTCCTCGTCCACCGTACCGGAAGACATAGCGTGGGTAAACCCCCAATCCACCTTGTTTTGTGGAAATTAGAAAATCTCGTTCTGTGACCACACTGTTAACAATAAATTACTTAATTTTGACTATAGGGAATATTCAATATTCATGCTTTTTTTTCACAGAGCTTCGATAAAAGCTGATTCATGTAACAAGCAGTTGAGCAAAATCATTTTTGAATAGCTATAAAAATAACCAAGATATTCTTATCTCTTTCTAGCAAAACAGAATTTAAAGTGGATTTAGTATGACCGACCTGTTACATGACGTCACAGTGCATATCGGATTTCTCTGTCTAGCGCCGTCTGAAAAGCAGTTTAAAGTGCGCTTATATCATCCGTATTTCTTGACCGATTATAATTTTAATTTCACTTTTGGTGCCCTCTTTTACGGTGTTTTCATTAAAAAAAAAATATGCCATAAAGAAGGCATACGAGCACACAGGCCACGTGATGATAAGTGGAAACTGTGACCCATAGACATTCGCAATCACAAGACTGCAAGCCTAAGACTGCAAATGCATTGCCAACCCTGAGGACTAGGATGGAATGCCTCTATGCTAGTCATTACACCGGCTGTCTTATCCCCAAACCGAAACACAACAATGCGAACACTGCTGTTTAGCGGTAGGTTAATGGATAAGATGGTGGTAGCGATCCCGACGGAACCTGCACAAGGTCCTACCACCCGCAAAATAAAAATAAAATTATTCCCTATTGCGTAATTAAGTCTGAATATTTCATCTAAACACCTACATACCTATTTTATTAGGATCCCACTTCAAATAGAATCATATATAGGATTATTCTTCGATTTTACCCTGTAGGAAGTATGGGAATCAGCCGCAACACCGACCTACCATTTTCTGTGCGTTCTACTTTGGTGCGTTCACATCTATAATAGTTATTTAAGTAATTAGTACATACTCGTATTGAAGCGTCTTAAGGTACGAGGGCCGAGTTTAGAGCGCGAGCTTGCGAGCATGCTAATGAAAGGCACGAGTACCTACCTTTAAGGTAATTATGTACCGTTGCATACATACATTTTTCTACCACTTCAAAATGATATAGACATAAATAAACAATGGCTAAATTTTCTTCTATACTTTCCTTGATTTTTCTTCTAACAAATTATTTGCCAGCAGTCATTTTTATTATTTCGATCGACGTTAACAGCTGATAAATTTTACTGACAAATGTTTACAATAATGTCTCATAATTAATTCTGATTATTAATACCTACGTCGTTCTATTTGTTAATAAAGATTTATATCCGGAATTACCGTAACCATGGTAATAACAATGCCATAATAATTATTATAGAACTGATATTACCATGGAAACACTCATTATAGAATTGTTTTCACGCTTCGGTTACGCTATAGGTGGTCTTCTGATACCGTAACCGATAGCAATATTAGCGGTTTATAGTAAGCGAGTAGAAAAATATACAATCAAGTTGTTTTGTGTGACTTACTCTGTAATTGGAGAGGTGGTTGACAACGCACGTAAAGTGGACGTCCCTTCCCTGCGTGACTGTGTGGTTTTCTAGAGGAGCCAGGAACTCCGGCTCTACCTCCGCCTGGATCGGTATTTCACCTGTTAACATAAGAAGTCATTGATCTTTGATGCCGGCATTAACTTAGTCGGTGACTCTGCCCACGAAGCTAGCGTTTCAAGTTTGATCCTCGGAAAAGGTTACTATTTGTGTGTTATTGCTCTTTTTACGGGCGTCCTCTATGTATTTGAGTAGTTATTTGTCTTTGTAGGTATGTATTTCTTTCTTTAAGTCAGAATAGTCTAATTTCAGGACTAGTTTAATTTGTGTAGGATTGTACTCTGATTTTTCATTTTGTATCAGTTATGTTAAAGACCGACGCAATTGCATCACCAAGAACTTTTTAATATACGTTTTTTGTTAAAAATAATATTGATAACGTAAATACAATAGATAAGGAAACCATATCGAAACTTTTATGTTTTTGGCTTTGTTGTAGATTTTCGGCGTGTAAAAGTGCCCATGCGGCCTACTTACTGTAACTAATAAATGTGTTTTATATTTTTATCCTTGACTCTTAATCACTTGAAAATTACACATTCAGCAATGTGTTGATGTAGTCCAACAACTTGTCTTAATTAAGTATCTTTTCGTTTTAAAAATTAATTATATATTAGAATTTTGTGTTAGGGCAATCATTGTCATAATAAGGTGATTCTCAATATATTCTCAATATCAAACTATTAAATGCAACACCTATCTACTTATAGAGTTGATTAAACTAAAACGATATGAATAGTCATATCAAGTCATTGTCGTAACTGTCTGGTAGGAAACTATTTAAAACGGTAGCGAAAATTAAACGATACTAATAAATCTGCAGTCAGGATTCCACCAAACTAGACGACACCTAACTTAGGCGACATCGTAGCGCATAGAATTCATACCTACCGTTACTGGGTAAAATTCAAGAGGAAAAGTCGGAGTTGCAATGCAGTTGCAGTGCTGTATTAGTTTTGCTAATAGAATCAACCTCGAGGGTGACACAGGCCGGTACAGCTATTCGTGCCTCGCAAACCCGACATAACTGTCAATTAAATAATTTTAAAGCAAACTTCGCAACAACCAAATCCACTCGATGCTATTGTCTAATGAATCGAATATAAATATTCAATCAACCCCAATGGAGCCCAAGTATTTCTATTATCGTGAATAGCTTGCAAAATATATTTGTTGCGAGAAACTGAAATAGATTTGAAATGAATCGAGAATATCCAAAGTATTCTCTTAAATACGAGTTGAAAACAATGAAATTTGTATAATTATGATTTTTATTTAAAGTAACTTACCTATTTCTTGTTACTGCACATAACTAATTGTAAGTAATGTTACTTTAAGTGCATCTATAAGTGTGACTTAATGCCTAGTACCTACTAGGCATTAAGTCTATTCTTTTGTGGCAATACTTGGTGTCATAGTAAACAAAAAACGTTAAACAATTAGGATTGTAAGTGATCACTCAGTAAAATACTATAGAAGCGTAATAATTCAATTAAGAGCTAATTCCTAGTTATATAGTATAATTTAGTTTTAAATGACATTCTATTTTATAGAGATAACGCACTCACCAGTAAAAGAAAATTTGCCATTCAAAAGCCGATATCTATAAAGTATACGTTTGTACTGCACTTTTTTTTCTCCACTGACTATTTTAGACAAAAATAAATAGTTTTTAGGGTTCTGTACAAAAAAAGAAAAACGGAACCCTTATAGGATCACTCGTGCGTCTGTCTGTCCGTCTGTCTATCACAGCCAATTTTCTCCGATTTACAGGACCGATTGAGTTCGAACAAATTAGGAAATTAAAAAAATAATGCAGACCTTACTGTGTCACATATCAAATGAAAGGGCTTGTTATGGGAATCTCAAATACATTTTTGTTATTATTGTAAAATAAAAAGTTTTAATTTTTTATAAAGTTTGTCCTTGAAAGAAAACTAAAAATGCTCCCCCCTCCCTCCCTCTCCTCCTGATCTCCGAAACTACTGATCCTAAACTTTTGAAAAAAATTCAAAATATAGTTTCTTGTAGATTACAGGTAAACCTACAAGAATTTTATCAAAAAATATATAAAAATACGTATGTATGGAACCCTCTCCTCGCAAGTTCTATTCGGTTTTTTTCTATACCTGTGACAAAAACACTGAGGAATGTTGCCAGCCACCAGGCCGCCTTTGTCGACGGTGAAAACATGTGGCTCTCCGTGGTAACTCTGAAACAAAAAAATCAGGTGAAATTTTTCGAAATACACATTTTCTAAGTTAAGTCGAAGAGCTTTGGCCAACGGGCAGAGTTTTAAGTAAGTTTACTTAAACTCTTCGGATAGGTACAAAATGTATTCAGAAAGTTTTATAAATGCCTTGAACTAAATTTTCAAGAGGATAACGTTGCTTTCTTTGAATTAAATCAGGTATGTGTTGTTTTTATATTCGTGGATGTAGCGTTATTTGCACTTTATTTGTATAATAGCGATTCAAATTTATATCAAAGAGAAGAGATCGAATGTAAACAAAATAGCAATAAGCGTACCTTATTTGTTTGAAAGCTCTGCTAAAGAAATTATACTTCCTAGATAATACTAAGCGGCCAATATATCCAAGCGAAAATCAATAAAATGTCTCGATAAACTTTTCACAGAGTTAATAATAAAATGAGCGAACCTCAAAGGAAAAGAAACGAAGGCTCGTTATAAATTTTCCAAAACTCTTAACCGTCGCCCATAATATTATCTCCTTCCTCAAAATAACAAGAAACAGATCGACAAAGGAGCTCCCTCGGAGGAAATGAGGCTTGATCGCAATGTTCATAATTTAAATTTTATTGGGACGGAACGGTCAAAACATTTTCTATTTCAGAATACCATGGCAAATTTAAACAACTAAGTATTTACCTTAAAATAGTGGGTAAAATTTGTAAAATTTAATAGTAAGTTAGTACTTTATGGAACAAAAATTAACAATTTTATTGATTTAGCTAAATGTTAGTTTTACGTGACTGTTTTGATCCATTAATACCTACATTGTTTAAAAGAAAAAGTTAGTAGCTCCGTCAACAAAAACATATTGTCAATAGTGATGGTTTGTAACATCAAAGACACTGATTAAAAAAAACTTGGTGAAAAAAATATGTAACTTACTCAAGTAGACACCTTGAATAAGCAATATTTGAATAGGTACTTCGTCCTATTTTGTGTCACAAATATACTTGCAGACGCAAATGTGAATGTGTTGTGACAGTAAGCTAGCGAAGTTTAATTTAATACTCTGGTTTTACTGTACGCATAATTTTAATTTTATATAGCGCCAGAATCCAATCGTTGCTTTGGTTCCAATAATCTATTTTGCGATTGAAGCCCAAGCGAGCAGTTCTCATAAGCAATCGCAGCGCGGACCGAGTGTCAGACCCACAAGATTCAATTACGGGTGCGCTGACGCCGTCAGAACTTTACCGAGGCGGCTTGCGGGACTCCCAGGTTGCTAATAATAAGAGTTATTTGATGGATTTTATCAAAGAACCCTTGGAGTCTTACTCTATTTTCAAATTGGAGTTTCGGTTTGTTAAAGCGCAGGCGTAGTTGGTAGTGACCCTGCTTACGAAGCTAGCGGTCGTGGGCAAATCCCGGTAAGGGCAGACATTTGTGTGATGAGCGCGACTATTTGTTCCTCGATTAGTGTGACATTGTCTCCTGATTTATTTATTTATTTTATTTCATTTAAAAATTAAACGGGAAACGTCTGTTTTTCTTTTTTTTTCTTTGCCCGATTGTGACTTCAGCGGCTACTACCGCGGGGATATGGCATTTCCACAATGAAGTGATTTCGCCAGTGTCAAGTATATATAAGTATAAATCAATATAGCAATAAAATACAATCCAATCTTATCTAGGAAGATTGGGGGCAACGTTGTACGGTGATATGTAGATCAAGATAGTTTCAACCGTCTGTTTTTATTTTTGTTTTAAGCATTATCATTAAATTTTGGAATCTGACCGTTTGGATTAAAAATGTCAACGTTCTATGCAACAGAGGTTGGTATGAGAAAATGTAACGTCGTGATAAATTTATTTTATACCAGCAAAACATTTCACGAGCATACAGCTGGGAGAGCTTTGCCGTGTAATTATACAGAATACTAAGCTAACAAGTCTTAATATAATAATGTTTTGAGGTCGCGTTGTCGTACTCCTAACCACATTTAACCACCACTGAAAGAGCGGGCACGTTTTAAAAACTCAATTTTATTTTTGTTTGTGCACTTCATCTGGCGTTTGGCGTTAGAAGTCTTTTTCACCCGGTATTATGCTAATTGAACGTTACCGAGGTGATTAAATTGGCAATGGAGTCGAATATTCTCGAAACCCGACGGTTCTCTAGATTTTCATTAGATAGCTAGTCTTGTTACATTAACGAGAATTTATAGCACATTTATTTAAATTCAAATCATAAAACATCATAAATTGCGTAATTTATGCCGCAGGGAAATAAACCAGTCAGGAATTATAGATTTCGTTTATATTTAAGGATTATACAAGAGGGTTAACGAATTCATGCCGATGAATTTCATGCGCTTGTGAAACTTGTTTAAAACGTGACAGGTAATCACTTTCAGACTTTGTTGAAAGCTATAGGAAAAATGTAAAGGTCGTGCTTACTTATTTTCGGGTTCTTCTAGTCAACGTGAAACCAAGAGTAGATAGGTACGGTCGGCCTTATAAATTAGCTGCACATATAAGTGCTTTGTCACTTTAACGCCATGCTTGAACTGCTGCACGAATCCGTCAAAACCGTGAAAACGATAAGGTAGAAAAGAATATACATAGATACTTATAAGGCCAACTATACCCTAGCTACCTGGCGTGGATTAAAACTCCGTTAGATAAGTTATTGTAACATTTTAAATCATTTTTTTATAATGTTGTAGTTATTTTTAGGGTTATTTTATGTTTTAAAAATACAGGTGTAAATTATGCCATACTATGTTATGCATTATTTAACCATGCCGCCGCAGATTCAAAATTCTAATAGATCATAATAAAAACCCCGAGTCTTTCTTAAATAAGTAGGTACCTACTTCGCTCAATACAACGAGCTGTAATCGAGAAGCTAAATTTCACGTGACCACCAATAAATAGTCCCTGTATTATCTCAAAGCCGATTATGGCCGCCACAAAATGAGCCCATAGTTTTATTTGATTTGAACGGCAATCAGTAAACATGGGTCCGGGATAAATATCCCGTTAGAGGGCATCTGGGGAACTAATTGCTGCCCTGACTGTATTGATGGCACACTACCAACACCGGGATCAATGTAAATTATCCCATCCCAATCCACGGGATGCGATTATCGTATATCACTTGCGTGTAATTTGATAGAATTTTGTGTTTATTTTATGAGATGGCTGGATTACATTTAGTTGTATTACCATACTTAGGTAGGCTTAAAGTACATTGCATGTACCTATGTAATTTAATAAATTATTCCTTATAGCTTCTGCCCACGACTTTATCGTAGCCATTGCAGCGTGAAGGAGAAACAAACTAAACACACACACAAACTTTCGCATTTATAATATTAGTATGATTGTGAAAGTTTCCTATTCCACGTATGATATTTAGAGTGTGAAATAAATGGTGACTTTTACCCGTGATAAACACTCTACTTTTCATGTCCTTTATGAGGAAACTTGACAATCTTTATTAACCCCCTTACTAATAAACTTTGAGTAACGGCCATACCCTTGTTTAAGTCAGGGGCAAAATCAGACCCCACAAAATTTAGACGGATTTCGATACTACCAGTACTAAGTAAAGTTTTTGAAAAAATAATTCTCATAGCAGTCAATACGGATTTACCAAGGGACGATCTACTACCAATGCCGGTTCTACTTTGATAAAACACATCTTTTATACATGGGAAAAATCAGTAGATGTAATTGGAGTTTTTTGTGATCTGTCCAACGCCTTTGATTGTGTTGATCATATTGTTACGTCAGTGCGAAAATTAAGCTACTATGGCATCAAAAACGGTGCACTTGGTCTTATTACATCCTACCTTGCTCACAGAACTCAGCGGGTAAACATTAACAGAACACAATCCTCTGGGTCATCTGTTGCTATGAGACCCCAAGGCTGTATTCTAGGCCCGCTCTTATTTTTAATCTATATTAACGATCTCCCGTATGTAGTGCGCGATAAATATGAAATAGTCTTGTTTGCTGAAGATACCTCACTTATATTCCAAAGCGGATAGGAAACAAGATCATTTGAACGACTTAAATGTTATGTTATCTACAATTGTTACAGCCAATAACCTACTTTGGAATGCCAAAAAAACAAAGTCCTTTATTTTTTTCTATCGAACGTGAAAAGTATGAATGGAATAAGACTGAAGGATGAGACACTGGAATTAGAAGATTTTAGATGTCACTCTGGACTCAAAACTGCAATGGAGTGTTCATATCCACACTTGCAGGTAAACTAAGTTCGGCGGCTTATGAGGTAAAGCGAATTCGACAACTTACTGACATCGAGACGGCGAGACTTGATACTATAGTTATTTCCATAGTGTGATGAGCTACGGAATGTTGCTGTGGGGGAAAGCAGCTGACATTCAAATCATCTTTGTACTATAGAAGCGGGCTGTACGTGCTATTTATCAATTGGGGTCTTGTGTTTCGCTTAGAGATAAATTTAAAGAAATCAATATTTTTATAGTTGCGTCTCATTATAACCGCGATGTTAATAATTTAAATACCAATAATAGGGATAAGCTCGCTCTTCCAGGTGACCGTCTCCGTAAGGTAAGCACTTCGTTTGCGGGGTACTGTATACGTTTTTACAACAAGATAACATCTGATATAGTCAATATGCCGTTCAACAAATTGAACTCTCACATCAAACGCTGCTTGTTGGGTGGGGTTTATAACACTATTAATGACTTCGTTGTTGACCAAGATGTTTTTAAGTAGCGTCTAGTATATTTACAATATTTGTACCTTGATAAACATAGCCTTTAAGCAAAATGTGTATTCAAGTACTCAATTTTATGTGTAATATTTGTATTTTTTTTACTTATTCTTGTGTGTACAAGACTCTTTTAAACGAGAACACACCATGATGTTTCTCACCGGATAGCTATTTCAAACAATATTACTTTTATGTCGGTTGTCCGGCAACATGAGCATGTCATGCTCGCTCAAAGGTCGTTGCTTACGGCGGCGTCTTTCTTTCCCGAACTCATGGTTGAGAGAGGCGATGGCTGAGATACGCGTCATACTCGTGAACGGATGCTGTTTGTGGGGTCCGGTCTGTTCACGTTTGCAACGACTTGTTGTTCAATTAATTATTCTAGTTACGGCTTTTGATGCAGAAGACTCGTCGTGTTGTTCTCATAGTCATTATTTTTATTTTTAGTTTAAGGTTTATTGACCTTAAACTTGTAATAATTAAATTTTTGCTAGTTTTAAGAATTTAATATTTATTACTTTATTACCTTAATTATACTTAATGTAACTTACTTTTAAGTATTATTGTTATTATGGTTGAAAAAATGACCTGCTGGAGTTTCTTGCGGCGCTTCTTCTCCGCAATGATGCTCTTGTCCCAAGCGCTGGTAGATTCACTCTATATTACCGACGTGTAAAAGAGCGCTCGTGTAGCCTATTTACTGAATAAATACTTTGAATTTTGAATTTTATATTTTTTTGGGTGTATTTAAACCATGCTTTGTCCTTATCTGTCAAATTCAAATGTCACGATGACAGAAAAATACAAAGCATGGTTTAAATACACCAAAAAATATATAAAATTATATAATAAAGTTGCTTCCCGCTGTCTGCCGCTCTGTATGTACGCTTAGATTTTTCAAGGCACGCAACAGATTTTAATGCTGTTTTCATCATTAGATAGCACTCTATCTATCTATTCAAGAGGAAGGCTTAAATGTTTAATGAATTATGTAAAAACGAAGGAAAGCAAGGGTGCGTCACTAGTAAAACTTACAAAAGTAAAACTCAGTACAGGTTTAGATTTTTTTTATAATCTTAAAGTAATATTATTACCTAGATACGGAATAGTTATTAGCAACTATGTTACTTAGTTATAGACATAGTTAGAGAGGCTGTAGAGGTATGTGCCACTGCACAGGTCCATTGACAGTTTCTTTTTCATATTACTTTTCTGCCCTAGGGTTGACATTTTGAAGATAAAATTTGTCCTACTTTCAGAGTATGAGACATGAAAAAGTATTTACAAACCATTATTATAACAAAGCGAAAAGTATAATGAATGAAAATAATGCCGCAAAAAGGAGCCATTAACAAATTGTCGCATAATACCCTGAAATTATAACGAGTACCAGACACTGCTTCCTTTCAGTAGTCGTTCAAAGCGTGCGCCCAATAAATTTTTGTGAAGTTGATATGCCCTACTAAATCCGATTGGGCTCAAATTCGCAAGCCCCCTAAATTTTGGAATAAATCGGTCGAAAACATTCTAACTCTCATCGAAGAAGTCACTTGCGACTCTTATTTTATAAACAAATAATTCGACTAATTTGTTTCGTCAAAAGAAAGCGGCGAAATGATAAAGTTTGAATATTTTTTTGGGGTAACTTTGATTGCTGTTTCTCATAAATTAATTTACTTCTTAATAAGATAACTGCGATGTGCTTGACATCTAATTAGGCTGAAGTAATTTGTCGCTTATGAAGAATCTTATCGAATTCTAGGAACAGCTGAGCCCTTATTCAGAAATAAGAGAGGTAAATTAATGTTTTCTTTTGGTACTTCGAGGATAACCATTAATAAGTAGATGAAACTATTAATAGAGACCCGTTCTTTCTCATTTAGTAGAAAACAATTTGACTACGCTTCTTTTTGGGGTTCTGTGCTGAACAAAAGAGCATTATAGTTTCGCCATGTCCGTAGATCTGTCTGTCCGCGGTATTACTCAGAAACTCTAGGTAAGACAATTTGGCATAGTTATACATTTAAATTATGCCAACGATGTTTTTTCCTTGTACCTCCTATTTAAGTAAGGCAATAGTTAAAATATTTGATTTATTATTATTCATTATGATTTATGAAGCTCTCAAAAATCATTATGTACGGTCAGCTCCATAAGTGCATGGACACCTTAACGACGATAATCGTGTGCGCCGTTGAGATCACGTTCTCAAAAATTGAACTAGATGGCGCTGTTAACGACCCTAGTTTAGTTATTGTTTAAAGGTGTAGCAATGTAATTATTTACTTCTTACTATCTGAATCGATAATTCGACCGTTCGTCTGAATGAGTTGCTGGCTTAACAGGTCGGCGCCTCGCCTGAATCGCGATATGATTCCACGGGACGGGAGTTCAAATATGACTGGGGCAAGAAAGTATTTTTTATTACAATTTAATATTACGGGATAAAATTATTGATTCTAGTTTGATTTAACGATTTATTTATTTAAAAAATAATTATTTTTAACCAGAAATGATGAAACTTGATTTTCAAGATAAACATATATTTATTTATTTTACAATAAACCAGTAATCGCATTGAATAATGGTTGGTGGTTATAGAAATAATTGTGGTTCACTTACTTTACATTTAATACATTTTTAATTGACAACAATATGCAAGAAGGATAAAAAAGTTAAGACGAATTGTCAAAATCAATATTCTGTTAACGATATTAACGGTGTTAACTATCACTTATTACAAAAAAGTTAGACACTTCAGACACGTCTTAAATGACAGATTTCTATGAACTGACATTTGATAAACACATGTTCAACGACATGTTTGTTAATAACACCGTAAGTTTTTAACAATAAAACAACCACCAACCGTATTGAGGTAATAGCTTAAGTATTCGTTTCCGAAATCGGAAAGTGGATTGAAGCTTTACCAAAGTAACATATAGTGGTAAGTATAATGTGAAACTGGAGACCGGGTTGCCATAAAGGTTATACGCTTAGGTGCTGGTATGTTTTACATTGCAGTTTTTATCACTTACCTTAGTTATCAATTATTGAAAGTACGAATAGCTAAGAGTACGCTAGTGTATTTGGTTTGACCTTAAGTATATAAAATAAGGTAAAAATTAATAATCACAAAGATATAGAAAAAAAATGGGTTTAGGTTTTGTTTTAAATATTGAGTTAAATTAGGTGTAACCCGGTCTCCATTTTCAAATCATAAATCATTTATTTGTTTGTCCAGCATAGGTTTATACATATAGATCTTTAATACAGTTATGAAATTATGTCCCTTTATGCTTCTCGGCATACAAACATGCTGTGCAGCGCGCTTAAACTAAAATAACGTAAACATATTCACTAACATTCAATTCTATTACACATATTGCGTTTTATCAAAAATTACATATCGCTCATTGAATACAAAACGGACACATTCCAAAATAATTTGCTCTTGCATTGAAAATCTTATATGAACCGCTTCTAATTTTAAAATCCAACACTGACTCATTTTGGAATGTGTCTGTCTTGTATTCAATGAACGATATTTAAACCTCAAACTCAATTTAGTAACTAGTATAACCTCCGTTCTGGTCGATGACAGCTTGCAAGCGGAAGCGCATTGAGTCGACGAGATTCTTGCACAGATTTGAACCCCGGATACTGTCCCATATTTTTAAACAGTGAGCCTCCAACGCTTCTGGAGTTCGCTCATTCTGGTTTTCCCAGCGTTGGACAATAATCCCCCATAAATTTTCTATGGGATTCAAATCCGGCGATCTGCTAGGCCAAGGAATAACGCTGATGTTGTTGTGCTGGCCAAACCACTCCCGCACGATACGCGAACGATGCACCGGACAGTTATCCTGCACGAATGTAATCAGCGGCGTTTCTTCTTCCGGATATACGGTTCGTACTGTAGGCAACATGGTCTGTTCCAGCACTTCCACATAGTTTGCGCTATTCGCTCGACAAGGTATCCTGACTAGCTCACCTGGATCGGCTGAACTCATCCACCCCCACATGTTCACTGTTATACGACCAGATTCCATATTGGGCACTACGTGTCCGCTATCGTATCGCGTATTATTCCGACGCCACAAACTTAAACGACCATGTTGGCTTGATTTAAAAGTTTTTTCATCGGTAAAGATTGCACCATTCCAGTCGAAATTCAAGTACTGTGTAGCGAACTCCAACCGTGCTCTTTTATGATTCTCCGTAAGTAAAGGTTTGACGGCATGCCTCCGATAATGCAAACCCTCGCCATGAAGAGCACGACGAACAGTGCCCGCACTCGTACCGAATAAGCCGGCGTAATGGTTCGTCGGTATGAAACCATTTTCCTCATACTCGCGTTCCATGGCTTGACGCTGCGGTGTGTCTATGAGACGTGGTCGACCCGATCTTTGACGTTGGAGTAAAGTTCCCTCCTCTTGGTATCTTCGTACCCATAAAACAACCGTTTTCCGCTGTAGCAAAAATCAAACATTTGAATACATAATAGTAAGTAATTTATTAGAAATTAGTCATTTTTATTATACAAGACATATTATTAAACACATCATTATGGCTTCTGCTGGGTGTATAAATATAAAAAGAGGAAAAAAAATATTTTTCAAAATTATTCTTGTCTCACCCGGGAATCGAACCAGTTAAAAAATCACTCGCTATAATTAATGTTAAATTTTACGATCTTTTTTATTTCTAAGACCAAATGTTTATTAGGGAGATTTTATCCTGAACAATAATCCTATCGATAACCAAAGAATGAACAAAGTTTAGTGTAACTGGCCTCTACTCCTAAAGATAACAATATTGTTTTCTAAGGAAGTGATTTTGTAAATCTTTTGAGAAATAAACATGACAATACAAAAAAAACTAGTTACTTACGTTTACACCGGTATCTCGAGCAATATCCGACACATTTTTGCCTTCATTGTAGAAAGCAATTATTTGTGCTCTCTTGACCATGTCAATATTACAACGAGAACTCATTATAATCGAATGATCGAACAACAGTGAATATTTACCAAAGAGGAAACAAAGAAGCAGCGAACGAAAGAACGAGCAGGAGTCTTTGTGAAATCCTAACAGGTATTTATTAATCTTCAGACTACCCTAAGTGTTAATATAAATATATTTGTTGGGAAATAAGCCGTATAAGTAAACAAAGATATACTTAATTTCGAAGATATAATTAAACGTTCGACGGTTGAGTGGCATAAGGGATCACTCGCAGTCCCCGTGTTCGCGGGTTCGAACCCAATCGATACAATTACATCTGTGATGAATGTTTTTGTATTTGAAATTTGTAATAAGATTGGATTGGAGATTCGAAACAATCGGAACATTCGGAACATTGGCTGTCACTAAATAATAATAAAGTATAGGAACGTGTCGTGCTTACTTAATCTGCGGTAAGCGGAAATTAAGTTTTTCATATTTAAGGTAATTCAACGCCATCTAGTAGAATATTACTGAACTAGTGTAAATCATAGATAACTCAGCTTACAGTATGACCAGATAGATGGCGTAATGTTTTGCCTCATAGGAATTTGTTTGCAATCTGTCCATGCACTTATGAAGCTTACTGTACGTGATTGGTCGTGGAAATAAAGGCGACTAAAGTACTTAGTTAATAAATATATTTATATTGTTTTTTTAATATAGTTTTTGGAGTTTGTAGTAATAGTTTCGGAACTATATACTGAGCGCATGGTCCGATATGATCTTTCCCGATTATTTAGGAATTGGCTTGTTTTACGCGTAAATTACATATTTAATCGTGTTTAGTTACTGTAAAACCTAATACGTTTAAAAAATTAAACTAAAAAAACACTTCGTAAAATTGGTCAAGTGCGAAATCAGACTTTCCTACTTATTTAAATTAGCTACATAAATAATTAGTAAATAATAATAATAATACACACACATACACACTAATTAGTAATAATTTGTATATAAGTTATAATCAATATAAATCCGCTACGTTGCTTGGTCGATAACCCATGTGGGTTTTTTCGCGATTTGCATGGATCAACGTTATTGAGCATAGAGGTACGCTGCCGCGGCGCAATAATAATTGCCGCTTCTCTATTTTCTACCATCCTCTACTCCTGTTACGACAAATTATTTAACGCTCTTCTTCTTTCGTTCCAATAGGTATATCAGGTATTCCGTCTCATTATTTTCATTCCTCTTTTTTATGGAATCTCTTTTCGGGGTCTACAAAATGGTTCATAATTTATATACATTACATTTTTAGTTATATACATACTCGTAATGGCACATAGTTTTGTTGGTCGCTTTGTCACAAGAACTTAAAAAATATATTAATGAAATCACTCTGTTCGCATAGAAGTCGTTTATCGCTGCTCCCTTGGGAACTGTCCAATATTCTGAGATAAAAACTCCTTATTTTCTGTCCTATTTAAGGACCAAACCTGCATATGTGCCTAGTTTCATCCCGATCCGTTTAGTTGTTGAAGCATAATTGAGTAACAAACCTACAAACTTTCTCGTTTATAATATTAGTAACATTTTTAAATTCAGATTAGCCGTTTGAAACAACATCTGTTAATGAGATTAAAATAAAAATTAGCAGTGCAAATATTACACTGTCCGAGTTGGAAATATAGTCCAGCGGATTCCCCGCGGGCCGCGAGCCGACACGCTGACAGCCCGACACCAGCCACCATTATTCATGGCAATCTTCCACGTGTCGTAGGCAGTTCACTATAAATCATAAACAAATTTTGCGCTTGTAAATATAACGGCTTTAGTTTATTTATTTAGTTAGAAAACCAACCAGCCTTATATAATTACATTGATTATAGCATAGATTTAATCTTAGGGTGATTTATAGGTTACCACAGTTATACAATTAGGTAGGTATAATTATTGCGTGTGTGTGTGTGCAGGTGTTCACGTGGGTATATCCTATATACAATATGTACTATGGGTGCTATGAGTTCAAACTGAGACACGATATTAGGTACTTTACCATTTACTGGCTTCTGTCGGCGACTTCATTCGCGTTGAGCATTCCACTAAAAAGTTTTCTTTTTCGAGATAAAAAGCCTATGTCGTTTTTTTCCTCGCATTCAAAGTGGAAAGTAGGGTGTTTAACGCGAGGCTATAGAACCATAATGACACTCGAACTATGGCCACCCACGCTCCGCTTAAATGGCTAAACATCTCGTGTCATAATGGCTTGTTTTAGTCCCTTGTTGAACAATTGACTAAATATTAAGTCCCGAATTCACACAACTATGACAAAGCCAAAATATTACGATTTTAGCAGTCTATCGGCTGCATTTTGAGTTAGTTAATGACGAAATTCGTTCCTTAGTGTCGATTTTTCACTCACAACTTTGAAAAATGAAAGTAAATCTTTGAGTACGGCGGTATGTACCTATCTTCTAGTAAGTTTAAAATATCGCGACTACTTTCCAGATTTACGGGGTATAACGTCCCGCCCGCGATCCTGTACCGTAATAAATAGGGTTTGAAACAGGCCACATTAAAAAAAAATGAGTCAACCATTAGATATGCTATGATATTAGTTATATCAACCAAAAGCTGAAAGTAACAACACCAAGTTGTTTAGTGATTCAACTATCACCTTAGTGAATATTTCTCACAGCTTGTTAGTCTCCAGTGGAATCATAATAGCAAACTTGTTAGAAGCAACTAAATGTATTTTCAGTGCACTTTCACTATTAGGTAAGTTTCAAACATCAGTGCAACTGTAGTCCTGATCCTGACAGATTAAAGACCGTGTTATGCAATCCGCAGGTAAAAAAATCTATCACTTAAGATTATTTTACACTTACTCGCCTTTTCCTTGTCATTACGATAAAAAAGATTTATTATCGTATAGAGAAGGCAAACGAGGAAACAGGCTACTTGATGGTACACTGAAAAAACAAATTGGTTGATTTTACTAAATTTAAAATATGCTAACCTAACCTAACCTAACCTAACCTTTAGTAAAAACAACACTTTTTCACGTTGCTTCAACCTTATTAGTGGTTAACTCAACCAAACTTCATGGATAGGTCCTTAAATGTAGTAAAATCCACCAAATTCCTTTTTCAGTGTAGGTGGGATCTAAGACATGAATTCTCAAGACTACATAGATTAAGGTTTGCCTTAAAGCTAAATGCGTTGCTAACCCTGAGGACAATGATGAAATGCCTCTTTGCTAGAATTTCACCGGTTGTCGTATCCCCACACCACCGGAACACAATAACGCAAACACGCTTGGCGGTAGGTTACAATTTAAGTACACAAAGAGATTGATATACATATTAAGCCTGCTACATAGCATCAGTTTTAACTGCACAGTCAAACTGTTCAGTTAAAACGTATGTGTGTAGGCACCGCAAACTGTGCAGGTAAACTGAAAATCGGAGAAATGGCTAATCAAAATTTCATTAAATAAAACTGTACTTTTGAAAATTTGAAACTGTGCAGTTAAAACTGATGGTATGTAGCCCGCTTCAGACATAAAAGGTTTGACTCGATGAAAACTAACGACATGTAGGTAGTAGTAGTTACTATTACACGTACCATTAGTAAAGATAAAGATAAAGATTAATTTTTCGCAACAATACAAAACCACATTACATAGATACAAAAAGATTAAGACACAGAGACATTGTTGCGAAACGGTACCAACTCAGCATTCCCTAGCCGTAAAGCCAGCACTGGTCTTCCGTTGTGGTGGTAGTAGTGGTGGTAGTATACACACCTCGTTATTGATCTGATGTGTCGGCGGGGTTGCACCAGCCGTGGTCACGATACGACTAGTGTGGGTGATATCTTCGAGAGACATAGATAGAACTTAAGTGTATGAATAAGAAACTGTTATCCCTGTTTTTAATTACTTATTAATTAATCGAACAAATTGACTCACAAATTGATATTTTTTAAAAAGCTGTGCTATCTACCCACGCGCGTTGTTATGACAAATAAAGCTACCCACACGGATTTGCCGACATTTTTTTTTTATTGTGACGGCAGTATTTGCCATATACAGGTTTAAATCTCTCTCATTCTTATTTGATATTTATAGAATGAAAGAGATAATTGCCTAGTGAAGAGCTACCGTACAGTCTGCTCACATGTGTGGGTAGTAATGTAAATAATTTGGGGAATGTACCCGTATAAGGGTTAAAAAAGCGTTTTCAAATACAAATGGGCAAATTTCAACTCGCCCAAGGATGAATATCGATAAAAAGCAACGCGTTAAAAATTCGCTCACGTGTGAATGCGTCCTATAAATACTTTTGTTCTAAACAGAAGTTTTTTTTAACGCGCTTTGTAAAAGCGCTCGTTCGAATGAGGCCTAATCAAACCGAAGATGATTTGATTATTATTTTTGTATTATCTTAGGTGTGAGCCAAATCAATCCTAAGTCGCATCTTAAGGTACTTACTAGTTTAAATTTGGACAACAGTTCAAATAAGGTGAAATAGAAAGGACTTTCCTAAGGGAACATAATTTTAAGTCACTCTAATACTTTTGTATTCTGAAGTCCTTTGAGAAAACGTCGGTGAAATCAGATTCTCGATATTGTCAGAATTTGAAGCATTCCGTTTGGACAGTTAACTTTAAATTACGTTTTCTGGAACTAACTCTGGAAATCAATCGTTTGACTGACCTAAATAATATAATAAAAGCACTGCAAATCCTACAAACACTAGAAAAGCATTAAAATCATTCCATTTCTATCGCCATCCCTTAGTAAATATGATTTTATTTGCAAAGTTTTAGTATTGATCGATGTTAATTAAATCAGAAAATGCAAATATTGCTATAAGGGTCATAAATCGCACCCTCGTGTTACAAGTCAACTATAACTGAGGGTGTGCAGCTAATTTTGAACCTTGATGCGGATTAAAACTAGTAGTTGTCGGGATACAGCACTGCCGTGCTAGTGTAAAAGGCGATCTTTCGACATTTTGACCAAATTGAGTTATTATGACCATCGTGATGTGGAGAACAAGCCGCGTCGACCCATCTGATCCGTTTCTCGATAGGAGGCTTGGTTGCGAAGATACGGTAAGGAAAAAGGCCGTATAACGCACAATTTCCCAGCAAATACCAATCAATAAAGCGGCAACTACACAATACTACATTAGAAAGACGTAAAACAAGACATACCGCATTATTGTCTAGTGTCGGTTTGATTTATTAATAACTTGAACTACTCTATAAGGCCGTAATTACAGATTACTAAGTAAAAAGAACGAATAACATATTTTACCCTCTTTTAACTTAGTATTTCAAATGAATTTTTCTATTTGCTCATAATCTAAATGAACGTAACAGAGTTTACTAGACAAAAAGACCGTATGTCAGTATTTTGCGGTGTTTTAGTCTAGCTAATGCCGGATATTTAATAATGATGAACTTGTTTAAATAAACGTTTATTTTGTGATACGGTGTTTTTACTTGGGACAGAGGCAGTTTTTAACGCTTTATTACTATTCGAATATCCACAAACGGCCCGTACTAGTTAATAAAACCGTATAATCCCCAACCTCAGTGTGCGCTGGCGCTCTTTATTACGTGAAAAGACCCCTTGTTCCTTGTAGGTAACCGTGGCCAGATAATTGGGTATCTGTGAAAGATTTTTTTCCTCCAGTATAACTAGTTATCGCCAAGGATTTTACTTTCCTCATATATAACTGTTACTTTTTAACAGTTTTCTGTAATTACTTATCAAAAACAAATAAATAAAAAAGTCAAATTTAAACAAAAAGAAACTGGTATTTGACTAACTCAACAGTTGACGTAACAAAAATCTGTATTAAATTTGAAATCTTGAGCTTTTGCTTTATTTTCTTAACTTTATTATAGCCATAAATAAAACATTAGAGGTTGTTATCAGTAATTCAAGTTTTTTAAGAAATTTTAACTAACAAATGGAAAAAATACATAATTGCTACTTTTTAAGTAGTACTAGATCTTACTTTTAAGTAGTAATAGATACTTCATTAGATTATGCTATTTCTTATTTCCGAGTCGTACACCTACGACAAAATAAACCACGTGGGTCACTATAAAAGATCTGACACGCGAAAGAAAAAAACACTAATTATTCGTAATGGATAGATCAATAATTTGCAGAAATTATGAGGGAATATAGCTTTTCGGTACCTACATTCTGTCCGCCTTTTCCCGTTTTTGGTCTGCTTAGCGTAGCGTAAGCAAAAACATTTGCGTAGGTGGTCTAAGGTGTTAAGCTTCCACTGTTGAAGATTTGATAAAGGAAACTCTAGCCTTCGTTGGAAAATATTTTCAGATGATGTTATGAATTCAAAAGGTTCAAAGCTAGCCTTGAAGATGACAGACAGAAGTGGCCGTCGACCAACTGCAGTTAACGCAGAAAGTGTATGGATGACTGAAATGCTAGCGCGAGAAGATCAACAAACCGCATTCAAAGTCATTAAAAATCGGGGCAGTTAGTTCTTTGGTGGTTTACCACCTTATAGGACATTTTGCCAAGGATAAACATTTATAAATATCAATGGATGCTAAATAGGCTTCCCGTGTGTATATCCTTAAAATAAACTAGGTCAAGACTAGGATTAGACTAGACTAGGGTTAGACTACACTTTTTAACATTAAATTAAATGGCGTCAAATATAGGCACTTTTATAACAATTTATGATTCGAAAAACATGAAAGCATCGATATGGATGTTTTCAGACACCTGCCAATTTAATAGCTGATAAACTCTTAACATGACAATGGTACCAGCTCGGTATTAAGCCACTAAATTTTGAAATATAAATCATATCTAACAGTTTATACCAACAAAAATAGGATATAAATTCGTTCTTTTTAAATACTTAAATTGGCTGGGTATCTTTAAAGATACATGTCAGGATGAACTACTACTTACTACTACTTAATGGTGTAACTGGAGACTTCATTTATAGATACATAATTATGCCTAAATGTTACGTCAGAGGCCATTGTTATGTAGTTATGACATTCCAAGATTGCTATTGCGTATAGGAAACATATTTACTTGCACTTTAATAAGGATACATTAGCATTATTGAAGCAAAAATTTAATAAAATTAATATTTTTTATGAAACGAAACGTAAACGCAGGTTTTCGGTTCGTTATTTTGTGTACCTAATAATATTTCTCAGAATAATTAGAATATCAGTTAAAATAATGCGCTTTAAAATAAATGCTAAGCCCTTCTAGATTTTTTTTATGAGTAATGTGCGTAAAATTGCCCAATGCCAAATATAGGGTTAACACACTTATAATGCTTTACTAGTACTGACTTTATTATTACAATACAATCGTATCTACAATTCAAAGTTAAAACTAAACTTATTTGAATTAAAATAAAACTAAGCTACTGAAAAATTAAAGATTTAAATAATAATCACCTCTATAAAAAGAATACCCCCTCTAGCAGGTACTTTCTTGAATATAACTAACTATCTATGTAAAACAAGGAAGTCGACTCATCGTCGGATCGACGATTTTAGCATACCTACCTATTTAGTCAAGCAATTGCGATGACAATATAATAATAATCGATGATGATGAAGATGATAGTAGAGGCGAAAGGTGGCCATATAAACTTCTCAATCCATCCATACTAATATTATTATAAAAGTGAAAGTGGGTCTGTGTGTCTGTCTGTTACCTCTACACGCTTAAACAACTAAACCCATTTAGATGAAATTTGGTATAGAGATAGCTTGAGTCCCGGGGAAGGACATAGGATAATTCCTGAGCGCATAATTTATATTGAAGTACCTAATAAAAATATATAGATAACAACCTGTTAACTATAATAGTGTTTTCACAGATCCAAAATGCAGAACTTATTGATTTACTAATAACACTACACCAATCTTAGAAAAGATCCTCCTCCTCCTCTCCCTGTGATTTAATTTATATTTTTTGTTTATTTCAAATATATTTGTACCGAATTTATGATGGTTTTAATTAGCATTTAGTCTAACCTTTCATCGTAGTACTACATTAAAAAACCGTATTTCGTCTGACTTTTGAAGATATACGTTTTTTTAGACTAGTATACAAATAGTGGTGTAGTATTTTTGAGTGACGTACTAGACAAGATAAACGTATTTCTTATATTCGGTTTTATTGTTTAGATCAGAAGCATTCAAAAAACATTTTATACTAAGCAATAAGGCGGTATGTGTCAAATACGTCTTTTTAATCAAGCATTTTTATGATACGTTCAAGCCCTAGTTTGTTATGTAGACATATGAAGAAAAAACTAGCCTATAAGGCGGTATAGTGCTCATATACCGCCTTTTTGCTTGTTTGTCAGTGGCAATTATTAATCGGCAACTAAGCAAAAAGTAAAAAATGCGTTTAAAAAAAAACCTGCATGTAATAAAAATATATTGCTTATGTAGAAAACTAGTAAAATACAATATCTATCCGACACAAAAAGTTTCATTTCAATATCTGTTTAAATTTCCTAGAAATATGAAAATGAAGATTTCGGACAGTTTTTTGCGATTATCTCGAAAGTGTCTTTTGTCGAAAAGTCGCCTTTTACACTAGCACGGCAGAGCATATTCTAAATCCATCTTTAAAATGAACTTCAAAAGGTTGCTTTTAGTTTCTATTTAATGGCGACTTAAAACAATTCTTCTATGCGCTGTCGAACTGTCTGATCTAAATTCGAGTAAATACGGTTAAAGTAGCTTGTTTGAGTAGAAGTGCAAGGTCGTTAACCCGAAGGTTTCATAATCAAGTGAGAATATTATAGTAAAATGTAATCATTTCATGGTTCGTTTTATTTTAATTTTGACCAGTGAGCTAGACACGTTGCATTCTGCAAATGCTTTTGTCAAAATCTGACATCTAGGTGACCGACACGATGATCCATCTTCACATTTTCTTCTGTTACGGCAGTCAGTCTAGGCGCCCTATAGTGCCCGGCCGATAAGAAGTCAATCCTGACACCTATAATTTCAGTACAAATGATTACCCAAGAATAGGTTATAAATTGAACTGCGATGACAGCTGTCAGGATTGACCTCCTAACGGCCGGGTACTATAGGCACTCCCCGAGTCGTTGGCGTCAAGGTGCTTTAACCGAATTTGATTATTCGTGGTCGCATAGCGCTTCCCAGAAGAACGCATGAGATTTACCGCTGGGTTGTTGGTGGGTATTCCGGCCGGTCTTGGTTGGTGAGTACTACATAACCTTTCCGGGTCCCACGGACCCGGGCGGTAAGTGTAAATGCATTTCCACATCGTAAAAAAAGGCGCCATAAACGTTGTAATATAAGTATCGATAATAATATTGTATTGACGTAACCTTCCGGACGGTGTATTTTGACAGTTTTCAAAAATCGACACAGGGGTTGATTTTTGGTGTTGGCTCACCAAATTTCTAAAAATTCGTATTTGTTATTTCACCTGTTGGTCGAAAAATACTTATTTATTTATCGTGGGTGAGATTCTAAAATGGACCGGTTGGAATTTTTAAATTTTGATATCTGGGTTATATTTTTTTTTGTTGCGCTAAAATTTCCCACTCTGTCACGATGGTAATTTTTTTGTTTCAGTAGTATTGTTTCTGTAATCTGAAAATGTTTATTTTATTTGAATCAGTAATGTATTGTCAAACATCTTCAAACAAGATAAAATATTACTTCTTACAAAAACAACCACTCTGTCACATTTCCCGGGGACCGATTTCAATGCAACGAAAAAGATGTTAGGAACCACACAACTTTTAATAAGTACATCGCATATTACAATGCAATCGCATATTACAATGTAGAAGTGTTTTTTTAATATGTTTTCATCACACTTGCTCGTAAATGGTGTTATTCCATGCCTGTATACAGAAGGACAATGGCCTAAATTGTTCCCGCGGGAATTATGGCGAGTTTGTCATCCCTAGGGAGTAATGACTTTCTTTTTAAAATTTGCAACTCTTTCGTACATCATTTCTGACTAAGGAGGTTTAATTTTCAGCCAAATATTAAATCGGTTTCTAATTTCATCTTTAAAAATTAGCTATAGACTAACTTACATTACACAAAACCTATACGCTTCATTAAACTTCATTATTTTTTCATCACACTTGCTCGTAAATGGTGTTATTCCATGCCTGTATACAGCAGGACAATGGCCTAAATTGTTCCCGCGGGAATTATGGCGAGTTTGTCATCCCTAGGGAGTAATGACTTTCTTTTTAAAATTTGCAACTCTTTCGTACATCATTTCTGACTAAGGAGGTTTAATTTTCAGCCAAAAGTTAAATCGGTTTCTAATTTCATCTTTAAAAATTAGCTATAGACTAACTTACATTACACAAAACCTATACGCTTCATTAAACTTCATTATTTTTATACCTAGTTCAAGTTTATATCAACATTTATCATTAATTTTAGTAATTATACATTTTTATCCAATTGGCTAAATCTGGCTCGAATCCAGGTCGAAACTAAACGCAGTTATTATCGTGGTAGAGGTCACAAAAAAAATATCGTTTCCATTTACGTTCCCGTTCGTCAAAAGTTATTTCTTTATATTTTGCAGAGTTAAAGTGTTTTCTCTTTGTTTTGTTTCCTCGCAAATGTGATGAAAACCATTGTGTGTATCACAGGCAGTAAGGGGATTACAAACTCGAGTCATTAAAAGCCCTCCGCCTTCGGCGTCGGGCTTCTAACACTCTCGTTAGTAATTCCCTTCATACTACCCTTGATGCACAATGTACTATTATTCCTATTTCAAGTTTATATCAACATTTATCATTAATTTTAGTAATTATAATTTTTTATCAAATTGGCTAAATCTGGCTCGAATCCAGGTCGAAACTAAACGCAGTTATTATCTGTGGTAGAGGTCACAAAAAAAATATCGTTTTCCATTTACGTTCCCGTTCGTCAAAAGTTATTTCTTTATATTTTGCAGAGTTAAAGTGTTTTTCCTCGCAAATGTGATGAAAACCATTGTGTGTATCACAGGCAGTAAGGGGATTACTAACTCGAGTCATTAAAAGCCCTCCGCCTTCGGCGTCGGGCTTCTAACACTCTCGTTAGTAATTCCCTTCATACTACCCTTTATGCACAATGTACTATTATTGTGCACATACAAATAGCCTAATCACGTATTACGAACAAGATTTATATTTACGACGATTATCTAAATTTAACATTTTATCATTCTTAAATTAAGTAAAAAATCTATTTCGATAAAAGTAAGTTCATTATGTTGAGAAATGAAATGATTATTCATTTCATTGTTCACCCGGCATCCAATTTGCCTCGAATGTTTCTGGAAGGCTTTACATAATTATTATTTTTAATAAACGTAATTCAGAACACTAATGACGTTCATTTATTATTTCTAGATTACCGTAAACCTATAAAGGAACACAGCCATATTTACTATTGATGTATGACTCAATAATCTTCAATCCTGCCTCACCTTAAAGAACGTTTAAATTATTTGTTTTCACTATAATCTCTCTGCAACATGCTTCTATTTAGCTTTCTCTTTTACCTTTTTCTAATTTCTACACCGTGTTTTTTTTGATTTACGATAACTTTAAGGGAACGTTCTTTAGGTCAAACAAAGTTAATTTCCCGAAGACAGACAAATGATAAGTCTAACGGTTTTAAAAATATTTAATTTTTAAATTTAATCAGTTAATCACGTTAAACTAGTGTAAAAGGCTCTATGGATAACAACAATTTTCTTTTAATACTTATGAGTAAAGAGTTTCCAATTGTTAGGTTTGTATACGCGTCAATCTAAAGTGACAATCTTGTACCTGTCAAGTGTTATCTTTACTTGTGTGTGTATGTCACGCCAACATAGACGTATTTGACACTGATTATTAGTTAACTCTAAAGGCCCTTTTAGAATGACCAAAGATAAAAGATTTCATTATTTCGTTCTAAAGTGAAAAAAAAATTTTTTTTGCAATATTTAAAAATCTAATCTACCAATTAGTTTCTATGGATATACCTAGTAATATGCCGAAGTTATCGTAAATCAAAAAAAACACGGTGTATACTAATCGTTTTACTTTTCAGATTATACGTTTATGGAATTTACCATCTGAAGATTTAAGGTAAATCTTTGGATTTTTAGAAAATCATCTTGCTACTTACGTACTTTTTATTTATCCAATGAATAATTGCCTTTTTTTCTCATTTAGACTTATAACCTATTAATTTAAGATGATGGTTCTTCACTTTCGCGAACTTGGTTTATTCTTGGTTTTTATGGGGCTATCGGTATACGAGTAGGTACCTTCTAATAAATAATTTTAAAACAAAATGATCAATATACATATTGATATATCAACAATATAAATAGAATATATATTTATTACCGATTGACCAGAGCGCCACCTCTTTTTTCAATTTTCTTCTATAATTAAGGTTGTCTGAAAGAGATCGCTGTGTGCAATATTTTGCTTATTATAATATAAAAAATATTAAAGCATCATAAAGTTCCATAGATTGTTTTTAACTCAAACAACTTTATGATGCTTTAATAGATGCATTAATAATAACTAATAATAACGTATAATAATGAAGAGCGTTCATTGTATTGTAAACTAACAATAATCACCAATCCAAATTATTACGAGTTATATGTTTGAAGCGTTTTGCAATAATGAGGCTTGATTACATTGCGGGCGCAGAGACCGCAACTTTAACCTCACTGTCAATAATTATAGGACTGCGGTTTAATTACGTATAGCTTTCAATCGTCGATAGGTATTTCAGATAATGACGATAAGATTTCCAACCGTGCAAATGATTGAATATCTTTAGACAAGAAAATTGTCATACACTTCAGAAAAACTGGCCAAGTGAGAGTCCGTTTAATTTGTAGGTTAAAAATCGAATAGTTTTTTTTTGTGAGAATCCGGACATAATTATGCCTTTCTTTACCTGACACATAAATTCAATGATTCTAGTTCAATGGGAAGTACCCTTTAAGTTTAGTTCCCCTTACTAGTTAATAAATATGAGACATACCTACACTGCCGTATCTTTTAATTGTGTTGATTTCAAACTTCGGTATTTTTTGTAGTTCTAAGGTATTACTGACTTAAGTATTTGGTATAAATTTCAAATTGAAACCTCCATGCATATCTAAGAAAAAGGGTCCTTTGAAGTTTCCTGTTTTCCTTTTGCAGTACGGAACCCTCATAATTACCCTACTTTAATTGAATAATATTTAAATAACTATGAAGTAGATATAATGGAGAATGACCCATTACTTTTACCGGCTTTAGCGGCTTTTAACTAGCCCAACTGATTTTTATACCTAACCAGCCTAACCAAGTCAGAATCGGTTAGTTAATTTGGAAGTTACGATGCCACAACCAAACATACAGAGACACACAGATAATCACGTTAAACCTATAACAATACCCTTTTTGCGTAGGAGGATAAAAATATACCATTTTTAATCTAATTTCTTACTAAGTAAAAAGTTCACAACAAAATCGGCCGTGTTGGCAATTGGTTCATCAAAAATCCTTAAGATGCGAGTAAAATAAATGACAGATTGAAAAATGTGAAAATATGACAAACAAATTATACTTTAAAATCTGTCATTTTATTGTATGTAGTTCATAAGGAATGCATACTTGGTTTCTGAAATCTCTAACCAGCTTCCCCTCGTTTCCGTCTCGTCGTCCGCTTAGATTTCGACTATCGCTACTCCCTCGGGATTTTTTTAATTTTTCCGGGATAATAGTAGCCTATGTGTTAATCTAGGGTAGTTATCTCCATTTTAAATTTCATCCAAATCCGTTCAGCCGTTGCAGAGTGAAGAAGTAACAAACTAACACACACACACGAACTTAATATTAGTAGGATAAAGTTTTTAAATAATTAAGAATGTGTAAGCTTATTGTTCAAAATGGTGGAAGTTACTGGGTTATCGGGAAGTTAGTATAAAATCAATACCTATACCGGACACATAAGTAAACAGACAGTCAGAAAGCGATCTTATATTAGCGTGGTAATAGGATGAACCCCGCGATTAGCACGTACCAGTCAATGAGTTTTTCTAACTTATGTGCATTATCCGCTGCTCTTTATCGCTGTTTATCGTGACGAAACCTGTGGAGCTGGACAAGTGGCCATCGAATACAAACGCTAGCGTTTGGTGATCACCTTTCGCTGTGCGTTGTCAAAAATGAAAAAGCTAGCCAAGTTGCCCTTAGATACCGATGTTTATATCGTGATAGTGCTCGTGTTGAATTCAACCTGTCAAAATAGTACCGCATTACGACAGACAAAACTTCAAAATGTCATGTCAGTTGTAAAGAGTGATATATCACGTGACTTACGTCAATTCCATACATTTTTGTAAGTGACAGGTGATCACCAAACGCTAGCGTTCGTATTCGATGGCAACTTGTCTAGCGCCGCTGTTCATTCGATCAGCCCAGTATGTAAGAGGGCACCGAATTGCACAAAATATCCTAAAGAGGTAGAAGTGTATCCGAAATTGCCATCTGTAAGATAATATAAGATAAGCCTCAGGTCAATAGTAACTGCTCGATTGGTACCACTGATGGAGGCTTAATTCTTCATTCCTCTTCATTCTTCTCTTTGATATTTTCCCAACCGAAGGTCTCTGACATATTGTAACTTTAAATAAGTGGTATCATAGAACGTAATAATAATATGAAATGCACATATATACATATGTGCAGTAGTGTGGTGTGGGTGTGGACATCCGGAATTAATCGCCCACGTGGTATTAAGTATAATGACGTAACACTTAACTCGTGGGTGACAGTAGGTATGACCCTTTTAGTTATTTAAGTAAGTTTAGAGATAATCTTTTAATGGAGGCATAAACTAAACTTTATAATTACAGTCACAAATAAATTGTATTAATACCGTTAAGCATGGGTTCTTTGTTGTTGATTGTTAATTTAAGTTCTAGCTACACTCAAATTATAAACTGTGAAAAATATTTTCTCAATAGAATCCTACAGCTGCTCAATCATTTTCATTCCAAACAGTATTTGTTAACAATAAAAAGTTCTCAAACGACGGATAAATCTTATGAAATGAAGAAAAAATGAACTTTTATATTCAGTCCTGGACTTCTTTATAAAGTATCAAAAAAGTTTACGAGTAGGTAATCTCGAACCATATTGAAACTTTTACAGGAAAGTTAGCACGCTTACAAAGATAAAACACCTTTTATTATTTAAATGTACATCTTTTTGGTGATTACCACAAATAAAGTGTTTTAATATTAGTAATAAGGAAAAGTAAGATGTGTTTTTCTACTAAATACAGACATTCCCCAAGGTTCATACCTGCACCCATTATTGTGATTTTTAGGATGCAAAAACACGCTGAACTATAAAAAGAAACCTAAAAGATGTGTATGTGTGAAAAAATAAGTAAAACCAATAAAACTTTAAATGTAAGACTAATCAGTGTTGATAAGTGTCAACGTCATCAATGATGCTGGTCAACAACGAACATACCTATCAAAGAAATAATAAAAAATATTACCTATGGTGAAATAAGTCTAACGAGTTAATTTCGCCTTTTTAACATTAAACTATTTAGCAATTTATATTATTTTCTTGACTCTGACATAAAAAATACACCCTTTATAAAACACTGATTCCAAATACTGGCTACGAGTACAATCCACAGCGTGGCGTAATTTCAATCTCCAAATAGTAAAACAAGTTGATGCTGCTGCTGGCGTTTGGGAAGAGAATCCACAACGTCTTGTAACGATGATCGATACGCCATTGGGCATTCATTTCGCCTTTCCTACTTATACATTTTGTACACACGTAAGTAATTTTCTTAAGCTAGTTTTTTATTACGAAGACACTCAATTCGCCTGTGATGTTTAATGACCATTACGTAAGAAATATTCGTTTTATATACAAATCTTTTAGCGACTTCGTCCACGTCGCCCGCGTAAGTTTTCATTTCGGCACAAGGCAATGACCTGCCCAAATCTAGGATGAATGTGTGCTAGATTCCAACCGAAAAGCTCATGCACTGAGTAACGGGCATTCCCACAAATTACCACATTATGTAATTTATTATTGGTAGAATCTAGTTTTGATGATGCAAACTTGCATTGTTAGGTGTTCAAACTTTATTAGCGTATCTACACAATAACAATAACTTCGCTTACCAAATCATTCACCAAAACGTCATACGGGTTTTTGGCTAAGCATTACTAGCACGAACACAAGTTTACCTTAATGTTTTATCCCACGAAAATCATATATTTTATTTTACCCAAAGCTATATTCCATATTTAAAATAAGACGATAAAAGGAATTGACACAATTTTCACTTACCTACCTGGATAAAACAGCATAACCATTTTAATTCCGTACCCATATTAAATACCGCAATAAGTTTCCCCCATAACACTCCATCACCAGCGCACGTTAACAACTCAGCGAGAATCAACAACTGCCATAAACTTGTCAGCGCCATATAAAATATTGTCTAGGCGCAACATTACTCTAGCTGTAAACTATTTATTAATAAATCAAATCGCATTTGCATTCTCATTTCCTTTGTAATATAATAATATTGAACAATTTTTGTTCGTGTTCTGCTGAACAAATCTAAATCCTTCGCGATCCGAGTCTGTAGCGTTTATTTGAATTTCCTCCGGTTTCCATCTTCGCTTGTAACGGATCCCGTCCCGCATAGCCGTATCGCTTCTCGGGGAGACGTTCTCTGTCTGTCGCCCGCTGAGGCCACTCGTACGCCTCACATTTGCGCCCCAGATATTAGGTCCCATGCCGGGTTAAACGAAATCTGTCGCCTGAAATAACGTATTCTTGCATCCTGAATTGGTTTTTATGCGCAAGAATATTATTTTGATGGAGCCTCTATTTACAGAAACATCAAAAACCCTTAAGTTTTTAACAGTGATTAAAAACGTTTGATGTGTTATTTTGTACGTCGAAAGGAATAAAAAACGATTAAGTGCAAGCTAGTCAGGCGCACTGAGGTTCCGTACTATGTTACAATAATGAACACTAATTAAATTATTGATCTATATGGCTTTTAATGTTTTTTTTTTGTATTTTCGGAATGGAACTTAATTTAGCACCTACTTAACAGAATTATAAAAAGATGGAAAATTATAATTTTTTGAAGACAACGCATTAGAGCAATATTTTTGTTAGTATTGTAAAGTATTGTTTGGATAGAAATAAAATGTCATAATGTACATAGGTAAATATTATGTATTTTATAAATAAATTCAGTTATTAACTGTGGATTATTTATTATATTTATCTGCATCCGTTAACCATATCTTCCAAATGTTATTAATTGGATTATGCTCCTGCTTTTCAATGTTTAATTATAACGTAAATAATGCAATTAATTAGTTCCGAATTGTAATCCAGCCCTCATAATACGATAATCGTTTTGCAAATTTCTATTTAAGTATGATGTATTTTGATGAGGTTCGGACTACAACGTGCTTCGAAAAATGACATGTTGTCACTTTTTGACAATTACACAGCTGAAGAGCCATCAACGGCCGCAGTTCCCTTCCGTCACCATACCAGCTCGAAATGGTTGAATTATAATTTTGACAGCAAAATATGAATTGAAAACAATTTATGTCTTAAATAAAGCTATTGATTAGGTGTGGGTAACAATTACAATAAAAAGTGTGAGAATAATTATTTTAATTCTCGAAACAAAGGCATACAAAATATCATCACTTAAAAAAAAAACTATGGAACCTGAATTACAGCTGGTCACATTTAATTTTCCCGTTACTGAAGACTACAAAAATAAATTAAAATTTGGAATAAACACTCCATATAAAACAAGACCCAACGTTAAACAAATAAAAATGTTAAAATAATATCGCTCTCCCCTAAACGCGAAAAACTAGTACGCGTTCTCAGTTCTCATTAAATTAGGTCTCATTTATTTTATTAAAGAAAACCTAATCAACAAACACGGCAGCACCAGTGCCGCTAATAAGATCCCGTGAACCGTAAACAGTTAAGTTTTTCCTGGGCTCGGGTAAATAAGGTTTATTTGAATTTCACTAGTCCGTCCGTCAACCATTCGCCCACAATTTCGCCTGACGAGAAGCAAATATTGAACCACTGTTCACTTTCCCGCCCTTTCATGTTCGCCTTTTATTCGTGATTTTGTCATTGAGGTAAAAACGTACGTATTGGTACTCAATGTCAAGTGCAGACTGGTTGTGTGTCGTGTATTTGTAAATGCTACAATAATCCAGCTGTAGGAAAAGTGTTTTTTGATGGTTGCATTCTTGCATTGTTTAGAACTCTAGAATAAACCTAAACCTATAGACCGATGATTAAGTGTATCTTTTAAGGTTCCGAAGTCAAAATGATATAAAAAGCCTAGCTAACAAGCACCACTGGCACATGAGCATCTTAACGATATATTTAATTTGGTAAAACAATATTGCTTTGGACGTGTTATCGTATTTTTTTAACTCGGACGCCATTACTGTCAAGTAAATAAAAACTATAAAAACTTTAACAATACGGAAACAAGTAAAAATCAATATGGTTTTGCCGTGTATAGTTGACGTTTTTAATATTAACATTATCGCGATCTATCGGATTTCAAATTATTTATATTGGCGGGCGCTTATTTTACATCGTCTTTTCCCCTTGTAATCGTATAAATCGTATTGTAAACATATCAAATCGGGGCTGCAATCGAGCTCCTGATAGATATTTATAGCAATGACAGTTTTTTTACTGTGTACTACGCACCAAAACAAACTTAGTCAAGCAAAGTAGTTAGTATTTATTAAAAAACATAAAAAGATAAAAGAAACGTATTCAGTGAGTAGGCCGCACGGGCACTTTTACACGTCAACAATCTACCAGCGCTTCCCAAGAGGAGTCCACTGCAGAAACGCCGCAAGAAACTCAGCAGTCAGTCATTTTTTAAACATATTTCATATTACAATGGTACTACTTAGTCTAGCATTATATAAAGCTACAAATATTAAATGAAATATAATATCAAATAACATGCGTAGTTCAGCAGGAAAACATGCCAAAAATCTTACGGGAGAGATAGAGAGAGAAAAAGAAAAAGAAAAAATAGAATCAACTACTTATGTGTAAATGAGATGGTGCAAGATGACTACATAAAAGTTTCGATATGTTTTCCTGAATCAACGGTGTCCCCTAGACAAGAAAAAGCAGGATAAAGCTTTTGCTTTTGAACAAATTATTATTGACTAAGTTTCGGGTTTAGGCCATGCATTTTTATCTGTTAGATAGTCGTCGACCCTATAATACGCTTTAGACATTAACGACCTTATCAAGTATTTTTTAAGTGCTGGAAAGGGTAACATTAAAATTAAAATAAATATAAATAATAAGCCGCTTATCTTTTGGTATTGTTTCAAGTGAGAGACCGCTGTAGGGTTATTGCGAAAATTATGCTGTGTCGTACTTTGCCCAAGGTTGAGACACGTTCGAAGAGGTGATGACGTGAATTTCCTGACAAATATATTATGGTCTTAGGTCTGGAGAATAAGCGTGAATTTAATAAACATATTTTCTTGCCAGTGAGATAATAATATTTACATAATCGAAGGTACAAAAAGACTAAAGTAACATAAAGTTTACAACAAAAAAAGTTAGAAATGAAATAGCACATAGCGTCATTCGTTTGAAGTATTAAATGTTATTTTTACTTTGCAGAGAACTCGGTGAGTTCTCGGAACTTTTTCTTTAGTTTGCTCATAACATGAGCGAATAGCAATTTAATCGCAAGTTAGTCGTTGAAACATTTCCTGGGACTGGGAAGTCGCTAGATATTCTATTCGCTGCAGTGCAAATATTGACCGTCTGCAACTGTCCTGGATAGGGCCATCGCTGCCTCCGATTTAACAAGCAAGAGGACACGGCTAGTGAAATTATTTGATTTTGTTCAGTCTACTACTTAGAGATTCGGCCACATCTCTATCATAAGCGTGTGTGTGTTAAGGACTACTTTCATATAACTGGCCATAGGAGGACTCGTTTCTTTTTGGGTGAAACATTAATCAGGTCCAGGTTCCGTCAGATGTGCCGTTTCCGGGAATATTCTTTTAGAGAGAATATTCTTAGAAACGTATCGGGAATATTCCCGGTCATGGGAAATATATGAGAATTTAACATTTTTGTCAGTATACATTTCGGGCATTACGTACAAAAGGAAGTGATTACACATCCGAGTAAGATAGTTTGTGTTATTGTTTGAATTTATTATATATTATGTGTTAATATTTCCGGGAATATTCTCAAAGTTTCTAGAGAATTTTATATTGTTCCCGGGAATATATTCGTAATATAAATGAAACAAGTAAATCAAAAATAGTTTAATAATCAACAAATTTGATACATAATTATCACAGCATCATTATTACAAAATAACAAGGCAAGGTATCAAGACTTACTATTAAGAATCTCACTAACATCATCCATCATGTCTCAACTTTAATATTTATAAAAAAAAACATAGAAAAATGCCAAATATGAGTAAAAATATAAAACGTTTATTGTTATTGCATGCAAAATTTTAAAACTGTCGATATATAAAAATAATCTCAATGTACCTAGTAAATATCTAACGTCACAACTATTCATAAAATACCAATTTATTTATTTATACCATTATCCTAGCAACTATTTTTCAAGGTTCACTAGATTAAGAGTCCATGGTTTCTAAAATACCCTCAAAGACTATATATAGAATATAGGAAACTCGAAGCTTTCTGTGGAAAGATAAAACGTATGCAAAAGTTAGCTCGGGCAGTTAATCGTACAATTCGAGTAAGAACTAGTAGGCCTAGCCAAGAGCCCAAAGGTGTTAGCGTTTTTCTATTCCATCGACTTGAAATGTATGGGATGACCAGTTGGCGACGTGGTCTATTGCTAAATGCTAGCCAACGGCCTCACGAACGATCACCTAAAGAATATTGAAACGCCAAAAGCAGCGATCAGTGCTGTCACAATCCACAAATCGCACAAATCCCATACAGTTCGGTAGTCGCTTAATTAGAACTGTGTCTAAATTCAGTCGCAGTTACACCCGACCGTCCAAAAAGAAGGGTAAGTTTTTCACATTTAGTTTTTCAGTTTTATGTGACCATTTATTGTTGCCTTTTGCTTTACATTGTGCAGTATAGCTAATAATAAAGTCAGTTAGTCACTCAGCCTACGAAGTGTAAAACGGTATTTAATCTAAAAATAGATCAGTTTAGTGTAACTTTTTAGTGAAAAACATTATTGTATTAAAATGTATAAACATAAATAGTATTAAATGTATTCTTTTTATAAATGTATATTTAAATCTTGTGTATTTTTAATGATCTATTAAGTATGTATTTTAAATAAATTTGTGAATTATGTAGTGATAAGATATTTCAAATGCAATTTATATTGTTTCTGAATAAATAGCTATGACATTTAGAACTAGTAAGTACGAGTATGTAATGTTCTGGCAAAGTTTTGTAATCACATTTATAAGTAGGTAAATTATGAAACATTAAAATACATAAATAACCTCATCAACATAACTAAAACAAAATGGTCGAGACAGTACAAAGGGTATAAAAATGATTGTGAACAAAATTTAAATATATTATTATGTTCCAGGACCAATAATTATAGTCGCCTTTATCGCGGTGCATAAAGCATCCGTCACTCTCGCACTTACACACTGGTCAGAAAGAGACGGATATTTTATCCACGGATATACACATCAATAAAAACGACCATAATAGGGCCGCAGGTTCCTACATACATAGAGATTGAACCCGGAAGGTAATTAATTCCGAATTCTTTTCAAACTTTCCTCGCATTAGCGTCAAAAAATGCACACGATCCGATAAGCATAAACAGAAGTGTCGCCCTCTGTCGCAAGTTGATGTGTCACGCAATATCGGGATGATTGATGACCTTGCGAACACAGATGACCACAACTCTGTACTGGCGTGACGTACAACTATGAATCTTTACAAAGGCTACATCGTATCTTGACTGGAAGCGTCGTTACTCATTAAGAGGACTGTGAAGGCTGAATATTTCCATACTTAATGAGGTGACGTTTCTGTTCCTTTAAACCTAGTCCAATTTTACGATTTTTCAATATGTTGAAGGTATTATGAAAACGAAGAAAATACATTTACAGAAAAAAAAAAATTTAAAAAAATCCGCGAACAAACCTAGTTTTTCTTACTAAATGAAATGATTGACATTCAATGACAATCTAAGTTCCCGATTGTTGTGTGCATCAATTGCGTTGTTTTGTCCAAAATGTTTGTTGTACTTTAACCAAATAATTTAAAATAAAGTATAATACTGTCAAACCAAACCAAAAAATAAATTTGCATTGTATTTTTTATTTCAAGATTTACTTTATTTCTTGTAATGGAACAGTGCCAATTGCACTTTTGTAACTAACTAAATCAGAAACATTTTAAAGACAACTAACTTGTTCTCTCTTCAAACTTGTGTATGAAAAATCACTAGCTGAATTCATAAACGTAGGATACCTAAAATGTGCTTGAAATATGCTTTGTCCTTATCTTTCATTGTGACATATGAATTTGACAGAAAGAGACAAAGAATACTTTAACAAAAATAGGTGTACTGAGCGTTTATGAATTAAGGGGTAAGTCTTTTCTTTAAACTAAACTATTTCTTTTGAACCGTTGCTAGAAACCAATCGCAAATTTCACAAAATGTGTTATAATATTATGAACTTCCTTATACAAAACAATAATAGCTGCTTTAGTTAAGAATAAAGGAATCTGGATTTGGTCTCCGTTTTAATCGCATCTTACTAGTTATGTAATTATCTACGTTGATATTTTTTCACTTTCTTCACCACATACCTAACACTCAGTCACGCACGCACGCGACTCGCTCTTGATTGGATTTTCTTTTCTAATCTCCACAATAGTAACCTTACATACATATATTCATTCAAGACTGTAAGGCACTTTACAAACATACTCGTATCTCTAAATAAATAAAAATACAGGAAGAAATGTAGGTATACAGCAAGGGAAAGTAAATGCGTTATGATTAAAAATAGCTCAGTCTCTAGGAGTTGGATTTCACATAACTCATTAAGATAAGGCAATGTTTCGCCTGTTTCTGATTTAAATTCAACTTAAATTCTCTAAGTAAAATAACCTCGAAGGCTTGGCATAAAGGAAATAAACTTCACAGTTATTTGCATACAAAGCTTGGTTAAAATAAAATGTTTTCTAGCGGGAATTCTCATGCAAATCTCAGTTGCAAAAAGAATAATCGATAAAATAATAATTACAATGGATTATTTAAATATGTTTTCTATCTAATAAAATGTTTATTTGTTATGTAGAATGATTTAACATCAGAAGATGATCACGAAGCGAAACAGTCAAGTGTAAATCGGAGTCGTGCATCGAGGGTTCCATATTGGCCGGTTTTTATTAATAATTGATATTCACTATAATCATATTAATCAACTTGACATTTGTATCCATTACCATTTTGGAAAAAAATACTTTTGCTATAATGTCTGCTTCTATCCAACACTCATGACTGTAGGTGAACGGGAAAGCACCTACTCTATAGGTTTTGATTCCCTTGCGAGTGTAAAATATGCGCCATAAACGGCTAAATGTTTTGATTGCAGTGACTTACAATTAGAAGTTTGATTTTTTCACAGTTCCAGGATATTGCGGACTTGAGTACTTGATATTAAATTCGACTTGATTGACATTGAGATAAGGGTTCCTTGTTTCCTTTTGAGGTACGGAACCCTAAAAACATTCATTAATTAGAGCGTGAAATAAAACATTCCCAAGTACTGTTGTCAATCTGATTTCCACGCAAATGTGATGTAAAATATCATGTGAAACTAAACCGGACGTAGTTATTGAAAACACTGATCTTTGGTTTTTCTCCCGTTTGTATTTCCTTCTATACATGTCGCCATTATTTCTTTTAAGATGTGGTAGGACCCTACGCAGGGTTCGTCCGTATCGCTGCCATCATCTTATCCATTATATAACCCACCGCATCGATAGAGATAGTCATACCATCTCAGTACTCTGGGTTGGCAACGCATTTAAGGTCTTAAGATTGCAGTCTTGAGAATTCAAATGTCTATAGGTCTCAGATGCCACTTAATATCAGGGATTATATTAAATCTGGAGCTCAAAATGTCTTTGTTTTGTGACAATATCAATAACATTCAGTTAAAAGCTATCATATTCTGATCACATCTCCGATATACCCCGTACATTTTGCTCTAATTTCCCCCGTAATTTCTAACATGTGGCGGGTAAAAAGCAAATGGTGGATCTGATATGTCACGTAGTATCGCCATGATAGATGACCGCCTGCCACTGCCGAATGACAGCGAAAGAACATCAACATTTGGAATACATTCACGCTAAATGTGGGCGTCAAAAAATGGTCGGATATTATCTGGCCACTGGTCATATGGGAGGGAAAATGACGTATCAGAAAATAGATTACAAAACAATTTACAAGGCTAATTTTAGTCATAAATTCAAGGCTCGGAAACACGCCCGTCATTTTTTAAATATAACACTGTTTCGCACAGCAGAGACTTCCTTATGATGCTAGAATATTATATTTTATATTATTTATCTAACACGTTTACCTACACAAAATATAGTGTAGTTTAACCCATTTATCGATAAATTGCCTACTCTTATACCATCTATCATCACATCAGATAAATACATACTCATAATGATTATCAATGAATTTGTTTACGAGGCAGTTAGATGGAATACGTAAGATTCAAATCAGTAATCACCTTTGTCAAGCTTTGACGTTAACACTTTAGAAACGTGTTTAATATAAAATGCTGCAAATGTAAGAACAAGCAAAAGAAAACATTTGAAAAAAAGATGAATGAAATCGGTAAAGCCGTTTTCAAGTTATAGCGTGACTAGGAGAAATAGGAGTTCATTTTTAGGGTTCCGTAGTGAAAGTAGGAACCCTTGTAGTTTCGCCACGTCCATCCGTCCGTCCGTCCATCCGCAGTCTAGCTCAGAGACTCTTAGTACTAGGAAGCTGTAATTTGGCATGAATATATATTAGTCACGCCAACCAGTGATTAAAAAAAACTTTTTTTTTGTGTATGGGACACGTACCGTGTATGGGACATGTTTTTTTTTCTCATCTACCCCATAGTGTAGGGTGTCAATGGACAGGTCGCTCAAAATTTTTGCGGGTTTGTGAATTAAAAATCGATTAATGGATCCGCTTATAAAATATTAAGCTCTAGAGCGCTAATTTTTGTTCGAGTCAAGTGCATACAACTAAACTAATAGTTCTTAAAATCTGACAAACATCTTCAATGAAATGGGATATAACGAATTTTAAAAAAAACACGACGAAGTAGACTTTTGAGATACAGACGATTAAAGTGTTCTACTAAAATCATCTAAAACCACCGAATCTAATCACCAAATGACTTTAAATAGAAAATTAGTTATTACTTGTTGTTTGTATGTTTGTAGTACTTAGCGGCTTCGGAACCCTACTCATCATTCTGGTGACTTACTTAGAACCCTTCTACTTTGGGGGTGAGAATATTATTTTGTTGATGTTTTACTTACTGATTGATTTTAGGGTTAGGACTTTCGGCCGCAAAGATGAGGCTTCAGAATGTAATGGAGGCATTACTTGGAGAAGTAATTTACGTTAGTGTAAATTTTTTTTAATCATTTTAAATCTGGAATATTAATCGATATTAAAAATATACGGGCTATTTTTAGCAGTAATTGCTCTTCCAGTACGGGTGTCTCATTTTAATACAACAAATTACATTAAGACAATTATTGGCGACGGGCCACTAAAGTTCAAAACAAGGCAAGAGTCAGTGTATTTTAAGAGGGACCCAGAGAATTATTTAATGCAAACAAAAACTCCGAGTTGGGCAGTCATCAGATCAAAACCATGTCTAACGTAATAAAAATATCGCCAAGACAAACGAAAGCAAACTTGTTTACAAATAAAGTTAGAAAAGAGAAAGCTGTCGTGCCAGTGTATGGAGGAGAATAAATGAAACTGGACAATGGCGCGCGACACAATTGCAGTGGAAAGACGCGCCTGTGCCGTCGCAGTTACGAACAAGAGAAGCGGCTATTCGCAGGTGCAACAATGTGCGTTCAAGGTGCACAATGTAGCCGCAGCTGATTGCAACATTACACGTGCCGTGATTGCACGTCGCTTCACCGGAGTTTAGGCCCTGCTTTTGTTAGTAAAAACATTTCGGGAGCCTGTTCTGCTTACAATAACAGTACCTTATTGTTTAAATATGTATTCAGCTGAATGAAGTGATTTATTTAATGTTTAAAGTATCCGCAGTAAGATAGTATTACAATGACTTACATTCAATCATAATTGATTAACGAAAAAACGACTCATTTGAGCTATATAAAAATAAACAATTCCTAATTATTTTTTGACCATCATCATTGCAATCAGTTGAGAAGAATGGCGAAAATGAGGAGAGGACTTTGCCCTGCAGTGGGAGACAAACACAGGCTAAAGAAAAAATAACATTATCATCCTTTGTTTCTCAATAATATCTACTTACTAATTAACGTTATACCAAGTAGAATAGAATCTTAGTATTTCGCCTGAGATATACCGGGTGTACAATCCAAATGGGTCAGTATGGAGAAGTCGGAAACTATGAGAGACAGCGAGATCTGTTCTTAGGAACCATGACGTCGATTTTAGATTTAATAATAATTACATTCAAACTTTTTTATTAACTCTCATACTTTAAACAAGATTCCATTAGTGTTGTGCTTCTTGCGAGTTGCAGAATTTATACACATTGATTTTGACCAGGTTCGATTCCCGGTTATGTATGAGAGTTAATAAAAAAGTTTGAATGTAATTATTATTAAATCTAAAATCGACGTCATGGTTCCTAAGAACAGATCTCGCTATCTCTCATAGTTTCCGACTTCTCCATACTGACCCATTTGGATTGTACACCCGGTATATACACATATCTAATACCAACAGGTAGTCCTTAGAAATGTATTCGAAACTATTCATTTTATTAACAATTTTGTAATAAACAATCCAAGCGCTTCCATTTTATTGGTACACTACTTGCCCATACGTCACCCTAACTCTGTAACCGCCCGAACAATCCAGCTCAGACAAATACAAATACAATAACATCAAGTTACATGTCTGCAACGTAATTCTAGTTATTCAAATTATATAAAATGAAATAAATACTGTTCTACTAAATTGAATGAAGATTGTATTAATTATCAAACGATCGTTGATAAAAATATAAATATGCTGCCTCAATTTACTCTTAAAACTCTCGCATCGCTCCGACAATGTTTAGTAAACTGAGGTAGATATTTCCATTACGCAAGTTAAATACACGCCTTTATTAAAATCGTCACACAAGTCAGCTTCACTTTAGTATCCGGAGCGACGGACTCGATCCAAAACTAAAACTAACTGAAAATTAATTAAACCAGTATTCCGTGGCAAACTTTATCTACTTTTTGCGTGTCACTCCATTTAGCACTGGCAGATATCCAGTTATGTTGCAATGGAGGATTTTTTTTCATTAATTTTTTGTTATTTTAACGCCAACTCTGCAAGAGCGAGTCGTTTGTGAACTGTCTATCAAACTTGTACGTTTTAAATACATTTTGCTGTTTCACTTTTATCATTTGTGATTTTTCTGAAATGGGGTTTAAAATAAGTTGAAAGTTTTATTTACAAATATCAGTTTACCAAAAATTCCACCGCTTTGAAATATAACAGTAAACAAGCAAACGAGTCACATTCTGAAAATCAATGTCTACAAGTACCAAATATCCAAAAACACCATGCAGCGGTTGCCTGTTCTCAAAAACACCTGGCAGCAATTGCCTATATATTATCCACAAGCATCATCATCATCATCATGTCAGCCGAAAGATGTCCAATGCTGGACATAGGCCTCCCCCAAGGCTTTCCACTCAGAGCTGGACCTTTCCATCCACAATCACCTTGCAGCAATTGCCAATGTCCACGACCACCATGCCGCAATCGCACATATCCATTAACACTCGCAATTGTCGCCTCATGTTCTGTAAGAACTGGTGCTACCCCAATCGTGCCAACCAATTTGTACTTAACAATCGTAACTGAACGTGACTCAACTAAGTCCTCACTTTTGCCTCGTGTTGTAGTTTAAAGGTTTCTCATCATTGACTGTTTACTTTGTACTCTTTGTTTCCAATAGAAAAATAAAACACAAAATCTCGTTACAAAAGAGTAATTTTGTTTGATAAAATCGCATCATGAATGTACTGAATAAGCGATCTTTATGGATGTTAAAGTGAGGAATTATTTTCTACTCAGTAGAAATGATTAAAATGGCTTCTCATCGATTGAAACGTGAAATGATTTTCAGTTATAATGTATTCATTGAATCAGTGTTTTTTCACGAATAGTGGCCGAGGGTAATATTGTTCGGCATGTAATTATTATTCATGGCCAGAGCCAATTAAAATAAGTCAATATTTCTGTGCAAACAGTGATAGCTTTGGCTTGGGACCGAAATGGCGGCAATTATTACTCCAACTCATCAGCGGTATAACGTTAGCGTACATATACTGACGTTTTAGGTATTACATATTAATATGCTACTCGATAGTTCAGTGGTAGGGTACCTGTTACTACCTGTCGAAGATCAAGTATGGTTTGAATACAAATGTTTAAATGGGGATCAGTTATTACGTACATGCTAAGTTTTCTGACTCAATACGGGTGACAAGAGATGTATTGGTTTGTTGAGTGGGTAAAAAATATCTTTAAATTTTATGTAAGCAAACCCTTTATTGCACAAGTGCCTAAACAAGAATATATAATTAAGCCTTTTAAAATAAAAAGTAAAAAGGCGTGCTTATCTATACATAAATAAAATAAAATAAAGGTTTTCATTTTATTTTATAAATAACAGTCATTACAAGTAACTTAACGTGGTACAATCCTTTACAAAACAGGTATCAGTATTAAATTGTAATTTATAATGAGTCTTAAGTCTTAAATTAAGAGTTTTGTGAGTGTGAGTTAATTGTTATTTCTTTAATATTTAACTGATTAAATGACTCCTCGATTTATAATAGTTTTGTTATATAGTAATGGATATATTAGATATCTACTATCTCTTTAAGCCAATGTCAAGATAAACCACAAAAAAATATTATGTTTCATGTCGTTGTTTAAAACAAGACTATCTTTCAACCGATAAAGTGCAAAAATACAAAATGTCTGAGGCTCCAGTAAAACAAATAAGAGTTATCGTAACATTGTCAATACGATAACATGTCAAAAACATAATGGTTTTACAGAGTAGAATAAATCTACTGATAATGGCAACATGATTTGCAAATCTCTAGAGAATTCGAATCAAAAGCGTGCCATTTAATTTCTTTTCATTCGCAACTCATCAGTATCGGTCTGTTAAATAAATAGGATTGCATCCAAACTCACATGGATTCCAGCGCAGTAAGCTTCCTCCGGGACGCCCGCGAGGACAGACTTGAAACAAAGTTACCAACTCAGACTCCAGTCGTGGCTCGTGCGAATTTCACGTCCCAAACCAATATGAACATAATTATTGACAGTTTCTGCCGCGCTGGCTTAATAGACGTATTGAAGCATCTGATAAGTTAGTCGTTTGGCAGTTGTGGTGAATGAAGGCAACTCATGTTTTACATTTGTAACAATTTAGAGGTTACGTATTTTACGTTGTACTTACCTATGGTTAGGTTAGTAAGAAGTTATGTCACTTTCATAAAAACAATGTACTTTAAAGTACACTATAAACCGCAAACGTGGCATTAAGTGTAACTACGGACTACGTTTTTTATCAATAACTTTGTATAATTCATGTGCGCCAATTTTTTACCGTAGCCAAAGAAAAACATTAAATTTCAAATGACAAGTTATTAAGAAACATTACCTGTTTTAAAAATCATTAGTTAATTTATTATTTGTTTCAGTACTTAGTGGTTTTACAGAATAGGGTACAGTGCGATAGCTGATAAAAAGGATTTTGAGTTTGTACTTCTCTCTCGCTCCCTCTTGTACGCTTTTATGCGAGTCTAACCGACTCTATTGGATCCCGAAAGAATTATGTCAAAACGCAAACACTGCAACTAACTGTGCTTGTATAATAACTCGTTATTCGTTAGTATGATACAAGGTTAGAGATGTTGGTATCATAATTAAACCTTATTACAAACAATGTTACCCTGAGTTCATTACCATGTTAAATAATCGCAAGAACCTCAGAACTTACTTTAATAATTTAACATGATAACAAGTTCGATAGCAGCGAACAAAAGTTTGAAGCTAAAAATACTTGCATCTTAGCTGCTGTCTATTGAAATACAAATTTATACACTGCAGCATTTCAAAGTTTCCAGTTTCGATCATAAACTAAAATCGATACTCCAAGCTTCCTCGCTTTCAAGAAAAGGCGCAGCAAAATTGTTTCAGTAAAAGAGTTTTACGTTTACGACTCAGATCCGGCGCCATAATACAGTAACTTGTACGGCGTGTCAACGATCAAATCATGCTGAGAGCCCGCCGTGAAAACACTCCTAAAACAAATGAAGCGAGTTGAGGAACTCTCTCAATCCGGCTCAACTTTTAGCCACTAATAAAATGGGCGAGAGACAATGAGTTTTCGGATAAAATGCACTCGAGTAAATTCGTCTCTGTAAAGGCAACTTCGGTTAAATTGATTTCGATTAAAACTTAATTGTTTCCACTTTAGTGGTTTTGAATGTATGTTCATGACGCAAGACAAAGGGACAAATCATACGAGTTACTGAGACACAGAGTGGTAACAATTGCATTTCATTATTATTTGAAAGAAATGAAACTTGCATATTTTTGAACGCAGTAAACCTCATAGAATACATTTTATATTACTAATGTAACATGAACATACTATGCTAAAAAACCAATTTATGTAAAGTTATAGAAAAAACTGGGGTTTTTAGCTTATGCATTTATTAAAAAAAGATAAAACAAAGCTAGATTTCGATAAAACAGTGCACCTTTTTCCTCATGCAGGCTCCAGTTTCCAGCAATTCTACAATTTTAGATTGTGTGCTCCGTTGACTCGAACTTTATCCAACAGTTGATTGCGATTCCTTCTTTAGAAAGTAGATATCGTTAGATCTTTACCTGATAAACTTTTTCTTTAGCGTACTTACCTATTGTAATATTATTTAAGCTGAATGACATTAAATGTTGCTTATTATCCGATACTAATTATTTAATTTCAATAAAGTTCAATGAAATGTTCACTGGAATGTCGTGTGGTTGCCGGCTTAGTATATAGTACCACTCCATGTCTTCCCGTAGATGTCGTAAGACGCGACTAATGGAATAAAGGCTTAAAGTATCGCAACTTGTCACTAATAAGCACTGGTAAACATCTTAGCCTGTTTGTGCAAAATGTGGTTACAGAATTAACAACAAGTTTTTAGAGCTGTCTTTAATTAGTACAAGGGGGTCTAACTTCAGGCCAGGTAATTCTGTAGCTCTGCCTAACCCAATCTGGGAATAAAGGCGTGAAGGTATGAATGGGCTTCCTGCCTTTTGGCAAAAAAAATTTGGCACAACGTATCCTTCCCCAATTGTTTAATTTGCCAATCCGCTTTTTTTTCAGTAAATATTTTAATTTTTTATATAAATACTATCCTAAGCTAACCTATAGAGTTCTACACAGTGGTACTTACTGAAATAAATCCCGAAATATTTACAGTTCAAATGCCACAGTTGGGAAACGATTCATGTTTCCCAATGATTTTCGGCCAAAAGGCATGATACCGTATATAACTATGTAATAAAGTTCAATTCATTTTGACAACACTTAACTCTACGTACCAAAACTAGATGTATCTATGGTTGACCCTTGTTTTTTTTTAATTTGTTATACACCGGCAAATTATATACAGCGTGTAATACATTTCAACAAGATATAACAACAAGATTGTTAAGCACCTCGCAGGCTGCCAGCTAATTATTTCGTACATAAAACAACGCAAATGTAATAATCAGTGGTAACAAATGTGTGTTATTTTCTTTGTTTCCCGCGCCGAGCGCACAAAGGCACTGTGACTGCAGTAATTCACTGAAATGCGTTTGGCATTTTAGTTACCAAAACGTCTGCGACTGTAACTAACGTACCAACAAACGTTTGGGTGCAGCTAACAATGATATTAAATGAGTGCAACTTAGGTAGTTTTGACATTTTAATATTTAAGATAAATAAAGTAAGCCTTATGCTGCTGTGTTTTTATTATAGATATGGATTATGGATAAAAAATAAGTCTAAGCTCGCTGCTTTCTCGAGCGTATCAAAGTGTGATATTATTGTTGTAATATTTTTAATCTACAACTGCCTAACGTCAAGCAAACGTTTAGAATAAATTACACACATACAACAAACACATAAGCAGATACACACACACACACCCAAAAGTTGCATGTTCCCTATCCCTGTGGATGCATGTTTTCTAAATAATATACTTTTAATACATTTCCTACTGTTAGTTTTGATGTTACACAAAAGTTTTTATAATTAATTTAATGAAAATGTAACAACATGAAAATCGATTAAGTGAAACTCAGTATTGAGGTCTTATAGGTATAAAACATACATGTATATTTCCAATTAAATTACAAATAACTAGGTAATTAATGATGAGTAAACTGTGTTCAATTGTTTTTGTAACAATGATTTATATCTCTTTCTTAAATCATTCATTAGCAACTTATTGCAAACTTAAATGACTAAGGAAAGACGACAATGGTCCCGTTGTTAAGTTTATATTTAGATCCATGTTTGTATAACTTCACCCATTACTCTTAGAACGATCTTAGCATAAATTGCAACATAGATTGCACATTGTACCTAAGTGCTGGTACACTGCAGATCGCCATATATCGCGGACTATGTCAACACGGGGCCGCAGCGAGCGTGTGTCATATAAATAACCTTTATCATTAATCTTAATAACATCCGATTTCCAAGTCGGTTTACGAGAAAATTGATGTCTTATATTACTAGCAGCTTGTAAGCTTGTTTTATAGTTAGATAAGATATAGACAAGAATATTAAGACAGTAAAAGTTGGTTAATTTGTAAGTGAGCATGCTTTTGTAACCGATTAAGTTAACTCATAAAATCAATGTGATCTAAGGGCACGTTTGTCCTTGCTTGTTTCATATTAAATAAAAGTAAATTAAAGGTGTGGAATATTTTAACATTCATTCACAACATACTAGTACATTTAATGATTATAAACTTAAAATTATGTCCATAAAATTCCAAAATGGATTTTCAATGTTAACAATTTGTAATACTACCAATTATAATAAAAATACACGGGCTTAGGTATTTTAATTTTCATAAATTGTTTGTACATAAATACAATAAACTGTTCAATAAATTATCTTTTTGCTTCAATAAATAACTTTTTTTACCCCGCGGTGATATAATTCGTAAAGTGAAGTCTTCCACTGAAATATTCATTGAGTGAGGGGAAATGAACTCGTTAATTGCTTTAATAAGTGTCCGCTAAACTAAAACTTCGCGGCAGATAATTGATAGTCTTTATTAATACGTAAACTAAGTTAGCCGGAGTTCGTAAAGGAACAAAGGCTTTTGGTTAGCCCCTATGAATTCGTGAATAAGTGGATCAGTTCTAAATTTAAAAATATATTCGAAATTCGTATTCGAAAAATAGGTGCAAATTGATTTCCTTGAAACGGACGATTCTTTTTATTTAAAATTCTGGCTGAATTTTCTATAACGTAGAAGTTTTTTATTAATCAAGGTTGTACTTAAACTCGAATAGAATGAAGCGCGTAAAGTTATAAAATAAAACTTAGATGTGGGTTACGCGATTTAAATTTTACCGTGTAGTGGTGCTACGGCCGTAGCGTTTGCTACGAAAACTCGTAGACCCTTGCTTAAGCTTTAAGGTTCATCACTTGGCTTAGTGAACAATATTAAGCAAACGTTATTAAAACTGGAAAGTGTCCTAATACGGAAATGAAGTTTTTTGGGAAATTAGGAAATGTTTTTACATGTTAGAAAGTTTCTATAGCGAGAAAGAAAGAAAGAGCTTTCTAAAGAAAGAGCTATAGAAGAGAAAAAAACTTCTTAGCGTTATTTTCCTTAACCTATTCTATTTGTTTTTAATGTAGTAAATATTCAATGTAATGAAGTTAACTTTTGTAAAATAAAAACTTTCAAAAAAAAGTCCCTAGCATTAGAATAGATATAAGTCTCAACTACGTATTTTGAAATACCATAGAGTCATTTGTTAGCTTAAAATGTAAAAATGTCTCAACTAGTTTTAAGCAAGATAAGAAGTCAATTCTGATACACTACACATTCATTGAGTTTCTAAATATTGATGATGTTGATGTTGACAACAGAAAACCAATGCCGAACTTATATGTTGCGTGTGTAATACTAGTAATAATTAAGAGCACTGTTTTAATCCTGTCAACATTATAAATTTTAAACTTTATGGTTGTCCAATGTGTCAGGATTGACTTCATATCAACCGGGTATTATAGTTTAATTTTTTTTAAGAGGTGGTGGCAAACCTGGTTACCTGATAGGAAATAATCACCACCGCCCATAAAAACTAGCAACTCAAGAAGAGTTGTCGGTTCGTTGCCGGCCAATTAGGGAAATTAAAGCACTTTCCTTGAAGGCACCCGCGTCATAACTGGGAGATTATTATGACGTGCCTGCCTATGCAGTTCATTTTATGGTGAGCGTAAAGGACAGAGCTATAGCAGTTATATAGCTCCGTCCTTTTCTCACAGTGTAAACGGAACTATATAGCCATGTCATAATAACCCCCTTGGTTGTAAATACCGCCGATGGAGTTCGTTTCACCGTAAGAAGCAAAAGTGCCTTATAAGTATAACCTACTACTACTTCTGGCGTGTTATTGTTCCAAACAACTCGCCTTTTAATTCATTGACGAATTAGTAGAGCAAGCTAGCGAGCCAGCGAGCCAGCGAGCTAAAGTTGCCCCGCGCGCTTGTAGGCACGTTTAACCAAAGTTGGGTAACTATTACTTTAGCCGAGCTGCTTTATCGATCAAACCTGTGACTGCGACCAAATATATGCAATTCATACGTTAGACAAGACAAATTTAGCTCTCCGGTTAGTAATTGATAAACGAACTGAAAGACGAGTTGTTGAAAACAACAGTTTATTTTAACAATAAATATAACTATTTATTTACCAACGACTGGCAACTTACCTCTTACCTATGAATATTTTTTGATGCAATAACTCTAAATAACAAAAAGGCTGCTTTGACCCGACTAAGTTATATGCCGTGATATTGCCTTCTATAATATATACCTAAATTATACGATTTTTAACAGATAATTAGCGCTTTCGTGTATAACCGTCATCCGTATATATGCCTCAGGTTCAACAAAAAAACCCACGAGCTTCAATGGCCTTAGTCAAAGAAAGCAAGTTAGGTTTTTTCAAATTAATTCGTATTTACTTTATTTAGTATCCATTTTTAATGATCAATGTTGATTGTAGATAGTATTTTTATTACATTTTTTTCGGTTAATATAAGCCATTGATGTATTATGAATCTGTCGTGTTTAAAACTCCAAGTCTAAAAAGAATTTTGTACCTACAGATTTAACATTGAACATTAATCACTTTGAGTTAAGGATTACCAATTCCCCATGAAATGCGGGGGAAGTTTCGTTACGGTATACAAACTCGTTATGCGTGCCTCATTAAAATTCTAAAGTACGATGGATTATTTATTATCCCTAATACTAACGAATTGGCTAGCTGTTGTAACAAAGTAATCATATTTGCAAACAATAATGATATCACAAGACATGAAAAATTTATATGTTTACCTAATATTTTATAATTGATCAAACTATATATATTTACCATCGTGTAATAGTACCTCGTAAATTACATTATTTTGAAATGATTTATTCTTACAAAGATGATACCAAATATTTTAATCACCTATTGAATGTAAAATCAACATTCTTATAAAGTTACTTTCAAATTTCTTCAACTAATGAACGTTCGTGAGAAGTGTCAAGTTATCAAGACAAAAGATCGGAAGCAGCTATCTTAAACGGGCAAGTGACTGCGAAATTTCGAACATTTCCAACTTGCTGACTTTCACCCAAAATTCAATCTGATAAAATAGCACCGACTCAATTCCCTCGATAGCACTTTAGCAGCGGTCGTCCACATAAATTATCAAACTACTATGTACTACTATGTATCTATATACTTACTTTCCCATAAAACCGAAGACCAGTACACGACACAATCATTAGTTTTAAGTATTTTTTTCCTTCATATTACACGCTTTCATTATGTCACGGATGTCCAAATAGTTCAGAATAATGTCCAATTACAAGTTCAAGTCGTGTTCATTTGTTACAAGTCACAGTTTATTTGTTTTCAAGCCGAGTCACGTGGAAGTTGCGAGCGCGAGACATCGGAAAATTTACCGCCAAAACCGGCCTCCCCCGAGACTACCATTCCTCCCCGTGTTCAGCGATATACTGACAACTGTCACCGAGCACCCGCCCGGCATTTTGCTCGCTTTTACTACCAACGCTTTTCCTCTTTTGCCCTATCTTGCTTTAACGAAAATTTATATACATAGAAAGCCGTACGAACACACATGAACGACACTTCGAGTCGATGTAACTCTGTATTTATGTCTGTGTGTGTATAAGTAGTCGTTGTGTGTGTGCTGGAAAAACCAGACGCATCTTCATGGTAAACCATGTTTCTGCTGCACGCCGCGGCTCCTGGGTAGATCTAATACCATGTTTATACTACTGAGTTACGGTTGCTTTTCATTTGGTTGAAATGTAAACTTAAGTTCGTTCAGAGACAGCGCTACTGCCACATTGCGCATGTCCGTTATCAGTCTTGTGTTTGTGGAACTACGAAAACTATTGCTGTCCTTATTATTCTTGAAGTTTTGTTGTTATTTTCCACACTTCTCTGATAAAGCAAAAAATATTGTTTTGTATATTACTTTTCCTCTTTTTAAATGGATCCTGTTCATTCGCTGATCGATGGGGACAGTGATAGACCTAAACTGTATTCCCGTCTGTTTATGGACTAGGAATTGTCAACAATTTTTTTTAAATTAGATATCAATACCTTACCTAAATAATACAAAGTATTTATCCATGGAAATCCGAAATATACTTATTAAAGTAAAGATTATTCCTCTTAGTGTTATAATTAAATAATTTTGACATGTGTGTTACTATATTTCCGAAAACTGTTGGTGTTTTTATATTAAAAATAGTTTTATTTTCAGGATAACTCGACACTTGGTATTGGCGCCCCTAGCACTTAACACATTATTCATACGAGTATATTAGATAAATTACATTTAACTCTGTAACTTCATTCAGCAGGATTCCGGTCCGGTCGGATACCTGTTCAGTTCATAGTAATAATTATGGTAAAGATGCTGATAATTATCAAAAGTCGGTTTTGCGAGTATATGACAAGAGGTATTTGTAATGCCTCAGATTGAACCAGTTATCAATACCGGTATAATGGGCCAAAAGATGTTGTTCGAATGTGTGTGAGTTATGTGTTCCAGTAAGATTTAAAAATCGACTCCTAGGCTGGAAAACTACCGGTCTGGGATGCAGTATTCCTAATAACGATTTTCTTGTCTTTTATAGACTGATCCATTTCTTTGGGAGGCTGTTATGTTAACCTTGGAATCATTGCTAAATGGTCCTAGTTTAATGATGACACTTAGACTATTACAATGTATTAGTAGTTATGTTGATTTTAACAGCATTTTTTTTAGATTTAAAAACACGAGACTTTAAAGTTTTACAAATTCTTATGTTAGGATGGTTTAACTAAAACTAATAAAATTGTACCACAACCATAATTATTATTAATAAGATTTGCCTACCTACGTTTTTACACTTCAAACATATTTTTTGTGACAATTAGTATGACTTAAGTATATAACTCTGATTTTCTACTTTTGTAGTGCTCGTATAGCATTTGATTCCATTTGATCCTTATAAAATCCTCATCGTAAGCACACCGTCTATAGCGATTAATTTTAATGGCGCATCCAAAAGAGCTCTTTGGTATAAAAATAAAATCGAGTACACTGGTAGGTACTTAATTAACTACAATACATTACAATCACTTACTTTGAAAGTCTTGTTCATTATATTCATGTTTATTGAGATATTATATACAGCAAATCTTTAAATTATTAAATTCGATAGACTTCTATGTACATGAATATAATATGGACACAGTAAAACTTTCAAAAATATGTACACACGACTCGAAATAAGGGTGGATATATGTTTCTGAAACTTTGTTAATGTATAATTATATTTATGGACGTGACCGTACGAGCACACTCTAGCAGATAGTGTTTGTGAATATCTCTAACATACTTATGCTTGTTATTAATCTTGTCAAATGCATAATATAAACTAATTTGGTTTACCATTATAGTTTTAAAGTTTTTATTCAAATAAATATCAATGAATATTGTATACAATCCGAAACAAATATCAAACCGAAGCGACAGCAAAACCAAAACTTTGCAGCTTCAACTGGCTGAAGGCAAACAAGGGAAGAAAAATAATTCCATTACAACTAGAGATGATATTAAAAGCGAGATAAAGAGTATGAGTGAAGCACTCTTTCCGAGCGAGCGTCGTTTATACAAAGCTATGAATAACAATTTACCAAAGAGCCGGGAGCGCAAACACTTGAGCGTGGAAGTTTGTTTCGAAGTACCCAAACTCACGAACAATACACCCCGCACGCCGATGTGGGAAGAGGGACGTTCTGGAGACGGTACCGTCCGCGCCGAGCAGCGAGCTACCGCACTCACCACCGTACACTTTTACGACGGTAACAACTACACCAAATGTTTGCGTTATTGTTAAAACAAACCGTAAAAAATTAAGACAAGTTTTCAGCGTGGGAGCAGTTTTCCAAACTTTACTTTGTCAGTGCCCAAGCTTTGTTAGAGTTAACACAATTTACACGCAAATCCGTTAATACAGATTAAATATCCTAGAATTAATTAAAGACATAAGGGCCTGTGTATCTCATGTGAGGGCGGCTCTCAAGCAGTTCAGTGTGCTATATTTAATAATGGAATTTCAGTTTAATGACTTTCGTAGCTCCTCGCGGCCGACATCAAGTGTTTTGCCGCTTGAACCGCCTTTATAGATGTCACTTTGTCACACTCGCGAGTACAACCCCAGATAACGACTTCATACTCGGATCTTAATATAATTTTGTTTGTCGACTGTCACCGACAAGGTTTTACAATGTTAGACCTATTTTCGTTCCAGTATTCCTTTTAAATGTTTTCTTTCTTTACAGCGTTTCGCTTGTGATTGTGATAAACTTTTACCCGACGTCTGGATTTATAAAGAACCGAGAATTGTCTTATTTTAGGTTTTTTGTGATTTTCCATAGTACCTATTTTAAATCTCGCTGCCGTCATGAACTGTAAAGGTTTTTGTTTGCGACACCATTAAAAGTGTTTGTTTTGCTGTTCTATAATCTTTAGCCGGGTGTAACAAGTTCATCTTGCCTTGTAAGCTGAATTTGGAACTTCAAAATAAGAACTTCAGGTTTCCAAAGGACGTTAACAATATTTATTAATAATATCATTAATTACTAAGTAATATTAAATAACATACCAATCTACATACAAACCACCTCATTAACATCTTATAGTAAGTTGTATACCTGTAATTCATAATGAATTGTTCCATGTTTTGTGTTCAATAAAAAGTATTGGTATTCAATTGCATTGTTTCGTAGGTATTGTGAGTTAAGAGGCAGGTCTGATTAACCTAAGAAAGAAATCCAATAGCTTTGTAAGTTGAATTGATCAGTATCTACATCTTGGCATCTTTATATTGCTTTGTCTACAGACGAAGTGAACTCATTACTGTGCGAGTTATGGACAAAAAAATATACTTAAGCGTGTCTTGTTTGGCGGAAAACCTCCGAGACAATTATTTGTTTACGTGATAACTTCGAACCTCCACACCTTGTTAGCTTTAGAATGTATTACAGAATAATACTTTATCCTATTTTGAATAAACAAGCCATTCGGTGAGTCAGGACGTAACTTTGTGCGCGCACATTTTAATATTAAACGACGGATATTATAAATCGTTTATACGAGAAAGGTTTATTTACGTCAGCGAGAAACTTGTAAAGTATCTTCGACGCAAAAAGAGTAAAGAAAACGCTAAGTTAGGGGTTCACTCACACAAAAAGTGGGGACAGTTACACAACTCTGGGCTTCACGGGGATTTTATAAATATTAAAATCTAAACGGGATACTCGGAGACCGGATAAAAGTGTTTTTTGCCCGTGAGCACGGATACCCGTAATAATTTAATTTGAAAAAAGCAAAGTTTAATCTAAAGAGTAGCTCTTTTAACGCTTAATTAGGCAAGATTGGTAAAGAAAAACAAATAAACATGAAGAATAAACTAATTGGGGTAGCAGGTTGGTATTATTGAAACTATCGTTTATTTCCTTTTTTAATATTTAAAACGTACATGTTTTTTTTTAAATTTAGAATGACACCGCACGCAAAATATAACAGAATTCATAACTGAAAGGCATACTAAAGAATTCTATGTAAATTTTAAATCTACTTGAGCTATTTCTCACAATTACAATAAGAACGCTTCGAACAGTGCTGTCGACAGTTCAAATTGGAGATGGCTCGTTAGTTAATTACAATAAAACGGAACAAAGAGAAACCAATGGAAGTCAATTAATGGACGCACTATTAGCTCAGATTGAGGACCCAATACAGTTATGCATAATAATTGTTAGCTCTTGAGTTTAATTTAAAGGCACTTAAACCCCCATCGAAGACCGCACAGTTAACAACCACGGACAGTCATCAGTCAGTATGCGGAACGTTTGGTCCGATTGAAGTGAATTACAAAATGTTGATGTTTTAGTTATTATTTACGAAGAAGCGGGGCGTCACGTGTAGCTTTGGGCGGCGCGGTCCACACTAAATTCAAACATATGGCGTTGTATAAAAGCGTTTACGGCGAAGCGGTTTTACACGCGTTTACTTCAAAAACAGCGTTACTTACAGCGAAGCCCGAGGATGGTATCGCCGCTTTGCACGCGTCAATAGTAGCGGTCCCCACCGCGGCGCCCACTGCAGCGGATCCTTCTGACAATCTTGTCTTCTGCCGCGCGCTCTGCTACATGCTTGAGAGTCCGCCGCGGATGCACCGGCAGGCACCGCTACTCTCTACGCCCCGCACCACGCGCCGCATCACGCCCGGCATCTTCATAAACAACACCGTAGATTACCATAATTATATTTGTGTTTGCGCGTATCATGATGGGGTCCACTGCACGCGTCGCCTCTCTGTAAACGGAAGAAACGCCCGACGCGCCGCGCTACGCCAAGCCTCACGCCACGCGCGTTAAAGCAAGTTCCTAAACAAATAATATAGTTTCAAAGTTATCTGTGGCCGATTTTCATAAAAACAAAATTGGCAACCCTTAGATTTGTTACACTAAGTATACCACGATGTATTAATTGAACATAGGTATGTTATTATACCTCGTAAAGCATTGAATAAATCCATTTAAATTAAATGTTATTGGCACTTTTTAAATATCTTTACATTCAGCGATAAAATTAAATATAATAAATTAATCAACAACAAAAGGTGTTTGAAATGATTTTATTTACTAATTGAATGATTTTCGACCTATAATAAATATATTTTAACACATCACACCATTTACTTTATAGAAACCTTGTTTCCCCTTAAACTATCGAATAAATAAAACTTTATTACGAAACCGCGATTAGGTTGGGATTGGAATAGCTGTCAATTCATATGCACTTTGACGTAAGTATATGGTAAAACTGTCATCTCTAATCCTTTTCTTTTCGTGGCTAGGTAATGCGTTGTTTCCTCTTAAACAAGTAAATAAATAAAAAAACACCACGTGGTGTTCATGCATCCTAATTGGATATGTTACAGTAATCTTTGAACTGATAAAGTTTGAACCTAAACTAACCACTTAGTTTATGAATGCCATAATTACCTTGATAACAGCGGTGCCAATTAACCAGCATACATGGAACTAGTTTTTAATCTAAGTAGCTTTATTAATAACAGAGGCGCGCTGCTGGCAAATATGCGCGGAAACCGCATGCTATGACAGCCGAGACCCGTTTACACTGTCTACTTACTGCCTTACAACTGTCTTCTTACTGTATCAAGCGCACATGCTCAAGTCTGAGTCGAACTTGCTACAGTATTTTGGTACAGATTTCTGGCATAAGTTGAGGTGTTTTAGTCGAGTACAGTGCATTCTATTCCAGTATAATAGGAATTGCTACTATGTACCTTACGATTTGGCCGCTTTACTCCGTAACTCCTGAGCCATTTTGCTCAAGTTTGATCTAAAAAATTGTATGTGCCTCCACTTGACTCCTCTCGTACCTAATTTCATGAAGATTCGATCGTTAATACTCAAGTTATCGTCGAAATCACATACAAACATGAATGCCGGCTTACAATTAGTTGACCCTAAGACCTCGCTTCGCTCATCCGATTAAAGTGGTAAATTTGTTGGCAACCGAGTACAAATACACGTTATTCCTAATAAGCATAGTTAAACGTACACAAACTGTCTTAGGATATCCATACAACTACATGTGTTGCACTTCTGGTTATTAAATTCTGTCTTTTTTGTCCCTAAATTTACTTATATGCTTCGCTGCTGTCCGTTTTGGAAACATCAAGACCTTTTGTCAAAAAGTGATACTTAAATCAAGAGTAACTTACAATAGTTACAATCTATTCTTAACATTCAGGTGAGCGAGGAGACCTGGACCCAAGGATCCCTTCCAATTCGGTACGGCGGTCCAGGGATCTGCAAAATTTCTAGTATTGCTTTACCAGCTTTTCTTTCGTCGATCCATAGCTCTTTTATTCTCATTGGTAAAATCCTTAGGGAATTCCCTTTAAACTATGAGACTTCAGGCTTGGAGAACGCAAAGAGTGGGTGGCTAACTGCTTGTCCCGGTCAAAAATTTCGTGTTAACCCAAAATCGCAGAGGTGCTGGTATGACATAGCTTGTAATTTGACTGTTGATTCCCTTCTAAGCCAGTGCTGCGCAGCGGATCGTGCTAGAATTTTAGCAGTCGGTACAAAAGAGGCAGGATACTGGCTTCAAGCTCATTCCTCGCCAAGCACTGGTACTTTCCTAGACCCTAACACACTCCGACTTTCAGTTTGCCTTCGTCTTGGGGTCCGGTCTGCACTCTACATCGGTGCCACTGCGGAAGTGACGTAGATCAGCTAGGACATCACGGACTGTCTTGCCAGAGAAGTGCTGGCCGCTTTTCTAGACACGCCGCACTAAATGACATTCGTCGGTCTCTTGCCTCAATAAACGTGCCGGCACTATTAAAGCCAACCGGCATTTGAATAAATGATGGCAAGAGACCTGACGGAATGTCCTTGGTCCCGTGGAATATGGGACGGGTACTAGTGTGGGATGCAACCTGCGTAGACACGCTAGCCCCATCGCATCTCCACCGGACTTCTAATAGATCTGGTGCGACAGCTGAAGCAACCGAAAGCATAAAGGTAGGCAAATATAGTGGTCTCGGCCCAGAATATATGGTGTGCCCTCAAAGCCTCTTCAAAGAAATTTCGAAGAGGCTCATTGACGTCACGGGAGACCGAAGAGCTGGCAGTTTCCTCGATCAACGCATAAGTTTAACTATTCAGCGAGGAAATGCTGCCAGCATCTTCGGGAAAATCCTGACATAGATTTTTAGTTTTAAAATAGAATAAAATTTAAAAATGTATTTTTAGTTTTGTAATTATCGTCCCATGTAATTTTTTAATTAGAAATTCCATTACATAATTGATCTAAATTATGATGATTGTTTGATCGGTCGATAGTCAATTCCACCCGTTATTTACTTTAGAGGCACGTGATCATAATGTCAAGCTGTCAAATATTGTTTAAATATGCCTTCTGAAAATAAAAGCGACTTCATCGAGTAAATATGTATATAGTATTCAATATCAAGTTCTAACACAAACATTGGCCATTACTGGTAGAAGTAACCAGGGCCCGCTTGCTTCGCAGGCAGGGTCACTACCAACAAGGCTAACCGTGTCGTCAACATAATAATAAAAAACTGGTTAAGAGACGGCGGACCAAGCTCAATGTAGGGATCCGTCACTGGTAGTAAAAACAAAAAATAATATTTCGCGAAACAATACGTGGGTAAGAACAAATTTTCTATTTAAGTAAATTTATTTGGTGCTGTCTTAGATAATTTAAAATCGTTAAATGTGCTTTCATATTAATAGTGTTTTGTAAATAGCATATCAAAATAATGGATATTTTTGATAATTAGACATTATTTTTTTATGTGTGTGTGGGGTAGGTTTATCGTTAAATACTAAACTAGATAAACTGTTTTAAAGCTTGTTTTAGTTTTAAGTAGTTATTTTAATGTATGTAACTGTGTAAATTGTGTAATGTATTTCATTTTAGCTCACGCGGAATTACCTGCCCGAGAAACATGCTATTGTTCGACGCCACATTTCGAGAACTTCCCACGACATTTTACGTATTAAGGATAGTTTGTGGGAGCGCTTGTAGCAAATGTAGCGAGAGCAAACAAAAGTTAGCGAAATAATGCTTCGTGTACAAAACGTGAAGAGTTTCGTCAATAGTTAACATTGTTCACTGTCTCGCAGGATTTATTTTTGTTTTTCTATCATTTTATTGGTAAGAACTGAAACGCAAAAAAATAAACAAAAAGGAAATTCCAGAATGAGTTTCTGTGATTTTATAAGGTATTTAATTAATTATTTGTTTATATAATGTTGTCATTTTATAGTACCTATAATAAGCTCAAGCAAATTGAGTTTTGTTTGGCACTAGTTCAATGTGTAAGAGAATATACCCCGATATTTAAGTACTTATTGTCGGTGCCAGTAGGTTAGTAGTCGACTCGTGATCGTAAGACACTTAGGTACGGGAGATCACCTCCGTTGTCATGAACCAATGCTAGCAGTCGGTGAAACAGTATTACCCTTGACATGTTATCGTATTATTTTGAACACGACCACCATTACTGGCAAGTAAGTAAGAGCTATTGTAACGTTAACAAAACAAAAACATGTCGCAAGTAACATGGGTTTACCCAATAAAATAGAAGCCCAGTTGTAGTTTCTTACGCCGGTTCTTCTCGGGGCAAAGGTTTTATTTTTCGAACCGGTGGTAATGCTTTTTGACATTCATAGGTGCATTATATTATGCCTAAATTGAAGAATAAAGAACTTTGACTTTGACTTTGACTTTGACACAGATCTTTGTGCGACCCCACTGGTTGCATCTTAAAACATATAAATGAATAAATTAATGATAGTATTTGTTTAGTAGTGCGACTTGCGACAGTGCTAGTCCTAATGTAAAGAAGCCTTTATAATATGGTCTGCCTCTAGCCTCACTATATGAGAAGTTATTTGCTCGAAGCTCGTTAACAGGACGACATTCTGTAGGTAATGCATCGCCTGGTTATTCATACCTCACGACTATAAAATTATTCTCTCTAACATTACTATATTGTTACTAAAAATACATTTTAACTGGGTACTCGACTTTTTTCGGGACTACTCGTATTTTGGAGTCAGTTCAATGTTAAGTAAGCCAATTATAATTTTTTCGTGGCTGTGAAACCAGTAAGTTAATTATAGAGGAACACTGAACGAAAAGAGTTTTTGGGGCACTATGGAACTATAGTCTTAGTGACAATAAATTGATAATATTATATTTATTGATACGGTGTGTACCGTTGTAAACTAGTAAGTATTTCGCTTGCTTCGGATGCATTTACCTACATCCTTTTGCATGAAGAAAACCTAAAGAAAAAATAAATATTAAAGAAAAGACGAAAAAACGAAAAACTTGTCGGAAAACCAAATTATAAAAAATGATTTAAGGAGGTCAAGGAGCTTAGTATTTTGGGGAAAAAGAGGAAAAATTAAGTGTATCACAATTATCCTAAGTGCTCTTACCGATAAGATGGAATCATCAATGTATGTAGTTCAATGATGGATTCTTAGAGGAAACAAACTAGGTACTAATTTAATTTCCTCGCTCGCGTTGTCAAGAGGCACGTTTATAATTTACGTAATAGAGGGCGTATGACACTTGAAATTCAATTTAATGACAAAACAGGATGTTGGATATGCTCCGGTAGAGATCCTCCCCTTTGTTAATTGTATAATCTGCGTAGAACTAACGATGACTCGTAGACATGGAAAATCGTACGAATACTTACCACATTTGGTCGAGTTTTGACGTTGATAATCCAACTAGGTTGAAATTGACACTGAGGGAGTTAAACCTGTCAAATTGCAGGCTGCAAAAGGTACCTTATTCATAATTATGGCACCAGGTAGATTTGATGAGAGAAATATAATAGGAAAACGGAGCAGAGCTCCCTTTACGAGTACAAGTAGCCTTAAGTATAGCTACTGGCTGTAAAAAAAAACCGGGTTCGAGTGTTAGCTTCTAGGACTAACAATTTTAATAATTGAGTCATTATAGAACTCCCCGTTAGTGCCAACGTCAACGTATGAGAAAGTAATTACGCCATAATGAAACACTGGATCTGTACTGGCTCAACATTTAAAGTTGTTGACTGTACACATAAAAGATAATCGCAACTAAAATTTTGTTTCACTTAAGCAAATCAACGTGTGTTAGTCGATTTGGTTCTAAATTATTGTTTTTTTAGCTTTGGCACTACATTAAAAAACTTCCTCTTTTCTACGTTATTTTGACCCCGAGCTCGGGTCAGCGGTCAAATGGTCTGTTACAATTAACCGCCACGTTGCCAAGTCAACGTAACTCCAAAATTCAATTTAAAAATGGCGCAGAGCACAAACATGAGATCAGCAGAATTAAATGACGTGGGCCATTTGTCGGGAATTTCACGCACGTTGGCGCTGTGGACCGGCCAAGCCTCAAATTAATTGCTTTCCAATAATATTTTTTTTATAAATTTCAACTTCCATAAGCGTAATTATACCAATCTGCATACGGAACCTATTATTTGATTTCATTAATATTTATTTATAATAGTTCGATTTTTAAACCAAAAGCAGCTGGTTGCCCATTTTAAGTAATTTGGTTTAAGTAGCAACGTAACTATTAAAAAATATTCCTACAATTTTTTTTTGGGCCTGTTGTGGAACAATTTAATTTCATTAGAAAAACGATCTAATTTTAACCACCGTTAACATAAATACTTTGATTTATGATATGACGAAATCAAATTAAAAACCTTCCTTTAAAACAAGTTTAAGGCTATACATAATTTACATTTAGATAAAAGTAGCATCTAAAAAAGTATTTTTTCTTGTAACGGGTTTATTTCAATAGATCAATTACAGTGTTTTTTCGAACGTCCTATATTCTATCTCGATTGAATCAAAATGCAAAATGAGAAATTTTACTACGCAATATTTGTACAAAAGCATTCCAAGCAACGTCTCTCGTACCAGTTTCTTGTAAAATGTACATATACGTTATTTTGAAAACTCCAGCTGTAATTTACCTTTGTGCTTCAATTTACAATGTCTGCAATCTAAGACCAGGTTAAGATGAAACATGTCTCGCTAAAGCGGAAGAGACGTTTATAGCCAAGTTATATCGGTAGGTATTACCCAAACAACATATCTTGGGGAGGGTTTAAATCAGACGGGTGCAGTGCTAACATTGATAAATACCCCTCTCACCGCGTCGGAAGACATACATAACTCTTTTTAACTACGGAAATCTTAGATTATCATGGGTTATCATTATACATACGTTATGTATGATGATGAATAAAATTGTGGTATTATCTTTAAATCAAGGTTAATCAAGGTATTGCCAAGGGCAAAAATATGGTGTTCAAAGGCGTAAAAATAATATAAGATAAAGATAAGATAAAGAGACATTTATTCGCAACAAAACAAAACCACATTACACAGATAAAACAAAATCAAGACACAGAAAAATTGTTACGAAACGGTGTTCTTTATCTTATCTTTATCTTATGATTTCCTCTTTTAAGATTATAATAAAATTTATGGCATGTTGGTGCGTAAACCCAAGAAATGTTTTTTTCCATTCTGTAGGTATAATTAAGAATAAGCGATTAGTTTAATTCAGCAGATCTTTACAATCGATTTGTGTTGCCAAATTGTGATCGTTTCCAATATTAATAAAGCGGTGATTTTTTAAATACCTATTGTAAGAAGTTGGGCTAAATTATGAAGTTAAAATAAAGTTTTCTTAATTGAGTTCTTAACCACGTACGATGTTAACGCAAATATACTTAGCTTCTTAAGATTAAAATGAAAGCTGGCAGTATACAAAACGAGTCAAATTAAAACTGGAAGTAACCAAATCCTGACGACGTTCCGAACATTGTAACAGAGCATTGGATCTAGAATAGAAAATAATAGATTATTTGATGAAAATAACGTTTTAAAATATTAATAATGTTAAATTTAATAACAACATAGCGTGTTTTTATCTGGCTGCGCGAAGCAAAAAAAGGTTACTTACAAAAATAAAATATTTATTTAACGCACACAGAATAAAATCAATAGAAAAACATAAAGAGTAGACTTGATATTGATAATCCATTATATTTTACTGATAATGCTTACAGTCAATTTTGGACTGACGATGGTCGGATTTGTGTCCTCACCAGATGGACACAAATCCGACCATCGGGAAGATCCTACGGACGTCTTCCGCTGGAATGGTGATGATGATGATGAATGCCTTCAGAAATACATAGTTTAAACCTCTCCATTCCTTGGGTCTACAATGTGTCAAGCCTTTACACACGATCCACTGATCCGATATTAGTATGCAATTAAAACGCATACGTTTTTATTTACTAAGGGATCGTATCGGTGAATCGGATCGGCGGCTGTGTGTAAAAAGCCTAAGCTGTGTGCCAGCTTTTATTTTCTATTCTAAAGCAAATTAAAAAGGGCAAAAGTATCGCCGCTATCGCTGGCTTCTTTATTTTCCTCTGATTAATTCCTGAATCCCGAAGTCCCAAGGCATTTGTATTGGTCTCGGGATTGAGAGGTTAATTGTTTGGTGCAATTTGTCTCAACCCCCAGCATAAATATTGTACTATATACAGTGTGTGGCCCAAAACCGGGGATAATATTAAAAACAGGGGCTCTATAGATCACCGGTAATTACATTATAATGGTCTTACCTAGTGAAAATCAAAACTTAACTTTCAGTTTTTTTCTAACAAACTTAATCGCTAATTCAATGTAATGCAAACACCGCTAAATCTACCGCGTGTTGTCAATGGCATCCTGTACTCAGACATACCGCGTACCAAGTGACCAAGCGACGATATCGCGACGGGAAAATACATTACCTACGATTTTTAACTTTGTAGGCTCTTTTCTCCAAAATTATAGACTTTGTAATATTAGATTCTTGTGATAGTTAATTGAAATGTTCTAAAGAATCCCCATTTACTTTTTTCACCCCGGTTTTGGGCCACACACTGTATAACACATACAGTATATAATTCAGTACAGTTAGTCTTTAATAACTAGACTGAATCTATTAACATCTCAAAAGTGATGACTGCCCGAAATAAACCTTCCAACTTTGTAAACTTAATAATAACTCAAACTTAGATTCTAATGTCGGTTATTATTAACCAATCGATTCGGCTGGACTACATCCAATATAATCACTAACAATGAAACGTCAAGTTGTATACCTTCATAATTTATCTAGGTACTGTTATTTTGTAGCATCCTCATGAAACTTGCATTGTTCTAAATATTACACTACTCCGTAGGATCGTATTATAATTGAATTCAAGAAAGGAACAAAGTTCTTTGTAAGAAAATACAATCTGCAGCGACGTTCTGCAAAGGCCTTTAGTACATGAAACTGAAACAATGAGTGAAGTTTAAAAGGATGGCGGAGCTCGGATTAAACACAGGCGATTTAGGTGCCACTAGATGGCGCTGAATTCAAATTGAGTATTTTTTACTACGTTTTGTTTCCCGCTATAACGGCTTACAGAGACTGGACTAGAAACGAGTTCAAATGCTTTGTATGTAAGTCGTTACAAATAAATATACATTTGTTTTTTTAAGTATTTAGGGGTTAGGTAGGAGCATGAATGTAAAGTAAGGATGTGAAAGTTACATATTTAGATCGGTGCACCTGGCGTTCAATAGTCTCTGCCTACTCCATTAGGAGACAGACGTGAAGGTATGAATGTATGTGGATTAGGTAGATACAAGAAAGACTAGGTGGAAATGAGGTAAGAGAGAAGACGGAATGGACGTCCTGGTTTCACTCTAACCAAAATACATGTAATAATGATACTGATGATAGTGGTGGTACCTTCTGTTCCTACTATTTTCTGCGACGGGGTAATGCTTAGCTTTTATTTATTCTGACGCGCATATTATGCATGCAACACGATGTTACAATAAAACAAGACCAGAAATATAACACCAAGTCGTAGTATAAGCTTGCGAGCGTAAATTCTTTGTGAGTTTTTTAAGTTTAAAATAACGCAGTGAAAACAATTTAGACTATTAATTAATCGTGTTATTACAATTTATTGGTAACTATGAGGTACTTTTACGATTATATATGCCGTCTACAGCTTTATCACAAAACAATGTTGTACAACTGAAAGAAAATTTACTTATGTTTCACCCTGAATATTTCGCTTGTATGAACACGGCTATGAAAAAGTAATAGTAAATATGTTCCCCAGTGGATCCGTTATTTTCCCATACAACTACGGTTGTCTGGTTGAAACTTCGAATGAGATTTATCTTTAGCCTTAAACAACTTAAGCGGGACCTCTCTATTCTCTCCGGGATTAAGTGTGACAAAGTGCTTTAAGAATCTCGTTGCTCCGACATGTAAAACCTTTGTAGGGACACATTTCATTTAATTAGTTTTGGACTGATATCTCTTCACTCGTTACTGCTTGTTTTTGAGTTTGTGTATACTTTTGGTGTTTCATTTTAAATACAGCATTAAATGAATATTTTTGATTGCTGATAAGTTAGAGTTGTTTGTTGTCGAATAGTTGTTAGTTTTGCTTTTGTAAGCGATTTTAAGATTGTATTCAATATTTCTGTAGTACCTATATTATCCCCTTGAAATATCGACAAACGTTTCATCGAATGTGTCATTTCACCGAATGTGTCATTTAATCGAAAACTAATTTCTGCTGAAACTTTATAGTTTTTGGGTTACGTTGAGCATTCGGTACGTACGAGTAGGTCGGAGCCTGTCGATGAAATGAAAATTCGGCGAAGTCAAACGTTCTATGAAATTAATTTCGATATTTCAAATCGTATTATAACCGTATTATTATTATAAAATATGTATAAACTAAAAATGAATATTCAACTACAATTTTAGTCTAATCTTATTTGCAATTTCAATACTAAAATTAATAAACAGTGCGTTTTTGTCGGTGGTTCGCAGATACCTAATCAACTTCTTTTTTTTGTAAGGTGACGTTTTAAATGCTTGCATATTAAGCCAACAGTATCAATTTGTAAACTATTTTAAAACTAATGGGACAATGCATAATAAAATGAATTCATCCTTCATATAATTAAATAGATTAATATTCGTAATCATTAATCGTGTTTTACGAAATTAAATCGGTTTTTTTTTTTCACTTTTCTTCGTCTTTTGTCAGGATATTGCCACGCCCTAAAAATTGTCTATACACAATCACTGAAAATGGCGATAATCCACCATTCACAAATATCGTGATTGGATGTTTAGGGATTTCCAAAGTCAATAAAAAAAACTTTAGTCCCTAAAGACTAATAAGAAGATTTAGTCCCGATGTGCAGAGACTAAAGTAACATTTTAAGAGCATGAGAAGAGAAAACGTATTTCTAAACGTTGCATATTTTGCAGACCTGGAACTAAGCACTGACCGAAACTCCTTGTTAATTTTGTACTACATACCGATAATAGGAACAAGAAACCTTTTAGCTAAGTGACTAGACACAACTGTCATAAAATCGACGTTTACGTTCGTTCGCATGTTTCGGAACGATTTCCGCTTAAAATAAATGATGGCACAGAATATCGTTTAAACAAAATATAACGACGGAATCTGTAACGTTGATGAGACAGTAATTGTCAGTAAAACGTGATATGGTGCTCGAAAATCGCGGCCTAAATTAATTTGCTTTCATGTCTGAGCCAAAATACGCGTTCTGTTAATTTAACACCATTGCACTTGTTAATGCTGCACAACGCGGAAATTATGCATGAACAAATGTTTTCTGTTTATTTCAATAACAATATGACAATATAGTTATCTGATCGTAGATTTTTGGCCAGGTTTTTAATAAACAAATTCAAATTCATTAATTTATAATAAGTTTTTCAATATTCGGGGTGGAATCCTGCTTTTAGGTGTTCGCTCTTTTTTTTTATTTAATATTTTATTTGTACAAATTGGTTAGGAATGTTGTGCAAAAATGTAAATACTAAGAGTTAGTGTAAAATTAGTTCGGTTTTATTATAGTCCGTTTCTTTTGGGCATGATGTTATGTGCTTTTAACATTAAGTAGACTAGGTACTATTTTAGATATTATTTTTTCTATATTTACTTTGTTGTATAAATGAATAGATTGTGCATAAAACTATCTAACGTTGTTCTGATCATGAAAGATTACCTACTTAATTATGGACTAGGGACTACTTAATTACTATTTTTAGCCAAGTTAGAATCGGGTTTATAACTTTTGTGTAATTTTAGAGTACAGTTGAAAATAGACAATTGTACAGTGAGAACGCTCCCGTGCTGCAAGTTCTATTTTTGCAATAAACAGATGCATGGTATGATAAAAATAAGTTTGTAGTTAATGTGACGAGAGGGAAAAAAACAGCAACCAAACAAATTGAAAGTGTCTACTTTCCATAAACAAAGCTAAGTTTTCTTTTAAAAAAAAATCTGATGGGAAGAAAAAAAGCGGACACTTTTAATAACTAGGTTATGTAGGTAAGTTTCCTTTAGCTAGTTAAAAGAACGGGATGGGCTCATTGGCTTGATTAGAATCAAGCTTGACTAGATAAAGTAGACGTAGAGCTTTGTTGTCAAGGTAACCGGGTTACAGTAGTAAGTTAATCACTGTGTTACCACTACAAATAATAAACCTAAATCGAGATTAATACACTATCAGTAATAAACTTGATTAGGTTATAATACTTCTCGCAATAGCAACCTAATAATATCCAAATCTATTTTGCACCATTTGTTTCGATTCACAGCGATCCTCATTAATTCCAAAATTAAATTTCATGTCAACTGTTTACTTAGAGACGAGTTGGTTATAAATTTGAATGTCTATTTGACAGCCGCTAAATAGTAAAATTGTACGACACAAGTAAATACAGCCGTTACATTTATTTTTCGCGTAGCTCGGTCATAATATTCACGCAGTTTCGTTGCATTTTTGATGACGCGGTATTTTATATTAGTGACAGTGGGAATCGTACCTGGGGGCGTACCCCTGTACCGTACCTGGAGAATAACGCATAGTTGGCCTTTGTGCACACGTGATTTACGAATACTTTCCGACAATTTCACGTTTTAAGCAAAAGATGCAAACAGAATTCCTTGGAACCGGGAATTTCTCCTGATATGTTGGCAGACGAGGTTGAAAAATGAGAGCCGTTTTAAAATTGTATTAAAAAAAATGACTAACGCTTATTTATATGTCTCATCTAAGTTAAATCTTGGTGTACTGCCTTTTGGCCGAAATACGTTTGGTCGAATCTATCGATTCGCAACTTTTTCATTTGGCAACCCACTTTTATTTCTGTAACCGTAAATATTTTAGGATTTATTTCTGTACCTTCGTATAGACCCTACAGGTTAGGTTAGGTTAGTTTTTATAAAAATCCTGAAATATTTACAGTTACAGAAATAAACGTGGGTTGCCAAATGAAACGGTTGCGATACGATACATTCAACCAAACGTATTTCGGCCAAAAGGCAGAGAACCTTAAATCTTATATTTCATAGTTATGTACACACTGACCTGAAAAAACGCAGAATTTTTAACTAGAAACGGCTTGAGTATTGTACATGAGTTCCGAATTGTTTTAGTATAGTGTTGTTAAGAATTTCGTGTAGGATGTTTTTTCTTGCTGGTTATTTACCTGCGAAGTAAATATTACATAATTATATACTGAGAGACAACAGTTGGTTTCATTAATATGGTCATTAAAACGCCACCGCTAATCTAAACACCTGGTAACACTACGACGAAGCATTCATTTAATCAAATGAACATAACAGAAACGTGCTCCGCATACGGCACTAATCAGATCAGGGCGTTCGACTTGGTTTCATTAGTCTTAGCAAATTTTCAGGAAGTGTGGCAACATTATGTATGCCACGCGTGCGCTGTTACAGATGTCATTCGGGGGATTAACACGGGATTAGGATGTATGTCGGTTCGCTAACGTTTGCGTGACGGGCAGGTTACGTGAATATGCGTTACTGTAAAAATGGAGTGGGGGTTTCTATTGGTGGTAAGACAAGGGGTTTCTACAGGGTCCGTGTGGATCGCTACCACCTTTTTTTCCATTAACCTACCACGTGGTAGCATTCTTTGTATTGTTTTGTTTCAATGTGGCGATAAAACGTGAAAGTTTTTATTTATACTTATAGAAGTTGTTAGCTCATGGTTCGCAGCTCATTAGCAGTGTTAGGATTGCAGTCTTGTGATTCCTGTCTTACGATTGCAAATGTTAATGGGCCTCAAATTCCCGCAGTAAAAAAATACTTGTTTTGTTGACTTACCCTCTTGTTCATAAACCACAATAAACCTTTTCTAGTAAAAATATTCAATGTTTATTTTCGTCCAATTCAAATGTCATAATGACAGATAAGGACAGAGCAAATTTTAGTTTTTACGCGTTTATAAATAAGAGGCTTAGCATCTATACAAGTAACTAAATGTCTCGTCGGTTAAAGATAATGAAACAATTTGAAGAGAATATAGATTAATTTTGATTGACATAAATAAAATAGGAAAAAAGGGTACTTTTATTTTTTATACCACAGTTTTCATTTTCTTTGTGGGTCAAAATAAATGTCATTATTGACACAAAGAATTCTTTACAAGGGTAAGTTATCTTTAATAGCCAGTCTTTTAAAAACAAAAATAGTGCCCGGCCAATGAGAAGTCAATCCTGTCACATTGCACAACCATGAAGTTTCTAAATATGGATAATGTTGACAAAACTCAAACAATGTTGTTATTACTATCCCTTGACACGCAACAAATAAGTTTGGCATTGTTTTACAGTTGTCAACAATGGCAATAGTCAGAAACTTCATGGTCGTGTAATATGTCAGGATTCACTTTTTATCTGCCTAGTACTGTAGGTCTAGGTATTAATTATCAGTATACTAACGGGTCAATGTGAGATTTTTAAAATCACTGAAGTGTTTTTTTATTGCAATGAGAATCGAGCACTCAGGCCACCTAATGGTCAGTAGGATCTGAAACTCAAAGAAATTTGATATCTCAAGACTACAAATCAAAACTGCAATCCTAAGACTTCAAATGCGTTGCCAACCCTGAGGACTAAGATGAAAATGCCTCTATGCTAGTAATTTCACCGGCGGGAGTCTTTATCAATATGTATGGATTCTGATTAATGTAGCTCTTTTAAAAACCGATATTAAAGCCACTGAAACCTTATAAGGACTTAATGTATAATAGTTGTTATATTACAAGCTTGTAAAAATGAAGCTAAGTTAATTTATGAATACATTGAATAAAAATCTGCCTTTAAGAACACTTCAAAGGCCACACGTGCAAAGAATAAATCAAAGCCTCGTGATTATTTTTCTGATGCCGGAGTAAATTCAAAGCATTGATACACTAAACTTCTTAAAGAAAATTCCACACCACAAAAGTAGGTAGGTATGACATTAAAGGACGGAAATTTGTTAAGTAAAGAAGCCACATATTTACTACACTTATTTCAAAGAAACGCTCTACATTTCTTTCGCTTTGGTGAAACCTCAAAAAAATGTTCAAACAAACCCTTCGAGCGACATTTCGGAGGTTTCTTTACGTTGAATATTCATATAAATAACGAATGCTTTGACGATCACATCAAATACGCACGCACGAAGTATACGGACCATTAGTGAACATTTCGTACCTAATAAACCGCTCTGTTAGAACAAAACGGGGGAATTGTAAACGTTTGCCGTTCGACCACTCGAGTTGAATACGCTAATCCAATTAAGGGAAATTCATTATCTACCATCGGAACGTGTTTCTCTGGCAATAGTGATCCGTCGAAAGAACCCTTGGAGTCTTCTAAAGTGGCACTCGGAGACGATTAGTGCTAGAGTACTCTCAACCCCCTCGAACGGGTGCCGTCGGTTTAGCCCTCTCTTTGTTCCCTTGAACCCTCGAGTTGCTGTGTATTATTGGCCAATACCGGGTTATTACACTGTCATTCATTCGCGGCTCCCCCTTCCGATCACTTGTGATCTGTATAATTGAGCTCTACACGGTTTTAAAACAATAAGTCAAATGATTAATTAAAGGGGTAGGTAATATACCTAGTCTGCGCTTTTTATTATTTATGTTCTTTTTCTACCTTTAGTCCATACTTTTTCAAGAGTTAGTCGTTAGTTTTTGTAGAATAATTAGGTTTTTTTTTAATTTACATTTATTATGAAATTCGTATAATTTATATGAGCTTTAAATGTAAAGACTATGGAAGGAGATTAAAAAAAAGGAATCAGAGAGATTTGATAAATTAACTTCTATTATGAAAAATGATTATAAAGAGTTATCATCTTATCATTGTTACATCTGTAGTGAATTTTATATATCCATTAGAGATTTGATGTTACACAACTTTTTATAATTTCCCAACGACATAATAATATACGTAAAAAGTATGCAAAATTAGATAAATTAAGTGGTAACGAACGGTATTTTTCGATGTAAAGGCGGTCAAGAAAACGTTTATGGAAGGAATAAACCGAATGAAATAGAATAAAGCTTGTGTTCATACAGTAGGCATTTCCACGTCGTATATAATTCCAATAACAGCTAAATGGTCGAGAATGAATGAAAAAAAATTAGCCCCAACGACCGAATTGACAAAAATAAATGCATAAAAGCCTAAAAATCCATTAACATTTTAAAGCTTTTGCGACGTAGCGGGCTTGCAGTTTCATAGGATTCATCAAACTGGCGTGGCCATGCTTTTACACTATCTGAGACGCTTTTTGAGGCGGCAAAATTACAGGCAAAGAAGTAATTCGAATGCAGCGCACGATTTGCAAGCATAATGGGGCAATTTCCTAGTCATTTCCTGGTGGCTGCAATCCGGCATCTTGTGGCATACAGGGGCTCCGTTTTTCGCCGGCGATATCGTCAAAAGACGTAAATATTCGAAGCGTATCAATTTCGACCGTAACGCGACAGTTTGCCCGCTTCGTAAGTCGTATTATTTACGTGTTTATTTTTCGTTTGAATGTACTCGACGTTATTTCAATATTTGTGAGTGTGTAGTTGCTTATCGGCTAGAGGCAGCCGAGGGGCAAGGACCCCGAGCTGCCTTTGGCTGGCTTATTATTTAACAAGTTATATTCATCAGATAAGTAGGTAAATAAAGATATTTCTTTCAAATTACAGGGGACAGGTATTTTTATCAGGGGATTGGATAAAAGTTATTTGATGCTGCTGTCTTAGGTTATAAACGAAGCAGTATATATAATTATGTAGTTATTATAGTATTTTTTAAAGTCGTTTAATATTTAAGCGTACGTCTAACGAGCTAGTAGCTTTAGAATATTTTTTGTTTAATTATATATGCAATAATTAGTAGTTTTTTAAAGGCTGTCTATCATCCATCAATCCTCACTCGATGTTCTAAGATGAATATAATAATTTCTCCTTTGCCTAACTTGCCCGGGAGGTACTTACATAGATTTTGATTTTATCATTTCAATTGGACTTATTGCGCGACATGTAAAAGAAATCAGCTTTGGGACATTGATGAACTACATATACGGACCGACAGAAGGACATGGCGAAACCAAAAGGGTTCCTAGTTTGACCCTAACCTAACCTTACCCTAAAAACGGTATTAGGAAAATAAAAATATACAAATAAATCTAAGCATGATTTTACAACTTAGAAATGGAGGATTGTAAATCTATATTGAATTATGAATGTTCCGTACATCCCCAATATTGCACAAAGCAATAATCGTAATTTTGCGTGAACTTGTGCTTGCTTGCAGGGGTATTATTCCCTAACAAACGGCGGTCGGTCGGACGGACGAGCGAAATCGCAGCGGCTAGTTTAAGTAGTCCCGTCCGAGCGAACAAACACATTTTAGCGCGTGCATTCTCAATTACGCAGCCTTATACGTCCGATAAGCCATGCTACCTAATTAAAAATGCACGCGCTAAAATGTGTTTTGTTCTCCCAGACGGGGCTACCTTATACTCGCCGCTTGGTCGTTCACTTGTTCGTCTGATTCGACAGTCGTTGTTCAGAGATCCACACCCCTGAGCCCTCGGTAGATGTGAGTCTTCGTAATGTGTACTCGTAACCAAGAGATGAGACAGGCTCAGTAGCTAAAGATAAAATACGTTGACTACGATATATACACTAAAAATAGTATATTATGCAATTAGTGAATAAACAACGGATTTAAAGCGAAGGCCATAGATGACTCAAGAGCAAGTGATTCAAGTGTTAGAATCCTGAGTGACGCGAGTGATTCATGGCCGACGATATAAATCCGTTTTATTCAAGAGTTGCATACTATACTTTATACCATGACTACGAGAAAAAGAAAGACTTAAGCGAAAATAGACATTTATTGACGAAAAATTCAAGGTATTTTGTGTTCGTAGAACTTACAGTATTCAAAATGGCCCCAATTTACCTAATAATGACAGCAAATAACACAAAACTTTTTTTTTAGTGGTTAACTCCTTTTCGGTAATGTTAACCAATCAAATCTCGGGGAGTTATTTGCAAAAGGAGTTTGTATGTCAAGTATTCTTTGCACACGAGTTTGTATTGTATAGCATTGAGATGGATGTCGAGTATATAGGTATTGGTGTGTTCTAAATACAAACACCTAAATAGTGACTTAAATTGCTTTTTATTCACTGTTTTTAGTGAATAAAATAACCTTTTTATAGGGGTACTGGTAATAACATTCTAATTCGGAAGGTACCCGTAAGATGATCCAGAATTGTCAGCCGTATTTCATAATTTCAAATACTTACTTTACTTGCAAGTAAGGTATATACAGAACTTTTTTACAGTTATAACTTCAGTAGCTTAAAACTTTATAATAACTTAATATCCTCACCTAAAAAAAATTTGTAACTTCCTTAATCTGGTTTATACCTAATCGATTTGAGATGGTTATTATAAGTTGTTATTTTTGAAAAAATCTTCTATCCTCTAATACTAAATTCTACAGATACGTAATCATTATAAGTCTATAACAACTAAAAAACCAAAAGAATCTTCATCGTAAGTTGATAAAATAAAATCTTTCAATTTATTCCTTACAGCAATAACTCTCCTGAACATTGTTGCCTACGAATATGGCGAAGTTTTCTAGTTAAAAGTTCCTATTGCGGAATGAGAATAATTCTTGAAATCACTTTCTTATTAAGAAAGTCCCACTACTTCATCCTGCAACGCCAGATGGTGCCTTTGATTAACTACTGCGTACTGTTTAACGTTCCACGTTTGAATTTTTAACTATAATAAATTTTGATATTGCCTGATGTGATGACGCGGTAGCCTGATTGATAGTGACCCTGTCTACGAAGTTAACAGTCTTGTTGGCCTATTACCTAACGCACTGGCAATCGCAATCGACTTCAAAGTGGAACAATTGTTTACATTTTATAAGCAAACTCACCTTCGGACTGTCAAAACGAAAACGATTGCGATTGCGAGTGCGTTAGGCAATAAGCCTGCTGGGTTTTGACTACCGGTGAGTAAGGATAAATATTCTTTGTTAATCCTATAGGCTTGTCGAACAAACCTAGAGCTTTGTTTAGGACTAACTGCCGTGCTCAGAGACATTTTTGACACAATTTTTGTTCCTTTTTCAAACCTGTGTACGAAAAATTGTCTCTAAGGAACGACTTAATCGTCAGAAACTGGCTCTTATAAAGCTTGTCTCCTAATAATTATTTAAAGCCACCATGATAAGGGGGTAATTGAGTACAAGGAAGAAAAGTATACTTATAAAATGAGATATATGATGTGATAATCGACAATATTTGTCGCAACGAGTATACATTTGTTTATACACTCATAAGTATCAATATCGTTATCTAGTACCCATAGTACTATCACGAACGTTAGGTTTTGACCCATTTCAAAAATATGCTACAAGTCGTCAATATCATTAGAGATGTCAAGTTTTTTGTAACTTTTAGGAAACTCGATCTTATTGTTGTAGAATGTCAGATTGACTTTGGACCTAAGGTGGGTTCCAAATTTAAGTTCTCGCCTATACACGCCAGAGCTTAGTTTGGGACTAGGTCAATTGGAGTGACATAGTCCCAAGATAAAAAAAGCTGATCTGCTTTGGCGGAGCCTTCCAGATTGTGTACAATCTCTGGTTCTAAATGTATCGCAATTACAAAATTTCAAAATAATGTGAGTTTATTTGGTCCCTGGACACATTTGATGTGTGTATATCTCTAAATATTAATAGTTATATTTATGCAGGTTGGTTTGTTTAAACAACTGCGCAAACAGTTTTAACCACGCCACGCGAAGTGCGTCGGTTTCCAAGTAGCTAAATATCCGCTCCCAATATTAAAACCGTAGAAAGAATTGGTTACCACGCCAAGAATTTTCAATTCGCATTCTCTTAGGAACAATAATATTATGTTAAAACGAAGCCAATCTTTCCGCCTCCAGACTCACGACACCGCGCGTACTTTGAAAAAAAGACTACTTACCTTTAAATTTCAATGGAATATCAACTACATCACCTAGTCAACTACTAATGCTCAAAACTACCGATATTATATCAACTACCCATTATTATTTAATGCTTTAAATAAAAACGTCGTAACCAGTGTTACATCACTATTTAAAGCGCTGCTATTGTCATTTTTCATTTAGTGCTTTTGTTATCTGCTTTCTATGGCCTGGCTCGTGAGATACTTACAAAGGCTAATACAGAAAACCTGTAGTTACCGTGTCTTAGTCTTGTTTTGCAGTTAAACAATACTATTGCAATGGCTTTGATCAAATACAATGACTCCTTAACTCTATGCGGTCAAACTAAAAACTATATTGCTCCTGCTGTGGTAGAGAATAAAACTTGCACATTCATTCAACTGAGTCCAAAAGTGCCCATCATTTTATTGAATTTCATTTCGAACGCTAATTTCTGCTGAAAACATGATGTTTTCAGGACACCTTAAAGGTTAGGTTAGGTTAGGTTGGACTAGTGACTAGGTTAAAAAAAAAGCAGCGAGAAATGCCTTTCGATGAAATGAAAAGTGATGCATTCGATGAAATGTGTTTCGATGAAATAATAGGGTTTATCTGCATCATAATAAGGTAAAGAAACTACTAAGTACTTTTACGTACCGATTTTATAATATTTGAAACTGACTTTTGACAAGTAAAGGCTCGCTTAATAGAGGAGTAGCTGTGGCCCGCGACTCCATAAACGTAGTAGTTGCAAATTGCTATTACTTCGGGAACTGTCCTATTCTTCAACATAAAGCGGTACCTACCGTATATCCTTTCCCGGGGTCCAAGCTATCTCCATATCATTAAGCATTAGGCATTTGTTTTACATGTGTACTCAGCTCATCACCAAGTGCGGTCTGGATCTTCATTTTTAATATTTAATAAGCTAGTGATACGTTTATCAGCCTGTGTTCATTAGTGTAGCTTTGTAATGCATAATCATCAATATAAAGAGGTTTTGACCAACGATGATAATTTTAAGTGGAAACCACTTTAAGGCAGGTCAGTGAATAGCTCCTTAATTAGTTCTTTGAGATCAGAGTTTTCACTGATCAGGAAGGTGAATGATCAGTGCCTCTATTATTCTAAGCGGTAAAAACGAATTTAACCTATTATGGAATTATTTTTAACTCTGCCGCCAATACTGTCAAGTAAATAAAAGCTGTCAAAACGTTTACAATAAGATGACAGATCAAACACAATATGGTTTGTACAGTCAACAGCATAAATAGGTAAGTGATAATTTGTGTACCTTGTCGCTTTCAATCGTTTCATAATTTTGTTTATATTTCAAACACGACGTTAAAGTGACGGGGTACATAAATGATCAGTTATTTATGCTGTTGAAAATTCAATAGTAGGATGGAACCTTATTCAACGTCATTTTTGCGATGACAAGAAGAGTAGGTACCAACAATTGAACTTATTTGTGACATTCCGTTAACACAGCTTATAAAATGTGTTTTAAGGTTACCACGGACTAAGATATACCTGCAGACCTAAGTCAGTCAGGCCGCATGTCAGTTAAAAAATAATGAAACGCACTTTATAACTGTAGCTCACATAGTTTTTTAAACTTCAAGAGACGACGATCCAGCCAGCAGCAAATATACATTATACAAATGGAATTGGCCGTGAGGAACATGCAGTTCGAAGAAATTAACAGTCCAAAATCGTTAGATGGACTGGGACTATATCCAAGATGCAAACGCTACTAACGTTTTTCTTTTCTATCACTTAAAATGGATGACAGTTGGCCACGTGGTTTATCGCATCTCAAGAAAATGTCATACCATACATTTTGAGTGATAAAAAAGAAAAAAGGTGAGTAGTGTTTGCATCTTGGCTAGGGTATCCGATAGTGTGTCTTAATATGATAAACTGACAGGCCAATATCAGCCTGCTGACTGTTAGATTGTGTTGCCAAGACAGCTACCTACCTATATATGCAATCTTCGCTTGTCTTCATCAACTCAACTCAACTCCGTCAACATCAAGTTAATTAAATTCTTGGACTGGGAGTGACAGAAATACAACCACTTTTGATATGGCTACAAAATTATGGCTACAAGAATAGCACGTAGTACGAAAACCTCTCTCACTTCCAATAATTTTCAGATGTTTGTCTGCAGTGCAGCCTTGGCTAGTAATTTTATGCTAGGTTTGACTTTCGGTACACCAACTTTCCTTATTCCACGATCGAGACGAGAAGTGAAGAAATAGAATCACAAGTAATTACATACTTTTCTACTTTAACGGTCATAAGGTTCTTCATTAAAACTAAAACAGTAACATCATTAATTTTACTTATATACAGGTTCCGGAGTTGCGTTATTGGCCGTAGTGTGGCTAATTTTGTTACAATTTTTCGCTTCGAAGATTAGTAGAAGAATAGCAATGATAATCGTTGGTATTAGTTCTACAATTGGTTTCATAGTGTTCAGCAGCTGTAGTACTGTATCGCAAATTTTAATCAGTGAACTGATGCACAGCGCTGCTGAAAGCGCGATGATTATTGTTTCACCTATTATAATCGCTGAATACTTATCCACTTATAATCGAGGCTTATTATTGATGGTTAAATCTGCAAGTTTTATTGGGGTATTTGGGTCGCAAACGCGATCGGATCATTTTTTACCTGGACTGGCTTTTCTGGCTTATTATGCTCAGTTTACGTTTTAACGTCATTATTTTGCCCTAAGTCTCCACATTGGTTAGCCGCCAAAGGACGATTCGAAGAATGTACTATGGCATATCGGTGGTTGAACGGCACTAGTGGTCAAACAGACGTGGAGTTACGAGCTTTAAAAAGTATTCATACCCAGGAGTACGACCATCCGTAATTTTAATTGGAGTTCCAGTAGTTTTTTCGGGGAAGTCAACCAGCACGATGTATGCCTTGACGATAGTTAAAAAGATGACTCGTGACGATAGTTAAAGAGATGTTCAGGCGCTCCTACTCAGGAATGCTAATTCTTGACGGTCTCTCTGTGATCTCTGCGTATGCTAGCTGTGGTTTGATCAAAGTTTCTAATGCACGGCTGGTTTTTCTGATATCTGTTTTAGTCGGGTCACTCTTAATGTTTGCGATATCTCTACATGTTTATCTCATTTATCTTGATGGTTTTGATGAAACCATAATATTGTCCATCGCCTTGCTATCCGGTAATTATTTATCAATCTGCTGCGGACCTTTGACTGTAGCAGGAACTTTAATGATAGAAATAGTGCCTTTTGAGTTCAAGAGTTTAATGTTTTTTTTAAATGCAATGACATCCCAAATTGTTAGAATTACGTTTCTTAAAATTTCCCCAATGCTATTTAGGATGATAGGACTTCATGGGTTGTTCCTTTTGTACGGGTTGCCTTCTTTGTTTTCTTTAGGGTTGCTGTACACACAATTGCCGCAAACGAAAGACAAAATGCCATTTGAAAGTGAAACAAGGTCAGAGAACTGTATTAAATTTTCATCGACCGATTCATAATATATTTTTTAAACGTGCTACGAGTTGGTTTCATATATGTATAATTAACAGGTTAATTGAGACAATATCGTCAAAATAATCACAGCCTTTAAGAAAATAGTTTTACCATTTAATTTATTACGCCCCAAGTAAGTTAAACAGAAACGGAGACGTAGTTGAACAAGTGGACACGGACAGGCTATTCGTGTATATCAGTGCGGTTAACACAATTTGCCCGCGACTTGATTGTCACTTGGATCTCCCTTTCTATCTAGTCAGTAACGATAGAGACGCACTGAGTGACAAGCGAAACAATACAACTTGTGCTACCCGAGTTGGTAAAATAATATATCTCCGTTTGCGTAGCTGTACTTACAGCCATAAAAAATAATGATACAAATATGATCTATATTAATTTGTAAGTGTTTCTATGAATAAGCATAGTCAACGTTGAAAAACTGTAGATACTCACTGATGTATTTCATCGCATTAACATAAACGACAATCTTGTTTGATAAAAAAGTGTATACGAATACGATACACATACACAACTCTTTACTTTTACAATAGTAGACGACATAAATATACAGCAGGTACAATCATTTTCTTTTATGGTTTACACCGTCTAGATAAAAAATAAAATAAAAACACTTATTGATAACTATGAAAATCGACAAAAGTCCTGTGTTAGTTAATCAGCTGGAACATTGATGCTTCGAGACGTTATTCCTGTCCGACTTTTGAACAAGTGAAGACAAGCGGAAAATGAGAAAGTAAACACGCTTGAGATTGAGCTGAGGAAATAACTATCAATCATTATATTTTCGCATTTAAGATTCTTTATAAGACTAATTTATCAACAAAAACATGAGTATAAGAAATAGGGAGGTCTTTATTCAATTAAAGGAGATGTACCGCGAGCGTACCCGGGATATACCCTTGAGGCTTAGGAGACAAATTTCGTTGGTAACAAATGCGATTCAAATTCAGACAAATAGTCCCTACGCGGAAGGAGCCGTTTACCAGGAAATTTGTCCATCACTCTTGCGCCCGGCAAAATTTGTTTTTCCTTTTCTACCGCTAGCCTGTTCCGGTGCACAAAAGAGACCACGATAAATTAATGGAGCTATTTAATTATTACAGATACATTATTTTGGTCATGTGCATTTTATTTTTACCATCCGTTTGATTAGATGATTCAAATGGTAAGACGAGGCCATTTGCAGCGTCAAAAGATGGCGGATGTGTAATTTGTTTTATTTTTTATTTTTGTGTATTTAGGCGTTCAAAGTTCTTTTTTGTTAGTGATTTGTACTTGTAATGCCTTTGTGTTGCACAGTGACTTGGACTTTCTTCGTGTATCCTGGCATCTTACTTCTCGTTTCAAGTGGACTCGCATTGGTACAGAGATTAAAACTATCTTGGCCTCTGTCCTACCGTACAACGTTGCCACCAATCTCCCTAGAGAAGATTGGATTGTGTTTTATTGCTATATTGATTTATACTTATATATACTTGAAACTGACGAAATCACTTCATTGTGGAAACGCCATATTCCCGCGGTAGTAGCTGTTCAAGTCGCCGCGGGTCAAAGAAAATAATAAAATAAATGGTAAGACATATTTTCACAAGCATAAAGTGGATGTCCGAAATCCATTTCTTTCAAAAGCCTTATTAGTTCAAATGCTCGGACTTTTTGAAAATCAGTTTTCTTCTCATGCTCTCATAATTCTTTGCTTGGTGGAAGGTGAAAGTGGACGGTTTTTTTCGGTAATGTATATGAAAGCGGTTTATTGCTTTGACAATTAGGCCCAACAGCCAAACACTATAAAATTGCGTATAACAGGCTTGAAATTTTATTGCGTATTCATTTATTTTATTCCATTTTGTCTTCTGTATTACGATCTCGGAATTTTAAAAGTAGATGAAGGCTTAAATACCTAATGTCGTCAAGTGACGATGATAAATGTCTCGGATTAAATGGCTCGTTTTATGTCTTCGTTGTAGTTAGGTCGGTAATACTATTATTAAATCTGTATAATCGGTCACTTACTAAAAAGTAAATTTTCTTTATAATTAATTGACTGTTTTATAATTTTATTTAAAAAAAAAACAGATTGAGATCATTGCTATAATATTGGAAAATAATTTGAAAGAAAAAAGGATGGCGCTCTTTCTGAACAGATTAGTTATTATTATTGAAGTTATTAACTTATTATGGCATAATAAGTTAATAACTTCAATAATAATAAACTTATTATGCAATAAGGTGCAAGATTTCCATTTTTATTTTTATATGGATAGAAAATAATTAAAATGAAAGGGAATACTTTTAAAACTTTGTCTTTACAATATTTATCAATAAAACGTTGTGGTTTTGTTGTATCCCTATTCCAAGATGCATCTTCCTATTTTATCGAATTTAAAGAAATGAACTACCTAAGTATTAACTTGTACTTACCTTCGAGAAACAGCCACTTATGGTCTTGGCTGGCTTAATTTGAGAGTTCCTTTGATGCTCCAAAATGATGGAGCAGAAAATGATCCGCTTGAAGAAAACGGGCCTTTACGACGTCAAATTGGTTTTAGCCGGGAACTTGTTCAACTAGTTAAGGGCTCGCTCAACAACGCTATCAGACGCTGGACCGACGTAAAACCTATTTGCAGCTTCGATTATTTAATATGGCTGCCCTTACAACGGGAAAATTGCGTACCGGACGACTGGTAAGAGCTACCAGGTCTGAAAGGTCGATTCTGGTTCAAGAACAACAAGCCACTAGATAGGTAGCATAGATATACGAATAGAGTAGAAATAAATATATTGTCATTATTTGACTGACCCCGCAGACTGCTGAGAGCACCAATTTGTCATGTTTCTTAGCAATAATATCCCATTAAAACACCTTCAGTCTTCAGTCACCTACAAAGTGACGGCACGCAACTTGCGCCTAAATCTTCAGCCAATCAATGTTTTTGTCTCCGCAGACTGTAAACACCGACCAAACGTGAGTCAGAACATTATTGGATGGAGGCATCCATTTTTTTATTTTTTTATTATTATGTTGATTGTTTTCATAGCGGTTAGTATTTACTCAATTTAAAAAAAAAGGTTAAGTGCTAGTGGGTCTCGTGCACGGAGGGTTCCATAGAGGGAGTTCCGAGGCCGCACTTATAGGTATTCCGATTTAAATACGATTTCAGATCGAATAAGTACAAGCGCCACTCACACTTAACTATTTTAGGCTACTTGTTGTTTTTTTACCAAATTTGACACCTACATGTTTTACATTTTTTAATATACCAACAACCAAAATAATAATACGATAAAAATAACGTTTCTTAAATGGGGATACAAGAGGATAAGGAATACGACTGTCCAATAGAATACTTGCAATTTGTCAGATTTCCTCAATGTAAGAATTCATAAAATGTCCTCTAAAAATGTATATTTTCCGATATTTCATTAAATGAAAACAAGTCTAAGTATGGTTTATTCACACACCAGTGAATCCGATATTGCTTCCCGGCCCACGATGCTTATCGAACAAGCAATTCCGGTGCATCTCGCAAAGGGCGGACCGGAAAACTCATACAAATGCGGCGGCCGCATGCTCTAGTTATATACGGTACCAATTTTGTTTGATGGTGAACAAAAGAATTATTGGTTTACAGATGGATCTTTTGTGGATATTGTAGGTACGTAGGTACATACCCACATTATTCGACGCTCGGAAAACTTAATCATATGAAGGTGCGGTTGAATGAAATGATTAACTCGAAATCAAAATGTTTTGTGTCAATAATTATATTTCGCTTCGAGTACGAAAGTCGCTTTTTAATTAAAAATATATATATTGTTATGCTTAACACTAGTTACATAACATATCATTTTTGTTATGAATATGTTCAATATTTTTTTTTTTTTTAATTTTCGATATAAAAAAAATGTAAATAAAATTTTCGATAAAAAAAGTGTGAAAATCTTTGTTAACACATTTTAATTTTAAATATTAATTGTGTGCTCCTAGTTATCAAGAGAATAAAATAAAGAAGTAAGTGCACATCATTTTGTTTACAGGCAAAAAAAAACAGTCGTCGTCAAACGAATTGCATTTGCGTAACTACGCCAATTTGAGTAACATGATGCGGTCTGTCATTACAACGGACTCACAGGTGGTACGCGAATACACTATCCTGACTGTACGTACTCAGATTTTTCCAGAGTTCGTGAGCGTGGGAATCGAAGGCAGTGACGCGAGTCATCATCAGTCACACGTCACGAGGTGCCGTGACTGAACAACATTTCTCGATTGCCTGCGTCTCGGGCAAAACAAATAGATCACCGTCACTTCCACTCCAACGCATGGGGTAACATCCTTTTATTGCTTGAATAGCTTGAAAAGAATAGAAGTCACATTTTAAAGTTGTATGGTACCTTCTTTTGTACAGTTATGCATAGGATAGATTTAATTCTTAAGGTTTAAAATTTGTACGAGGCAAATACGGGAGTGCATTTTATGACATAACTTTTTGTTTTCATGATATTGTTATTAATATTTTTTTATTCTAGCTGGAACCGTAAACTTTTAACAAGTCCTTAAATATTCAACGTGTAGATAAGCCTAGGTTATGTTAGGTTTGATTTATAAAAATCCTGAAAAAGTAACAGTTAGGGCGGGGCGACCAGACAAATACATAACTTGATATTGGCTTATGTCCTGTATGGACTTTGTCTGTAGAGAAAGTTGGTTTTAAAGTTGGTTGGTTGGTTTTAGCCCTGTAAAATAGTTGCTAGTGTAAAAATAAATAGATTAATAATAAACAAGTACATAAATTGCGAACAAAAGTGCATTTATGGACTCGTGTGTAGTAGTGCTATAAGTTTCGTTTATTTATTTTCAAGTTGAGGAGTAGGACGCATATTTTGTTTAAGGTCTAGAAAGTAAGTTTATTATGTACGTTTTACTCTGTTTGTTTTCCAAATAAAAACATAACATAATATAACAAAAAAAAAAGTCATTTCACCCCAGTGTAAAAGGAAGGGTGATTAACACGCAAAATAATGTAAAACCAAAAAAGTTTTTTTTTATTTAGACTGAATCGTAATATTTAAATGCAACATTAGTTTTTCTATGTTCAACAAATTAACTTTTTGTAGGTAGGGGAAGATTGGCACCATTCGTACACGGGGAAGCTTCGTACAGTGGTCAGTGGTATCTCGAGTATCCAACATGTTGAAACGTTCAAAATTATTTACGGGACTGTCGCTCATATGTATAGCCTACCCTCCAAAAATGTTGGTAGTGCGGGAGCAGACTTTGCCAGAAAGAGTTAATCTGTGTTTTGGCTACTCGAAAGTAATTTTTGGTTCTCCTTTGAATGCATCTGTCTTCAATAAGTTTTAATCGATTGAGAAAAAATACTTTAGTCTAGTTTGTAAATACATGCTTAAGATTGTTATTTAAACAATAGTTTTGGAGTTACCTTAACGGTTATTTTTTTATTTTGGTTTTTTTATGATCGGTTTGATTGGGGTACCTTCGTACAATCAAATTGTATGTATTTTTTTACTGTACGAATGCACCCCATGGAACTAAAGAAAAATTAAAATCAAAAATATAATCATTATGAAACCAGGTCAATAAGATATGCCTAAAAGGTAAATGAAATAGGTGAAATAGCTGAGAAAAAAATAAATCCCGGGAAGAAACAAATGGTGTACGAACGTACCCCACGTTTGGGGTGCATTCGTACAATTCCCACTTTTTGGGGAAATTGTTATAACTTGGTCAAATTGCTTTGTATCAGGTCAAAAATAAGCTGTTATTATAGTCAGATAAGTGGACGATAAAGTAGCTTTAGATTCATATTAAAATAGCTGTTAGTTATTATATTACAAGGCTCAGAGCAAAAAGCGTACGAATGGTGCCAATCTTCCTTTGGAAATGTAGATATTTTGTTTAAACTTCTATGCATTATATGCAGTTAAAAAATGGGTAAAAGAAAGGATGATTAACACGCAAAAGAATGTTAAACAAGAAAGATTTTTTTTAATTTATTTTGGAGCGTAATATTTAAATGCAACGTCAGTTTTTATGTTCAACAAATTAAGTTTTTGTAGGTATTTGTAAAAGAGGCAAACTTAATTCCCAATGGCATTCTCTACCTGTAAATCAGTAAGCCGAAGAAAAAAAGGTGCAAAGAAAAATTGCGTTGAAAATACAAAGTTTTTCCATATAATTAGGTAAGTATACAATTGGAAAAGGGGAAAAAATCATTATAAGATTTGGATTATCCGTGTAATTAAAAAAAAAAACCTCCATTAAAGCATCTGAGAATTAAGGCAGCACTATCTAGCTTTAAAATAAATCAATAAAATAAATGAAATAAAACACACTCGTGTTATAAAGCTTCTTTCTTTTGCTTCTATCCATTAAACCGAAACCGTAACCGTCCGACTAACACAAATTTGTAAAACAAACCCTACCCTAACGGAACATAAACACAATTACATGCAAAATGTCCGCTAACATTTAACACAAAACTAAAGCAAGCGTCAATAGCGTTGTCTCTTTTAATGCCGATTATCTGGTCCCCGACAGAGGGACGCGTCAGTGAACAGACGCCGAGGATTATCTCCAAGCAATACTCCCTTGTTTGGACACCCTATCGCTATCGGCCCCGCGCACTCGCTTATTTACTCTTCACGCATATTGTTTGGAGCGTAAGCATTTGCACTAATGATTATGCGGATCATTTTATACGTAGTTTTGCCTGCTTCGTTTATGTGACATTGGATTTTATTAATTTACTTAAGAAATCAGTTTTACTTTACACGATAAGAACTTGAACTTGTAGTGGGGCTTTTAGATTTGAATCTTGCAAAAAATCTTAATAGCGGTTTTTTTCATGATACCTGTATTTAAACTTAGCTCTCCAATTAATATCGAAAACAAAAACACTTTCCATTACTGGAACGAGGTAAAATAATTTAAAACGCGTTTTTGTTAATAAAATTTAAGGCAAAATAGTTAACAGGATAACTTTAGTATGTAAATAATTGGTAGAACTAATATATTTTTAACAGAGTTAAAGAAATTCGTCCATGGAAATAATAAATAAAAAATATTTTAGTAATTTTTTTAATGTACTTCGAGCAAAAATATTAACAGCGTTTTTTTTCATTTAATAATTAAAATAAATATATTAATACGCTTATAAACAAAATAAAACAAAATGGAATAAACAAAGAAAAAGTATACAATATTTTTTTAAGTACAGGTTTAACGCGTTCGACGCGTGCACTCTGCGGTACGGACGTGTTTTTCGTTGCTGTAAATGCTGGGAGTATACGTAGTGCTGTGTATCCGTTTTTCCTGCTAATGAACATGGTGCAGTGCAAAAAGTGTAAGCTTTTCGTCTCAACGGAAAAGAGTGATGTAATCAAATGCAAAGGTTCCTGTGAAGGTTTTTATCATAAAAAATGTATCAATGTGAGGATGTTCCAACAGAATAATGAGCTTTGTGAAATCTGCGCCAAGAGCGAAGGCAGTCCGAAAACACAATCACCGAAGCTCAACATTGCGGATGTCGGCAAAACAAGTGCTGAGACAGCGTTAACTGAAGTGAACAAGAAACTTGAGATATTGTACCAGCTTCAAAAACAGATCCAAGACCTAACTGATGCAGTGGACTTCTATGCGGAAAAGTACCAAGGCTTAATGGATTTTAAAGAAGCTGCAGAGAAAAAGATAAGTTGTAACGTTATACGTACATGTTTAGTTTCAATTATTGGATTTAATCATATAAACCTCAAACTAGCTATTGTATTACACCATTTACACTAGATTATAATTTAACTACAAACCTAAACACATTTAATTCAACATACAAATAACATTTTAACTATATGTATTCATCAATACGCTGTACTTATTTGAAAAATAGCCGCGAGCGCTGTCCTAGCGTTCGGAACTATTCGGTTTCCATCGGCTGTTGTCGTATCAGCGGCGCCGGCGCGCATCGCCCGGCCGCGGAGCTCAGACGCCCCGCTAACGCTCGAGTCGAACGCACGTCACTCTTCCTACCGGTCTCTGCTACGTCATTTAAACACGTAACCGTTATCGAGTGCTCGTCCCTAAACGTTCCTCGTGAATCTTAAATTCGCTATATAAAGCGTGCTGTAAGTGTTTAGGTTAGACCCCAGACTTGGGTAAGTGGTGCTTTATTATAATACTTGTTGCTAGGTTGTTTTACTTAATTAGTTATTTTTATTCTAATGCTTGGGAATGGTTACTTTCAATGATAGGGCAACCATTTGATCATATAATTACATCTACATTCATATTATTCTTCGTGATGATTTTGCTTGTTACTCGCTATAATTTAATGGGCTTATGAAATCATTTCATTCTTCATCCACCCTCGCATTTACATAAAATATTGTCATTTTAATCCTCCATTTTACTCATTTCATTCGTTGACATTGTAATCTCCGTGTCTGATTGTGACCGACCACGGCAACACTACTACATTAATCGGTACTTTCCTAAAGTTTTTGCCGTGGACGCTCGCGAATCTTCTGGACGCTGTAATTAACACCCTTGTGTAATGGCGCGTTCCAGGGTCCAAAGTTCGGGTTTCTTCTACCCTGCCTTGCCACTATCCTGCTTCGCTTCCGCGCTGCTTGCGTCATCGGACTTGCAGAGAGCAGCACTGTATCCGTCCTGGAGTGTGTCCCTTTGGGCGTCGGCGTCCACCCGGGGAGCGTCTCTACGAGCACCCGTCGTCCATCTACGATTCCAGGATAGTACCTAACCGGGAAAGATAACAATTTACCATTGCCTACGTATTGCCCGAACCTCGACCTTCTGCTTTACTCACTGAATTGGCCTTGGGCCGGAATTAAATATTTTATTGCACGTCATTTTGTCCTTTCATTTCCTTCCCCTGTAGCGTCAAGGTAAGGGGCAAAACAGTAACGTGACACTGGCGCCCTTTTAACGTGGTTAATACGTAGGTCTGGTATTTTTTTTCTTTACACTGGTTGTAGTTTGTGCTTGGTTGTGGTTTTTTTTTGTGAAACGTTCTTATAAATGTTATATTTTGGTTTTTTCAAAGCTACTAAGGTGTACTAAGCCTTGAATTGTTTAATAGTGTACCATTTTCGTAACAAAGAATGTTAACAGTTTTTTTTACAAATTTTAAATCTACCCTCTTTTGTATAATTAGATTTTAAAATTTAGCTTATCGGTTTTTGAGTGAGTTTTTGTGTAGTAAATTAAGAATATTTACTTTACTAGTGTTAAAGGATCTTTGTGACACTCCGTTGTATTATTTTCGTTGTGATAATTCCCTTGTGTGCTAGGGAATTAAGGCGGTAGTACACACTAGTAGCACAATATTTATTATAATTTATTTTTTACAATTTGTTGATTGATTTTATAGTGCTTACTAACGTGGTTTTTTAAAAATTGATTAATAAAAAAACCAGACGTTCAACTTTACAGAAATTGTAACAGTACGGAGAGCGGTATTTATTTTCCTTACATAGTTAGCTTCGCACCACTTATCCAACTGGAAATTTTGGCATAATGTTACCTGTTAGGTACCTGTCATTGCAAAAGTCGGAACTCGAGTATGAAGTTTTAATTAGGGGTGCTACTGCCACTTCTTCTGTGGAGGAATTACGAAAACAAATTCTTAAATTAGCTCGTGAATACCCCTCGGAACACATACTGGAGTCCCCGCTTGATAGCAAACAGGATCTTAAGGGATGCCTAGAAGTTCTGACAAAAATTCAGCTGAATTTAGAGGCGTCAGATATGGGTGAGCCTAGTATTTTAAGAACACAAAATATGCTAAACCATTTGCACAATAGAATTGCGAGGATAACGTGTAGTGACGAGGTTAAGAAGCAATATGACGATATTGTTAAAGCACACAAGTTTTTGTGTAAGAGGCTTGCGGATCTTCAATCCAAAGGACCCGTGCCTAGTACTTCTATCTCAGGGACTGAAACCGGTAGCGGATCATTTTCATTAGTGCCGGAAGCGCAGAACTTGATTTCTGTGACATGCGATAGGGGCTCAGCTGACTTAGCAAAATTGAAATTCAACGGGAAAACTTGCGTGCGCTCCTTTATACAGCGTGTTGATGAATTTATTGTGGCTCGTAACGTACCCTCAAGCAAGGTTTTAAATTTCGCAACAGAAATATTTCAAGACGACGCGCTTCACTGGTTTCGCTCGGTGAAGGACAGGGTATCCTCTTGGCAGGACCTGTCTACGAAATTGAAAGAGGATTTCGATCAAACCGACTATGATTATCGGCTCATATCAGAGATTCGTTCGCGTACTCAGGGTGAACGCGAAAACATAACAATCTATCTCTCGATCATGAGTGGGATGTTTTCGCGATTATCCAGGGCCGTTACCGAAGCGGATCAGCTAGAAATCCTCCTTCATAATATTCGCCCCTGCTATGCCAGCACTCTGGCATCAGCCGCCCAGATTTCATCAATAGACTCCTTACGTAACCTATGTCGTAACTATGAGGCTATTCAGGCGCGTCTTTCGCAATTTCAGGAACCACCTAAAGCCACACCTGATACTCTTGCTCCCGAATTTGCGTATAATAACAAAAAGCAAAGCTTTGTACCTAATAACTATAGAGATAACAAAGTACACTTTGCATACAATAAAAATTACAATAAAGGGAATTATAATAAAACATCAAATTTTAATCAGCAAGGTCAGTCCAAAAATCATCATCAAAATTATGTACATGCAGTAGAGGTTCGTAAAAATAAGCCATATTGTCCTAGGTGTCGTAACGACACTCATCATATTCGTCAATGCCAGGCTAGTCGTGACCTGGTCTGTTTTAAGTGCGGAATGAAGGGTGTCAAAACACCAGATTGTCCAGTATGTTCCAAAAATTCAAAAAACTAATAAACCAGAATTGTAGCAATTTCGACAAGAAAGATTGGGAAACTTGGCTTACATTTATTAGAACATTTACTTCTGCTTACAAAATTTCTACAATTCTGCATTCAAAACCTATGGGTGATCCTAGGCCATTTGTAAATACAAAGATAAATAATAATATTGACGCCTGCGGTTTACTTGATTCTGGTGCTGCGGTATCCATTTTAGGGAATAATACTCACAAGCATCTTGCTGACTGCACTTTGCACCAGGATGACAATATAAATGTGGTCGCTGCAGGCGGGCAATCTCTAAAAACTATTGGTTACATGAATTTACCGATCTCATTTGAGGACCAGTTCCATATTATTAAGGTTCACGTAATACCCGAAGTTGAAACCTCAATTATTTTAGGTGTAAATTTTTGGCAAGCTTTTAAAATTTGTACACAGTATCTGGGTAGTATAACATTGTCGCATGAGCCTTTATCGGAAGTAAAAGTGACTTTAAATGATAACTTCATTCACTCTTACGATAATTTGGTACATTCTCAAAAGGCTATAGCTGACAACGTGATAGCACAATTTAAATCAATATCGACTGAAGTAAAAGGCTTGGGCAGAACAAATCTTATAACGCATCGTATTGACACTGGTAATGCCCAGCCAATTCGTCAGCGGTATTATAGAATGTCACCGGAGAAGCAGCGTATCCTTCTTGAGCAGGTTGATGAGATGCTGTCTCTTGATGTAGTGGAACCTTGTGAGAGTGCATGGTCATCACCTGTGCTCATAGTAAAAAAGAAGAACGGCCAGCCCAGGTTTTGTCTGGATAGTCGAAAGTTGAACGCTGTTACCAAGCGCGATGCATACAACTTGCCGTACGTGGCGGAAATATTGGACAGCTTGCGGGATGCGAAATATTTATCAAGCGTCGATCTATCTAAAGCATTCTGGCAGATCCCTATTGCACCTGAGGACCGCGATAAGACAGCTTTTTATATACCAGGTAGAGGCACTTTACGTTTTAAAACGACAGCTTTTGGATTGACAAATGCTCCTGCTACTCAACAGCGGTTAGTAGATTTACTTTTCGGGGATATGGATTTTAAAACATTTGCGTATCTGGATGACATTGTCATCATAAGTTCATCTTTTGAAGAACATGTTTCTCGCTTGTTGTGTGTTTTGGACAAATTAAAGCAGGCTAACCTAACGGTGAATTTTGAGAAGTGCAAGTTTTTCAGAAGCCAACTTAAATATTTAGGTTACGTCGTAGATGCTCGTGGTTTGCGCACGGACCCTGAAAAAGTGGATGCAATCCTTAATTTTCCCGCGCCCACAAGTAAGAAAGAATTAAAACGCTTTCTCGGCACCGCGACGTGGTACCGACGTTTTGTTCCGAATTTCAGTACCGTAGCCGGTCCGCTAAATAAATTAACATCAAATGGAAAAAAGTCGCCACCTTTTAAATGGTCACCGGAGGCCGATGCGGCTTTCAATGCTTTGAAGGAATCATTAGTGTCTGCGCCAGTACTTGCTTGCCCAGACTATGCCAAGTCTTTCGAAGTCCATACGGACGCGAGCAATTACGGGGTTGGCGCTATGCTCACGCAGACTCTAAATGGGAAGGAACACCCTATCGCCTATATGAGTAGATCGCTTACAAGTGCCGAGAAAAACTACAGCATCACAGAGAGAGAGACTCTCGCTGTACTAGTTGCCCTCGAGCACTGGCGATGTTATCTCGAAAATGGGCAGACGTTTACGGTGTATACTGACCATTCTGCGCTCAAATGGTTCCTTACGTTAGACAACCCAACCGGTCGCTTGGCGCGTTGGGGAGTTAGGCTGTCATCATTTAATTTCGACATTAAGCATCGCCGTGGTGTAGATAATGTAATACCCGATGCCCTCTCTCGTGCAGTTCCCAATGCGGCCATTACACTTGAAAATGCTTTTAGTAATACCCGTGATGTTTGGTATAAAAAAATTTACAACGGCTGTCTTTCAACACCGAGCAATTTTCCAAATTTCTTAATAAATAATAATTCTCTGTATCGCCTATCTAAAGAAAAATCATTTCTTACGACCGAATTCGCTTGGAAAGAGGTTGTGCCGGAAGAATTTCGGGATAAAATAATAGCTGATAACCATTCCGAGCCAACAGCAGGACATCTTGGCATTTTCAAAACCTTTAGGCGATTGTCACTGACTTATTACTGGCCTGGTATGCACAAGGATGTTGTTAGGTTCGTGGGCTCTTGTTCCGTCTGTTTGGCTTATAAGACACAAAATCATACAACATTGGGTCAAATGGGTCGTCCGAAACAATGTTCACGACCATTCCAAATGATCTCTATAGATTTTGTTGGGCCTCTTCCAGTAACTAGAAAGCAAAACAGTTTTATGCTTGTAATAACTTGCTGCTTTTCGAAATTCTGCCACATCTTTCCTTTACGTCGTGCGACTTCAGACTCGGTAGTCAGGATCTTAGAGGACTCCATTTTTTTAGTCCACGGTATCCCGCAGACCATCTTTCTAGACAATGGGAGCCATTTTATTAGTTCTTCCACAGATGCTTTATTTAAAAAATACAAAGTCCCAAATGTGTACTTTACACCCAGATACACGCCTCAAATCAATACAGTGGAACGTTACAACAAAACAATCGTCACTTGCTTATCCACATTTGTCGAAGGCGATCATCGGACTTGGGACACTTTTATTCCCAAGGTCCAGTTTGCGATAAACAACTCCGTCAATGAAGCCACTGGTTACACTCCATCTTTTCTTGTCTATGGTAGAGAGCTTGTCTTATGCGGTACGCACTATACAGATGCCGATCTTGGTGACGAAGTGTCGTTCTTACCACGGGATATTTATGCGGAAAACCTGGGGGTTCTTTCTTCAGTATTCGACGATGTTCAGGCTTCGTTATGGCAAGCACATCTAAAGAATACTGCGCATTACAATCTTCGGCGTAAAGCAGCGGAGTTTAATGTCGGAGACTTGGTCTTTAAGCGGACTTTTATTCTAAGCGATAAAGACAAATATTTTAGTAAAAAGTTAGCTCCAAAATTTATGAAGTGCCGTATCACTGAAAAGAGGTCTCCCCTTGTATACGGCTTACAGGATATGTCAGGAAAGGATTTAGGAGTCTGGCATATTAAAGATTTAAAACTTATCAATAAAAAATAATTGTTTTGTATTGTGATTATTACTATACGTTAATTTAATTACCAATTTACGAACTTGGGTTAACATTGGTCATCTTTGCAATATACCAAAGATGCCTTGTTCGTTGAAAGGACGCGCAAATGACCAATTGTGTTATTGTCGCTCTGGTGTTCTGTGAGAAGTATGATAGATAGTATGAAAGGCGATGGAATGATTGTGTGTGTTAATCACAATCCACAGTTTTACTACGGTTTTTTAGTTTAGAGCAAAAAACCTTTCCGTGACGAGGGGGGTAATGTAACGTTATACGTACATGTTTAGTTTCAATTATTGGATTTAATCATATAAACCTCAAACTAGCTATTGTATTACACCATTTACACTAGATTATAATTTAACTACAAACCTAAACACATTTAATTCAACATACAAATAACATTTTAACTATATGTATTCATCAATACGCTGTACTTATTTGAAAAATAGCCGCGAGCGCTGTCCTAGCGTTCGGAACTATTCGGTTTCCATCGGCTGTTGTCGTATCAGCGGCGCCGGCGCGCATCGCCCGGCCGCGGAGCTCAGACGCCCCGCTAACGCTCGAGTCGAACGCACGTCACTCTTCCTACCGGTCTCTGCTACGTCATTTAAACACGTAACCGTTATCGAGTGCTCGTCCCTAAACGTTCCTCGTGAATCTTAAATTCGCTATATAAAGCGTGCTGTAAGTGTTTAGGTTAGACCCCAGACTTGGGTAAGTGGTGCTTTATTATAATACTTGTTGCTAGGTTGTTTTACTTAATTAGTTATTTTTATTCTAATGCTTGGGAATGGTTACTTTCAATGATAGGGCAACCATTTGATCATATAATTACATCTACATTCATATTATTCTTCGTGATGATTTTGCTTGTTACTCGCTATAATTTAATGGGCTTATGAAATCATTTCATTCTTCATCCACCCTCGCATTTACATAAAATATTGTCATTTTAATCCTCCATTTTACTCATTTCATTCGTTGACATTGTAATCTCCGTGTCTGATTGTGACCGACCACGGCAACACTACTACATTAATCGGTACTTTCCTAAAGTTTTTGCCGTGGACGCTCGCGAATCTTCTGGACGCTGTAATTAACACCCTTGTGTAATGGCGCGTTCCAGGGTCCAAAGTTCGGGTTTCTTCTACCCTGCCTTGCCACTATCCTGCTTCGCTTCCGCGCTGCTTGCGTCATCGGACTTGCAGAGAGCAGCACTGTATCCGTCCTGGAGTGTGTCCCTTTGGGCGTCGGCGTCCACCCGGGGAGCGTCTCTACGAGCACCCGTCGTCCATCTACGATTCCAGGATAGTACCTAACCGGGAAAGATAACAATTTACCATTGCCTACGTATTGCCCGAACCTCGACCTTCTGCTTTACTCACTGAATTGGCCTTGGGCCGGAATTAAATATTTTATTGCACGTCATTTTGTCCTTTCATTTCCTTCCCCTGTAGCGTCAAGGTAAGGGGCAAAACAGTAACGTGACAAAGTGCCATAGAAAACAAGAATGTTTATTTACAAAAAGCGAATGAAGCCCTTGAGGAGAGAGTTGCACTACTTGAAACAAAAGAAGTAGAGAAAAGCATAGAAATAATAGGATTAGAGGAAAGTAAAACAGAGAATATAGCACAAATAGTACAGACGATCGCTAAAACGCTTAAATTAAATCCTGAGAATATTGAGGAATCAAAGAGGGTAGGCCGAGAAAATACTAACGAGAGCAAGCCGCGGCCGGTTGTAGTGACTAAGCATCATGTGTTGGATTCATTTGTAAAAGGAAAGGTTTAGTTGCTGTTATGTTTGTACTAGGTAAGATAGGTACACAGTAATTAGTTAAGATGAGTGTAAAATTCGCCTTCAAACTGTCTAGCAGTTTGGCGAAGTTGTTAATTATTGTAAAACAGTGTACTTATATTTGAAAATAAATTAAAAAAAAAAAAAAAAAAAAAAAGCAAAAATGTACTTAACAGAAGTTTAACTTTCATGAATAGTCTTAATCTTACTTATTTACAAGAAAATTGATCACATTAATGCAAATCGTTTGTATTATTATATTAAAATATTAAATAACACCTAATATGTTTAATTTTGAGACATTACGATATGGGTTTATATACTATGCTCCATTATTCAACAACTATCAGTTCTGCATTTTTTTTGCCTGAACCAATATTTGATATTTTTGGATATTTCTGAAGTGCAATGTTATATAGGTTTAATTTTCTTTATAATAACTGAATATATGGATCAAAATATTTTTTTCATATTTTTTGCCCTGTTAGTATTTTCGCTTAACTTACAAAGTTTAATTTCCTAATATACTGGTAAAACTTTGCCTCTTCCACAAAAGCTCCTTACAAACAAGCCTGTTAATATTTTTTCCTACCAGGTTAAAGAGACAAAAGTACCTAAATTCTTTAAAAAAATGCGGGTTGCAAAATATTACACTTTCTTGTCTATACTCAACACATTTAATTTGAAAAATGCTATTTTGAATTCGTGCAAGGTTGGCCTAATTTTTGTCCAAATTCCCCGGGCCTCTGTTTTTTTAACGAACACTATTTCAGATATAGCTTTTTGTTTTGCTTTACTTTCCCAATTAAAATGAATCATTAGTAACTACCTACGCGACGGCGACGCGAAACTGACTACTATTATAAATTTTCTGCTGCGTCTGCCAATTGATAAGCGTTAAGTACAATAATTGATTTATTTTATAATTTTGAATATTCGTCAATTTGCGTTTAACTTTGGATAAAAATATGTTTATTCAACAAGTGCTTCTCAAAAGGACCACTGCTTTAGACCATAACTTACTTATGGCAATAAAAATAACTTAACCTACCATTATATAAAACTATGAATATTTCGCTCATTGAATGCAAAACGGCCACAAATCAAAAAAAACAGAAAATTGTTTTATTGCAAAATCGTGGTCTAATCGACTATAACTTTACACTACATTTAAAACACCCGTAATTTTCGCGTTATTTATTGCCGAATAATTGGACCGCCATTTTTGAATATGGCGGGTTTGCGAGGTAAAGTCAGTGCAAAGCCGCCATTTTGTCAGTTGCGACCCAGAGCTTGGAGCGAACGCACGTCAGTTTCGTATAAAACGGCCACATTTCAAAAAAATACCTCGTCACGAGTGAACTGTTCTGTGGAAAGGTGCCATATTTCGGAATGCGTCCCTTTTGAATTCCAAAATCAAGTAAGTATACTCATAATTTGTAATGAAACAGTGCCATTTTTAAAAACACGTCCGTTTTGCATTGAAATATTGAATAAACTAGTGCCATATTTAGAATTGTGTCCGTTTTGCAAAGAACTAAATATAAGTTATCTAAATTATTTTTCCTTCTGTAACGCAGTTTTTGTTTTGCGTTTGTTTTGTAGGAAAATTATTGTTACGAAAGTTCAGTTTTTTTTTTTAAATCTCATTTATTTTATAAGCCATACATCTTATGATTAAGTCGGCACGAAAGTTCAGTTATTTCAAAACAAAATTGACGTATTTGGCGTTTGGGATTTCAAGGCGAAGGAAATCATAATTAGGAAGCTCTTATATTAGTGGCCGCCTTTACCGCCTACCACATTGTCTCTTAGGTGTGTGCATGTGTGTGTATTTGAGCTTGCGTGTGTGTGCCTGTGTACAGTAAAATTATTTGGAGTTTATCACTGACAGATGGATTGCCTTCATTCAATTCTCAGCTTTAGTCTCTTTATTTGTATGATGTTAAAGTTGAAAATTATGTGAAGGCAAATTACCTGTCAGTGGTTAACTTATAGTAATTCTACCGGGTTTTAATCGTCTGTAAGTTTACTTACAAACAATATTGGATTTTATTCACAGAATGAATAGCTGAGCAAGAGTAATTTTAAACATGGCGGTCGGCACGATATATAAAGAATCCATCAAAAATCAAGCCCAGCCCACCCACAACTCTCAACAATGTCGGCAATCTAATATTCCAGCAGTCTTTGAACAAGACACACAAATATTAAATAATTCTTCTGATACCGACTCGTACCCAGATAGTCAGCCTGATTTATCGTTCATTTATCATAAAATAGAAGGCATAAAAACCGACTTGGGACTTCAAAAAAAACCAGCCATGATAGTTGAAGCCAGCGACTCATCAGCTGAGTACAATGACAGCGACTCGGACAGTGACTCCAGGAATTCGAGCTCATCGGACAGTGATTTTTCTTCTGATGATCTCCTTTTGCAGTTCATGAACTTACGCATGAATTTTTTTTAGATTTAAAATGTCTAGCTATTGGCAATTATACTACATCGGAAGATGGGCAAAAAGTAAAATGGTCAGATATTAAAGTAATTAAAGTTCATCGAGAATTCAAAAACCAGTTTATATTTAAAACTTCTTATGAAAATGAAGATTTCATCTCGGTATCCACGCAGACAAAAAAAAAGTCGAAAACATCTACAAATGACGTAGTGCCAAAAAGGCTGTACAACCACTAACTTAAAATAGCAGGAACAAAGATACAGGGAATACTTAAACTCATAGAGAAAAATATCATAGCTAAATATTACGAAACTTTTTACAAATGTTTGTAAATAATAGGTATAATATTTTTATGTGCCTTAAAAATATGAGACTGTCCAAAATAAGGCTGGGATTTTTTAACAAGGCTGTCATAAGTTTTATAATATGATTATTGAAATAAGTACATGCAAGATTTTGTGTGGCTACTTAACTTAAAGAGTTTTTAGACGACGCGCTGGCCTAGTTGGTAGTGACCCTGCCTACGAAGCTAGCGGTCCTGGGTTCAAATCCCGGTAAGGGCAGATATTTGTGTGATGAGCGCGAATATATGTTCCCGAGTCATGGATGTTTTCTATGTATTTAAGTATATATTTCTCTATATAAGTATTTATATCGTTGTCTAGTACCCATAATACAAGCCTAGAGCTTAGTTTGGGACTAGGTCAATTGGTGTGACATTGTCCCCTGAGATTTTTTTTTTTTTTTTTTTTTTTTTTTTTTTTTTTTTTTTTTTTTTTTTTTTTTATATCCTATAAAAATAACTTTAATGTAAAAGTTTCAGTGATTCGTTTTATATAATATTGTTTCTATGGATACTTTAAGGATTTATTTAAATAAAGCTTAAATTTATGTTTTAGATTTAAATAATAATGATATACTTAAATGTGATTAAGGTATAGCATATACTACCCATGTAGTATTCGTTGGGACTGAATATTGATCTCATGCGTCACCTGAATTTAATAGTACCTATATAAAAACGTGAAGTTTTAATGTTTTTTTTAATTTTGCTATGAGCATGTTAATGGTTGTAGTTCCTCTATGTTTAACCTACATTTTTTGATAATTTTAAATAATTGAAACAATAAATAAAGGCCGTTTCCTATTAAAATGAGTTTTATTTTTGACATAATTTTTATAAGATTTGTCAACAAATTGAATGCAAAAGGGACGTTTGTGTTGTTTATTCTGCATGGATGACAGCCTTTAGAACTTTGATTATTTTAAAAGATAGAGTAAAAAATAACGAATATAATGATATATAAATATTATACTATAAATAAAAAAAAATCTGAAATATTTAAGAAAAACAGGATTTAAAATTTGTAATGGCTGTCCTGTAAAATTATGCCATTTTGATTTGTGGCCGTTTTGCATTCAATGAGCGATTTAATCAAATATCGCGGGTAGTTGAGCGGGAAAACGGGTCAAAACCTAGAATTATTCCGAGGTTAAAAATGAAAAGTATTTACGTAGATAATAATATGACGTTGCGAGACAATTAGATAAATAAAAACGATACGTTACGCGGTGTTTGATAATAAATAACATATTTGATACCATGTGTTTTAATATTATTTAGCTCAGCAAGTTCGAGGGTTCGTTCATAATCAAATCATGCTGATTATATTCGTTTTTTTTTAAGTTAGATTTTAAAATCACTTAAACCGAATTCGAGGATCTCTTGCAAAAATATGACTATAATCAAAAATCTCAGTAGTCTTTTCTTTTAAAATGCCCTCAGTTTATTTACAAAATAAACTACCCGCTATTTAAATTTTAAGTCAAACATTATGCACGAGTATCTTAACATTTAAATATTATACCGATTCATGAAAAAGGGAATATTACGTAGCTATTGTAAAGGCTGTAATGGAAGGCATTGTCTGTCTGTCCTCACGATATCATTACCCAACCATTATTACACTCGATATAAATATTATTTGAAGGCAGGTAATTATTTTCCTCTTTGTGTTTTCGTTCTTTTGTCGAAAATGCCGGTGAACTATAGAGTTAAAATATCCAGCGTTTCAGTCAGGGTCATTGGTTATGGTTACAAATCTATTTTACCACGATTAACACATTTTAAATGATTTTAAACAAAAAGTAAAAAACCGAGAACGTTGACAATTCTTGGGGTTCGGTATCACGAGTTAAATTCTATTTTTTCTTTTTTAGTTTTCTTTTGCAATTTGTGTAAATTCAAAGGACGCTTCAAAGGATTCATAAATCATTACTAGAGTTAGGACTTTTGGTGGCAAATCGTGGTCTATCGTCTATGGAATCGCTATTTCCTATATGCAATATTACATACCACTTTGACGTTGACCTTTAATATTTTAACATTTCAAAATTTATTTATTTATTGAACCGCTAAAGCAATTTAAATTATTGTTTTGATATACATGATATCTCTTCAGTGAAAGCGTTACAAACAAGGAAATATGAGTAGGTATGAAATAACCAGACTAAAAATATATTTAGTTCATTTTGGAATATGATAATACTGGAGGTCAAAATCAAAGTGTTATATGTAGGTATTATAATAATTAAGACATAGCGACTCCGTGGATTCTAGAACCACGAAATGCCACCAAAATCCTTACCATTACACTAAAGTTATTTTAAATGATGATAATAATATCATAAGCGGAATGGAATAGGAAAGTAATGTGCAATACCACAATCGAGGTAATTTAAACTATTCAGGTCATCAACATCGCCTAGAGCTTTGTAAAACAACCCCCTGCTTAAAAATTACTATTTTTTTATATGATTTATTCTTTAATAATATCCTGGTCATGTTCTTATAACATTTGTCAGGGTCGTAGCAGGTGGATAGAAGTAGTATCTGCCTACCCCACTGGGAAACATGTTCTTATTTTTCAATGTTGCTTCAAAATTATGTTTCATAAACGTTTGTTGCTTAGGAAAACACAGTACTAAGAAGTAAAACTAAGTCTATCAAATCCTAATAAAATTAAAATATAATATTTTGAATTCAATAGAAACAAGCGCATTACTGCGCCCGTCTACTGCAATTTGGCAAGCAACCACCCAGAAAAACCTCTATCTAAATACAGCGCCAATACGTTTGAATACAGCGAATACGCGAAGCGTAATGCGAAAATAAACCAGCAGGAGACATCAAACAACCATTATCAAACTAACGATACGACCTATGCGGACTGCCATAACGACTACCGTCGCAGGCCCGACACAGACAAAAAATATACTAATGCCCTTCTTGCCAAAACCAGCAGATAACAAAATCAAGCCACAGTATCCACAGTAAAGCAAATATACGAAGGAGGAAGGAAATAAAGAATTAAATTCGTCCTACTAAAAACCGTGCACATTTTCTAATTGCTTACTGAGGACGGACCACTGGGTTTACGGTTGCCCAGACACAAATAAAGCAAGTGTATTGAGAGAAATAAATTTAAGAGGACGGTTTACAACTACGGATTAAATTAAACTTACCTGTCTTTTTTTTACGTCTGCGTTATTTATAGGGACAAGAATTTGTAATAATATTATTATATCGTTGTGAGGAGCTTATAAAATATATTGTAATGATATTATAGCACGATAGGAGGTTTCTACGTTTTCATACATTAAAATAATAGGTACAAATATTTTGCACAAGCTGCGCCAGCGAAAATCATTATTGCGCAATTTATCGCACTCGTGCGTTAATGCATTCACTGATTAATTTATTAAAGGACCGCAGTGTTTCGAAATTGATGGGTGGGTCTCGATGCCGGAGGGAATTATTACTGGCAGTTTGAAAAGTTTTAACACCGCTTTGATGTCGTTTAGTTTAGTCACTGGACTAATAATTGCGGCATGAGCTTCTTTCTACAGGTGTATTAAATTTTATCGAGAATGTTTAAATCGATCCGTTGTCGTTCAGTTTTAGTTTAAGTATCCAACTCCTATTATTATTATTTGTATGTCTTTACTAATCACAGGACTATGGGAGTCCCGGACTTTTGGAAGGCATATATGGAGCCGAAGCCAACACGCAGAGGCTTTAGACAAGTTTAATTTAGTAAAGTTATGGGACACCAACCGGCGATTGTCCCTGAGTTCAACCGTGGGAGCATACTTCTATAGTAGAAGTATGCTCCCACGGTCAACCACCGGTTAGTGTAAGACTATTTAAGAAGGATGGGAATATTAATAATAGGTTCTATTAATGAAGTGATATGGATTGGTGAACTAGGCTATTGATGAAACTACGGCGCCTGCCTAGCCAATGGTAATTACTTTGGTTGAAATGGCAGGCGGTGACTCGCCAACTCAATGGAATGGACCTCCCGAAATAGCCACATATATATAGCAGCAGGGAGGCAACAGTTCCAGAGGGGCTAAGGGTGGAGAGGTGCTTCTGGGCTTTAAACGACCATAATGTGCCCACTCACCACTCCACTTATGCAACACATCCGCCCTTCGAGCATATAGCTCTTGCGACTCCACTCTGACCGGCCAATAAAGGCAAGCCAGAGGTGAGGGTCTGTTCCTCGTCATTGTACACCGCAGCCGGCCGGTGAAGGCAAGCGTGAGGTGAGGAACAGGACCTACCCTCGGGAGCACTCAGGTCCGTGGTGTCGCCACTCACCAACAGCTCGCCACTAACTAGCTGCCCTGCTTTATTATTATTTGTATGATTTTACCAACATTATTATTAGAATCATGACTTCGTCATTAAACTGCCTCATTAGTAGACAGGGTGCGTGGCAGCGGGAATGGCATCTTAAAGATGATTGCCAATAAATTTGATTGTCCTCTGATGTGGAAACTTACACAGAGGACAAAATCACTGTTATTTATTAATTACTAACATTTAGGCTAAGAATTACTAATAAAACTGTGGACCTATCATGTTGTCTGAATAAATAAATTATTATTATTATTATTATTATTAAATGCTTACCACTAAGTTAGATTTGGACGGAAGCCCAAATAAAAGAGTTCGAGGTACCTTAAGAAATAAAACAAGGATTGAACTTTTTTTTTTACTATTTGCATACCGTAGGATCGAACCGCAGTGTCTTTAATACGTTGTTGTTTTATTACGGTTTTTGAAAATACCTCATGCACTTTTTTTTGTGTTGACACAATTAATTCAAAAGCGTACGTAATAGGACCACGGTTTAAGCTTAACACCCTTAATGATATGTAAAACGGTTCGGACATGCCCACAACACGTTCGTGTGAAAGGAAACTGGACTCTAACTACTTTCTCAATGTCAATGTCGTTACTGCATCGCTTGATTTGCTTGTAATGACGATCAAAAGGACAATGACCAACATAATGTTTTGATCATTTATTGAGTTTTTGTAAAGGCTGCATCATGAGAATTTTACATTAAAGAAAATTGTGTTATAAAACAATTAATCCCTGTATGGTCAGATACTTGTGTGTGAGCGCGAGTATTTTGTTCCTGCGTCATGGATGTTTTCTATCGACCGTTTTAATAAACCCATCTCGACTGTGAGGCCCGTCACAAAATGCGTCAAAGTAAACGCCAAACCATAGAACACATTCCTTTTTGACGCATCTCGAGACCAGCATTTGAGTTGAAATCAGTTTTTTAATAACGGCCTATATGTAAATGTATCGTTGTGTACCATCCATAGCAAAAACATTGAGCTTAATTGGGACTAGGTCAATTCCTGTGACAATGACCCTTCATATTTATTGATTTTTATATCTCCAAAGTTTACGCCCCTTATGCTGGCTGACGGTGAAAGTTTGTGTAACATAGCTTTTAATAATAATAATAAGATTAATCATTTATTTGCAAGAATATGGTCTTTACAGTTGGTGTTAACATAACAATGAGTACAGCATAATTCTACCGACAATACGGCGTGCAAATGTTAGTTTCATTTTTGCTTAATAATAATATAAGCTATAGTTAAGTATTTTCTATTTCAATCATGTTCGAAATTATACGGACTGACATAAAATTGCAGTTTAATATTTTAGTATCTTACGAACCTACAGGAGCTGGTTTCAAGGAAATCTTTTACAGTATAGAAACATTTTTCAGCCAGCCAAGATCGTAACCTATTACAAAAATGATGCAACTGTAAGTCGCTTATGGTTTATGGGTACAATTATTGGTTTCTAGGTAATTACTTACTATAGAATTCTACACTAAACAGAAGATTACCTTGAAAGTTACGTAAATAATAATTTAAATGATGAGACAAAGAAAATAATATTTATCTTCTAAGTCATGTAATGAACTTAAAAACTATGATTAGGAAAGAAACTATGATTTATTAAAAAACAAAAATTTCTATTGTTTCGTCGTTGTGCGTTGGTGATAATACATTGGCATTGTATGGGGCCCATAATAATTGAGGTCAAAAGTTGCTAGAATGTTAAGCTCGATTGCAGACGTATCCATTTTGTTAGATTTATACGGGTTAAGATATTTCATAATGTATGGTACTTTGACCATTTAACATAAAAATAATTTTATTGTAAACTTTTTGACACGTTCTTCGTACATATTCGTATAAGTAATTATATGTTTGGCTTATTTAAACATTTTAAATGTGAAATGAATATAATTCGATTCCCGACATGTCCTAAAAATGCATTAAGTAGGGTAAGCTGCATCTCAATGTAAGTACTCGTGTGCTTATAATATAAAATATTTATGTCCTTATGTTCCACAAATGTTCCAGAGTAAAAAAAAAAAAAAATTCTTATATAACACGTAGTACTTTCATATCTGGCCTTGTTAACTGTGCATCGTGTAGAAAATTACAAGGAAATCTTTTTCCAAACTCAGTTTGCATAACGTTAGCTCGAGCCGCGTAAAATCCTGCCGTGTGAGGTATTCTCAGAAGACACAAAGTAAATTGAAGATGGAGTTATAGTACCTGCGAGACTAGAAATAAATTGTTCTGTGGTTTTTCAATGTGTCATTTGACATTTTAAAGGTTACGCGTTGGTTGAATAAAGAAATTAAATCTTGAAGTTAAGAAACAGCTAAGTAGATTGATAACCGCTGTTTCTTAATACATACATACATACCGTCACGCCTTCATCCCAGAGTGGGCTAAGCAGATCTACAGAATTACCCACAACTCCAACAACGTGTTGTTAAATATCTAACTAAATTTTGCACAAACAGGCTAAGATGTTTACCTGTGTATATTAGTGTCAGGTTGCAAGCCCATCGCCTAACAATACTACAAGCCTTTAAAGCTTTAGTCACCTCTTACGACTTCCACAGGAAGACATGGAGTGGCACATGGAGTGTTTTTTTTTTTCATTTTCACTATAAGCCGGCAACCACATGAGATAAGATAAGATAGATAAGATAATATTTATTACCAAAAGTTTACACATTGAGTTGCTTAGATCTAGGTTATGCATTAATATTAATATACGAGCATAAAGTGTGTACCCCTGACTCGGAAACTAGTGAAAACTGTATTTTCCGTGGATCATACATACATACGGCAATATATTTAAAAAATACTGGTCACGTGAGCGTCGGATTCGCGATACAGTAGGTTTTTTTTTATGGCAATATGAGGACAAGCGAGCACTCAGGCCGCCTCAAGGTAAGTGGGATCTGAGACTCATAGACATTTGAAATCAATAATATTCAGATTTGAATACGATTTCGAATGAAATCACCGCGAGCCCTACTCACACTGAACATTTTTAGTAAATATTTGTTGTTTTTGTTCAGGTTTTATATTAACATCATCATCATCATGTCAGCCGAAAGACGTCCACTGCTGGATATAGGCCTCCCCCAAGGCTTTCCACTCAGACCGGTCTTGTGCTTTTCGCATCCACCGCGGTCCCGCGATCCTGACGAGGTCGTCACTCCATCTTGTTGGAGGCCTACCTACAGCTCGTCTTCCGGTCCGCGGACGCCACTCCAGAACCTTCTGACCCCATCGGCCATCAGTCCTGCGAGCAATGTGCCCCGCCCACTGCCACTTCAGTTTAGCTATTCTTAGGGCTATGTCGGTAACCTTAGTTCTACTGCGGATATCATCATTTCTGATTCTATCACGCAGAGTTTATATTAAAATGATACCAAATTTGACGCTTGTACAGTTTACCCTTTTTACGATAGGTACAACAAAAATAAACATAGGTACGTTGAAAAACAACGTCTTATGTATGGGGAAATTATATCAGTGCGTTTTTTTAAACGTTACAATTCAGTCAACCTACATGCTACAGCTTATAACTACGTTTAGGTGACTGAGTTACAAGCGCAGCTAAACGTCAACTATATTTGCCTTCCGTAAAGGGACAGAACCCCCTACCTATAAATAAAATACATAGGAGCAGGAGATAGTATACGTAAATCAATTTGCGGTGCCTCCGTCCCGGGCACTAATTGATTTACTTTGCTACCAGATACCTCAATTAAAAACCTCCTTTATAGACAATAACTGGCAAAGAAGGGGCAATAAACAAACAACCGGACACGGATCCGTTTAATTAAATTAGGGAAATATAAACGAGTATTTTGAACAATTCTGTTTTATTGAAATATTTAAAATATGTCATTCTTTGTCAGCATTGAAGATTAATTACCCGATGCTAGAATCACTATGCGTCTATTTAATAGTGAAACCAATCACGTCGTTTTACTTTTCATTATCTTACATAATTATTTTTGTAGTCAAAGTAAACAAGAGAACGTTTTTATACTATAAACCTCACACAAATTTACCTAGTCCCAAACTAAGCCTAGGCTTTTACTATTGGTACTAAATAGACAATTATAAACATACTTACATAGAAAATATATACTTAAATAATTATATAGGACACATCCAAGACTCAGAAACCAATAATCGCGCTCATCACTCATCTTGCCAATGCCGGGAATCAAACTTGGAATCACCAGCATCGTAGTCAAAGTCAAAATCAAAGTCAGAATATTTATTTCACTTGATTTTAGCTAGAATGAGATCATTGAAAAAATATTAGGCAAGTATCACTAAAATCTACCAAACAAGACATGCGAAATTTAAAGATAAACTTAGGTTTACTTAATTATAGCCCGTAATTAAAAAACTCCTGTAAACTATAAAAGCACTTTACAAAATTTAATTTAAACTTACGGAAAGTTAAATCTTTTAGGGTGTTGGGCAGTTTATTATACATCTTTCTACACATCACGTAACTGTTTTTAGATACAAATGATAGGTTTGATAATGGCACGAATACTTTATTTCTATATTGTCAACGTGCAGGGTTTTTATACATTTCCTTTGCTCGGTGAAACAGATTCCCATTCTGAGACACAAATAAGCACGCATCAAAAATATAAATGCTGGGTACTGTGAGTATTTTAAAGTTTTTGAAGAAAGGTCTACATGAGTCTATTTGTCTTAGTTATCCCGTATCGTAAAATTGAGTGTTTGTAGCCATTGTATGCTGTAAGAGCTGCTTCTTTAGACACTACTTGGCTTACTTTTCTTAAAGCGAATATAAAACGATTAACTCTGGAGGATAGGTTTGCTACATGCTTATTCTAATCACAAAACCGATCCAGCGTAACACTTAGAAAGTTTATGTGACTAACTTGATCGACCTTTACACCATTAAAGTCTACACTTAGGGTCAAAGGTTTACTTTTACGGGTATGAAACTGCACCAGCTTAGTCTTGGATAAGTTAACATTTAGATTGTTACGTTTCAGCCATAGTATTGTTTGATTTAATGCTTCATTAGGCGTAGGCAGGATCACTGATAACTAGACTAGACGAGTCGTCAATATAGTACTCGTATTCTTACTTTTAGTTACTTAGACAATGCGCAAACCAATTTTAGTATGATATTGATAATTATTTGAAGTTTTTTTTACTATTTTATCATTTAAGGCTGCAAAAACTTAGTATACTTACTACAGATTTAATTAGATATACACGCAAAGCTATTTGTAAAGTCTAATGAAATAAGTCGGTAAGGTTTCTTGAATGTCAAAAGCCTGTCAATTTGTATTTTCATACAGTAGTTACAATTGAGGTAGTCACTCACTACCTCAATTGTAACTACTGTATGAATCACAGATAAGGCATTAAGTACTAAATTGGCAATCTTGATTGGTTAATTTAGATTAGTGTTGAATGCTCGTACTACATCGAAATCGCAAACCGGCGCGCCGCCAATCTCAGTTGATAATGTTCCGCCCTGTTGGATTAGGGTCTGTGCCACAACGCGGTGACGGTTTCTACAAATTCGACTTAATTTACATGTGTTATGTATATTCGTGGAGTAGGATAAATAAAACAGTTATGTGGCATTTGTTTCTAATCAAAATCAAAAACTCTTATAAGAATTTGGATACATACTGGCTCTTTTAAGCGTTGGTAATATAGAGTGAATCTACTAGCGCTTCGGACAAGAAGAAATTCCAGCAGAACGTAATTTTTTCAAACATGAAATACAATAATACTTAAAAGTAAGTCACATTACAGGGTAATAAAATAAGAAAAAAATATTAAAGTACGGGAAATCACCATTACGCTAGAACTAGCACAAATAAAAACATTACAAATGTAAGGTCAATTACATTAAACTATGATTAATTAGTATTTAGAAGAACTACACGACGACGTCTCTACCTATATCAAAAACTAAAACTAGAAAAAATAAATTTCTATGTAGAACAACGTAGCGGCGACGGTGGGTGCGACGCACAGGCAACGCTCGTGTGGCATCTCCTTTACAGGTTCGATAGCTAATCGCTTTGATATCTTCATTATTTTTTGGCATTTAATTAGCTTCTAAATTTGGTTATAGGGTAAAGTCACCAGTGGTCCGCCAAAGACCTGTAGTCGGCCTCTGCCTATACTTTGTATGAGTGTGCAGAGTACGAAATATTTATTTCCCACTTTTCGCACTCATATAAGGTCGACTACTGGTCTCTGGCTGACCACTGATGACATTACCCTACTCGTTGTTTGGAAACGCGAGTCTGACACACATTTTTTCCTGACTAATATTTTCGCCAAGGACCACGAAAGTAATGAAATAACAAGACAACTATAATATACTTTTCACACCACATGCTCGAAATTGCCTAATTACATCATGCAAACCTTACCTAAAGTAAGTCATTAAAACCATCGGCTAACCAGCGGGTTATAATGAGATTCAGTACTATATTATGATCCGGCGGGATATAATATGGTAATGAATCTCATTATATCCCCCTAGTTAATAATGAGATTTGGATTCGTATGAAAAAATTGAAATTGTACGGTTTTTTTGAATAAGTAACTTTAAGTTTTATTAAAACGTTGTTTCTAGTAAGTAGCTTTGCGTTTTATTGTGTTGCATAAGGTGAGAAAAGTAGAGTATTCTCCTTTGGGATAAAGCTGTTTTCGTCTTGGGCAAGCCTGAATCCCTGGCTGTACTCAATACTCCGTTTTAATTACCTTGCGTCGCTCAGGAATTAACTCGTGATACCCTCGCTGTGCTCGGGAGTTAAATATGCAGTTCCTAATTTGCTCAGGATTCAATATCGTACCCGTGACATAAAACAGTGCTTTAGTAGAACTTTTGGCCTTTAATATAGAACCAAATAAATACAATAGTAGCACAAATGCCATTCCTAATCATTTAAACTAAAGTATAGGACAGCGGAAACACCTTTGAGTATAAATATAATTCACCAAAATATTCAAGGGTTTTCCAGCAAAGAATTAGAAATTGGATTATTTTTAGATTCTGAAAATGTACAAATTATGTGTGTTACTGAACATTGGCTTAGACCAGATCAATTAATTTTTGATTTTATTAATTTTAAATTAGTTAGTTTTTTCGCCAGAAAATCCGCCATTCATGGTGGTTCTTTAATAATAGTTAAAAATAACATAAAATCCAAAGAAAGGAAAGATATTGTCAGGCTATCTATAGAGAGGCTTGTAGAAATCTCTTGCATAGAACTAGTAAATTACATAATCATTTGCGTTTACAGACCACCATCAGCTGATTTCAGCATGTTTGAATCTACAATGGAAAATGTGTTAAAATTAGCATGTAAAACTCAAAAGCATGTTATTGTCTGTGGAGACTTTAATGTTAACTTACTGGAACCGTCAAATAATACTATTAAGATCTTAAGTGTATTTAAATCTTTTAATTTAGATAATTTATTCCTTGAACCTACACGGATAGGTGTTTCAAGTGCTACTTGTTTAGACAATATTTTTTGTAATTGCGAATGGTTGGATAAGGAAATATTTAACTGCTTTAATTCTGACCACAGTGGTCAAAAGGCTTCTTTTTTAAATGATTTTCATCAAGAACCACAGACAATAACATACAGGCCCATAACTAGCAATCGTTTGGATTTATTCAAAAATGAAGTTCAGAGTAACCTTTGTGGGTTATCCTTTTCACATAATGATTCTAATAGTATTTATAATGATTTGTTTGGTGTAATTCTTCATCAATTTAATAATAATTTTAAGATGAAAACTATTTCTGGGTCAAAAACTAAGTTTAGTGAATGGGCTACTGTAGGCATTCATAGAAGTAGAAATAGGCTATATGAACTATATAAAGAGAGGGAGGAGAACAAGAATGCTGACTTCTTAGTTTATGTTAAGAATTACTCTAGGACCTTTAAGCAAGTTTGCTTGACTGCTAAGTCAAATTTTTTAGGTCTTAAGCTCAAAGCTTCTGACAATAAAGTAAAAACTGTGTGGAAAATAATAAATAGAGAAACGGGTAAATCAAAAACTCGCGATAATCAAATTACCATAAACAAGGGTGACAAACAAATCATATCAAACAAAGACGTGGCCTTAGCGTTCGAAGATTATTTCTCCACCATAGCCATTAATACCACGAAATGTCTTCAATCATCTGCGATTGGAGCTCAAAAATTACTTTGTGGTAAGGTTACTAAATGTAATTTAAGTTTTGATTTTAGCCATGTAGACTCATTTTCAGTCGTAAAGGTATTTAAATCACTCAGTTTAAAAAAAACCGAGGATTTATGGGGAACGTCAGTTAAAGTCATCCATCATATCATAGATATAATTGCACCACACTTAGCTTTAATCTACAATAATTGCATTTCAGAGGGGGTCTTTCCAAATCTTATGAAATATAGTAAAGTCATACCACTTTTTAAATCGGGCGAGATGAGTGATTTAACGAATTTCCGTCCCATTTCTATTCTACCTGTTTTAAGTAAAGTTTTTGAAAAGTTAATGTTAAAAGATATGTTAGGTCACTTCAATAGAAATAAACTGCTTAACAGTAATCAGTTCGGCTTCACCAGAGGACGATCCACAACTGACGCAGCATCTGTACTCATTAAATATATATATAATATTTGGGAGAAATCTTGTGATGCAATAGGAATTTTTTGTGACCTTTCCAAAGCTTTCGATTGCGTAGATCATGAGACTCTTATATTAAAATTAGAACATTATGGTCTGTCAATTAATTCTCTAAATCTTATGTCTTCATATCTTAGTGATAGAACACAAACGGTTGTGGTAAACAAAACACAGTCCATGGGAGCAGCTATTAAACTAGGTGTGCCTCAGGGCTCTATATTAGGTCCTTTCTTATTTTTGGTTTATATTAATGACTTACCACGCACGGTAGATAACCTTTGTGATATTGTGCTATTTGCTGATGATACATCATTAATTTTCAAGGTAGAACGAAAATCCGTCGATTACAGTAGGATAAATGCCACGCTAGGTAAAGTACTTAATTGGTTTACTAGTAACAATTTGCTACTCAATGCTAAAAAAACTAAATGTGTTAGGTTCGCTTTGCCTAATGTTAGACCAGTAGAATCCAGTTTATTTCTAAATGATGAGTGTTTGGAAATGGTAGATAAGGCGCTTTTCTTAGGGATAACTATAGATAAAAACTTACAATGGAGTCCCCATATAGCAGTACTAGCAGGCAAATTAAGTTCGGCAGCTTATGCTGTTAGAAAAATCAGGCAACTTACCAATGTTGAGACAGCTCGCTTAGTTTATTATAGTTATTTTCATAGTGTTATGTCGTACGGTATTCTGGTTTGGGGAAAAGCTGCTGACATACAGACTATATTCGTGTTACAAAAAAGAGCCATTCGTTCTATATATAACCTTAACTCCCGTGATTCCTTAAGATTAGTATTTAAAGAAATTTGTATCTTAACAGTAGCGTCACAATTTATTTATGAGAATATAATTTATGTCATTAAAAATCAAGACTCTTTTGTTAAGAATTGTGATATACATAATTTGAATACAAGAAATAAAAATAAAATTGCTATTAAAAAATTTCGTGTCCGTAAGGTTTATAAATCATTTGTAGGTCAATGCATTATTTTCTATAATAAATTACCTGACTCAGTTTTAAAGTTACCATTTCCAGTACTTAAAAGTTACTTGAAAAAGTCGTTGATGTCTAAGGCTTACTATAGGGTCGAGGACTATCTAACAGATAAAAATGCTTGGCCTAAACTTAACTAAACACCTAAATAACTGATTAATAAAATAGGCATAAAAATATGTAAATATTGTATATTGTCTAGGGGACACGGTTTCTGTAGGAGAATGTATCGAAACTTTGTATGTGGTGGTTGTCTTGCACTGTCATAGGAAAGTATATATATATTTTTTAATATATATACATATTTTATATAAATATATATTTTTTTTATTACTACTTCTTATTACTCCCTATGAAAATTCTTAGTTTTGACACATTTTCTTGCACAAGCTACGCTTGAATGTTTTTTATTTTTATTTTTATTTTATGTTAAATTCATTGTTTTATATCATGCTAGGTTAAGCTTTATAATTGTATAATATCATAAGTTTTAAAAAACGACTGACTGTTGAGTTTCTTGCGGCGTTTCTTCTCAGCAGTGGTCTCTTGCGAAGCGCTGGTAGATTTTGACGTGTAAAAGTGCCCGTGCGGCCTAATTACTGAATAAACATCTTTTATCTTTTTTTATCTTTTTATCTCGGTATATAATGTACACAAAGAGTCTAATAGTTATGAACCCAAGTTTGAAATTTGAAAACATAGTTTTAATCACATTTTACGTCGATCTTTACCTTCCTATGTATTTGTTCCTCCTAAATCTGATAGAAGGCAGAAATAGGTTTAACTCGGAACGGAACCAATTTCTATTTCACGGTTGCTAGTATAACGTAAATTGTCGACCAAAAAATATTCCCCCTTGGTATTTGGTCGACCCGGTTTCATTTTGGCGGGTCCCTTTGAAAGCCAGTGTGAAATTAGTCCCAGTGCATTGGACGCTAATGCAAGCAAAACAAACTCGGCCGAACACGAAACTAGTGTTCATATGAGGTTGGGAAAATAGCTATCTGCACTGTAGTAACTCTCTAATGGGAAAGTCTGTTGAAAATAAAAACTGTCTAGCAGTTTATTTATTGTCTGTGTTATGTTTTAGTTAATCTTCAAGTTCTTTATTTGGGTATCATTAACTACTATAGGTAAAATAAAATATGTATTGATACAGGTGCCTTTATTCATGTTAGTGACAGTGAACGTATTTTTAAGTTTTTATATTTTTGGTTAGGTAACAATTAGGCAATGCTATTTTAATCTTAAGAGGCTAAAAAAAAATACATAATAGGGTTAGAAAACTTTACGGTCGACATGACATCGGCCATCACCTCTACATCATTTTATAGCTATGAGAATTAGCTAAGAACAACCAAAATACAACATGGTAAATCAATACATCGCATTGGATTTGGTTAAGTTGTGAACGTAACTTTCAAACCGCGCTTATAAAAAGCTTGATTTGGACTTGACCAATAAACAAGTATAATATTAATTCGAGTCTGACTATTTATCCGAGGCTGACACTAGAAGTTTATTAACCGATATCATATTTTTTAAAATTGGGTAAAGTAAATGTTACACTGTAATAATGAAACAACTCACTATTATCTTTATTAGGATTGTAATATAGAAACAAAATTATTAAAATTAAGAAGCCACTGTGGCCGAGAGTAAGCTAGCCTAGAGCAGCTTCATTTAAGAACTAAATGGTCTAGAGGTATTTTAGTTAAGAATCGTTTTAATAAAATTGATTTGATTTATTAAATTGGCTTAAATGAAAACTCATGCGTTTCATTTTGAAAACCCATACTTAAATCATTAACCTAAAAAATATATGCGAGATAAAATCCTATAGATAATCAAACTTTGACTAAAGCAGATAATTATGACATATTTATACATACATATATATGTATATATCTATATATAATAATCTCGTGTCACGGTCTTTGCGATCGAAACGGCTTTACCGATTTATATGTTTTTTTTTATATACATATATTTGGCAGGTATGAGAAAAAAGTATATTTCATAAGGTGTGTGTGTGTGTATGAAAGAAAAATATATCCGTGCGATGCTGGGCGCGGACAGCTAGTATAAATGAATAATAAATAATAAAATTAAAAGAATCAAAGTCACATAAGTACTGGTGTATCAAAATCCTATTATCCAACTCAGTGTAATGTGACGCAAGCACTCCATCAGCTCCATTTGATGTACTGGTCCATAGTTTGAGGCATGATTTTAACTTTTTAATGTTTTCCTAAAGCATCTTCATACAATTTTAAGAACTATATCTTCTAGAACATAACTTCACATTAACTTCATATTATGGCCATCAAAAAAGTGGTAGCTGGCCGTAAACATGTATGTTAACGACGCGTTTTAATCGAGCCACAAAACAAAACCTAACCGGGAACTAGGAATTCCTCTCCAGTCGCCAAATTGGTATTTGTTGCGAGGCATTTTAAGTGAAATAAATTACCTGTTCCGGAGTTTGCGACCGAGCGGGGATCAGCAGAGAAGGGAAGAATTGTGGAATCGCGTGATACTAAAAAGCTAAACCTTGTGCATAACGATCTCGATTTAAAGTTTCAAGTTATCGTTGATTTGTTGTCGCTTTTCGTGTGTTTACATCCTAAAGCGGTACTAAGTAAGGTTACTAAGAGATTAATAAAGTTACCTTGTTTACTATACTGTGAACAAATTTAATGCTACATTATAAGACGGTGAAAATGAATTTCTTAGCAACTTGGACAAGACATGGTATCCAATATTATTATATTGTTGCTTGAGTTGGACAAGAATAACGTATTCCGAATATTCAACTGTAGAACCTTAAAGTCCTGTTTTCCAAACCTAAAAGTTTTGCAACTCTCGCCACCTCGTTTTAGAGCGTGAAAGTCATAATTAAGGTTTTATTTGCTCTATACACAAAACAAAATATTTTTTATTACAATAATTACGACGGGTGTATTTAATTTGGGCGAAAAAAAATTGCCCGTCGCCTTTTTATTTTACAAAAAGTTGTTTAACGTAGCCTTTTTTGTAGTCACAATTCTAACCTAACTAATAGATGTACAAATCGGTTTCGATATCACGGATATAAAACAAATAATACAAATAGCTTTTTGGAAAATGATATTTTTGACCAAAAATATTTCGGCTAAACGGCCGACTCCCGACAGGAGCCGCAAAAATCGTTTAATATAACAATATATTCTCGAAAGCAGTATGGCGCAGTTCTCAGACTTAAAGAAATCGTACCTTAAGTTAATTTACGTCTCTTACCTTAAACAGATCATCTTATAAAAACTAACCTTTATGAATAAGTACGTTGACTATTAAGCTAAATTAAATAGCAAATCTTATGAAAATAATTTATTTATTATTCTTCCCAAAAACTAACAATATTAAACAACATCTATTTAATATTGACCATCAATACTTACTGGCATTACGTACAGATCGGCCGGAATTGATGGTCGTGATGCGGCCCGCGCGCTGGCTCGATTTTTATTGAATTTGAGCTCGCTGGCATCAGCTCAAACACTACGTTAGCAGAATTAAATTATGGCAGCGCCAATTACAGCCGTTTTTGAACCGCACGATGGCCGAACGCCAATTTATGCAGTTTCAAAGCACGCTGTATCAACATGCATATTATAATGTGTTGAAACAGTTGTTGTGCAAGCTTCCTGTTTGTATAATAGGATACATTTTTCTATGCAAAGCTACGGATGTACAGTTTAATGGTTGCGTATGAAATATTTGAAAATCTTAGTTTATTCACTAATAGGTTGGTATTATGTTTTCGATTCCGATTTAAATTTAAGTGGTTTTGCTTAAGATATTTTACCCGATCAAAACTTAAGCATGTTATAGTCATATCAACGTATTACGATTTTGGCGGGTTATATAACCTTTGTTTCTTGCATAATCACGTTTATATTTGTATTACATTTTGATTATATTTTTCATACATAATAACGACATTTTGAATTGAGAACAAAACATCAGATGCACGAACAAAGTTTGACTTTGAAAACTGAGTTACTAAAATTTATTTGTAAAGATAGAGCCAAAAGACTGAAAACATGAACTTTACAAAATAATAATAATAAAGGTAAAACAAACAATGATAGAAAAGTTCAAGAAAAAAATTAAGGTCCCTTTTTCCGTACGTCGTCAGTTAAAACTTCTTAACGATATCGGAAGAAGCAGAATAACTTCTAAATTTATTGAGATTAAAGGTAGGTAAGATGTTTCCATTCATGTTGAAAGTCCTTTATTCCTATTCGTTCGAAGAATGAACGTATTCAGGGAAGGATGTATGCTGAAGCTGTAATACTGTGTCCGTTAAGAAACTACACATTGCGCTCGAGAGCTCCTTTCCTTGTAAATAACGTTGAATTGGAATTGAAAGAAGATTGGTATTATGATCTCGACAACTGTGAAAACTGAAACAAATTTCAGGCATAAAGTGAAATGCTTAGGTATTTTTTACAAATATATATATGTTGGTTTCGGGAGTTTTGTACCAATTTATAACTAATTTACATCACTGCTCTGCAGAAAATTAGGGAAAAGGGATTAGTACTCGTAGTACGTACCTACGCGGACTTGTCCCTTTATTGCGGATTCATCCAATTAAAAAATCATTCAACTAAAACAACATCATCCCCAGTTTAAATTTGAAATTTATCAGAAAGTATTATGTTTATGAATTAAAATATTTCTTTTTCATGTCCCAAAAAACGTCATTCACTTAAACAATGTGTATTTGCCGTTTGGCTTCTGAACCCTTCTTAGAGTACTTAAAACGTCTAAAGTTCTGACGGTAGGATGGTAAGTACCTATCTGGGAGACTTAAATAACTCGCAATTCTTCAAATATTACCTCTATATTATGTAAATAGATGGATTTGTTACAGAGTTATATTATTGTAAAAAAATAAATTAAACTTAATGAAACAGGGAGACACGGGACCCGTGTCTCGTCAGAAAGATAATCCCAGAGTGATCTCATCGATCGATATCAAAAAAATGGATCATAAACAATTTTGAATTTAGAAAGATTAAAACGAAATGAAAGAGTGGCCAGGAACGTAAAAAAGGAGGTTGTAACAACCTCGTTACAAAGTAATTTACGAAACTGTACATACTTACGCCTCAAAACACTCGTGTGATCTTATTATGAGACTCGCCTTTGGTTCGTTTCATAAAACTACACTCGTGTTTTAAGGATTCTCATTATTTATCAGTTACATAAAGTACTATTGAATTAGCCGTATATTATGAGTATAAAAGTATGGTTTACTAATTCCTTTCCTGCTATCAAAATCGGCAAAACAATTTGATGTAATCTATCTAAATTTATCTCAAGTAGGTTCGTGTCAGGCATGTCCGAATATTTCCTAAAACCGTTAATCAAATCTTGTGTTAAATGGCCCGACAAACAGTGGCAGAGAATAAACGATTTCGACTCTAAGATATTTCCGCCCATTGCGAACTTACTGATTAATTTCCTCCGCAACATTTTTTCTTGAAGAATCAATGGAGAGTGTAGCGAGAACAATTTATCAAAAGTCTATTTTGTCTGTTTTGATTTGGGCTGTTCATGTTTGCGGATGAATCGACTCTTGGCAGTTTGTTGACGGTATTTCATTTGATTTCCGTTTAAGGTAAAGTTGGCAGTTTATTTTTAGAAGTTTTTATAAAGTATAAATGTTTTTAGTGGTGGTAAGACTTTGTACATGGTTCGTCCGGTTCGCTACACGTACACGTTGTGATTCGGTGTAGGGATAAGAAAGTCGGGAAATTACTTGCATAGAGGCATCCCATCTTAATCTTCAAGGTTGACAACGCATTCCCAGTCTTAGGCTTGCAGTCTTTAGATTGTAGTCTTGAGGATGCAAATGTCTATGGGTCACAGAGTCTGTGAAATTGCTTGCCGTCTCCATGCCATAAAAAAAATACACATTCTTAGAATTGAAAAACAGTACTTGAGCTTTTAAAATCCTATCGAATTAGGGTTAAGAGCGTATGAAAGCCAGTGAAAGAAAAATACATACCCGAAGATCGTTTTATGAGCTCTTGCACTTACTTTTCTGTATTTAAGCTAAAATTAACAACAACGAAGAAGACAGTAAGTACCTACAACAGAGTTATTGAAACAGTGTTGGAAGATCTAGTGTTACAGTTATTATGATTCAAATGTGGGAAGTGTTCTCTTGTGCCAAGGTACGAGAGGTCCGCATAGTTGGCGGCATATTTAGCTCCGGGCGGGTTCTGCCTCGTGACCGCAACCTAAGACGACAATATTAGCGCGATATTCCGACTATGTGAATTATCTTTAAGCCGCGGCAATGTAGGCGTGAATTATTGACGTTGCCTTGTTTCGAAGGAATTCGATTAACGTTGGAATACGAGCACTGTATCGGAATATGCCGCTTGGCTTTTACGTTGGTGTTATTATTTACAATATCGAATTAAATTGACGATAATTTACATGTAATAATTGTGTTACCTTTGTACGACAATGTGGATAATCTTTGTATCGTTCCCGCGACGCTACGTGAATAAATTAATAAATCATAACCAATCCTGACGCGGTTAATTTTCCGGCCCTATAAGTTGTGCCGGTAAGTGGGTTTTAATAGAGCTTTAACAAACTTTTATTGAATACGCTCGATATGTTTTGGCGTTGGCGCAATACAATGGTTGTTGAATTAAATAATGGAAAAGCCGTTTTCCACAGGTTTTAAGCGTAATGGCAGCGCGCCAATGTTTGTCCTGGTCGACTCTTAAATATTTTTAGTCAGTACCAGATGGCCGGCGCGATTATCGTTATTATGGCTTGGGACAGGGCTAGGATCTTTATCGGCTTTGTTCAAGGTGTTTTAACGGCACGCCCGTTATATTTCCTTATTGAATTGGTTAAAAGATGGTAATTACTAAAAAAAAAACGAGTGCAAAGTAAAATAATTTAATCATACACCTCATCACCTGCTTATAATAGCGAAAACGAAATAATAAAACGCTTACTCATATAGGCATACTGGTACATCTAAACAATCAACATGTAAAATACTTACTGACTATAAGCTAAACGATATGAGTTGGACGCTCAACTTAGCACGTTGTTGGTTTTGAAGCCAGCGCTGTTCTTCCGTTGGGACCATTTTATTAATGTCAGTATTAAGTTTAGAAATACATCTCCTAACATTAGGTGGACATTAAAATTATAGAGCTTCTTGTATCTTTACTTTTATTACATTTTTGATATAGATAACACAAAAGCTACTTTTATTTCTGGGTTAGATTATTCTCGTACATCTATAATTGGCCTCTGGAAAGCTACCAACTAAGCACGCCGATAGAACAGTCCTTAAAAACGCTATAATTTATGTTAAGATACCGTGCGATTTTTTTTATAGCTCTTAAAGGTAAACGAGCAGACGGGCCATCTGATTAAGCAGTCACCGTCGCCCACGAACATCAGCAATGCTAGGGGCACAGAGAAGTTGTTGCCTTTCAGTGAATACTCTTTTTAAGTCGCGTTATGTCACTATAATATTAAAATAAGTTCAAGAAATTTAGGGTTTTGTTTGTCATTTTTGTCGGCAATTAAATGTGTATAACCATACAAAATTACAACTTTGTAGTGGCGAAACTATAAGAGTTCCTTGCTGACTACGGAACCTAAAATGGAATCTTGAAAATTGATACTGCTTATTGTGTTCGACGTAATTTAACGACGCTTCCAAATTCAATTTACGCTTGAACATCAATCAGCTGACACCGATGCGTTGACTTGTGCAAGCGTCTCCGTGTTGCCACTGGCATGACCCATTACTGAAAGTACACAGGCTTTATAAACAGTCCTCCTTCTCAAGCCATTTATTTAAGGGGTTTATATGTTGCTTTTGTGGGTTTACTCAGTTTCAATTAACGGAGCAAACTATTGGGGTTATTCAGACATTTGATACGGAAATTGTGCGATTGTCCGAGCAAGTTGATAAATGCTTGGGTTAAATACGTCGCTTAAAAAGCTTAAGTATCGGTTGACTTGATACGAGTGCTGTAGTTTCAATTTGTATCGTGACAATTATTTTTTATTATCGATTGAAATGACAATAATGCACTCGTATACATTTATTGTGAATTCAATTGTACCGACCACTCTTTTTTGCCTAGTCCTACGTATTGCTGGCTCATTGAAAGTAGGAATAGCATTTTTCACCAACCATTTTTTAACACCTAAAAATGAATGAATGAATGAATGAATGAAATGAATGAATTTCTGGTAAGAATGGGAAAAGTTCAGTTTCTCAGTGCAGGGTATCCTTTCACTACGTCGTTTAGAAGTTTCGCTTTGTTTGATTATACAAAATTACCGTGATATTTACAACATGAAAAAAATACCTTCTTACTTTGTTTTCTTTACGTTTGATACCTACAAGGTTAGTGAAGGAGAAATAGTTTTAACATCGACGTATTAATTTCAAAATGTAAGAAAGATCTCAAATATTTATACCAAGTAGATATACTTAACCAGTGAAAGCCTTCTTTTCTAACCACACACCACAACCGAACGCACACTAAAAAAACGATAACACAAATTTAAAGACAATCTCAATCTTACATCCCGTACAGGTCAAAGTAGTAAAAAGCAGTAATGAAGCACTATTATTCACGAATTAATAAATATAATTGTTAACAAATTATTGTTGCATCAAGTTTAAATGAGTGTGAATTCAACCGTCTGCAACCATTATGTACAGTCAAGTGGAAAAATATGTATCGAAAGAATCCTCTAATAAATATGTTACGAAGTTTTAAATATAATGCATTGGGACATATTTTTGAAATGTTGCGTTCTCCCTTATTTTTTCAATTGACTGTAAGTATGTGTTCTAAATGGAATTACAATTCTGTAAATCGAAAAGTCGTCAATCGAGTTTGTATCGATATCATCTCGTTAGTCCATATATGCCCAATCTGATGCGGGCTCCAGCAGTGTATAACGTATTGCTGCTCACGCCTCGGCCGCGCCATGACAAGACCTGTCAAACTGCGCGAAGAGTGATTGACTAACGGCAAGCGGGCGTAATAACTTGCACTACATACACCAGTTTTGCTTGCAGAATAACATGCAGATAAAACAGACTGGAACCGGGTTTCATTTTCAAGTTCTTGGTGATTACTGCTAAGTAGCTATACATCAGTAACACACATCAATCATCATGACTTGGGAAGGAATAGTCGAGTTTTAAATTCGAGACCTTAGTCAAAAAGTTAAAAAAACTAACTAGAGAAAAACTCTGTCGTCGATGGTAATGAAGCGAACCTATCAAAGAAATATTCCGCAAAGTTGAACTTTTTATAGATACTTTATGAGCAGGCGAACGGAGAGTTTCGACGAAAAATCTACGCTGGCACCCCTTGTTCTAATAGATGGTTTGACGTAGACGTTTCTTATTTAATATCTAATAGAATTAAAAGAAGGACCGTTGTATTCGTGTCCTGGATTTTGTCTTTAGGGTGACGATGATAAGAGTGTTGAAGGACACGATGACGTATAAATGGTTTAGGTAGATCCACTAATAAGCAAAGTTGAGGGGTAAAATAGCAGTCGTCAGACCCATGAATCATACATGCATCAGTCAGTAGACATCATAGTTCTTATTAAACATAAAAATATTAGTTGAAGAGCTCTTCTGTTCTATAAAGCAATAAGTGTTTGTGGGCTGTTAATCGCTAGAAGTGGAGTGGAAATCGAAGAATAAAAAGGTAAACTGTCAATTAGCGTATTAGCGTTCGGTACCAAAAAAGGAACCTTTATGGTGAGATTTCGGTGTCTGTTTGTCTGTCTGTATGTCACAGCGGTTTTTCCCAGAAACTATAGAAGCTATCAACTTGAATTTTGGCATAGTTGTATAACTTAACAAAATTAACAAAAAAAGACCACTCCTTCTCTCCGAAGTTTATGGACCAAAAGATCTGAAAATTCCTGATTAAAAGATAACTTACTTATATTATACTCGAAGTATAAAATGAAATTGTGAAACTTTTCAGTTCTGGAAATAATATCAATAATCTTTGGAAACCTGTATCAAAATTTACCTTATTGCATAGATAATAAAGTTCATAACAAAATGATTGTTTTCTTTTGCTTTTTCCAAACATATTTACTTAAATATGGAACCCTCGGTGCGTGAGTCCGACTCGCCCTTGACCTTTTTTTGTACCGTTTTATGCTTAGACGAGTTTAGTTGATCTTCAAGACCCATTCAGAATGAGGCAAATGTATAAAAGTAGGGCAAACCCAAACCGTCAAATGAGTCAGAAAATCTTTAGGATAATACTGTTTAGAACGCATAACTTGTTTATGTCATGATATGTTATTAAATTAATTATACATATATTATTGTTACATTGGTGGGGGTAGGTAACTGATAAAAATGCACGATTACACTGATACTGAAAAGTAGACTTTATTAACTCACTTACTCAAACCGTAACAAAGAAATTTCGCACAATAAACTTCGAAGACTTAGGTAAATGATCGCTCGGGTCTCACTCATAAGGTAGAGGTGCAGCCGGGGCCGCACCGCACGTGGGGACCGCGTGCTCTTCGTGGTGTGTTGGAGAATGAGTTGGACGGAAGCCCGCACCCGTCCAACTCATGAGTGAGGGCAGAGGAGGCTAACCTCGGGGGCTCGAGTCCCCGAGGTTAGCCTCCTGGGGTCTTGGTGGGCGACCGCGTCGACGGTTTTGTTGACGGATGGCCTTAGCGGCGGCAGCCTTCTCCTCTACGGCAGCTTAGATAGGGTCGTCGGGATCGAGAAGAAGATGCCTGGGACGCCTTACGGGCGTCCCCAAAGTGGCTAGCGTGTCATGATCAGAGGAGGGAAGTAGGGGGGTGTAGGAAGAGGCGGAGCGGATAAGGGAATCTACCCGCTGCCGCAGTCCACCTTTTTATAGTCCCACTGTGCCCGCTGAGGACGATCGAGACTACTCGTAGCTGGAAAGTTCTACGCCTTGCTACCTGGTTTTGTTTTGTGATTCAATCGCGACGTCTTTGGCTCACGGGCCTGGAATGTTCTGCGTATTGCAGTATCCTTTCCAATCGTGTCACAAGCCCCTCGTAGACTCTCAGTATAGCTGTCTCTTTATAATCATGCTATCTCTTTCACTCTTAGTGGAAAATTGCCATAAACATGTTTCAGGCGCCTGAATACAAGGGAAGTTGGTCGAAATCTTAATAAACTGGTACGTGATAGAGCTACCTTTAAAACGGAGTGAAACGATATTTCAACCGAGACGCGTCAAAAGCACCAAAATACACCATGGAAAATTAAAAAAAAACTTTATACACCAACAACAAGCAAAAAACATTAACAAATGAAATATAAAACAAAGATAGCAAAATTGTTGGTAAAAAGGTGCAGAACTCAGCCATGAAGCTGTTTTTCAGTCCTCACCTGGATACAGTAGTGGTAGAGGGTTTAGTGGAATTAGGCTCCTTACCCCATCGGCGTAACATTACTAGCGCGAATTTTGATATCGTCATTAGTATCGAGCACGGGTCCAATTTTGCTTGTTTTTCATCTGCATTGAAGTCCCGATGCCGGCCGACATTACAGATTCTGTTTCAGCGTGAAATATTTGCTCGTCGAGAAACAATTTCTACCTCGTATTTTCTCCCTTAGGGATATTAAAACTGAAACTGGGTTTTTAAATATTAATTTTATTTTCAAAACGTAGTGTGTTTAAGAGTTCCGTACCAAACAGATAAAAAAGACATCTACCTTATGATGTGAGACGTCGTCCATCGATCAGACTGCTTGTATAGCGCAGGAGCCGTATTTGTTCGTAGCGATTATTTATTTTCAAAATGTGTGGTTTTCAAAATTTGATAAATACTGTGAAAAATACGACTTCGCAATATTATAAGAGTATAATTATAATACCAAGTAATGAATTCTAGCAGAGCTTTTCATAAATCAAACTCCTGCTTTAAAAAAAAAACTCATAAAAAAAAATATTTATTTCACTAGAGCGAATTATAAAATTACCTACTGTACCCTCGGTATGGCCGGTGTGGGATTACAATTCCTATTTCACCAGTTTTATTTATTGAGGTTCTAGAAAATTCCAATCACGAATTTTCTTCATTTTAGTTGTCAAAGTTGTCTAAAGCCTATATACTCGTATTATTAGATGATCGACGTTGACCTATTAGTAATCTCTTCAGTGCTGAAGGTACAGTCAGCCAAATAAATGCTCTGCCACCCTAAGTTTGGATTCTGTTTGCAAGTTTTAAAACATTAAGGTTAAAAAAATGTGATGCTTTAGCCACATTTTCTTGGGAGGAGAAGTTGTGATTAAATTAAAGACCACTTATTATTAGCCGACTGCACTATGTGAATTGCATCTCAAAATATACACACCTACATATATAATGAAGGTATGTATACACATGGTAATAAATCCGATGTCACATATTTGTGTTGACACGACACGAGCACAAGAAATGTTTACAAATTCAATTTCATCGGGCGTTCAAAATATCGGATAAAACTTCGTGTTTTTAAATAAAAGTGGTATAACGTGGTAAAAAATGTTTCGGGAACTTGCCGCAAACTGCTCGGGCGAAAGTAATTCAAACAAAGTAGATAAAAGTTGCGGCGCTAAGGAAGCGATTAAAAGAAAAATTAGCATTCTTTGAAATTAATTACTCTCGTAATAAAAGTTTTTATGAGGAAATATGGGAGAATAATCCCAATATTATTACAAACACTTTAAAAAGTTTTTTAGTTGCTGTAATTGGAAATTGTATGTTTTGCATGGCAATACCTCGCTGTCCGTACATGATGTAGCAAAGCAGGCGTTTATTGTGTAATTATCAGACCCTAACTAGCCAATCCAGCAGTCGGTACCTAGGTACCTACATACTCACTAAAAAACAATCAAATCAAATCAAATTCATCATATAAACAAATGCATTTGAGCAATAAATGCGGACTGAATAAATTAATTAATTTAGTGTGCAAAGCAAATAATACTAAAAATTTATTTACTCACTAAATGGTAAACACAAAATTGTTGTTTAATATTAAACAGTTCAATGCTTCGTTATGATTTCTCACCACAGTAAAAGCCGCGGAAAATTATCGCGTTACACGCTTTTTACCGCACGTTTTATGCATACGTATCCGTTACGCGTCGTTAGTCAATAAAGATAATTTTTCCATCCATTAGAAGCAATGTTGATCGTCAAAATCAATACTCACAGACTAGATTTCCGATATCAGCAACGCAAATCGAAGCGCGTAAAAACCGTCTGTCGGGTAACGAGTTATCGATGATAGCAAAACCTAGCTGCAAGCCTAGCATAGCCTGCATTTCTAGTGCCCGGGATGCACGATACGCATAGGTACTATTTTATGCCTAAAGCCAATAACTTTTTAGGGTTTCGCGATCAACAAGGAACCCTTATAGGTTAGTTATAGTTTCGCCATGTGCATCTGTCCGTCCCGCGGGTTAACTCAGAGACACTTGTTACTACAAAGCTGTAATTTGGTACATTTACATTACGCCGACAAAGTTGTAAAATAAAATCTTAAAAATATATTTCGAGGTAACTCCCTTATGTGGCAAGCATAGGTGAAATATATTGTTTTACATCATAAAATCTAACCATTGGATAGCTCTTTTTAGATTTGGCAGACTGTTTAGGAAATATTAAACTCGAAAGGTGTAATTCGCTCGAGTTGCGTAACTTACAAGAATTTCCCGTATTAAGACTTGAGAATTAACATCTTGAGTCAATAGTAGGTATTCAAATGGGAAGCATTTAAATAATGTATGTTCCGTCGCTGAGCTAAACCTAGTCTAAGTTTCTCCACAAAGCAACGTACTAAGTCCAGTGCTTGATAGCCGGTTGGATTAGTTAATGGAGTAGTATTTAATCTTTAAAGCTTCGCAACGCTAGCTCACAGGGAATCTGTGCTAAACTGAAGATAGTATTCATTAATAGAGGCGTGTCGTGTCGGCTTAAACCGCGTCACTGTTGGTAGCTAATTAGCTATGGTTAGTTACCAAAATGTACAAAGTTTGATATTAGGTTTCGTTTGCGTAATGTTCCGGGCAGAATATTATGCATGAGAGTTACGTATACCCTTTTGTCTTTGTCCCTTTGATTGCTACAGCATTAATAGCATTAACTGTCATGATACGTATATAATATATATTATAAAGTGGCTTATCAACTTGATGCGCTATCAGGTAGCCTACATGCTCGTTTGCCTCCCACTCCTATAAAAAAAGAGAAGGGGATCACTCCCATTTAATATTCACAAATAGGTCGTGAATCGCGAACCTTTATTTTCTTGCCTCTTTCCATGACTGCATCTCTCCGCTACAGGCATGCCGTGCTTGAATTTGGCGACGTATAACCTAAATTCAGGCATGCAGGGTTCGCATGCCTAAATCCTGATTACTGATATTGTGTTTATCAGTTTTGTTTGTTTCTTTACCTTTATTTCACGTTAAAACACAGATTGAATAAGACAAAAGGTTCTACGTAGAAGGCGCTGAAAATAAACATGGTTTAACTATCACACAACCTTTGAAATAGTTCGGTAATTATGAAACAAACACCTCAAGTTTATCCCTGGCCATGCTTCGTGGTGTTTACCTACAGCCGAGTTTTTCTTTAATTTTGTTTGAGTTCTTACGATGCTCGCTTAGTTTTCTCTACTTCGTGTTTTTGTTAAGGTTTTTTCTAAGCTTCCGCTAAATCCGTTCCATTGTTCAGTGGATTTAGACGATTCAGCTCCAGAACCAATGGCAACGGTTCGTTTGTATTGTGCTGAGTACCATTCGATTTCGTCCAATTGATGTTTTACCTTGGTTATTATTTGTTCGGTACAGTTAAGTATGTGAATGTAAATAAAATGTTATCAATATGCTTAGACATTGCAGCTGTTGTTTTTTGACACAATATGTTTAAAATCAAACAGCTATCAAATGTACGAAGACTGAAAACAAAGGGTTTAAATTCCTATGTTTTGAACAGAGCAAAAGATAAAATAACTAAAAAAAAAGAGATGTGTCTCACGTAACGTTACCTCTTTGAAACTAAGACAGGTACGTCAAAGCATATTTCAAGTGTTAATAAGTTCCTACCACGAAAAGCAAAATACAAAACAGTGCCTTAAAATAGAAATTTTGTTTCTCAGTAAAGCTAACAAATATTTTATGAAAAATTTCAACTGTGTCGCAGCGCACGGGGCAAAGCAGCCGTGAAATTATTCTGTAGTCGACTCCAAAGCCAGTGCGCAAACGTTTGAGAGAAAATTAAATCGTATGGAAACCGGAGTCACTTGACAAATAGCGCCTAGTAAACGGGCCTGAGCCTAGAAGGGATTTCGGTGATAAGGAAAGTGATGGAACTGAACTGAATTGGGTTTAAGAATGGGCCAATGTTGTGAAGTTATTGGGGGATATTCTGCTTTTGACGATTGATATATGCTATGCCGAGTTAGATTTAAACTATTTATTACTATGAGTACTTTTAAATTTTCACTAAGTTGATGATATTATCAAGGTTTTACTGAAATTATATACGTTGGATACTAAAACCACAGTCCAGGATTAAGGAAATACAAAACGTTCTTAAAAGTATTTTTGTAGATGTTAGATTGTCATAAAATATTTCTTATTTACGCGTCAAGTTTACGATGAAGTTACATTATTGTAACCGTATTATAATTTTAATAAGTATTCCAATAAGTACCAAAATCTTTGAAAATATGTAACTAAACTGAGTATAAATAAAATTTCTATATGTTCGAGGTCTTTTTGATAGAAAGAGCATAGTTGAACATACGAAAACAAAGCTTCAAAAACATTTTTTGTATTGGAAAATAGTCTTTTAATGTTAACACAAGTTTCAATGGATCTTTTGTTCCTTAACTAGCCGTCCCGCTAAAACAGGTAATGTTCAAAGTGAAAACTCTTACACTGTTAACGTTGTAAAAGTACTATGAACACTGTTGCCACCTTCAGTACAGTTTTCCGTTTGAATTGCTTAGAGAGCGTAGGCAAGATGCAAAGGCTGCTAATGTTTCTGTTTTCTATTATAGACTTAAAATGTATAGAGCTGACATGGGTCGAGCGATCTGTCATCAGTTTACGTCAATCTTACACATTTTGTCGATTTTCTAAAATCACTTATTTAGCTTTATGCATGTTGAATAGGCCCTTAGGTTTTTAAAAGGAACTACGCCTACAAACACCGATTTAATAAGTTTTTACTCAAATTAAACTCAGATAAGAGCAGAATTTGACATCTCTTTATTTATTAAATGTCATTTTGAATGTAGTTAGCGATATTTAATTTTGTTTAGTTTAACGAGCACTTTTCGTTTGATAAGAACTAGGTACAGTCAAGGTATTTAAATCCTATACCACTTTGGACTATGTCAAAGAGACGTAATCAATCAAAACGTGAGAGACTTCTTATGATTTTATTTACAGTGTCACTTTGACATAGTCCAAAGTGGTATAGGATTTAAATTCCTTGATTGTATCTAATTATCTAAAAGCTCAAAGACGTGATGTGATTACTTGGTCCTGCCAAAATCATTCATTTTTAAGCAATTTCCGATCCCTGCCCAATGTCCTCTATGGATGTAATTTATAACCGACTTCAAAAAAGAAGAAGCTATGTTCCGTTGTTTTTATTTTTTTACGTATACACTCCTTTTAAAACGTAGGTCCGTCAAACTGAAGTCGACGTCCCGTAATATATTTAACCAAAAGCCGACTTCAGATGGACTACTCGGTACCATTATAAAAGAAAATATTTTTTGCGTTTTTAAGGGCGGTTTTTTTAAAGGATATGAGAAACGAACGTACTAAATTCATTTATTCTTGATAAATAACATTGGACAGGACGAAGATAACACCCCTCCTGCCACACAAGTAAATAATAATAGTAGGTAGTTTAGCATACGAAATATTAGTTTAAAACTGTTCGCCAAGTTTTGAATGTTGCCTAAACTTTTAATGGACTGCATTCAGTTTGCTTTGCTGACGGGCCCGGCGCCATTATTATATTAAATCTTGACGTAACATTCACGTTTATCCTGCAGGGAGTTGTGCGTGGAATTTCAGAGATGTTATAATCTAGGAAGTTAGTTTTAATCACTTAATACAGTTGTCGAGTGAAAACTTCCTCTGCTGTGCGGGGTTTAGCTATGATTTGACATAGTGTCGTATAAATGGAATGGTATTATTTTTATCTTCCTTGGCTTCATAAATGAGGTTGATTCGCCAAATAAGATTGCGTCAGAACTTGCAATGAAAAGGGCTATTAGGTCAGGGATTCGGACTTTCTCCATAACTTTCTGCTTATTTATCTTTTAGAAACGCGTGTATTGGGTTATAAATTCACCCTATATCAACAGGTTTGTTTGTTCGCACCTATTATTAAATAAAATTATTTTAAGTGACATGACTGTCACAAGACGCGTCAAAGAAAATACCATGTACCTAATAGATAAAACAAAAGATAAAAAAATAAAAACGCCTTCAAAAATGCAATGAATAACTTCTTATAAAATGGTAGTTATATCTTATATATGCTGTATAATGGCATTATATTATAGGCAGGTAGGCGGGTTTTTGTTTTTTTAAACCTTTATTTTATTTTATACTTTTTAGTGTAGTCATATTTAAACAATTAAATCTGCTCGTCATAGTCGTTCAACTACCTTAATCAAGATATCCTTATCGCCTCCCTTCAAATAGGTACCGTTAAGGAGTTCTGGTGGCCATCTGTGGTATTCATCATCAGTTCCACTTCACCATATAGTACTTTTCAAAAGCAAATCTACGAGTAACAGTGAAAAATACCAAAATCGCTATAGGTGTGCCTATAGGTAATATTTGAGGAGTTCCCTTAATTTCTCCAAGATCCCATCATCAGATCCTGACATGTTGACCATGGGACCAACTAGAAAGAATACCCATATAAACAACGAAAAAAAAATCAAATCGGTCATGTGGTCTTTGAGTAATCGGGAAAAATAAATTTTAATAAAACCCGACGAATTCAGAATCTCCTCCTTTTTATTTTTAAGTCGGTTAAAAATGGCATGTCACCTAAGATTAGTTTATTAACACCGCTATAAGACGAGTAGGTATGTACCTCTATTTGCGTGGTTCTAAAAGGTCTGTTTTGACAGCTGTCAACACGAAAAAATATGTATGTAGGCGTGCTTGAGGTACTTGTACGAACTCGGGGGACCGATACCAAAGGGATGTAGCAAAATAAATTTTGCGATATTAAAATCTATCGACGATAAATATAATTAATTCTCTGGGCATTTAAAATAATTATAAACCATAACACAATTATTATTTTTCCAAATTTAAAAGAGAAATGTATACTTTAAGAGATTATTTTTTCTGCATATTGTGACACGACGACCCTATCTGAGTCGTCTGTCCTTCTCACAAATATAAGTTGGACGATGTAGAAGTGTTTGATAGTGTAGTTGAGTGGTGTAACGACGACTTTAGGTTGTTTGAGACAAGAGGTTTCTCCTTGCAACACTAAGCTTGTGTAGCCGGCCTTAAAAGTCACGATAGTTAGATAGGAGCCGTTTGTCTCTTTCTCTAGATTTTAGGAATTTGTGAAACCAGCTTAAAATTCGAGACGACATTCTCAGAGTAGTTTGTCCTTTTCTTTAGTCGTAATAAAAAAGGTACTTAGCTAATCCAAGGAGGTAGATGATAGAGGTTTAAACTAGAAAAATAAATAATTTTAAATATTGCAGCAAGGGATTCGAAACGTAAACAATCTAGGAGGATCGGCAGATGATTCTAGACCAGCTTTAATGTAGGAGGCAGTCAGTAAAAGGAGATAAATCTAGACCAGCTTGGAAGTAGGAGGCAGTCAGTGAAGCCCTAACAAAGTGCCCTAAGTGTTAGATAATAAAAGTGAAGTATTGAAATTTAGTAACCTAGACTTGGTTACTGTCCGAGGTAATCTAGAACTCTGATAAGAGTTAAACCCTAACGTAAGTGTTTAAACAAAATGTCTAGGAAAGTCTCCAGAGCTTCGGAGCAACGTCTTCACAAATATATTAATAAAATTTATTCTCAGAATTGTTCTTCGGCCCGAGCTTCGGGAAGGACTTCGTCTTCTTAACAAAATTATACTACAAATAAAATGTTTTATTTTATTTCTAATCAACATTCGTTGCAGCTTCCACACTTTAAAACTTTGATGTGACTTATTTATACTATGTGATAATACTTATTTCTTCCACATCTGATACTCTTGTTGTTCACCCGATTGTAGTGCGTGACCTCCCAGTGCCATACCCGATTACCAATTTACTATTAACATAGAAAGTCCTAAGGTTGATGATTCTTCGAGTGGAGAGTTCTTAAGCACCGAATTATGCTTCGGAGTCCTGATGTAGACCAAGGTCTCGCTGGACGTTGCCTCTGAGTTCCTTCACAGACTCTACGGAGTCTAGCATATCATGCTCTAGTCTAAAACCTGGACTGAATCTTATAAAACCTTCTCATCTTATGGGATAGATAGTGAAAGAGGCGGATGAGAGCCCAAATTTAGGGAATAGCACTTGGAGATTCGTGCTAGGATCTGGAAGCAGGAATGGAATCCAAAGACTTCCTAGATCAGCTACTTCAGCATCTTTCATGGCCTTCATTTCATGAATTTGTTTATTCTGTAAAAATCCCGCTAAGAGAGCCTTACGTAAATTCATATTTTATTTAAAGATGTAGGATAGGCTCTCTGTTTAGGGATCCCTCTTGTCCCCTAGTAGACATAGACTTAACTAACTTGCTGACTTTACCGAGGTAGATCATTCTTTTGCTTTCTTTAGAATCAATGTGCTAGAGTGCCGCCCCGTCAGGAGACGAAGCACATAGGATGTGGCGGTGGCGGTGCCACATCTCCTTTTCGAAGGGCACACTTAACTCATTACATTGCTAATCATTAGAACTTAGGTTACCTATGGGAACAACGTAGACCTACCAATTTTACTATACGATCTCGCAGGCCTTTGGATTCATTTGGAGAGACTAGATTTCTTGATTGGAAGATGTGTACCAGACTAGATAGACAGGTTCAGGTTAGGCTCGTGTCGTTTCGGTTTAGTTTAGGTTAGGCTGTGTGTTACAATTTGGTGCCGTGACCAGGATATCAGGATCACATCGCGTGATCATAAACGCCAAATTCTCTTAAAACGGTACCATCTTTTTATCAGGAAATCTAGTCACTAAGGTGTCTATAGTTAGACACCAATTTGTTGCTGTGTAAAAGATATGATTAGCATGTGTAGAATATGTAGTTTGACGATGAAAAGTGCCACATGGAAACTTTATAGAGTTTTTAAGGATGCTGCACACTGTGTACTGAAACGTTTAAAATTTACTTTGACTTTTTTTTTTTAAATGTCTTTTTTTTCTCTTGCCTATCATAAGTATATATTATAAACATACATAACACACCTACCTGAAGAACCAAGGATAATATCTGAGGTTTATCAGTCATGGTCAACTCTTGATTGGAAGGTTACTTTGCTAGGGCAACCTTGCCGACTTTCTAGAGGTAACTGAAAGATCAGAGTTTGGCTACACTACCCACCACAATACTCAAACTATAACTATAAGGCAAAGAAACAAGGTGAAAATTACTTCAAAAATCAATAATTACAGAACGGTTAATATACTTAGTGTGTGGTGACCTTTAAATTAAAGTACAGTCGAAAACAAATAAAAGGTAAGTCAAGTATGAATCAGAGTGCGAATGAAAAATAGCAACTTAGATTAATGTCGTAAAACTAGCTCGTTATTATTTTATTTAAAAAAAAAGGGTATTTGAATTTTCACAATGATTTGAATAATTTTGCCATCGTAATTTTTATTACATGTAAATATAACATAATTGAAAGTTTAAATTTTCACGATGATTTGAATAATTTCGTTATAGTAATTTTTATTACATTAAAATATAACATAATTTAAAGTATAGACATATTATCTAGAATAATAAACAACATCACGAGTGGATCTAACAAAATAACTTGGTGGAATAATTGATATAATTTGAATGTGACTGTACATTGAAAATATAATAATGTCATGAAAATAAATTAACAAATACTGCAGAATGACATAATTATATAATTGTTCTAGAACATTTTAAATTTTTAGGACAATTTGTAAGATGGTTCTCGTTCAAGTATTCTAATTTTGCAGTGAAAGTGAAGAGAGAGATGTTTGAATCTTCATTCACTCACTCACTCACTCACATTCTCCTAATTACATTTATTCTTTAAATCACTATATTATGCGAGAGTGAGAAAAATATATCTCACTTTTCACTCTTACTTAATACCATTCCTGTTATTCAGAAAATATGTCTATGGTACGAAACGTTAAACTTCATCTATGGTAACGAAGATGATATAAAAGAAATAAAAAATGTCAGAATTGACAGATCGGGTTATAAACAAAAATACTTTATAAATAAAGACTAGGATATTTAAATACTAATTAAACAAAATATGTAATTGTTAATAAACTTGTTACAGTTAATTTATTATAAAATATAAGTGCGTAGACAAATTTATTGAGAAAAACCAACGAACTCAAGAGGAACTAGAACAATCAACATTGTTAAATAATTAATATACCAAGATGCCACCAAAGAAACGAGTACAACGTTCAGTGGAAAAACCAGAAGACGTAGAAAGTCCTCCGCAACCTAAGCGAAGAAGGTTCAAGGCAAACCCGCAACCAAGACAATTTGAAATGGGTTTGTTCTGTCGAATGTTACAGAGAACAGTCGGGTCGTTAACCTCTAAAATTAACGAACTAAGTGAAGACGTGAAAAATACAAAGAAGACCTTGAGTTCTTTAACCAAGGGAAATATTAATGAAGAGGAACTGTCTTCCTGTGTGAACCAAGGGAACAATGAACTACCAAAACAAATTATGGATTCGGAACAAACTGACAGTTCAAACAATTATGAAATTCAGAAAGAGAAGACCCTGGATCGAGAGGAATATAAGAGTGTGATATACAACGTGAGAAATTTGAATATAGAAAAACCTAAATATGGAGGAAATTCCAAAAGTCTAGAATACCACCCGGTAACCTTTCTGGAAGACCTGGACAGTTATTTGAATAAATCGCCGAGCTCAAATAATAAACTTGAACTTATACAAGAGTGTTTAATAGGAGATTCACGCGACTGGGCCCGAATCTATAAGGATAGATGGGAAGATGTTGAAGATTTTAAAAGGGATTTTCTGGCGACATATTGGGGAGAATGTGAACAAAATAGACTACGAAGGAACATTGTGCAAGGAACCTGAGAGAGAAGCAAGACTCCCTCAATGTTGAATTACTTCTTACGATTGGTGGGAAAAACTAAAAAGCTGACCTATAAGATCCCGGAGAGACAATTAGTAGCAGACTTAATTAAACATTTTCCAAGGTTTTTACAACAAACTTGGGTTACAGCTAGAAAGGATACCATAATAGAAACAGCAGAATTCCTTAGAACTATGGATGACATCAATCGTCAGGAACAACATACAAGTTTTCCGAAACAAACTAGCCAATTTGAGAAGAAGAAAAAATGACTATCAACAAGGATACCGTATTTGGTGAAGACCAGAAGGAGTTCAGAAGAGAGGAGAGACGAGTACTCAAGAAGTATCAGCTATGGAAGAAATTAATCTAGAAGAAAATTTAAACTACTAGAAGATGACAATGACGTCTCCAAATCAGCTTCAACTATTTTTTTTTTAATTAAAGAAAAATTATGACTATTCTGGCTGCTTCCTACAAGTCTAAGGAGTATTTTGTTACTTATTTACATGGATTTAGTTATAATTATAATAATATATATTTTTTTTAATTAATGTTTTTTCCTTCCTTTTGGCTTTACAGTTGAAATTTAGAATTTGATCTTTACTTTATTCTTATTTAATAAAAAAAAGGAAATGGACTTATCTATTTATCTTATAATTGTTTCGGCTATAAAATCTTGAAATTAAATCAAAATGAAGGGAAATATTGTTGATAATTGATGTTTAATGATAACGAATTTGTTATTTTATAAAAGGAAAATGATTGTAAATAGATTATAAAAAGAAATGTATAACAAAATATCTTAATAAACATTTAAAAAAAAAAAGTTGGGCAACGGGAAAGGAGCATTTATATTTATTATCAGGCAACTTCTTATATTTTGAGTGATATAAAAAAACTAATTAACAATAATTAACAATAAGAGTAAGCCTGATAAATATGAATGAAGGGGAGTGTTGGAGTCCTTTAAAAAAAAAAAAAATTTTTTTAAATATAATAAACTATTACAAATATTAATGATTAATTTTATTATAATTTCCTACTGTATAAGATTAGAATCTGCTTTTTATTCAATTGACTTGGCGACCGAGGTAGATTACAATGTATATATTTATTTATTTATCCTATTTAATATATATATTTATTATATCTACATATTTATTTGCTATTATTATTTTAATTTTCTGTATCTTTAATACGTTGTACGTTTAGCCATCCGTTTATTCCGTTTATTCTTCTCTCAATCGCTCAAAGGTTAACTGAAGAGATCCCTTATAGGAATAAGTTCGCCTTTGTACAGGACTTTTTGTTTCTGTTTATTTTTGATTTGTTATTTTCTGTTTGTACAATAAAGAGTTTACATACATACATACATACATTATAGACCTCTCAAAAGCTTAGTTGGTTTGGGGTATTATTGTAAAGATGTAAAGTCTAGTAATTGGGGGGTTGCATCATATTGAAATAAAAGAATAAATAAAGTCGTATAAATGGGGGGTTGCTAATTAGAATATTATAGTAGTTATATATAATTTAAATGTGTATCGCTAATGTTACAGATAAAGGAACCCTTACTAAGAGAGCAGTCAATGTAACAGTACAAAGGAGTGGATGTTTATCAAACGCCTAGATTTCAAGTGGTTCCAGATGCCAGCCTACCATTAGCGTAACCAATGTAGCAGTATCGACGGGACAAGAATACTACGCGTCAGGATCAGAAGCCGTTCCAGATGGCAGTCTACTTTAGAAGACTACGCGCCTGGATCAGAAGCCGTTCCAGATGGCAGTCTACCTTAGAAGACTACGCGCCTGGATCAGAAGCCGTTCCGTTGCGTCCCACCATGGAAGCAGTGAACCTAGAAGCATCTACGAAGGAGGGAGAAGACATCACGTTTGGATGCAAAGTCGAACCGGATGGCAGTTTACCAGGACGTTCAGTTAAATAAATTCTTTACGAGTCGAGTAGGAATAATAAACAATACGAACGATGACTCCAGTTATACTTCGAAATAATTACAGTATCGTTATAGTAAACACCATTTTAGATTAGAGAAAGTGTAAGAATGGACTGAATGAAGATTAAAGGATAGACTTGTTAGTTAACCAAGGCTGTAGAGTCATTTCAGGACCATTTTGGCTATTAATATTTATTCCCACAACAGGGAAAACTCTTTCCAGGATGGTCTGGTAGTTTGCTTAGGATAGCGTAAAAGAGTTTTGAAAAGTGTATGTAAAGAGAAGAATGGGGAAGGGGGGGAAATCTCTTTGGTTAAATGAAGCGAAAGATATTTTGAATAGATGAAAGTTATAGGAAATGTTAGTCCTAAGTGAATTATTGGACTCATCAGTTAGAGTTCCTTTTTATTTTTAGTTACCTCTAATACTTCGATAAAAAGTACATTGGCTTCCCTGTAGAGTAGGAGCTAGGTTAAGTCAGCAGACAGAATGCAAGTTTAAATTGCCTCTACAGTAGAGCCAAACTACACAAGAAGCTAAACCTTAACCCGGCAACTATACATGCTCCAAAGGTCAGCTAGTTGAGGCTGGAGTAAGATGATCAATTCGGGATGGGAAAAATTATAGGCTGTTAACGTCACAGCTATTAAAGGCAACTGGTTTTGGGGAGGGGGTTCTTATCGTTATGCTTCGGCTTGAGCAAAGTAAGCCATATTCGTAGACCGAGCAACGTGGTCGCAGAATTGGGGTACCAGCGATAAGATCATGTCCTTCTGACTGATTTGGCCTCACAACCCAAGTTCCTTCTACAGAGATCAGGTGTTCCTTGCGAAGGATGGTTTCAGTTTATATTTGGAACATCAACTGGTTGATAGTCTGATTCTGGAGTCAACTTCTGCCCATTTGGTTAAAAACACATACATCAAAACCCCAAGCTCGATAAAAAAAAAAAGAGCTTCGTTTTGGAAAATTTAATTAGAGGAGAACTTTAAATAAAAAGTTGTCTAAATTGAATTTTGGGGTTATGAAGATTTGATCAGTGACCAACTAAGTTGATTACTGGCTCAATTCTTCAGGGGGTTGGGATGCTTAGGATCAACAATGACTTTTTTTTGGATATGTGTCAAGTATTCGTTAACTCAATTGTTCTTCTTTTAATCTTCATGAGGTCGATGGAATAATTAGTATTAGCTAAATCAATTTGTTCTTCTTTTAGTCATGAGACCGATTGGTTGATTGACTTGTACTTTTGTCACTATTTGTTCCTTGCTCTCATGTTGTTCATTTTTTTTAGAAATTCATTAAATTTTAGATTGCCTCTTGAGAAAAGATCGAGGTTGTGAAGACCCAATTCGGATCTCAACACAGTTGTTCTCCTGCTTGATTCTTCAGGGGGTTGGCTGTGACACGACGACCCTATCTGAGTCGTCTGTCCTTCTTGTTCATTTCTTAGAAATTCATTAAATTTTAGATTGCCTCTTTATATTTGAGAGAAGATCGAGGTTGTGAAGACCCAATTCGGATCTCAACACAGTTGTTCTCCTGCTTGATTCTTCAGGGGGTTGGCTGTGACACGACGACCCTATCTGAGTCGTCTGTCCTTCTCACAAATATAAGTTGGACGATGTAGAAGTGTTTGATAGTGTAGTTGAGTGGTGTAACGACGACTTTAGGTTGTTTGAGACAAGAGGTTTCTCCTTGCAACACTAAGCTTGTGTAGCCGGCCTTAAAAGTCACGATAGTTAGATAGGAGCCGTTTGTCTCTTTCTCTAGATTTTAGGAATTTGTGAAACCAGCTTAAAATTCGAGACGACATTCTCAGAGTAGTTTGTCCTTTTCTTTAGTCGTAATAAAAAAGGTACTTAGCTAATCCAAGGAGGTAGATGATAGAGGTTTAAACTAGAAAAATAAATAATTTTAAATATTGCAGCAAGGGATTCGAAACGTAAACAATCTAGGAGGATCGGCAGATGATTCTAGACCAGCTTTAATGTAGGAGGCAGTCAGTAAAAGGAGATAAATCTAGACCAGCTTGGAAGTAGGAGGCAGTCAGTGAAGCCCTAACAAAGTGCCCTAAGTGTTAGATAATAAAAGTGAAGTATTGAAATTTAGTAACCTAGACTTGGTTACTGTCCGAGGTAATCTAGAACTCTGATAAGAGTTAAACCCTAACGTAAGTGTTTAAACAAAATGTCTAGGAAAGTCTCCAGAGCTTCGGAGCAACGTCTTCACAAATATATTAATAAAATTTATTCTCAGAATTGTTCTTCGGCCCGAGCTTCGGGAAGGACTTCGTCTTCTTAACAAAATTATACTACAAATAAAATGTTTTATTTTATTTCTAATCAACATTCGTTGCAGCTTCCACACTTTAAAACTTTGATGTGACTTATTTATACTATGTGATAATACTTATTTCTTCCACATCTGATACTCTTGTTGTTCACCCGATTGTAGTGCGTGACCTCCCAGTGCCATACCCGATTACCAATTTACTATTAACATAGAAAGTCCTAAGGTTGATGATTCTTCGAGTGGAGAGTTCTTAAGCACCGAATTATGCTTCGGAGTCCTGATGTAGACCAAGGTCTCGCTGGACGTTGCCTCTGAGTTCCTTCACAGACTCTACGGAGTCTAGCATATCATGCTCTAGTCTAAAACCTGGACTGAATCTTATAAAACCTTCTCATCTTATGGGATAGATAGTGAAAGAGGCGGATGAGAGCCCAAATTTAGGGAATAGCACTTGGAGATTCGTGCTAGGATCTGGAAGCAGGAATGGAATCCAAAGACTTCCTAGATCAGCTACTTCAGCATCTTTCATGGCCTTCATTTCATGAATTTGTTTATTCTGTAAAAATCCCGCTAAGAGAGCCTTACGTAAATTCATATTTTATTTAAAGATGTAGGATAGGCTCTCTGTTTAGGGATCCCTCTTGTCCCCTAGTAGACATAGACTTAACTAACTTGCTGACTTTACCGAGGTAGATCATTCTTTTGCTTTCTTTAGAATCAATGTGCTAGAGTGCCGCCCCGTCAGGAGACGAAGCACATAGGATGTGGCGGTGGCGGTGCCACATCTCCTTTTCGAAGGGCACACTTAACTCATTACATTGCTAATCATTAGAACTTAGGTTACCTATGGGAACAACGTAGACCTACCAATTTTACTATACGATCTCGCAGGCCTTTGGATTCATTTGGAGAGACTAGATTTCTTGATTGGAAGATGTGTACCAGACTAGATAGACAGGTTCAGGTTAGGCTCGTGTCGTTTCGGTTTAGTTTAGGTTAGGCTGTGTGTTACAATATGTATATATTTTAATAGGTACCGATACTACCGATATCAAGATTCATTTCTCTACCTATATACTTAAGTAGAGTACGTTTTATCGCTGCCATAGTACAAGCCTACATCTTAGTTTAACTCTATTTTGGCCTAACTCTATTTGTGTGAAGTTGTCCCCCGATGTTTGTTTATAATTACTAGCCGATGATAATTTCACGGTCACTTTTCTTACCGCTTCAAAACGTAAACATTTATCATTTTAATCAAGCGCCAGCCAGCGTTTTCGATTTGTTTTCTTAATCGGGTGTGGTGAAACCCTAGTTCACTCCGATTTCAACGCCTGTTTTCAATACACCTTAAATTTGGTCCATTACAACTTTGCAAACTCTCTCCCACAGAATCGTTAGCGCGCATCGAGTGCAGAATACGGAACAATGACAGAAATCGCACAAAGTGCTGCACAGCTCTATTATTTCCTACGGCTTGTTAGAAAATAATGGCCACTTAAACAGATAATGATGGCTTACGAGAAACCAGATGCATTCGCAGTAAATAGCTGTTGCAGGTTTCTTTACATACGAGACAATGTAGTTCCACTTAGTGACATAATAGACAATGTTGGGGAGACGGCTGAATGTTTTATTCAGTCACCAATAAATTTTATAATTACCTTTTTATATTTTAGGGCTTCATTCAACCCGTCATAATTAACTTTAAAATTAAATTAAAACTAGAAAAGTTCATTTTTTCTTTACATATTTGAAGAACAACACGGCACATATTTGTAAAAATAACATCGAAGCTGATATGAATAGGTCAATCCCTCTGAGTACACCGTGCCAGCTTCCATGAACCGTCACACAACGATACCTACCGCTTTTTTTTCGATAATTTACACCCTTACATAGTGAGGTATGCCACCTTTTTTCTAAAAGGGAGTATTTCTGTATGAAGTAAACACATTACTGTACAAAAAAAAATACGATGAACTTATTGGGAGGATTTGTTCCAGTTAAGCCATAAGAGATTGCAAAAGTGAAAGGTTCTGCATCTTGTAAGCAAGTGTACAAATTTATTTAGGAGAACAAAAAAGAAGCTAGCCAATAAAACCTACAAAAACAATACGAGTATATTTCATTCAAATACTTTTTTGTATTTTGTATCAGTAACATATTTTTTATGTTTTTAGATATTCCCGAGAACTCTATTTAGAAAGTTTGAAAGTCATTAAAGAGGGCTTTAAGACAGTGTACGCACAGTCGCAGAAGTGCGGGCAAATTGTGGGGTTTTCTTCCTAATCAGCCTAAATTGTCTCGAGAGCTTCCGATTTATTTGTGAGTGGTTAAACTTGGTGTAACTTGGTTGAGTACCCGAGTTATAAACTCAAAGGATTACAATCTTCTTCAACGTCGGCTTTAAAGTATTTAAACACAACAAGAGTAGCCTAAGCAAATACTTTGATTGTTTTTAAGCAGTAATGATTAATTGTTTAGTAATTTTGCGTAGTTTTAATAATTGGAACTTTCGCCAAATAAATCCAGTCGGATTTTTCCGTGAAAAAAATTTTTAGGCAATTCTTACTAATGATCAGGAATACTACTTTCTTATTATGAGCAGAAGTAACCCAATTTTCAGAAACCAAATGAATAGGGTTCTTCTGGCAAACATGCCCAATTAGGAGACTAGTTTTACTATATGAGCGTTTGCCCGCGTCTGTGCGAAAGGTTCTTCTTCTCTATATTTAGCTATAGATACCTACCTACTTTCTGGATCTATACCAAAGGACAATGCCAGGTCTCCATAGAAGCTTTGACCTAAGAAAAAATTTGGGTCTATCTGATGTAGAAAAATATTTAAAACAAGCGGTGGTGTTAGTTTATCTGAAGAACTAGTTAATTTTTTTTTTAGAAATAATTGTAACAACGCGTTACTCGCGCAAAAAACAAAGTATTTTAATAGATGGCATATATAATAATAGTAGGTTTGTTGTTAAAATAGGTAGCAGAATAATCTATTTAAAATATAACAACTAATAACATTATAAATTAAGTACCTACAAATTAAATAAATTAAGTAACACACGATGTTACTTAAAACACAACACATTACGCAAATTATTAAGGAGCAGAACATTGGAGGCAATGGGACACAAAAATAGACAATAATAACCAAAAGGATTTTTTAATTTAATCACGAGCGTAGAGAATTATTTTATGTTAGAATCCAGAGCGAGCGAGAGATTCAAAGATACGAGAGGCAAGTAACTTTGGTCTCGTGTTGCACCTATAACTTTTCATCTCAGCGACGAGAGCATAAAATCAAAAAAACGACATGGTAAAAACCAATTGTATATTTACCCACCCAGCCACCCTTCCAGTCATTTTAACCCAGCTTTGTTGTTGTTTATTTAAAATATAAAGTTACTATGTGTCACCCTCGTAGAAAAAAATCAAATGCTCACTGTGTTCACTCGCAGCAAAATCAAATTTCGCCCACTGTCTTTAAATAGCAAAACCTGCCTTTTTGAGGTGCTGATGTGCAAAAATATTTTGGCACATAACCATTTCCCCTTAGTCCTTTGAAGGAAAAATCAGAACTTGTAACGGTTTTTAAAAAGGCAAATACAAGCATGAAACTTTTATAAGAAACTGGTGTAATCATCCAAAGCAGCGAGCGGTAAACTTTAACAGCAGCTATTTGGCACACCTACAAACTTCAAAGCCAAAGCCTATGTCTATTTTCCTTTCCGTATTTCGATTAAAACATGCACTCGCTATTTCCGCTCGTTTCGTGTATGCAATGCACTAGATTTTGGCGAATGATGCATGGCAAATATTTCACTTAGGCTGTGGAAAAAATTGCGCCAGCATTTGCATTGTGCACTAGGAACGGACATTGGATAGTAGATATTTTAAAAAAATATATACATATTTTTAGAGATAGGTACAGGTAGGTAGGATAGGTAGGTAGGTATAGGTAGGTAGGATGCCTCTATAAAAGTTAGATAGCCTTTTTACCCGAATTCGTCAGTTTTCGAGTGTACATATGTGTGTAAGTCTATTTATTTGGCATACCCCTAGGTGTAAAATCCTTCCCCCTTCAGTTCAGGCGGATCTTAAATATAAATTTCAAATCCAAAAGCCTCACAATGATGTTTATAAATCGTATTCACCTCTCCTACCTCGGCATACGTTCGGTGTTTTGAATGCGAGGCTAAATTGACTCCATTAAAAGTTTTGAAAGCGCTCGTAGGTAGTTGAGATAATTTACTGAGCGAGTTATGCCTTCAAATAAAGGTGAGGTTAATGAAAACTAATGAATTATGTTTGTGTTGTGTTCGCGGTCCTATCATTACATAGGACAAAGTTTGAAGAGAGTTAAGAACTTCAGAAAACTGTTATAATGCTTATACACAAGTGTGTAAAGCTTTTGTATTTTCTTAATGAATAACCTCCCACTCAGTTATTCTTGCTCTAAAATTTTGCGGGCTTGTAGGTATATGTTTTTCAAAGTTAAATCTGTTTGGGATACGCGGCTAAAATAAACACTTATACTTATACTTATACTGAAATCTGACAGACATAATGTCTATCATTTTACCAGGTTGTAGTTTGTAAAAATCAGTACCTACCTATACAGTATCCTAACCATGAGTTGCAATTACCATACTGGCTATTGAGTCGAATGCTCTTTCCCTTGCACTCTATAATAATACGGTGAGGGACATAGCATTTGACTCGATAGCGAGTACGGTAATTGTACGAGTAACTCATGGTAAGGGCTGTGATGGAGAATTACTATAAAGGGATTGTTCGTTAAAAAGTTGTAACGTTATTGTATTTAATAGGTACCACTTCCAAAATGTAACTACGCACTGGTTCCAATTTTAAAATAGATCGTAAACTTTAACTTAGACTTAGTTTGGTGCGGTTACGGTTTTGCTGCTATCAAAGGGGAACTACTCAGTGAATTGACCGTTAGCACGCAGTAACTAGTCGACGAAACTTTGAATTTGGAGCATAAGTAATAACGAGCCGAGCTTGGAAACCTTATTTTTGAATCCTTAACCTAAGCACTAGGTATCCATCTAGTTTTATTATTTCTTACTTATAGCATAAATAAAGCTAATAGATATACCTACCTATCCGAAAGTGGATTAATCTGTCTATTTCGTGTCTTCAAGTTTTTGATGATATTTGGTGTGTATAAAGTTTGAACCTTATACACAACCTGGGGAAGCATATTCGAATATTTCTAACCGGGAAACTTTCATGGATATGGAGGGTCTATAATTATAACCTTTTATGTTTAATACATGTTTAAGTGCAACAAAATGTTTGCATAACTTCATACATACACACATAAACGACCTCTAACCAAACGAAGTCGAGTAAAGTTTAGTGTTAAAATTAAATCAAGATATTTTCTGATCATCATTACCACACGCTGTCATGTACTGCCCCTCTCAATGATCGGCAGCTTGCTCCGTCCGAAGCAAACTTCATTAAATTTCTTACAACCAGAGTCGTCACTCCACCGATACGTTTTTTTAATTATAGTTTCCACTCCAGAAGGCATCTGCTCCAACTGCAATCAGTTCTGCAGATGTGGCCAGCCCATTGCCACTTCAACGAGCCAATTCTTCGGGCTATGTCGAATGTTATTTTGACCCGAAATAATTAAATCTATCTGCGTTCTGTATAATTAAAACGACACAGTAGTATACGGACGGGTTTTGTGTTTTCTTGCTTTATACATAATTTCACCCTGGAAACTAGCCGTGGCGTGGTCAGGCGGTGGCACAGAGACATAATTGATAAGAGAGCTCGGAACAGGACGCGAGTAATTACGAAGGCGAAAAGCAATTAGGAGTTTAATAGGACGGCGATGCTCGCGGCCGGAATAGGTAGTTATCCGACGTTTACGGTCGCGCTCTTTTTATAGGTGCAGCTACGCTACGTGTTTGATTGGTAGTTCCATAGTTGGCTACTGCAAAAGGTCGGCCAAAGGGAAAAATAACTGATATTTGTTTTTTCAATAGGGCCACGCACTCAAAAGAAAAAAATTGGATGGAAGCTGGAAGGCCTTGACTCAGCAGTGCGACTTTCAAACAGGCTAATAAATGGTTCAATAAAATTCAGGGACCTGTTTCATAAAGCTACAAATTACAATTTACAGGTTACAAGTTTCCATTTGAAATAACCTTGATCAATGACGATCAGCCGCAGCAGTGTAGTTGAGCAGTGTTGCCGGTTTAGACCTGTAAAACTGTTACTTGAAGCTTTATAAAACGTGCCCCAGGAGTAACGCCTAATCTTAAAATTTGTTAGCACTGTACAAACTAACCCCGACTTTTCGTCAGCCCAAGCTTATCGTATGTAGTCTTAGTTACATTTTTATCCGAGCGGTAGAATATAAAACCAAGCTGGATCACGGAGCCCACTCACCTAAGAGGACCGGCGTTGCAATGGTTAAGGTCTTATCTCCAGAATAGACAACAGTGCACTGAAATCACGAGCGTGCACAGTATAGACGGAACCGAACTACATAGATCTAAGTTTAAATATTATAAGGAAGGAAGTGTCTTGGCGAACCCCATTACTTATTTTAATGTATATTAATGACTTGACAAAAATTATAGACCATTAATGTAGGTAAGTATATTATTTGCTAGTGACATTTCGATAATTGTGACAAACATAAAAACTGTATCTGTAAACTTAACCATATGGCAAATATTAATGCCACGATAGCAATAGTGATATTAAATCACTTAAAGAATAACCATTTGCAGGTAAATCTAGACAATACAAAGTATAATTATGAATTCTAATAATATCTCTAGTCATTATATTGAATATTAAATTATAATGAACATAATTTGACAAATAGGTATATTTATTTATATTTTTTATTTTATAAATCTTCAATTACCTTCTTATTGCCTTCTTTTGTACAATAAAGCGTTTACATACATATACATACATACATACCAATAATGTATTGATTAATTTTTTATAATTGTTGACAAGTAATTTAAATGGAATGCACACATAGAATACAATACGTATGTATTAGAATTAATCGATTTGTAATGAAATCTATATTATGCTTACAGTCTATTCGGGTAAACAAACATTCGGATAATATAGATTTGCCAAATAAAATTTTGTCAAGTCTAAGAATCGGCGTACATGACATGATAATAAAAGTATTTTTATGCGCCATCTGTTAATTCTTAACTGAACTTGTTTAACCCTTCGTGTGGCAAATTTCCGCTCCGGGAGACAAAGAAATAGGCCTAAAATGACAGATGTTATTTTTGAAATTAGCGCGCATGTGGCATCTGTCCCGCTCACGCCGCGCCGCGTCGCTGCCGCGTCTGGCGGCCGACCGCTCCGGGAGAGTAGCTAAGTACTTATTTAAAACTACCATTTTGACGCCTAAAACGCATTATGCACTGCTCTAACTTATACTGAAGCTTATTTATAGAACAAAGATAGACTACAGTACAACAGAAATGTCAACAAGACATATATTTCAATGAATGTTCATTGTTCCGTGAGCGGTTGTGTAGTAGTGTTTGCCTACAACGAACGTCCCGTGTTTATTGTGTGTTTTTTATATATTTCGTCGTGTTTCGGCCTGAACTTCTTAAGAAAAGTATGGATGGGTAAGTAATACACTTCATTTAAGTAATTGTTTGTGTGGATTCAAGGTTTTTTAACGAAAAAATGCTTATTTCATCAACCACTCCGACTTTGCAACTGTGTTAGTCCCGCCAAAAAAACTATTTCTTGTTGGCTATTCACGATACTTTTATGTAAAAGATTGTGAAAAACGAATTATTGTATAACTATTTACATATTTCCTACTTTAGATTCATCCAAATTAATCAATATTTAGCGAAATTTGTGATAAAATTACTGCCGGCATTGTGTTGTCCGGAGCGGTACAGTGCCACACGGCGTTTGACACTCAAGGTCAACCGATGCGGCCATTTCGTTCGTTCGTCCGCCCTGAGACCCCTTCGTGTGGCAAATTCCCGCTCCGGAGTAGAAATTGGGTGTTTTTGTTTATAAATTCTCAAAGATTTTTCTATGCTAAGACGTTTTCATTTTGTAACGTTACTTTAGTATAATAAATCTAGTTTTAGAAAATGTTATCAGTATTAAAAAAAGATAATCTGGAATTGTTTTACAGGCCATTCATTGTGAGTACCTATTTAGAGTCGTTTTTCGAGGGCTTTATGTTTATGTCTCAAGCTGCCAAACTTATTACTTTACGAATGTGAATATTTGTATAGGCTAACTATATGAACCGAACTTACGAATAAACAAAAAACATGAGCCACTTGAGCCACGTCTCTCTCAGAACTAATCTTGAAACACGAGTCACTTTATAGCACCGACGGGACGGCGCCTGATAAGGCCCACATTTAGTAATGCTCTTACTGCTAAAAAAATGTATGGATTGAAGTGATTTTATAGAATGTTTATAGTATTGTAAATAAAATACAAATATTGACGAGAAAAAGTAGGTATAATTTATGATATGGTATATTATGTATCGAAAATCGGAAAAAAACCCGTGACCCTATCTTTACTTTACGACATTGTTTTATTTTCACACTTTATACATATTTACCGTATGCAATATGATAGCGTACTTAATTAAGAATCTAAAATGCTACATTTTATTACGCTTATAATACAGAAAAGCAGTAAAATTTAAGTTTTTCTGAACATCGAAGACCAGTTTAAATTGTCCATCCTAGGCCTGTGCCAAACGTGGTAAAATTTGCAAAATGGCGGCCGCCATAATTAGTCTTTTCTTTTCTCTCCCGGAGCCGGACAGCGCCAGATGCGCGTAAATGACCAAAATGGCGGCGCCAGGCGAAGGGTTAAGGTTTTATGGGCCTTGTTACTGTTCGCTTTACATAGTCGTAACCAAAGAGTGTTACGACTTTGAAACTGTATTTCAATGTATTTTCGTATTATATTGATCATATTTTAATAAATTCAGTGATACAACTTTCAAGTTTGTTGCTTAAAAACTCAGAATCCATGGTTTTAAAACATTTATACTTCAAACAACTGCCAAGCATATGTAAAAAAAAAACTGTCAAATGATATATGATAAGTTCTTAATAATCTGTGGATAAGTTTTGGTGGTTGTGTTTGGAGGGAGGTAAATAATGAATAAAAAAAGCAGAATGAATAATTAATAGAATTATCCAGTAATTAAATGCAAGTTCGTACTTAAATAATACTGTTTTTACAGAAAATACACGATGACTTACGGCAGAGTGCACAGGTTTTTACTTAGATCCATCGCTAGCCGCGGCGTGCTTTCAATGGATGAAACTGAAGAAGTAGTAAATAAGTTTACCGGTAATTTCGATATTGAATGAATCATACCTAATCATGTCTGGCCCATTCATTCATACTTACTTACCTGAATGTTTACCCGTCCATCACTCTTATTTCAGAAAACAACAATCAAACTCCAGTCGAAAATCTTATTAAGGAGATAAATGAAGAGATAAGAGTCTTGCACCAACAAATAAAAATTACCACCGACGAGCTGACTAATGAAAAAGTGGTGATTTTTCTCTCACTTGGCCATGATGAAGCAACCAAATCGCAGAATTTGTTCTCTGCAACCGAGTTAGAATATTTTAGGCTACTCATTGAAGAGATAATGAGCACTGAGACGAGGCAAATTACTGGTATTCACGCTATGAACATGGTTAATAAGCTAAAGGCATCATTCACTAAAACAGATGGACAGGTAAATTTCATATCTATTTAAGTACCTACAATTTTACCTAAAATCTTCATTAAGAGCCTGTTCTGTGCCACTACTTGGCTAAGGCCTGCCCTACTTGCCAGTTTACACAAAACAAAGCTTTTTTTAAATCAATTATGTTATACCTAACTATGTTTCCAGAAACTTCTTGACACATGGTGTCGAATGCGCTACCTAGACAAGGATCAAGACAACTATGCCCTAGGTGTGCGAGCCATCCATGAGTTTGAGAGTTATCTGCGACAGAACATGCCTGATACTTTTGAAGAATGTTTCCTGTGTAAACAAATTGTCTTTCGGGTGAGTAATTTAATAATCTCTTGCTAATAAAAAGCGTAAAACAAAGTAGCCATTTCTTTATTTCTGTGTTTTGTATGAATAGCTAATTAAAAAAATTAGATGCACAATAAATGACATTTAAAAAAAAATTTACTCTAATGGTAGGTTCAGCAGTAAATGTAACAATTAAAAAAAAAAAACTCTTGGTAGCTATGTTCAAGCAAGTGCATATATGTATTTTTGGGTTTTCTAACTTGGTTTTCCTTCCTGCATGTGACAAAAAAAAAATTGAAATATGCTAGTTGTGTTTATCGCATCATAAAAAAATGGATAAAGCATCCGTCACTCTTGTACTTATAGACGTGACAAAGTAACGGATATTTTATCCACATTTTCTCACGTGATAAACACAGCCCCCTGATATAAACTTGCTTCCTCTTTATGTAGATGACCTGTGCAAGTGTTAGTTCTAGTATTGTTCGGTTTTTAATATTTAAATATGAAATTATTTTGTGGATCCCTCTGACTTTTATGTAATAATAATAAAGTACAGCCATGTTTTTTAACCATGTAGGTAAATGGTAATTTTTGACAAGACTTTATGTCATGATAATAGTCACCTAAACTGGGAAGCGGAAGTGTAATTTATCTTAATTAAAAAATATTGTCCCTCTACTGCAAAACTGAGTAACTGCATGAAATATCGTTTTGAGAAAGAAGCATTTGGAGGTTTTTGACAAAAAAAAAGATAAAAAGATGTTAATTCAGTAAGCTTGTCAAAAATCTACTAGCGCTTCACAAGAAATCACTGCTGAGAAGGAACACCACAAAAAACATTTTTTTTTAAATATTGCCAATGATATTATACCTACAATGATAATACTTAACCTAGGATTATAATAGACAACATTGAATTTATGACAAAAAGTCAGAGTCAGATTTCTGTTTGGATCTGGTCACTTATGGCCACATTCCTTATAAGGCCAAGTGTTATGAACGGCCACTTCCCCAATGGGCCACTTCCTTTAATGGCCACTTAGAAACAATATTCCCCGAAAGGCCACAATCCGCTAAAGGCCTTTTCCTCTTATGACCACTTCCTAAAACGGCCTTTTCCTCTTATGACCACTTCCTAAAACGGCCTTTTCCTCGTATGGCCAACTTCCTCAAACGACCTTTTCCTGTTATGGTCACATCCTCAAACGACCTTTTCCTGTTATGGTCACATCCTCAAACTGTGACTTCTCTATATGATAAGTATGATAACCTTCCTCGTAAACCAATCCTCGTCAGGTTTTCGAATAACCACCAATCAATAATGAATGTCATTCTTCTACGATTTGTCCCAGCATATTGCTGCTGCACCATTTAGTATGTTGCCGCCTTATTGCATTTGGTTATGTAATAACTGGCTAGTTGGAGATTATTTTCTGTCACACGTCAAATGAAACACTTTTCATTGTGATTTATTTCTATAGTGTCAGTGGCCCAAGACAATTTCACACACATTTTACACATTAAATATTAAAAAAACACATAAGGATCTGCAAATCACTGATTACCATGGACGAAAAAGACGAATTGCAGTTCATAAAAAGTCGAAAAGGTAAACCCGTTGCATTACATAAGGGCTACCAATATAACTTGCGTACGGGGAAGAAAAACCATAACGGCACAACACTTTGGCGATGCACCGATAGAGGCAACTGTTATGCGTCAATAACAATTGATCCAAAAGGAAAAAAAGTATTGCGTGTGAATAAAAATCACCAGTGCAGACCAAACTACGTGAAAAGAGAAATAGACATAATGTTAGATGCCTGTAAAAAAGAAGTATGCTATAACTTGACCTCAGTACAACAGATTTACGAGAGTTACGTGGAAAACTTGATAGGTAGAAAAGGCCAACGATTTGCTAAGTACATCCCACTGTTTTCATCGGTTAAAAATGGATTGTATGCGGCTAGAAAAAGGTTTTTGGACACCGACAAACTCAGTTTTCGAGAATTAGCAGAAGTTCGTATAGCTAAAGGTACATTAGCTAAAGATTTTTTAGTATACGAAGATGGTCTTCATGACAAAATTTTAATATTTGCGTCTAAAATGGGTAAAGATCTAATTAAGAATCTGGACGGATCTTATTACGCGGATGGAACATTTCATGCTGCCCCACATCCATTTTATCAATTGTTTGCGGTTCATTTAGATAATAATTCGACAGACGAGACCATAAATCTCGTTCCAGTTATATACGGATTACTCCCCAATAAGGAACAGAAGACATATTTACGATTCTTTCATGCGTTGAAAGAAAAACTTTGTGTCAACATTGTCAGATTCAAATGTGACTACGAATTGGCGATTTTAAACAGTGTTCGTGCAGTTTTTCCGCATGCCATTGTAACCGGTTGCCAGGTTCACTATAGCAGGGCAGTAAGGAGAAAGGCTAAAAAGCTTAACTTAAACAAAACACCGTACGGACGAAGGTTGACAAGAAAAGTTACCCATCTGCCTTATCTGCCGGCTAATAAAATAAAACAAACATGGTCTAAGCTGCTAAACGATACTCCAAAGCCAATGACTACCGTTGTGTTGAATTTTAAAAAATATTTTGAAGACTTTTGGTTCAACAAAGTAACGGTGGAGGGAATCTGTTGTTCCGAAGACAAATTTCGGACTACGAACGCCATTGAGGGTTGGCACCATCGTTTAAACACGATACTACCCAAAACGCCGAACTTGTTCCTGTTTTTAAAATGTTTGAGGAAAGAGGCGTTTCATCATGAAAACAAAGTTTTTCAGCATATTTTTCAAAAGAAAAAAAACAGAAAACCTGATGTTATAATCTTTGACCGGAAATACAAAGTTCTTTTGAAAAAACTGGAAGCCAATGAAATAACTCCCATGTCATTTTTAAATAAAATAATTTTCCTAACTCTTTTACTTAAACCAGACAAGGATAAAAAAGGCAATAAGAAATAATAATTTAAATAAAAAAAACACTATCTGGCCTACGTACTCCATATAACTCGTACCTATGACTAATTGTATGTCTTCTTAATTTTACGTGCTAGGTTGACCTTAGAAGTTCTGTTTTAAGTTTTCTGTAATAAACTTTATATTTTCCGTTAAGACCACATTTTTTATTATTTATTTTTTACCTTGTCTATACATTTGTTTCGCCAAACATAGTGTTCCTTCTAATAAAATTATTATGCGTCACCTGGCTCGGAACATGATGATCCTACCATACATATGACGGACTTCTCATAAGAATAAAATATGCCGGACTTATCCGTGCTGACCTAGCATAAAAAAAACACCGCCCAAGTGCATGTCGGACCACCCACAATGTAGGGTACCGTACCATCACACGGTGCGAAAACCGAGGAAACAAAAACAAAAGCATAGTGGTCGTTCGGGGAAATGGCCGTACTAAGAATTCGCAAAGTGGTCTTTCGGGGAAGTGGCCGTAATAAGAATTCGCAATGTGGTCTTTCGGGGAAGTGGCCGTAATAAGAATTCGCAATGTGGTCTTTCGGGGAAGTGGCCGTAACAAAAAAATTACTAACAAAGAAATGGCCGATGTAGGAATTTACACGGTGGCCATACAAGGAAGTGGCCCTAGGTGACCGGATCCTTCTGTTTTCTGTTTGTTCAGATTCCTAGGTAATTCCTAAGCTATCTGATATATGTACATGAGTTTTTATTTGTTGTAATTTATCATTATTTTAATTTAAAGAAATCAGTGACTGACTTTTAAATAAGTTTGCTTTTCTTATTAATTGTATAGTACCGTATCGACTATAATCAGTTTAGTTTTATTTCATAGGGAATTTGGGTTTTGGAGGCCATCACTGCAACCAACTCTTATATTAACGACATTTGCTTTCATTTTAGTGGTCTCACAGGTGCCAAGCAGTTTAATAGCAAAGGGATTGGGTTTTATGACTAAGCATTAAGCATAACATCTTTAGTGTTCTTTGGCGGCAAATTCTGCTTTGCAGGCCGAATGTGATTTTGTTTGATTTTTGGGCATTGGCTTTACACCATCATTTCACTAGCCAGCACTAGCTATGCACTATTAAGTACTTACTACGGAATTAATTTAGATTGGTTTATATTGTTTTTTTTTTCTAATTGCATTTTATTTGTAAAATCCGAAATTCTAATTTCAAAGACATTGCTTTACTGCCTCGTCTAAATCTAAATTCCTTTTAATTTTATTGGGGGTAACACCGAGGCCGAGGCTGGCATTTGTTAGGATACGTCGACCCAGTATTCCATAGGCTTGCTTTTGCCCGCTTTGTTGATCGCCTAAATCACATAATATAAAAGGCTCCCGGGACAAACTTACCTGACAATGTAAAGCTATACCTACTAGTAACAGTAGGAACATCTTCATTATTTCCTTGGCCTTAAATCCAAATCATCTGGATTCGGTACAGACTGTCTTTTCAGACGTCATCTCATCATTCACTTCTTTTACTACAAATAAATATTCAATTTGAAATTTATTTTTATAAATTCCCCCTTACTGAAAATAAAATAGGAAAATAAGAAAGATTATTTAGGCTATTGTACGATTTCCACGCACAATGTGCTTAAGTAAATTGGAACTAAGTAGGTAGTTAAAATAGGTCACGAATTTTGCCCGTACGAATCATGGGCTCAATATAAGGGTACAGTGCAATAGCTCTCAAAATGACCTTCGGGTTTGCTGGTATGCCTTAAGAGTTGTTTACAAAAAAATAGTTAAAGGTTAATGAAAACAAAATCACGATCGCGTCTACACATTTGCGTAAGTTTGGTTACACAAAAGAAACAATATAAGTTTTGTTTTAATTCCATGAAAACCATTAACTAAGTAATATTTTTTTTAAAACTACCCTTATAAGTAGCTGCACACTTAAGTATATTATCGCTTGAACAATTTGACAGATTAGCGCAGCAGTTCAAACATGACGAAAGGGACAAAGCACTAAAGTGTGCAGGTACTTATAAACCCAACCATACTTCTCTGTCCTGTGACCTTATGGCGATTGTGAACTACAGGGAATTTTACCGGCCGGCAGTCCTATTTCTAACGGTTACGCCATTAATACTAAGTCATAAGATCTAATTTGTGCAAACTCGGACTGCTGGACGGTAAAATTCCTTGTAGTGCACAATCGCCCTTATGCTAGCCTAAATGAACCCGAAAGACTTCCTATTTTATGAACTATTGCACTGTATTCTATTTTTGATTTTACCATGTTCCAGGGCTGCAATTGTCTAGCCTGTGGATTGGCAATACATACTAGATGCCTCAATTGTTACTTGGAAAAGGTTCAAAAGTGGCCCTGCTGCAAAGCAGACTTCAGCCAATCTCAGTTGGATAGGTTCAGTTCTGACAGGTTAGTAAAGTTTCATTTTCTTCAAATAACCATTGAACGGACTGAGTTGACTTTTCCATTTGAATGTATGTTTATTATTTAATGATAATATAATGACACTGGCTGCATTACCTCTCTGGATAGCTAGCCCAATCCTTTGGGAAAGGTGAGCACCAGCTCTAGGATCTCCGGAGAAGTCTATGAGCTAGGAGATTAAATTTAAAATGCTTATGCTATTACTATGCAGTTAGCCGCCTTCTTTGGTAGTATGGTACTATAAGTTCTGTTAAAATAGGAGTTTTGGTACAGTTGTTACATATCTCACGTTTTAACTTAGTATTAGGTGGCTTGCGTTCGTTTTATGCCATAAAAACAAATATTGTACTTATAACTGATTTAAAAACGCCAATTTGTGACAATTCCAGGCTGACGCAAACTCAGCTCTTAGATGACGCCAGCCAGCAGTCAACCGTGTACAGTACAGTCATAGACCCCTCCCAAGATCTATCCCAAGATGTGGACATGGCTCAGAGCTTGTTTCCGGAAATCTCCTCCGACCTCATGCCTGAGATATCCCAGGATATTTTGCAAGAAATCATACCTGAACCTACAATGAGAGTGACCAGGAAGAGGAAGAGACTCTAAGGAATCTGGTATTTTGTTTATTAGTATTTTGTCTTTTTAGTAGAAATAAGAGCGAATTATGACTTATGTTAGTTGTATTCTAGTACAATTTATTGATTATTGTACAATATCTTATTACCTACTTTAAACAAAAAAAAAAGTTATTGTTTTACATTATAACAAATAAAACATTTTTTCAATCATGATACAATATTTATATTACTTTTAAGACTAAAATCCTACATATTCTTATTTCAAATGGCTAAGTATACGTTCTGAATCTTCTTTTGGACCATTCTGGCTGATTTTGGATAGAAATCAAGCAGATACTTCCATTGTTCCAATCTGAGGTATACTATATCGACGACAGTGTGAGCTCTAAATGAAAAATGGTGTGATACTCCAACAAAGAGACCCTGAAAATGTAACAAACATTTTATCACTATGAACATATAAATATCTTCAAATCTCAGAAACAAATGAATGGAAATGTTTTAATACCACTTGTACGCATTTACAATGGTAAGAAGATATTTGAATACCTGAGCTAATCCAAAGCAATCTTCAGGGCCCAAAATATCATAAATTGATTCCGTCAAGTTCGGATGTACTGTCAAAACCTCGACCTGAGAAAAACAATTGTAGATTTATTGTTTGAATTGTGTTATTGATATTACTGATCCCATTTAGTAAATGTTCAACTATACAAATTACGCGTATTTGATTATAAATAACTTACTTCTCCCCTGTGTATAAAATAAATACACTGGTCAGCGTCACCACACTGAACTATATAGTTGCCAGGGAAGAACACACAGTGTTTCATCCACATAGCTAGCATCCTCCTAAAATCTTCGTCCGTTCTACTGAATACCACGGAGTCGCTTATGTGGGAACCGTATACCGCTTGCATGACTTGGCAACGTAGACGGAACGGTAGCTCATACACCAGCTCAGGCATCTGAAAAATAATATTTCTATACGCTACAAAACACTTTTAAATTCTTAAAGTAGACCTCAATGTGATATTGTCCTCGAAAAAGACCTAATCGTTAATGAATACGATATAAATCGATTGAAAACGTTACTTAAGTCTGCTCACAGCGAACTTCCATCTTCGATGTTCGAAGTCAGGTCATCGATTTAGTGTCGAATGAAGAGTAAAAGGAGTTGGGCATCCAAATTTTTGAGTTTAAGGCTGAATGAACTATAGGCGAGTTTTACAGCGCATTTACATAAATAATGATCTTATCCGCTGATCAGTAATCAGTGCGATCAATAAATGTAAGTAAAATATATTTGAAAGTGGAACCTGTCGTCCTTGCTGTCTGTTCCACAACTCTCGAACATAGTCCCACATTTTATTCATCTGGTGTTCACTGAGGTCCATATCCCTCAGTCCATCTCTTAGTTCGTTAATTCCGTAATCATAGGCGATTCGGGACGATGAGTGAGCTGTAATCATTGCTGACATTTCTGATATTAAGAGGCCTGTAACATGATCAATGAAATACTCGGCGTTACGAGGATATAAACTCAAACAACCAACGTTAATTTGTTAAAAATACATTGCAACAGAACATTCCTAGTATTTAAATCATTTTGGCATTCTTATAACGATTAACGTGGCTTTGGTGCACATACCTGTACAAAACTTTATGATGACAATAATAATGATAGTTTCAACTACTTCGAAGTCGTTTTGCGAAGATACGTCCCCCGTTCCGGTTATAGTAAGTAAATTTATCATATACCAAAGAGCTGTTATGTATATTGAGAAGTAATCATGCTGGAAACGAAAGTATTAGTAGGTATGTGCAGGAATTTGGAATATCAGTTGAAAAAGCGAAATAAAATTTCAAGTTGGATTCCAACCATGAACTCTCTAGCTATTTTAAAGCCGTTTGTGTCGGATGAACGATTGTTGTGCAATCACAGACTCACTAAAACGACAGAAGGTTAACCTTCATTCGTTAAACTTATAATGACCTTGCAATCCTTCTTTACCTCGATTTTAAAACGCAAAGTACCTACTCGTTCTAATAAAAGTTACCTGAGAGTACTTCGCTCGTAAGTTAAGTTCTTGCTTGGACATCCAGTTCGAGGAAACACATTGTTCAGGAGTAAGGCACGATAATTTGAAGAAAAAACACGCGTTGACGTGAGACAAAAGAGATGCCCAAAGGCCAATTGTCCTAAAAGATTTTCAAAACATGATTTATAAAGTGATATTGACTGACTTCTATGTTTCAAACCAACGATGGTACACTTACAGCAGCTTAAAGAACAAATTCGCCGATCCCATATTAATTTTCCTGTGCGTTCTATAGGAAAACAAGTATGTTATTCTGAAAAGCTGAGGCGTTCGTAAATAGCAGAACATAATTAATTGCAGTCTTGGATTTACATGAACATGTGCAAACGCCAGGTAAGATACAGGAAGGTTTGCCAAAAAATCACGTCTTCTTAGTAGAACTTTGGAAAAGAATCTGAAGAGTATAAATTAGTGGTTTTTATTTTAGTAAGTCCTACCTAAGTAAATCTCAATAAGAAAAATCTTTCTTAAATAATGTCTGTAAATGTATGTGACCTTTTTGAGGTCAGAATGTATCGAGAAGGTCGGAATAGGTAGTGCAAATAGCCTAATCTTGATGCATCTTCATTCAATAATGTATTCCCATCTCACTCACGTCACGCATAATGTACCGAGATTTCAGTTATTCCGTCCAATTGAAACAGAGTGTCTATCCGTAACAACATTGATTTGCTTAACTTGTCATAGCTTTACATCGTTGAATATTACTTACAGTTTTCGTACTTTCTTTGGATTCAATACGTAATCTCCATATCGATTCATGTAACCAGTGTGGACGTCCAAGAAAAATTTATAAACGAAAATAATGTCAGATGCGACACACGCGTAGAAGAAGTTTGGAATTGATTGGAAAGCCATTTGATAAACCAAAAGCACGAAGTCTATGTACGAAAGAACGCTAATTGTGTATTCTGTAATTATAACCTTAATTTTAGTACATATAATAATTAAAACAATATTTCTGCTCACGAGGAAAAGCGTGAAAGCCTGTCTTCTGATATTAGTGCGATAAAAGTACTGCAGCCAACTGAAATCTTTATTTTATTGTAATAATTGATTTCTCTTGGATCATAGTCGCCGTAAGTCTTCGTCCAAAGAGTAAACAGGCGAGATCGTTTATAGAAGAAGAGGGGCCAACCGCATTTCCTCTTAATGGGTATTATCAATGACCATGATAAAATACCAATTATAATTAATATCATAGTTTTATGAATTCAAAAAATATATTTATCTTTGTAGCTTGTCCTTGCTTTATATCAATGTGGAGTTTTTTACTCAAAAACATTAAGTGGATGTGATAATCTCAAGTCAGGGACTGTAATTGTTGAGCCACTATGGAACCGTTAGACATAACGTTACATAACGTTACATAACGTTAATCATTGATTTTAGCGTAATTTCTTTCATGTGGCTTGATAGTGGCTCAACAATTAAATTCCTTGACTGTACAGTAAAAACAGTTCAAACGAAGGTAGGTACGTCGCGACCGTACGCGCCGCGAGCCACCGCAAACAAACTCAATAGGACGCACCAAGCCGGTTTAGTCGGGGCCCCGCCGTCTCCGCGTTAGGTTGCGTCCGTATTAAGTATCGAGCGATGCGCATCGACTCAATCCCAAGGCCCATGCGGCAATAGGTAGCAGAAACTCGGAGACGTACTACTTTTTTAACTATGGTCTCGGGTTAATATTTTTTGTGATAGTGACGTGTCCGATTTGTAGTGTTTATAGCTAACAGACTTATGATGCATGAAACTACAACAAAAATATTATATTTGTACGTCTATTTTATTACACCTATTGGTGAATTTGTCATTAGTAGTTTGTTAGTAGTACGTGTTTGACGAAGTAGGTATCTATGCGTGTGCAAAAAGAGATTGATCGCAGGCGAAGTTTTCACGAATTATACGGCAGACTCGAACCCCGAAAACTTAACTTTGATTTTAAGAAATCTGACTTTGCGAAAAAGTAAAAACACAGGGATAAAGTCTAGTGCTAATATGTAAATACCCATAAATAACATCCACTTGCAGTCCGGTACCACACTGCTACGGAACCATCTGTAAATAAAGAAAATAAGTCTAGAAATATAACTTTAATTACTTACGCCAGCATTCAGTAAACAAACAGCGTACCTGTGTGGCATGAACAATATAGTTGCAGCTGAAATATACTCCGCATTCCCCCCGGATGTGATAGAGCGCGACCCGTGGGATTCAGCTATACTCTTTTCTGGACTCTAAATTGAGAAGATGTAAATTATACTCCGACTACAAACATCTTCAAAAACCTTCCTTTAACCAGCGATCTAAGAATGGTTGAATTTAGGGTCGTCTAGGCCTTTTCTAGTTTCAAGGAAGCGATAGAATGCTTTATTGCTTTATGCTTTATGCTTTATGCTTTTTTTTAATTGCTATTAAAAAATTTCGTGTCCGTAAGGTTTATAAATCATTTGTAGGTCAATGCATTATTTTCTATAATAAATTACCTGACTCAGTTTTAAAGTTACCATTTCCAGTACTTAAAAGTTACTTGAAAAAGTCGTTGATGTCTAAGGCTTACTATAGGGTCGAGGACTATCTAACAGATAAAAATGCTTGGCCTAAACTTAACTAAACACCTAAATAACTGATTAATAAAATAGGCATAAAAATATGTAAATATTGTATATTGTCTAGGGGACACGGTTTCTGTAGGAGAATGTATCGAAACTTTGTATGTGGTGGTTGTCTTGCACTGTCATAGGAAAGTATATATATATATTTTTTAATATATATACATATTTTATATAAATATATATTTTTTTTATTACTACTTCTTATTACTCCCTATGAAAATTCTTAGTTTTGACACATTTTCTTGCACAAGCTACGCTTGAATGTTTTTTATTTTTATTTTTATTTTATGTTAAATTCATTGTTTTATATCATGCTAGGTTAAGCTTTATAATTGTATAATATCATAAGTTTTAAAAAACGACTGACTGTTGAGTTTCTTGCGGCGTTTCTTCTCAGCAGTGGTCTCTTGCGAAGCGCTGGTAGATTTTGACGTGTAAAAGTGCCCGTGCGGCCTAATTACTGAATAAACATCTTTTATCTTTTTTTTTTTTTTTTTATCGAGTGATGTAAAATTCTGAATAATCCCATTTCCGACTTATTTCAAAGCCCGAATAATATTTTCCTGAATATCACAATCCCGACAAAACGGAAAAACGAATTTTGTAATTCCGAATATCCCGAATTCAGAATATTCATTATTCGGAAATATTAGCAGCCCGAATTCTCTTAGACTTATTTCAAATAAGGGCCTGATAAAATATTATATAAAACTAACAGATGCCAAAGAGAGTGTTACAACGATACGAATGCCGTGTGCTATTATATTAATATTCTGGATTTACTGTACACACCGTCGTGGATTAAAAACACGTATAGTATGAGTGTCTAAAAAAACGATTTAAGAGAGGCACCGATAGACGTACCTACGGTTTTCATAGAAAGAGGCTCAAGATGATGACGCCGACTTACATCAAAATGAGTAACAGAAACTATATCGTCATCATCATCTTCTTCGCTTTCCGTTTCATGTTGTCGTCGGTTATCTTCTTCAATGTCATCTTCCTCTTCCTCTTCCTCATGTTCTAGAGGTAGCGAAGCCTGATGCTGAGAAATATATTGTTTCTTATTAAATTGCTAGCTTTAGTTCCAATATGCAGTAACTTAAAATGATCATTCTTAATCGCGAAATTTCCGCATTTTTCGAGCCTTTTTCCTGGGTGATATGGCTCTTCGGACACAAAACAGATAATTCAAATAGACACGCAACTCTAATACAAAAAGCCAAATACCTACGCTATCGTAACCTATAAAGTATTATTATTCCGTAATAATAATACCCAGTGTGTTTCTTGCAAGCAAAATTAGATAAAGGCTGTGCCAAGAACAAAAGATAAAAATAAAAGAGTAAGTCATGTATTAAACAGTATTAATTTGTATTTTATTCAAAATGTTTTAATTTAATATGATGATTCTTAATTAATTATTTGGATTCTTTAAAATAAATACTCCCAATTTTAAACGTGATACGATTACGATTCACTGTCCGATGACACCCTACGAAAACTAGTCACGGCATTTCAACGATGAAGAATGGCTCCGTTTAACACCCAACCAATGAAATTTTATTTATGTTTAATTTATACCTAATTACGTAATGTGAGCACTTACAACCGACATCCGTTTTTGCGCTAAAATCGTAGGTAGGACATAGTCCTTAGGTGCGCTATCAACGGAATACTTCACTTTCCTCAAAACTGCGGGGTAGCTCTGAAACCAAGAATATTGGCCTGTCAGTTCATCATAAGTATTAGAGTGTAATAATTAGAATATCAGTTTCTCTTGGGGTCTAATACTTCACTGATTTTGAACTGTCTGGCGACCTGACAAACTTCGGACTGCAGATAAACTGTGGAGCCCTTTAAGTTAAATTGTGGAGCCACTGTAAAAGCCATGGACTGTAAAACCACAGTGTTAATAGTACTCTGCTGTATACCTATCTATTACCTTCACATTCTAACAGATGCCAGAGAGAGTGCCAGCGATTGATAGCCGAATACTATTCTAATTTTTATTAGAATTTAATTTTTATAAAGCTCTAGTTTTTAGAACAGAATAGAAAATAACAACTTTATTTTCAGGCGACAAGACCCTTTCCGACTGACACACTCGTACATAATATATTTGTAACTTGAAATTAGCGTGACTCCTAATAAACTTTCGCTGTTTCAGCTAACCGCCTGCCACGAAATCACCGAAATATGACACCCCTCGGCAAGAATTCCGTTTTCAAAAAGGTCGACAGATCTTTGGTCAGTACTCTCACCATAAATGACTTCAAATTAACCTTGCTTAGGGTTCTGTAGCCAAAATGACAAAAACGGAACTCCAATATTCTGTAATTGGGTATAAATCGCTAACTTTATTGAGTTGATGAACTTGATGATAACTTACTTTTAAAAGTGCATAAAACTCGGGGCCATCAATCCTTAGTAAATCTATATTTCGTGAAGAGACTATATTTGACATCGTCAGGTATCTAGTGGCACCTCGTATGTTGCCAAATATTCCCCCAGGGCCCATACATGCTTCGATTTCATTGCACTCTGATATAATATCCACCTGCAATATTAAGATTATGATGTAGATATAAGAAAGGATGGAAATTTTGAGAGCATAAAAGTATTTATAACAATTTTTACCTTTCCTCTATAAATAATGTACATATGGCTAATGACTTCGTTGGCTCTGATAACCATATATCCCTTCTGAAAGTACAATTCGCTCAATTTCTTTGCAAATGCTCTAAAAAAGGAATATTCCACATCCTCAAATAATGGTATCTCTTGCAATGTCTTCTCATACATGTATAGTACTGCGTCTTCATTCAAGTTTGCATGTAGTTTTCCCAATATAGACTGATGCTGTTACCGATATAAAAAGAAGTTACTTATTTCTAGAACAGATTACAATCGCAACTGACTGACATAAGCACAATGACTCGTCTGCGTCAACTTTAATCTAATTTATATATTGGATTGGGAATACCGCCTATCAAAAATGGCTCTGATCCGGCTCGAAAGACTAACGTCAAGAAAACGCTCGTGATGTTCTTCTGTTAAAACCAACATGATGCATTTTATAGACCTAGCTGTTCCCCGCGACTCCGTCCGCTAGAAGCCGTTTATCGCTGGTAAAAAGTACCCAATGTCTTTGCTTCTTCTATCTCTATCTCCATACTAAATATCATCAACATAACGGTATAGCCGTGAAATCGTAACGAACAGACGGAGTTACTTCCGCATATATGATTGTCAATAGAAACAAAATTTGACAGGGCATTTTGATGAATTAACCATTAGGTATGTTAAATTACGATAAAATACACTCGAGTAAATTATCTAGAAGATATATACGGTAGTCACTCACCGACCATCCACCAGTCCGTTTCCACTGGTATTTCCAGTATTCGATGATGCTCTGCTTTAATCCTGTAGGTATTGCTTCCCTGGTTAAGAAAAGCTCCAAATGCTTTACATTCTCTTGAAACTTTGTAATCATTTGATCGGCCATAGCTTTTAGCGATGCAATTCGAGCATATACATATCTGAAATGCGAAACTATTTTTTTTAGAGTCATGCATGCAGTCAAGTGCACCAATATTATGTATACACCATAAAGTCTCAAAATTATACACACAAATATTATCACTTTGGCAATAATGTCCATGTGTACACATTTTTGCAACTTTGTGCGGATATTTATTTTTACCCTTGACTGAATGTATGTATGTAAACTCATTATTGAACAAAAACAAATTACAAATAAATTACGTTACGTTTTTTTTTACGTTAATTAATATGTACATAAACTTAAGATTAACATGTACACTGGCGAACTTATCCCTTTAAAGCGTCCTTCCAGTTAATCTGACCATAATGGAGGAAAATTTACGAGGAAAGGCAAGATAACAAGGATGTGCACTAAAAGTAAATAAACTAATATTTCAACAGCTAAATTTACATAAACTAAACTTATAAATAAACATCATATTCAAAAATATAATCATATATCTATGTTAAATATGTGCAATTAGTAATAAAAATAATAATAATTTATAATTATATTACTTATTTAGTTAATTACTAAAACTAGTAACTACTACTATAATTATATTAATTACTTAAATCTATCTAGTGAGAAAGAATCAGCTTAAATAATGCAACCTTAATTCTAATTAGTAGGATTATTTATAACTAGCTCAGATATATAAGATATTGTTTCGCTAAAATGTTACGTGATATTAATTATTTTAATGTTAACCTCTAACTGAAAAGCTTTGCCATTCAAACTAGATAAATAATTAAATAAATATCAGGGGACATTGTTGCACCAATTGACCTAGTCCTAAACTAAGCTCTAGGCTTGCACTATGGGTACTAGACAACGATATAAAATATAGAGAAATGTAGACTTAAATACATAGAAAACCTCCATGACTCAGTCACAAAATATTCGCGCTCATCACACAAATATCAGCCCTTAACGTGATTTGAACCCAGGATCACTAGCTTCGTATGCAGGGTCACTGCAAACTAGGCCAGTGCGTCGAGCATGATTCTTGCTTGTCCTATAATCATAAAGCATAGGTTTTCTAAAAAAAAATAGAGTATGAATTTATTTTTTGGTACCCAAAGAATAAAACTCCATGTATTGTAATGCAAATTGATAAAATCATGTGCGTAGTGTCTTGTGCCGTGATGTCTCCAAAACCAGCTCCACTGAACGTCGATGCAGACCAATAGTAGCCTAGCAAAACTGCTTTCATCGGTGATATGTGATTTTCTCGAATTATCCTGGCCTCGTCTATCCATGAGCCTGAAAAAAAACATGAAGTTTACGTGAAATCAAGAATTGCGTTTATTAACAAATCATTGTAACGTATCAGAATGGAAACGTTTGTGCATATGTACCAAGTTGGCATATCATGTTCCCTCCTGGGTGGTATATCGATTCCATATAAGGGCCATCTAATGATAATTTTGATATTTTCACTTTAAGATCCGCAGGGTTTGAACCTACCACGTATCGGCAAGATAAAGTGATTAATAGCGAAGTATAAAGATTCAAAAAGAATAGCATGAGCAGAGAGAATTGCACGACACTCATTAGATAAGCCTGCAAATAGCAAAATACAAGTTTTTTTTAACTTTGTTTAATTTTTTAAGTTATTATTAGAATTACCACGCTGAACCAAATAATACCCGTTTCAAAGCTCCTATCGATTCAGTCCAGAAAGCGGCGTAAAGTTTGTAAATTTGCGAAATATTAATCATTCTTATAATACAGTGAAACATATGAGGGCTTATGAGGTGGTCTTCTTTGGTGTGGCCCTCATCGTGTTTTGGGATGAAAGCCTGCCAGAGGGCGTACCATGGCGCACACGTAATAAAGTCTATGATAAATGCGCGCTGAAACTCACAAAAAATATTAAACGTTCGAAGATATATCTTTAACTATATAGGAATTTAAAAATCAATGAAAACCTTTAAATAGTTTTTCGCTGTTAAATACGGGTGGCTTATCAACTGATTTTTAGAACCATAAAAAGCAACGTGTAACATCAAATACAGATCAACGTAGCAGAAACATTCTAACACCATGACTGGTATGTTAAATATTTTGCACATTGGAGACATGGAGACGTTGATCTGAAAATAATGGTCAAAATTAGTAGGCTTGAACTTTGGCCGTACAAAACACGGATTAGGAAACTATATAAATAACCAAAACTTACTGGTATTAATAAACATAACATAAAGGCTGTCGCCACACGTAAAATGGCCCATGTTTTGAGAAATATTCCATCTGGTTTTATGACGATAGGCAAAAGTAGATATGGGGCAAAATATTCAAGCATGTGAAATTGTCTGTATGATTTGAAGTAGCTCTCTTTCTGGTTTTTGTACTCCATATAAACGTTAATAAAGGAACCTTAAATAGCGAGCACGTTGATTAATTATTTCAAAAGTAATAATATTAAACACGGTAACTACCTAATATTCGAATACCGTTGAAAAAATCTTGGAAAATGCTTGTTATCCTGGTTTTCTTTTCTTCTTTTTTATGGTGTTTCAGATAGTCCTCTGCATTTTGGGAGTTAGCTTCGATTTCAACCCGTTTTAGTTCTTTCTGCGTCAGTAGATCCTCGTGTTCTCTCATATCAGGGAAAAGACTAAGAGCTGATGTATATGCCGCGTGACCAACAGTGATTAACTGCAATGATATTTAAACTTATTGGGGTTCTATAATGTAATGACATTAAAAACGTTACTTTACAAAGTTTTAGTAAAAGTGTAAAATACCTTGCAATGCGTCAGGGTTACGACCGAACTTACAGCGGGTACTCCGTACAATAAAACTAGAAGCCCTAGATGATTTCCCGGGCCGATGACACGTTCTCTCTTCGATTCCCTCAGTTCTTTAGACGTAACCAAGCAGTAACCACTTTCCACTATGTACAGTTCTCTTGTGACAGTACCACCATAAAACACTATTTCGCCTGGTGGTAATATTATATCCCTAGCATCTGCGAAAATATGTTACGTTTATCTATATCTATCCGTACGTTTATTTTTTAAACACGTTATGGTACTAACTTTCTGTCAGTGTATGAATGAAAGCCTTGTTCTTGACTTGGAAGAATCTGATCGAGGTAAGCGCTTTAAATCGCGCTTGGTGTAAAACTTTCTTTCGAAGTTCCGTGGGCACGACAGTCTTCTCTAGCCAGTTGTCACCAGTTAATTCAACACCCTAAAACCATTATGTTATAGTGTCCCTCACTCAGGTTTAAGTTAAATACTATGATTAATTTATTTAATATAAAAATTAAAAACTAAATTAGTTGTTACCGAATTATATTGCCATTGTAGTTCATAAAATGCCATTATCCTTGCTTTGATCGCTGGATGCATTTTATTTTCTACCATAAATCTATCTATTGTGAGAATCACTTCTAGAAATGCAGTTTTTGTCCTGTAAAACAAAAAGTAATTAGTAGGTGCTTACATAGATACCTATGCATCTAAATCTTTAAGACAATGATAAAAGGATATTGAGATACCGAGATGAGTGAGTGACGACCGCTGAAAATTCAGCAACACAATAGCCAATCAGTAATAAACCATACAGGCTCAGAAATGCAACGAGACCCATGTCACAAAAGTCTCCTGGAGTAATGTCTCCATAGCCGACCGACATAATCAAAGTAGTTGAAAAATATAGTGAAGTGATAAGCGGAAATGAAGTCCTGTAACCAATAAAAAATATTTCTATTCCATCTTATTAACAGTAAAAAGGAAACTTGCAAGTAATGCAATTCATACTTGCTGATAGAAACTCCTGGTAGCTCGTATTCCATTGTTATAACTTTGGTGAACCATGAGTTCTCTGAACAACGTTTCACAAAACATGATTCCATGTATAAAATAACGCCGCACCAGTAGCATAATAAACATATAAAGACGCAATATTTACAAACCTATAAATCACGAAAGAAGGTTAATCTTACGGATTTTAGTCATATTAGGTACCTATCTGTTATTTCAGTAGGTGTTTAGACGAATACAAAGTTGTTTTAAATTCTACAATTATTGGTTAAAGTTATTCAGGCATTAAGTCGAACTAAAACCTAATCGTTCAGGCCTGCACTATGAGCTCTATGAGGCCAATTTACTTACCTTCACGACAATTGTATTCAGCAACAACTTTTTCTCCATATTCTCAAAAAAACTTGATAGTCTCCAAACCAGCAATAATTTTATACCCTTGCACAAATAAAACAGATGGTTTCTGTGGTCGTCTCGATATAAAGCATAAGTATGAATTGACACAAGGTACTCCAAAGGTATATTAGCTATCAAATCCATGTAAAAGCCCATAGTATTTAATCTGTAGGATACTATCTTATTAAACTTCCTTATATATTTCTTTTTAGTTTTCACAGCAGTCATACTTGTCATAAGTATGTTAAACAACAAAATTGCGCTAATAGCAATCTCAATGTAGTATAATATACCACCTGGGAATGATCTCATGAAACCGATGTAGTAAGGGTATACTATGCAAATGTATAACACGACGAAGATCATGAAAAAGTCCCAAAATATCACAAGAGGGCAGTCAGCCTCTAATATCCATGGGAGGCTGGCGTCTATACAGGTGAACTTTTTTGTTTTCTTCTTTATGTGTTCAGATAAAATGTAAAGGTCAATGCAATTTGTATCTAAGTTTTCATCTTTGTATGTAATATCGAATTGTCCTTTTTTTCCTGCAAAAGGTCGATAATATAATTTTATATCTAAATCAGTCACTGAATGTGCACTTTTTTATGGAATTGTTATTAACGTTAACTCCCGCAGTAACGTAGGTATTTTACATGCTGACAAAAGCGTCTTGAGCTAGACTGCTCACACGCATACTGCTGCGATATTCAAATCGGTTCAGAGCCTCTATTCTAGGTGGTAAAAACGATATCGTATTTGACATATCATGGAATCGTTTTTACCTCGACCGCGGTTACTGTCAAGTAAATAAGAGCTATCAACACGTTGACAATACAGATCCAAGATGATATGGTTTTGACGCGCCAGTCCATTTACACCATATTCAACCACTTCAAAACCCTATCACATGGAATCTTTCCATTTACCGTCCAAAAACAGACAGCTGGACATTACCTGCACTCGTATTAAGCGGACAAATGTTACGATGTGCGATGGCATTTAAGCTAACCTAACCTACCTTGTATAGATCTTAACTTGTCTTTTAAAAGTTTAATGCTACTCTTATTCAGGTCTTTAGTAGCATACACGTTGAGATCCAGAGGGGTTTGTTTGAGTCGAGTTTGTTTCCGTTGTTTACTTCGGTCGATCCTTTGTTCGATTTCCGTCCGTATCTGCTCAACTAGGTCCGGGTAGGTAATCATAAGTTTTATAAAATCCTTTTTGTGGAGGACTTGACATTCCACGTACGTTGCAGCTTTCACCGTGCATCTGGCTTTAAACATAAATAACTTATGGTGGCATTAGTATGACAAACTAGTGTAACTGTTTTGATTTACTTGTGTTTTTAATTATACTAGACGGTAAGATTGGTCACTGACGACGGACGAAAAAAAAATTGCTATAGATGTCGGTAGTAAATAAACATGGCATTTTTGATATAAATAAGTTCGTAACTCTTTATCCTGCTTTCTAAGCAGGACGAAAACGAACTTATCTGATTAATTATGATATCATATGACTATATGCATTACACCTGTACTCGTTGCTAACAGACATAATGATCTAAGGGATTGAAAATGGACTCGCCTGAAACAACAGCAACCGAAGTATAGTAGTAAAAGTATATTGTGTTACTAGCTTATACATAAACTTTGGGTTGGGTCCTGAAGGCCTTACTTGCATTTAGCCTTGGCGAGCACAGCACCTTAGTAGTAATTATTTTTTATCCCGGGTAGCAAAATGTCTTCGTCTGTAAAACGCCCTCATTGCTATAAGACATAGTAGACGGAATGACTTGGCTGTAAGACTTAATGTCATAATGTTTTAATAGTTAAATGGTCGGGATGATCTTCACGTCCAATATTGTACAATGTCTTTATAGTATAAAGACTAAGTAGAAATGTGTCCTGGTTGTATAATGACAATATATTATTTTATTATCACCTCCTTAGTAACTCCAATGTAAACGCATATTTCAGGCCTGAGCCATTTGCAGTTACTCATTCTTCATACAACGTAGTCGTTTAGCATTTATGACGTTTCATCCACGTGCTTATTTTATAACTAAGTCATTGAACAAACAAGACCTTTTGATTTCATAGTCCTTAATACAATCAAGATCTTATACAATTGAGACAATCTGCCTACTTGTGCATTTCATTAAGTCTTCCGGAAACTTAGACAAAGTTGTAATCATGGCATTAGATAAACAAGTCATTTTGCATAGTTGGTCAGTGAACGACTGAGACGTTTTGAATGCCAAAGCTAAATGCAAGTAAGGCCTTCAGGACCCAACCCAAATTTTGGCATGTGCCTAATTCAAGATTGTCTGCCTCCAGTCAGCCTGTCTCCAGTAAAATTCAAACAGCCAAAAGTATTGTAAATCCAAGACATCTCGAATTACAGATGTAGTGCATAATTGTTTTCCATCGTATTTTCACGGAAACGTACGAACGTGTCTTGCTATTTCAGTCGGTCACTGTACAAAAAGTACTGAGGTTGACTGAAGTAGCAAATACGAACTTTTCCGAGAAAATACGGTGGAAAACAATTATGCACTACATCTGTAAATCCTTAATCTTTGGTGGGTTGAACGTGGTAAAATTAATAACAAACAAGCTAGTGCTAGTGTTCATAGTGCACATTCGACCTTATAAGTAGCTGCACGCTTAAGTACATTGTCGCTTTAACACCTTTGACAGATTAGTGCAGCAGCTCAAACATGGCGGACCGGGACAACTATCAACTTTTGGCAGTTTTACCTACATATTGTGGATACGATGGCTGCTGTTTCAGTAAAGCACGAATATGTTTACGGAATTTTAAGCAGGCACTCGTCAATTTACGCCCTGACTGTGCCCAATATGGTAAGGTGTATATTTACATGGTATGTTGTAAACTAAGGATATTTCTCCAAGACACGTGCCCTTAGAAAATGATATCATTGGACTCTCGTCGTCTTCGTCTGATAGTAGCTCTAATACACCGCTTGTGATGCAAATCTTGAAAAAAAACAGAAGCATAGGTAGATAATTATATGCCGTATCTATAATTTGCTACAAAGACTTGGTCAAGTGATAGTACCTACAGTCTGTAGGTATTTTTTCTTTGCAAAAGGAAATTAAAGCCGTTTTCATATAACAGGAGAAGGCGTGTTATGAGTCTAATTAGTAAGAGCTCATCTATGACCAGTGTGGGTTAATTGGCCCGTGAAATTTTATGTAGAAAAGAAAATCCAGAACAATACAATTAATATAAAAAATATGTACAATGGTGAACATTTAAAGTGGAGCTTTGTTCGGTCTCATATTTTATTATTATTGATTTTGCCACAAATATAAAATGCATTATTTACCATAATTGTCTTTGTTTGAGTTTGGTTACAAACAACGTCTCCTGGTAAATAAAATTGATGGGCCATAGCCAAGGACAATCTCCTAAGGAATGGTTCCGGAAGCTTTCGAAATATCAACGAACTAAATAGTGGCACTGCATTCAAATCGTAGCAGATTTCCATTCTCAGAGGAAAAGGCAAGAGTTCCATCAGTTTCGGTTTAAAAACTCCTGATTTTTGGTACCAAAGATCTTCATAGTATCTGGAATAAAGTGAGTTTTTAAATGCCCAACTATTCTTCGCACGCTTCAAGATTGTCGCTTTCTAATTTCGTTGATGAATCGGGATGTTTCTGTCATTTATTTACCATACAATTCTGAAAGAGTTAAACGGGTTGTGCAAGATTTTGAATACGTCAGTTTAATTAATAGCTTTAAGAGTTTTTACTTTGTTAAACATAATTTTACTGACTATGTTTTTACCTTATTATTCGTTTGGTAGTATCCGCATTCATATTTATCAGTTTCAAATGATTTTTTATCTTCTTCAACTGACTAACATATTTGGATCGTCTTGTTGAAATCGTTATGAATTGGGAAGTGAGGGATCCCACAAAAACAATTGTAGTCAACAGAAATCCCAATATTACCCCTACGGTGGCAGTAATTCGTTCAGCCGTCGTTATAGGATAAAGGTCGCCTAAAGCGTTCGTCGTCATGAACATTATGGACCAATAAGCGCAGACATAGTACCAGTCAAAGACAGACTCGGTGGATAAATTTATAGCCCCTGCCGACCATGATGACCGGATCTTCTTTATATCGAAATCTCTATACGCAAATAAAAACCATACGCATGTCAGTGAATGAACAGCGAGCAAAAAAAGTATCAGGTATTGAAATAAAAACGTAGTCCATTGATCACGACCTGCTTGGGACGATTTATTATAAAAGTATTGTAAAATCCTATATACCCGTAGAGCAGCCACCAATGGAGCGATAACACACAATTGAAATGTGTAAATTCGCCAATCAGTGAAATACAAAAATGCGTAAGGCATAGCGAGAAAAATATCCAAGACAACATGAGCAGTATCAGGCTCAACTAAATTCAAGGTTCGTCTCCATTTTTTAAAAAACTTCAATCCGACAATGACGACAACGTCACATGCAAATATCGCATTTAGACAAATAATAAGGGTGATGACCCAAAATGGCCCAGTCCCGGGGACGCAAAAAGTGTAGATCCATGTTTCAAATATATAAGCGAAAAACACAACGGAAAAGATTAAAAGATTCCAGGCGGAATTTGTGTATATTAACAAAACGTATCTCAATTTGCTGTTCGTGAACTCTGTTCGTCCTTCTTGCAGTATAGCATATGCCCTCGTTTTTTGTGGTTTTCCTTCGGATTCGACGAAATCAAATTCAAGATCATCATCGACAGATTTTCTGAAGTTAGCTCTATGCACAAACAGGCTATTTCGGTCTAGTCGCTTTCTGTATTTGTATATATCCAAACTATCTGCCGATAGATCTTCATCAACGCCCTCTACTAAAAAAGGATCAATTTAAATTTTATTTGTAGTTATTTGTTATACAAGGGTAAACTAACTTACATATACCTAGTATGAATTTATTTTAAGCTTACCCTTGGCAGTGGGGTCTTTAATTTTCTCCATTAAATAACAAAATCAACATCAACCACAACTTATCAAGTAACTTATGCACTTAATCATAATAGATCTTGATTCAGCTAAGTAATCTAGGTGGCTACTACAGCGTGGCTTGTGATCTGGTAGGTTTGTACGTTTTGTAAATATCACTTGTTATAGTTTGTTATTTTTAAAAACTTAGCTATTGTTAATAAGTGGCTGTCAATAAATACCATGTTATTGTGCAAGCACAGAATTTAGGAAACATTCCCATGTTGGTTTTCCTATTCGCTTAGCCGATTTGTCAACCTCTGTTGAGAAATATGTGAAATGTTGCCCCATGCATCCGTAAATGTCCTTAATAAGACATTGGCAACGAGAGTTTAGAGGAATGCGTTCAAGTTTTTAATCAAAAGTTGCTGTTTAATGTGATGCTTATTACAGACTTGAGAATATTGGACCTAGTTAAACCTGGTCCCTGTCAACATGTAAATCTCTTATTTGCCGATATATAGCGCAACAAGATTGTAAAACTTTTGGTTTGTAATGTGTCCACTGTCCTCACAAGCTGCTTAATCTATTTTACTAGAAACCGAAGTATTTTTAAGAATTGTTGCGCTTTGCACCAAGATTGCACCACGCCGGTATTAGAATATTACTTTTTCTTATACCTAAGACTCGTGAAATTTACGCATTATAAGTTATTTTTAAAGCATCGAAAAGGGCAAACGAAATTTGTCATCGCCGATAAAATCTTCGTCCTCCAAGTGCAAGAGTTAGTCAAAAGCTAACCCATTATCATTAAAGAAGAACACAGGCCCCTTGATAGGAAATGGAATTTAGACATTTGGGTATGGAATCATATCGTCCCTTTACTTTCTCAACCTCGTGTCTGGTCAAATAGTTAAGAAAGTAGTCTTTATTCTTTAGGGAACATGAGTGCTATTCCGGTCTAACTATTCGATCAGAAACGAGGTTGAGAAAGTAAAGGGACGATATACCCTGCGAAACGCAGACGTGTCGCCGCATGCTCACTGGATTTTGGCCTTAAATTATTAAAAATAAAAATTATTAAATAACCTCAAAGTCAAGATAGTTCCGTGAAAATATAAAAAAAAATAGTTTTCTTTCCTGTAAAATATAAATAAACCCTATAGATACTATCTTTTTTTTCCAATTAGCAGGCTAATTTGTTCGGGTGACATCGTATTATTACAATGTGTGCTTTTATTAGTTCCTTTACGTTGACGTTCATAGTTAGGTCATTTAATTCTAACAACGTGGTGTAAACAAGTACGGGTAGGTACCATATAATATGTTTCTGAACAGCAGATTCAGATAGCATGAGCAGACTGACATGCGACTGTCCCTAAAGGGTTCCGTTCGTTCATTGAATGTAGGTACCCACAGACCCGAAATAAGGTACAATCAGAAAATGCAACCGCATGAGATTTGGTTAAAAACAGTCATAGTGAGGAGGTGACGCAATGTTTTCCTCACAGCATAAAACGTAGATCGAAAGGCGGACATGTAGATCCGACACGCGAGATGTGCGCACGGCACTCCTGCCTATAAACATGAACGTAAAAAATGACGCGGACTTGGCGTAGGTACCTATTTAGTTTGGTTTAATGTAGTTTAATCTTGTTTATAGTTTATAGCCTGACCAGAAAAACTAAAAACCCCAAACGGGCGCCTATTTCTTTGTTATGTGAGGCAAAATTGAAAATATGGTTCGTAATCTTTCTTCGCAATATTTTTGTATATTTCTGGAACCTATTAGTCCTGTTAATTAATAACTGAGGATGGAAAAGATGAAAGCAGAAAATTTGACTTCGGAGCTTTGTTTGGACTACCTTAGTTATAGTTACCACCCACCCACCATCCCACCCATAGTTATCGGGGCACAAAGAAGGTCCTGGTTTTTAGTTTTTTTTTAACATCTTGGAAACGATCCGTCATATGAAATATTGTTGTATTGCATTATTACAACTGATAAAATTCTCTACAAATTTGTTTCTATACATTTTTTACGTATTCTCAATCGTTGTCCAGATACCAGCTCCAAAAAATGGTCGATTTTCAAAAATGTATTTTTGACCTCACCTTTTTTATGTTACATTTTCCTCTAACTCGCATTTACGAGGGGCGCTCAATAAATTCTCGGTATTGGTATCTTGCAAAACTTTTTAGTAAACTTCTTAATACTGGCCGCTAAGAGTCATTCATTGACAGTAAAAAAAAGTAAATTTGAAGCCCACACTTTCTCTTGTTTTTCTGCAACTACTGAACAAACGTGATCACCATGAGCGATTATACAATGTTAATTAAATTGGAGAATCGAGCAGTGATAAAATTCTTGTCTAAATAGGGAAAAAAATAAAAATTAAAGAAGAAATGGATTTAGTTTACCGTGAGTCCGCTCCTTCATTATTTACTGTCCAAAAGTGGTCAAATAAATTTAAACGTAGGAGGGAGAGCATAGAAGATGGCCCTAAACCTGGTCGACCTATTGAAGCTACTTCACCAGAAAACTTTCAAAAAGTGGAGAAAATTATACCGGAAGATGGTCGAGTGAAGGTTAGGTCTATAGACCTAACCATCCCCCGACCATCGACCATCTTGTGCTATAGCACAAAATACCAATATTTATATTGGTACAATACATTATATTATCACCACGAACCACGGTACCACGAATGTTGAAACCGTTTCAGAAGCATACGCGCGTTGCAGGTCGTTCCGACTTAATTGAGCTGTGTGTTGAAATCCTGATGGTTTGCTCCAAAAAATGGATACCGGAGATGAATATTGGGTTCATCATTGAGAGCAAACAAGAGTCGATGTAGTGGCACGTTAAAGGAACACCTCATCCGAAGAAATTTAAACTCGTCCCTTTAGCTGGCAAGATCATGGCGACAATATTCTGGGATTGTGAAGGGATATTATTAATAGATTATAAAGAAAAGGGTTTAAATATTACAGGAGTGTACTACGCTAACATTTTACGCCAATTACGGGAAGCAATCAAAGAGAAGAGGAGGAGAAAATTGACCAGAGGAGTGCTGCTTCTTCATGATAACGCCCCCGTGCATACTGCTCATGTTGCCTAGGCAGCTGTTCTTGAATTTGGATTCGAAACTATTACTCATCCGCCGTACAGCCCAGACTTGGCTCCCCGCGACTACTTTTTGTTTCCCAACCTTAAAAAGGATCTTCGTGGACATCGATTTTCTAATGATGAACCGTTGAAAGCAGCGGTGGTGGAGCATTTTGACACCAAAGACAAAAAATGTTTTATATAATATATACAAATTTTATATAATATATATAAAAATATGCTTTTGTTTTCCTTCTCATACCGAGAATTTATTAAAAGGTCCTGGTATATCATCTGAAAAAACAGCCCCGTAAATAGCTTGCACGAGGAAGGCAGATGTCAGAGTGCAGTGGCGGCGAGTTGTGCAGCTTGCCACCAGCGCCTGATATGATGACCAAGAGTGAAAACGACAAAGAAGAAGAATTAGATTGAAGAGGGTTAAGTTATCTTTAAGAATATACATACAATATACATATTTCAACCACACCCCCCACCCCCCCCTTTTAAGCACTCATTTATAGGGCTATATACAAAAAAAAATATTATTATTTTTATTATTTTCTCGAGATTGTTTTTTTTGTTTGACAGGTATTTACTGAGAAAGTAAATAAACAAATTTCCAATAATTCCTAAAGAGCTTAAACAACACATGATCCTTTTTACGTCATAGCAAGTCCTAGCAAAACGTCAACGTCATTCCGACCACTAGTTCAAAGCGGAGATAGCAAGCGCTGATAATACTCAATATAAAAAATCTCACTACTTACATTAATTATGAAAAAAAGATTAAAAAATATATGTACCCATGCGTTTGAGACAAACTTTAATAAGCATTTTTTTTAACACCTTTTATAAAGTTACTGTGGTCAATATTACATCACAACTTCAACTAACTTGTTATTTTCCATATTAATTAATTATAAATAATTATGCGTACATTACAACCATTATTTACATTGCATTCTTAAAAGCAAAATTCCATTATAACTAAATATCCAAACCATGTAAATGTAATTGAACATACTTATCGATTTGAAACACTTACATTCGCCATTATAAATTATTATTTTTAATGTTTTTTACATCGCATTTATTTCTTCATTATTGAGTAAAGTTAACTCTACGTATCTGGCGTAGGTACATGAAATTTCTTATTCTTTAAAAAAAAGAGAATAGTGTACTTACTATCAGTGAGCTTAAGGGGCACAATACATGCATATCGCGATACGTATACAGAAATATTGACGCGTATCTCAGTATCATTAGGTTATTTGTACATTTGAAATTCGCGATGATATTGACATAGGTACAATATCACTTATAATATTGGCACGGAATAGACGATCAATATTATCACGGATACTGGTATGGCAATAAAACGCAGATTTAAAAAAAAAAATGGATTTACGTTCACGATCCTTGTGATACGCATCAATAATTCGTGAAGGGGATCGCGATATGCGTGAATCACAAGATAATATTGATAATCTAATTAGTCTGGGCTGGGCCTCTATTAAATTCTATTGAAAAATTAGGATACAAAACAAAATAACGACGATATCGTATAGTGTTGTTGACTCAATTTGTATAACGCGTGTTCTTAGTGAGAACGATTCTTCGTAGATCCAAGTCCCAAAGCGCGCCTAGATAATTAGACCCCAAGCAAGCTACCATAGGTGGCTCGGCCGCATAATCTCGCGGCTTTTATGGGTTCCAGTCCGTGTATCGGTGAAAAATGTTGTCATAAAACTATTTTAAATACCTCAGGCATTTCGCAGTGCATTCAATTCATTTAAGTAGGTAGCCTCCTTGTAAGTTAGCCGCAGAAGGCTTTTTGTGAAGACTTGGTCCATTAAATGTCGACGAGGCGACGCAGAGGTGGTGCAGCAAGATGTTTGGATCAACTAATGGCTTTGTTAACTCATGACGCAAATTAATGAGTTATTGTCACAAATCTGCTTTTACATTCTCTTAAAGAAAACTGAGTCCTATTTTTTCTTGGATTGCACTGTATGACCTTTGTATGACTTTTACAAATGACAACCCTTTTACCCGAACCCTTTATATTGCAATAACATTATGTCTACGTATATCTACTACCTAGGTACTTGATGAAATAATATTATAACAAGTATAACACGCCTAAAAATTCGATATCGTTAAAATAAACACTTCTCATGCTCTAAAATGAGCAGTAAAAACCGATATATACGCGGACTACAAGTAAAGTGATACATTTGGTCTCTAGGGACTAAAGTATTTCAGTTTCTTTTTAAATTTTCGTGGCAAGCCACAGACAGCCAACTACAGTTTACTTATATCGTCGGAGAGGGTGGAGGTATGTTTATCATGTAATTAGAGCTAGGCAAACTTGCCCCTTCAGCGCCCTCTCCAAACACGTAAGCAACATGGTAACTAGCTGGCTGTTGTGGCGCACCACTGCCTCGACCTTCGGTTTGGTAAAGTTGTCTATGTACATAGACAATTACCAATTGGTACCAATTGCTAGGTTCCCTAACAACTGTGTACCTACCTATGGTTGTCTCTTTCTGAATTTAAGTGACAGCTAAGAAAAGGGTGAACCAGATAGCGCTGATGTATTTTTTTCCGTTATCCCAATAGCCTCTCTTGAGACTTACAAATTGTGTGTTGAGACGCATCGCTCTTCCAAAAATCAAAATACAATGATACTTAGCATCTTAGTAATGTCATTGTGTTGCAGTTATTTTTTTAACTATAATACCTACATTGAACATCTTCACCGGACTCCCTAGACTGTTCCAGGTTCATATTCTAAGTTTCCGCCCGGAGATTATACGCACCCCTGTCCCATTAAAGGGACGCCTGGCACTCGGGCCCTTGGCTTTATTGGACTGTTTCATACTGATAAACAAGGTATTAGTAGCACTGGTTTCCCGTTGCCTTCTGCCCCAGGCCTTGTAGAAGTTATTTAGTCTCCAAGGTTTCTCATACCTACCTCTTCGAATGGTTACCCGCTCAGGAAATGGATATACCGCCATTGACTTGGTCCCCAGAGCTTCGTTCGTTTCAGTATAGTTGCCTCGATAACATGTCGTTGCTATGTTTTGACTCGCAACCTGACGCCATTGTATAATTTTGGCGGGCTTAAAACACCCCTTATCAACCCCGAGAACTTAGATGGAAGTGCCTCTATGCTAGTAATTTCAGCGGTAGGTATTCTTATGCCCGCACTGGAAGACAACAATGCGAACATTGCAGTTTGGCGGCAGGCTAAAGGGTAAGATGGTATTAGCTCTTCGAAAGGACCCTGCACAAGTTTCCACCACTTAAATTTCCCGTATACGATTGTACTATTTTGGACTTTTTCAAGTGGAGACCCAAAGCCAAGTTTTTGCAATCTGCAAATACTTATTAACGACTACGAGATTTCGGATTGCTGTAAGATGTTGTTTGGGTTTAATAATTGGTCTGCTTATGTCAATTCCACTCGGAAGAAAAACAGTTCCACATAATTTAGGTACTCAGTAGGTAAACCTACCTAACTATATCATACTCGTATTGTGTACATTTTTCTTAAGACTTTTATATAATTGACCAGCCATGCTATGAAGATAAGACAGCTGCAACTCTTCGAACGAAATATAGAACGTGGAACACTTTAATCCGCTTAATTCGATAGAATTACTCAGTACATCGGATAGGGGTCAATTATCCATTTATCCTTTTAACTAAATTGATAAAACGTAACCAACTGGGTGATTTTAATTGATCGAATGCACTGCTCTAGTTTAGGGAAGTTGTGCTGTTGTTGGTCTTAATTTTTATTGTAAATAAACGAAGTTTTACCGGTGGTATCATTCTTTCAAACCGTTAGTTTTAATGTCTTACTTTAAAAGCTAAACTTAATCGGATATAACGTAAAGGTTATTGGTTTTCGATACAGCTTGAGGAAATACTCGCATATTTTGTTTAGGTAAGACTCTTTAGTTTCAAGCGATCTAGTGTCAATTTCTAACCTGACTGATGAATTTCTAGTGTGTTGATGCGGTTATTCAATATTTGACTTGTGATATAAAGGACGGGGACAATCAATAATTATTTATACAATTATTTGCTTTGAAAATGTTACAATAAGATAATTATATTTGAGTACACAGCTTTTCAACTATTTCTGTGGTAATAATTTTACAAGCAAGGTGCACGTCTGTTTTTCGGCATTTTTAGGTAGGAAAATAATAATGAATAAGACTATTTTAGGGATCCGTACAAAATGAAAAAACTTAACCCTTATAGGATCACTCGTGCGTCTGTCTGTCCGTCCGTCTGTCACAGCCAATTTGCTCCGAAACTACTGGACCGATTGAGTTTAAATTTGTTACACATACCTATGTTAATTGATGACCCAAACACAGATGTGCAAATTTAAGTAATATTTTTTTTAAATAAGGGTCATTTTCGGGGATAAGTAAGGAAATTAAAAATAACGTTTTGCAAACCTTTATGTGACATATATCAAATAAAAGGGCTCGTTATGAGGATATCAAATATATTTTTGTTATTCTAAAATAAATATTTTAGATTTTATTCATGAAAGAATTTACCCCATAAATTGTTTGTATGTTTTACCTTTTGATAATATTTATATTTTATACTTATGTCTAATGAAGCCAGTAAGCAAACAAATTAAGAAAATGTATTATCTTTCTTTTTTCTTTTCAACGAAAAATAGCATATCTATACTGACCTCAGTCAGTCGCGTCATTAAAGGCTTCGACCTCTTTCACCATATGGCAGCAAACAAGGAACTAAAATGCTCGCAAATTATCATTATTATTGTTTGAATATGCACAGGAAGTTATACTATACCCGGCGGTTGACTGCGCAATCTGAACCATAATGTTTTGCTTAACCATAAGGGAATAGGTAGGTATATAATAATATTAAAAACAATTCGACGGGCGCCCACTACTTCCTTATATGTGACGGAGGCGTGGTGAAAAAACGTAGGCTCTATTCACTCTCTAATCGTGACAACTCTGGCAACTCCAAATATGTAGGTAGCGGCGTTGGCGGGATGGCGTAAGTGGTAGGTTGAGGTTGCGATTGCTCTGGCGAGAACAAGCCGATTCGAATAAAATATTCGAGTAACGTTTTATTTTCATATTGTACAGTCAGTGCCGAAAATTGGTGAACAATACCTTGTCGCGTCACTGATTGATATCTTTGGATTTGGATATATATTCTTAAATCTTAAAATACTTACCTACTTTTACATTTTTTTATTTACTTAACTTGCTTCATCTTGTAAATTGAAAGAAACTTTACCATTACCGTCAACTGCTGCAACATTGCACGGAAATTCATGATTTTTTTAAATAACTCTAAAATTGTACGTTATCTGTGCTCTTTTTCGCATTGCTAAGTTATTTTAGATCATAAGACATATGAATGACATATGAATTTAGGTACCAAATGCTTTAAATCATTATAAATTGGCTTGTAGAAACTGTCAAAGTTGCAGGTAAAGTTGTAGCCAAAAAGTCAACTTTGCCTGGCGGATTATCTGAGATATTAAATGCAGTATCTAAAAAAGGGACTAATTCTTAAATTAATTACTGTTCTATCTATGCCGGGATGTCATTGGAAATCACCAAACTACCATATATATATTTTTTCTATCTGGTAGGCAATGTTGTAGCGTGTCCAATAGAATTCTCGTTTTTCTCCATACAATTTTTTAAACATAGTTAGGGTTGTGACAAACGGAAAAACCAAATAGTTCAGAGTACCTATTAATGTAATTGCAAAACTATTTAGAGTTTTTATAAAAATTTGCATACCAACGTGTTGGTGAATATAATGTACAAATTAAAATGTAAGACCTATTTAAAGACTGTATTTTCGCAAATAAATGATTGATTGATTGATTGATTTATAGCAAACTAACTAAAATATAACGTAATTTGAGAATTACGTAGGTATGACTAATAAAACAAATATTCAACACACAAATATCCGCATATTAAGATCAGCACGCTTCATCAATCTTTTTTGTTCGTAATCGAGTAAATAGTGACAACCCTAGCCCTAGGCAAACTTGTAGCATGTATTGTGACACGACGACCCTATCTGAGTCGTCTGTCCTTCTCACAAATATAAGTTGGACGATGTAGAAGTGTTTGATAGTGTAGTTGAGTGGTGTAACGACGACTTTAGGTTGTTTGAGACAAGAGGTTTCTCCTTGCAACACTAAGCTTGTGTAGCCGGCCTTAAAAGTCACGATAGTTAGATAGGAGCCGTTTGTCTCTTTCTCTAGATTTTAGGAATTTGTGAAACCAGCTTAAAATTCGAGACGACATTCTCAGAGTAGTTTGTCCTTTTCTTTAGTCGTAATAAAAAGGTACTTAGCTAATCCAAGGAGGTAGATGATAGAGGTTTAAACTAGAAAAATAAATAATTTTAAATATTGCAGCAAGGGATTCGAAACGTAAACAATCTAGGAAGAATCGGCAGACGAATCTAGACCAGTTTTAAAGTAGGAGGCAGTCGGAATCGGCAGATGAATCTAGACCAGCTTGGAAGTAGGAGGCAGTCAGTAAAGCCCTAACAAGAACCCTAAATTTATTACAATCTGTAATTTCTATAAAAGTCCGTAATATGTTCGAGTGTTAGATAATAAAAGTGAAGTATTGAAATTTAGTAACCTAGACTTGGTTACTGTCCGAGGTAATCTAGAACTCTGAAAAGAGTTGAACCCTAACGTAAGTGTTTAAACAAAATGTCTAGGAAAGTCTCCAGAGCTTCGGAGCAACGTCTTCGCAAATATATTAATAAAATTTATTCTCAGAATTGTTCTTCGGCCCGAGCTTCGGGAAGAACTTCGTCTTCTTAACAAAATTATACTACAAATAAAATGTTTTATTTTATTTCTAATCAACATTCGTTGCAGCTTCCACATTTTAAAACTTTGATGTGACTTATTTATACTATGTGATAATACTTATTTCTTCCACATCTGATACTCTTGTTGTTCACCCGATTGTAGTGCGTGACCTCCCAATGCCATACCCGATTACCAATTTACTATTAACATAGAAAGTCCTAAGGTTGATGATTCTTCGAGTGGAGAGTTCTTAAGCACCGAATTATGCTTCGGAGTCCTGATGTAGACCAAGGTCTCGCTGGACGTTGCCTCTGAGTTCCTTCACAGACTCCACGGAGTCTAGCATATCATGCTCTAGTCTAAAACCTGGACTGAATCTTATAAAACCTTCTCATCTTATGGGATAGATAGTGAAAGAGGCGGATGAGAGCCCAAATTTAGGGAATAGCACTTGGAGATTCGTGCTAGGATCTGGAAGCAGGAATGGAATCCAAAGACTTCCTAGATCAGCTACTTCAGCATCTTTCATGACCTTCATTTCATGAATTTGTTTATTCTGTAAAAATCCCGCTAAGAGAGTCTTACGTAAATTCATATTTTATTTAAAGATGTAGGATAGGCTCTCTGTTTAGGGATCCCTCTTGTCCCCTAGTAGACATAGACTTGACTAACTTGCTGACTTTACCGAGGTAAATCATTCTTTTGCTTTCTTTATTACAATTTGCTTTCTTTACCACAATTTGCTTTCTTGACCACGATTTGGTGCCGTGTTACAATTTGGTGCCGTGACCAGGATATCAGGATCATATCGCGTGATCAATTACGCCAAATTCTCTTAAAACGGTACCATCTTTTTATCAGGAAATCTAGTCACTAAGGTGTCTATAGTTAGACACCAATTTGTTGCTGTGTAAAAGATATGATTAGCATGTGTAGATTATGTAGTTTGATAATGTAAAGTGCCACATGGAAGTTTTAATATAGAGTTTTTAAGGATGCTGCACACTGTGTACTGAAACGTTTAAAATTTACTTTGACTTTTTTTTTAAATGTCTTTTTTTTCTCTTGCCTATCATAAGTATATATTATAAACATACATAACACACCTACCTGAAGTGCCTAGGATAATATCTGAGGTTTATCAGTCATGGTCAACTCTTGATTGGAAGGTTACTTTGCTAGGGCAACCTTGCCGACTTTCTAGAGGTAACTGAAAGATCAGAGTTTGGCTACACTACTCACCACAATACTCAAACTATAACTATAAGGCAAAAGAAAACAAGGAGAAAATTACTTCAAAAACCAATAATTACAGAACGGTTAATATACTTAGTGTGCGGTGACCTTTAAATTAAAGTACAGTCGAAAACAAATAAAAGGTAAGTCAAGTATGAATCAGAGTGCGAATGAAAAATAGAGCAACTTAGATTAATGTCGTAAAACTAGCTCGTTATTAATTTATTTAAAAAAAAAGGTATTTGAATTTTCACGATAAATTGAATAATTTTGCTATCGTAATATTTATTACATTAAAATATAACATAATTGAAAGTTTAAATTTTCACGATGATTTGAATAATTTCGTTATAGTAATTTTTATTACATCAAAATATAACACAATTTAAAGTATAGACATATTATCTAGAATAATAAACAACATCACGAATAGATCTAACAAAATAACATGGTGGAATAATTGATATAATTTGAATGTGACTGTACATTGAAAATATAATAATGTCATGAAAATAAATTAACAAACACTGCAGAATGACATAATTATATAATTATTCTAGAACATTTTAATTTTTAGGACAGTTTTTAAGATGGTTCTCGTTCAAGTATTCTAATTTTGCAGTGAAAGTGAAGAGAGAGATGTTTGAATCTTCATTCACTCACTCACTCACTCACATCCCTCTAATTACACTTATTCTTTAAATCACTATATTATGCGAGAGTGAGAAAGATATATCTCACTTTTCACTCTTACTTAATACCATTCCTGTTATTCAGAAAATATGTCTATGGTACGAAACGTTAAACTTCATCTATGGTAACGAAGATGATATAAAAGAAATAAAAAATGTCAGAATTGACAGATCGGGTTATAAACAAAAATACTTTATAAATAAAGACTAGGATATTTAAATACTAATTAAACAAAATATGTAATTGTTAATAAACTTGTTACAGTTAATTTATTATAAAATATAAGTGCGTAGACAAATTTATTGAGAAAAACCAACGAACTCAAGAGGAACTAGAACAATCAGCATTGTTAAATAATTAATATACCAAGATGCCACCAAAGAAACGAGTACAACGTTCAGTGGAAAAACCAGAAGACGTAGAAAGTCCTCCGCAACCTAAGCGAAGAAGGTTCAAGGCAAACCCGCAACCAAGACAATTTGAAATGGGTTTGTTCTGTCGAATGTTACAGAGAACAGTCGGGTCGTTAACCTCTAAAATTAACGAACTAAGTGAAGACGTGAAAAATACTAAGAAGACCTTGAGTTCTTTAACCAAGGGAAATATTAATGAAGAGGAACTGTCTTCCTGTGTGAACCAAGGGAACAATGAACTACCAAAACAAATTATGGATTCGGAACAAACTGACAGTTCAAACAATTATGAAATTCAGAAAGAGAAGACCCTGGATCGAGAGGAATATAAGAGTGTGATATACAACGTGAGAAATTTGAATATAGAAAAACCTAAATATGGAGGAAATTCCAAAAGTCTAGAATACCATCCGGTAACCTTTCTGGAAGACCTGGACAGTTATTTGAATAAATCGCCGAGCTCAAATAATAAACTCGAACTTATACAAGAGTGTTTAATAGGAGATTCACGCGACTGGGCCCGAATCTATAAGGATAGATGGGAAGATGTTGAAGATTTTAAAAGGGATTTTCTGGCGACATATTGGGGAGAATGTGAACAAAATAGACTACGAAGGAACATTGTGCAAGGAACCTGGGAGAGAAGCAAGACTCCCTCAATGTTGAATTACTTTTTACGATTGGTGGGAAAAGCTAAAATGCTGACCTATAAGATCCCGGAGAGACAATTAGTAGCAGACTTAATTAAACATTATTATATTTACAACAAACTTGGGTTACAGCTAGAAAGGATACCATAATAGAAACAGCAGAATTTCTTAGAACTATGGATGACATCAATCGTCAGGAACAACATACAAGTTTTCCGAAACAAACTAGCCAATTTGAGAAGAAGAAAAATGACTACCAACAAGGATATCGTACTTGGCGAAGACCAGAAGGAGTTCAGAAGAGAGGAGAGACGAGTACTCAAGAAGTATCAGCTATGGAAGAAATTAATCTAGAAGAAAATTTAAACTACTAGAAGTTGACAATGAGGTCCCCGAATCAGCTTCAACTTTAGGGGACAAGATGTTAGTCATGGTGAGGAAGATGGGATGGAAGCCTGGACAACTCTTAGGAAAAAACGGAAACGGAATTAGAAAACCAATAGTAATTATTATGAGAAGGCAAAATGATAAAGTTGAGACTGATTCAGTTTTGATGTTAATTTATTTTTAATACCTTTCGTCATAACATAATTAGTTAGTGACTATTCTGGCTGCTTCCTACAGGTCTAAGGAGTATTTCTATTATGTATTTACATGGATTTAGTTATAATTATAATAATGTATATTTTTTAATTTATTAATTAATGTTTTTCCTTCCTTTTGGCTTTACAGTTGAAATTTAGAATTTGATCTTTACTTTATTCTTATTTAATAAAAAAAAGGAAATGGACTTATCTATTTATTTTATAATTGTTTCGGCTATAAAATCTTGAAACTAAATCAAAATGAAGGGAAATATTGTTGATAATTGATGTTTAATGATAACGAATTTGTTATTTTATAAAAGGAAAATGATTGTAAATAGATTATAAAAAGAAATGTATAACAAAATATCTTAATAAAAATTAAAAAAAAAAGTTGGGCAACGGGAAAGGAGCATTTATATTTATTATCAGGCAACTTCTTATATTTTGAGTGATATAAAAAAAACTAATTAACAATAATTAACAATAAGAGTAAGCCTGATAAATATGAATGAAGGGGAGTGTTGGAGTCCTTTAAAAAAAAAAAATTTTTTTAAATATAATAAACTATTACAAATATTAATGATTAATTTTATTATAATTTCCTACTGTATAAGATTAGAATCTGCTTTTTATTCAATTGACTTGGCGACCGAGGTAGATTACAATGTATATATTTATTTATTTATCCTATTTAATATATATATTTATTATATCTACATATTTATTTGCTATTATTATTTTAATTTTCTGTATCTTTAATACGTTGTACGTTTAGCCATTCGTTTATTCCGTTTATTCTTCTCTCAATCGCTCAAAGGTTAACTGAAGAGATCCCTTATAGGAATAAGTTCGCCTTTGTACAGGACTTTTTGTTTCTGTTTATTTTTGATTTGTTATTTTCTGTTTGTACAATAAAGAGTTTACATACATACATACATACATTATAGACTTTTCAAAAGCTTAGTTGGTTTGGGATATTATTGTAAAGATGTAAAGTCTAGTAATTGGGGGGTTGCATCATATTGAAATAAAAGAATAAATAAAGTCGTATAAATGGGGGGTTGCTATTTAGAATATTATAGTAGTTATATATAATTTAAATGTGTATCGCTAATGTTACAGATAAAGGAACTCTTACTAAGAGAGCAGTCAATGTAACAGTACAAAGGAGTGGATGTTTATCAAACGCCTAGATTTCGAGCCGTTCCAGATGGCAGTCTACCTTAGAAGTCTACGTGCCTGGATCAGAAGCCGTTCCAGATGGCAGTCTACTTTAGAAGACTACGCGCCTGGATCAGAAGCCGTTCCAGATGGCAGAATACCTTAGAAGACTACGCGCCTGGATCAGAAGCCGTTCCGTTGCGTCCCACCATGGAAGCAGTGAACCTAGCAGCATCTACGAAGGAGGGAGAAGACATCACGTCTGGTTGCAAAGTCGAACCGGATGGCAGTTTACCAGGACGTTCAGCTAAATAAATTATTTACGAGTCGAGTAGGAATAATAAACAATACGAACGATGACTCTAGTTATACTTCGAAATAATTACAGTATCGTTATAGTAAACATCATTTTAGATTAGAGAAGTGTAAGAATGGACTGAATGAAGATTAAAGGATAGACTTGTTAGTTAACCAAGGCTGTAGAGTCATTTCAGGACCATTTTGGCTATTAATATTTATTCCCACAACAGGGAAAACTCTTTCCAGGATGGTCTGGTAGTTTGCTTAGGATAGCGTAAAAGAGTTTTGAAAAGTGTATGTAAAGAGAAGAATGGGGAAGGGGGGGAAATCTCTTTGGTTAAATGAAGCGAAAGATATTTTGAATAGATGAAAGTTATAGGAAATGTTAGTCCTAAGTGAATTATTGGACTCATCAGTTAGAGTTCCTTTTTATTTTTAGTTACCTCTAATACTTCGATAAAAAGTACATTGGCTTCCCTGTAGAGTAGGAGCTAGGTTAAGTCAGCAGACAGAATGCAAGTTTAAATTGCCTCTACAGTAGAGCCAAACTACACAAGAAGCTAAACCTTAACCCGGCAACTATACATGCTCCAAAGGTCAGCTAGTTGAGGCTGGAGTAAGATGATCAATTCGGGATGGGAAAAATTATAGGCTGTTAACGTCTCAGCTATTAAAGGCAACTGGTTTTGGAGAGGGGGTTCTTATCGTTATGCTTCGGCTTGAGCAAAGTAAGCCATATTCGTAGACCGAGCAACGTGGTCGCAGAATTGGGGTACCAGCGATAAGATCATGTCCTTCTGACTGATTTGGCCTCACAACCCAAGTTCCTTCTACAGAGATCAGGTGTTCCTTGCGAAGGATGGTTTCAGTTTATATTTGGAACATCAACTGGTTGATAGTCTGATTCTGGAGTCAACTTCTGCCCATTTGGTTAAAAACACATACATCAAAACCCCAAGCTCGATAAAAAAAAAAAAGAGCTTCGTTTTGGAAAATTTAATTAGAGGAGAACTTTAAATAAAAAGTTGTCTAAATTGAATTTTGGGGTTATGAAGATTTGATCAGTGACCAACTAAGTTGATTACTGGCTCAATTCTTCAGGGGGTTGGGATGCTTAGGATCAACAATGACTTTTTTTTGGATATGTGTCAAGTATTCGTTAACTCAATTGTTCTTCTTTTAATCTTCATGAGGTCGATGGAATAATTAGTATTAGCTAATTCAATTTGTTCTTCTTTTAGTCATGAGACCGTTTGGTTGATTGACTTGTACTTTAGTCACTATTTGTTCCTTGCTTTCATGTTGTTCATTTCTTAGAAATTCATTAAATTTTAGATTGCCTCTTGAGAGAAGATCGAGGTTGTGAAGACCCAATTCGGATCTCAACACAGTTGTTCTCCTGCTTGATTCTTCAGGGGGTTGGCTGTGACACGACGACCCTATCTGAGTCGTCTGTCCTTCTTGTTCATTTCTTAGAAATTCATTAAATTTTAGATTGCCTCTTTATATTTGAGAGAAGATCGAGGTTGTGAAGACCCAATTCGGATCTCAACACAGTTGTTCTCCTGCTTGATTCTTCAGGGGGTTGGCTGTGACACGACGACCCTATCTGAGTCGTCTGTCCTTCTCACAAATATAAGTTGGACGATGTAGAAGTGTTTGATAGTGTAGTTGAGTGGTGTAACGACGACTTTAGGTTGTTTGAGACAAGAGGTTTCTCCTTGCAACACTAAGCTTGTGTAGCCGGCCTTAAAAGTCACGATAGTTAGATAGGAGCCGTTTGTCTCTTTCTCTAGATTTTAGGAATTTGTGAAACCAGCTTAAAATTCGAGACGACATTCTCAGAGTAGTTTGTCCTTTTCTTTAGTCGTAATAAAAAGGTACTTAGCTAATCCAAGGAGGTAGATGATAGAGGTTTAAACTAGAAAAATAAATAATTTTAAATATTGCAGCAAGGGATTCGAAACGTAAACAATCTAGGAAGAATCGGCAGACGAATCTAGACCAGTTTTAAAGTAGGAGGCAGTCGGAATCGGCAGATGAATCTAGACCAGCTTGGAAGTAGGAGGCAGTCAGTAAAGCCCTAACAAGAACCCTAAATTTATTACAATCTGTAATTTCTATAAAAGTCCGTAATATGTTCGAGTGTTAGATAATAAAAGTGAAGTATTGAAATTTAGTAACCTAGACTTGGTTACTGTCCGAGGTAATCTAGAACTCTGAAAAGAGTTGAACCCTAACGTAAGTGTTTAAACAAAATGTCTAGGAAAGTCTCCAGAGCTTCGGAGCAACGTCTTCGCAAATATATTAATAAAATTTATTCTCAGAATTGTTCTTCGGCCCGAGCTTCGGGAAGAACTTCGTCTTCTTAACAAAATTATACTACAAATAAAATGTTTTATTTTATTTCTAATCAACATTCGTTGCAGCTTCCACATTTTAAAACTTTGATGTGACTTATTTATACTATGTGATAATACTTATTTCTTCCACATCTGATACTCTTGTTGTTCACCCGATTGTAGTGCGTGACCTCCCAATGCCATACCCGATTACCAATTTACTATTAACATAGAAAGTCCTAAGGTTGATGATTCTTCGAGTGGAGAGTTCTTAAGCACCGAATTATGCTTCGGAGTCCTGATGTAGACCAAGGTCTCGCTGGACGTTGCCTCTGAGTTCCTTCACAGACTCCACGGAGTCTAGCATATCATGCTCTAGTCTAAAACCTGGACTGAATCTTATAAAACCTTCTCATCTTATGGGATAGATAGTGAAAGAGGCGGATGAGAGCCCAAATTTAGGGAATAGCACTTGGAGATTCGTGCTAGGATCTGGAAGCAGGAATGGAATCCAAAGACTTTCTAGATCAGCTACTTCAGCATCTTTCATGACCTTCATTTCATGAATTTGTTTATTCTGTAAAAATCCCGCTAAGAGAGTCTTACGTAAATTCATATTTTATTTAAAGATGTAGGATAGGCTCTCTGTTTAGGGATCCCTCTTGTCCCCTAGTAGACATAGACTTAACTAACTTGCAGACTTTACCGAGGTAGATCATTCTTTTGCTTTCTTTATTACAATTTGCTTTCTTTACCACAATTTGCTTTCTTGACCACGATTTGGTGCCGTGTTACAGTATGTTCTAAGAAACACTTTGCAACATTACCTATCCTCTTATTAGCTGTAAATCATTACATTTACAAGTAAAAGAACGTGAAGTAACAAAAAGACCATTATTACTTACCACATGAACACTCACCAAGTAGCTATCTTATGTGTTTTCTGAGTAATAACAAAAGTTTTGGAGACACCGAAAAAACAGATGTCCGTTTTACAAGCTTTGACAGCGACTGAGTTCAAAACTATCAGTGTTGCCAGATATTTCTTCTTTGAAATGGGTTGCCAGGTATATGATAGTATTTCTCCCATTAATAGTAGTAAAAAATAGATAACGCTTTGGTAGAAAATATTTTTTTTACAAAACGGGTAATGTTGTAGCTAGTTGGCAAAGTTGCAGCAGTTGACGGTACCAATATTATCATAAAGGGACGAAATTTTAAAGGCAAAAGTAAATCTCAGGGCATGCAATATTTTAGTGTCTAAGAGCAAGGGCCCGTTTGACAAAAGCTTGTAATAGTAGTTTATGCAACTGACACTAAATGAGGCCTTAAAATACGAGTGTGGTTTTATGAAACGAGCGTCAGCGAGTGTCATACAAGGATTACGCGAATTTTGAAAGCCTAATTATGTACAGTTGCATACACTAATTTATCTACACACATATCATAAGTACTCTAATGGCGGCAAAACAAACTTGTGCTGTGACAGTGTCACGAATATGAAGGGTTTTTTTAAATCATAGACAAACCAATGAAGTCCTTATTCTCATGTCACTCGGAATCAAATGTCTTGCGGTTTCTATTAAAAAATATACTGCTTTGACGTTTCGTATCGATAACTGTTTTAATATCTATGGATACTAAAATAGAGACCCTCTTAATTTTTTAATTTTCTGGGTTTGTAAAACAATTTTTCGACTAAAGACCGAATTTTTGTTAGAGTCAAGTGTCCCCCACTAAAGCCAAAACTACAAATTTTAGTATTTATACTAAAATCTGAAAAATATGTTCAATGAAAGCGCATATAGGTAGGTACCTAACGAATTTGTAAGAAAAACTATCACGATATCCGTTTTTTTTGGAGGTAGGTACATAAATAGGTAGGTACCTAGTTCCTTTTAAATGACTAAGTATTTAGTAGCTGTTTAGATCAGGTTTACTCGTAAAAATAATAATTTTATATTTGTCATTTATAATAAAATAATCAATGCCAAACAGTTTTAATAATTTATGTTTATATAGGTATGTTTGATAATTTGTGTTTATGTATATTTAGTTCATTTCATAATTTACGGAGACAATTAAAATATAATTGATTTTTGAATTATTGTAGTTACAATAATTCAAAAATATCATCATTATGTTAAAAATACTTATTTTTATGGTATAATTACTATTTGTAAACTGGGTAGGTAGGTACCTATTTATTATTAATAACGCGCCGAAAATAAACTGAAAATCTTTACCTAACATCATAATGAACCTATTGGTATATTTTTTTCTTATTATATAGTTAACATAACTGTATTTCTAGTTGAATTCTACGCTGTATTAATGATTTTGTCCCAATGAATGGCATTGTAGTTGAAAGTAGGTTGACTAGATGGCGACTCTTGCGGTTGGTCTTAGCGCCAAGAGAGAACGAGCGGTGGGTAACGCACGAGAGCGAGCGAGACCACTATACTTCGTTACTACGTCTACACTGTGAACCGCAGCCGCCCGCGCATAAAAAATCGTTCGACAAGAGCGCATGCGCAGCGCTATATTCGCCCACAACTTCACTTCGGTCAACTCCGTCATTTAGTGGTGTTCGAAACGTCGATGTGTGTGGAAGTGAAGTTAACTTTTCTAACATACTTATCTCAACAAAATAACAATAACCAAGTAACAAAAGTACAATTTCTAATTTGAACGTGTTTGATTAGACTTTTTACGTGACATAAGTTGTACAAGTAGTATTCATGATGTGTGATAATAACAATCCTTCGACGCAAAGTATAGCGGACTACTTAGCTCAGTTGCTCAAAGACAGGAAGCAACTGGCCGCGTTCCCGAATGTTTTCATGCACATGGAACGACTTCTGGATGAAGGTAGGTGGAAACTGTATAGAAATGCCTCAAATAGACAGTCTGCTGTTGGAGTACATGCATAATCATCGAATTTTGTCACCGAGGTCACTATAAATTGGATGCGTCGACAACTAGCCGACAAATGTTACAACGCACACGATATTAAGTTTATTTTTGTCTTCGCCCGCCGAGTTATGGTCCAGTGGTGTTTGTAACGCGATCCTTTATAACGAAAACCGATATAAATCGATACATTTATCCGACGGCAATTTGCGGTCAGCGTTCGTTAGATTGTCGCCGAGGAAAGAGACTGGTGAAATGTAAACGGGTTTAGCGTAGCGTTTGACAAGGCAGTTGTTGTAAATAAATCTGTTAATGAGCTGTGTGGTCATTAGTGGGCTACTGTGAGGTTATGTAATATTGGGGACATGCGGGTGGAGGATGCTGGGGCCTGTAGGGCCGTGGTCCTGCATTCCGCGGGTGGCGGAATGCCGGCGCTGCGAGTAGGTACCGTACGGTCGGTTCTCATTTCTCACACGAGATTTGTACGTCGCTGCGCGCACGCTCCTTGCCCGATGTAGCCCCGTTTTATTGCAACTCGTAACCAGTCTGCGGCGAGCCCTTATCTCTGCTACTAATGCCGGCCGGGCGTGTCACTGTTTAGATTTCAATTAAATAATGTTCATCTGTTTATTTGAATAGGTGCGCGTTGATTGCTCCCGAAAGAATGAAAAAGCCATTAGGATCTTTGTGGGATTACATATGCATTATATAATTTATTATAAACTTATCTCTGCTCACCAAGTACCTAGTTACCTTAAGAAACTAACATTTAATAAGACAGTAACCTACGTAGGCGGTTATTTTGTTATCAGAGCAATTAGGTAGGTACAATACAATTTAAAAAGATGCAGAAACTAATCAATAGTCCCTACAGTTTTATACCTGTCTAACCTACATACGAAATAATCTACTGATAAAATAAAATAAAACCCCCCACGAATTAAGAACCTCCTCTTTTTTTTGAAGTCTGTTAAAAATCCTAATGCGTTCAACATAGGTATACATACATGTATGTAGCATTATCAGTATTATCATAGAATTATTTTAATTGGAAGCAATTGGTCAAGTCCCAGCTCACTTAATCATATTAAAATTTATAAACAAGTTCTAAAATGTTAACATTCATTGAAAACGTGTTCCTTATTTCCCCTCAGAATGAAGCTGCGCAGTGCGCACTATGTATACAATACCATCTAATAGTCTGTTCTTTAGACTGTTATGTTACATTTCGCCGTTTTAAACAAAAGCCAAATTCAATGGCAAGATTTCAAAGCGTCGTACGTTTTTAAATTTCATTGTAAATCAAGTCACGTCTTAAGGCAAAGCAAGGTCTATTGGGGCGACGCTCAACTGTCATATTGCCGTCACCATAATGATTTACTGTTACATTTTTGCCAAGGATTAGAGTACGTGAGGACCAGAGCAGGTAGATCAAGGCTGCTGGTATTACAGATGTTTCGAAAAAGAGGCTAACTGTCTACAAAATACATCAGAATACACCTGGGTATGTGGCATGATGTTTTAAGAAAATACCAATTAGATTGCCACAGCAGCGACGACCGTGATCAGAACTGTAAAACTCCAATCCAGCCGGAACAAAAGTAGGTAGGTATTTATCAATTGAAACCACAGTTGAATGAAACAAAGTTATCTACAGAGGATTTAAATGTTGCCTTTCTGATTTTACTCCTGGATCAGCGCTGGTGTTCTTTATACTACAGTTGATCCTGGAATCAATGAATTGATGATCATAAAGTATCGCAATCTCAAAAGACCACGTTCAATATTAATTCCGCATGGTCTGTAGGTAAGTCCTCATTTCTGATATTTTCAAGTCTCTCAAGAATGAGTTATCATTGATGAGCACGCATTTAAGATCTACGTATATCCTCATTTATAATTATCGATATAGATAACTTAAGTAAAGCATTAGGTAGGTACATTATCCTTAATATTTAATGTTACCGGTGGAATATTTGGTCGCAAACGCACTGCCCTATGTTTACATGCATCTAAATAACTGGCTTACGAAATGACTTGGTGCCAAATGTACCTAGGTGACTAATTTAATTTGTCTCGCTTAGCCGCACGTAGATGAACGACCATTTCCTTGAAAATGTATGTACATATTTGTATTTCGAGAAGTGAACACTGAAGAACTAATTCTGCAATAAGAATGTACGTTCATTTAAAACTGTACAAATTTCACCACAGATTGGGTGGTCTTTTTTCTGCCTCACAATTTAGTTGCAACCCATTGCTTTAATAAGATGCCTTGCATAAGTAATACCGAAAAAACTCAAGCCTTCTGGTCGGCAATACTCTGCTTGCCCAACTCTTAAAAAAACTTGTTGATTTAACATTTACCTTAAAAAGCAAGAGCTTTTGAAACGGCTAGCGACTCTTTATTTAATTCCGCTTTGATAACTGACGATATTTGACTCTTGAGTCACTTGCAGCCGGTTGTGTAATTGACAAGGGCATTAAAATTTGTTAAAAATTATTAGCCGCCGTCGCAGTAAAAATACAGAGATCGTTTTATGGTTTATTTGACGCGTCGCCAGTCCAGTCGCGAAGAGTTGACGAAAATATCGACGGCAAGCTGTCAGGCGACTAGCGAGGCATATCGGATTACAGCAACCTCCGAACAGACAAGCTGGGCAACTAACAGCACTATGTGCCCCTGTGGTGTATCCAACAATGTACAAAACCGAAGATGTTAATTTCTAAAATGTCAGCTAAAGTTTATGCATAATTCAGATTGGTAACATTAATTATTTACCACACTGTTGTTCCCTGACATTTAATAACACAGAATCATCACAAGCAATTTCATCGATCATGTTTACATATCGAATTGAACAATTGGGCTGTTTACATTCCGATGTGAACATAGGTAACGAGATAACAATGTATTTACGAATGTAAATATACCAATTTGTCAATCACAACAATATGTATATTGATTATTTTTGATAAATCTACTTCAAGATAAGAATATGTCAATGAAAATCACTGCAATATGCGATTATGGATAAGAATCATAAAAAGAAAGAAGTTAATATAAGTACCAGATTTTAGATAAGCTTTATCAGTCATGTTGTACATGCTCCACTTGCAGATTAAACTTTGATAAGAGATAAAGTTGAGTTTAATAGCCTTAAACATTACCTAGAAGATGGTAAAAAACTGTAATTATAATCAGGATCTTGGGAAATACAATTTACGATCTCTTACAAGGTTTCACTTATCTTTTCACAAGGAATCTGGTTAGATCGCGTTATAAACAGTTAAGGCCAGCAAATAATTTTGTAATTATTGAGTTTAGTTGCGTAGGCGCCAAGCACTTTGATGTTGACGATTCCGCAACCCTGCTGCAAAGCGAGCTTAGTTGGGTCATTCATTATGTAGTTGCTTAGCTTGTGATTAGGCGATTGCGCCCACACTGATGACCAAATGAGGGTAGTCGTGGGTAGCGTGGAGGTGTAGAAGCCAAGGTTGCTCCAGTCCCTCTCCAACAGGTTGAGACAAGCTGTGGGTTGCTTAATTAAAATGTCTCAAACGCCTGACGCTTCGAATTATTACTTTGTTATTATGGGCTAAATTATTTATGGGTCACCCAGCTTAGGCGCTGCCGCCGTCCGCACCTTAAAAGGATGCCTTCTGAATCAGAGTTTTTCTTGACGTTTTATCCAATGTTGTGTTTTGAAATTATTTGGATTATAACGCCGCTTGAAGGTTCTTTATTTACATCAATATCAAATGAAGTACTTGGTTTGGTTACTGGTCTACCTTATTTTTAAACGATAACACTGCTTCGTCTAAAGTGGCGATAGTCAAGCAGTCTGACTAGCATATTAAATAGACACTTTCTAGTCTAGACCAGTTTCGATCTAAGAAATGCCCTAGAAACTAAATATTGACACGCGACTCATTATATTGTCGAAGCGACCTCGATAAGGCTGCGTATTGCATCTCTAGAAAACTGGATCATACCGAGGCCTATTCTTCGCCTGTTCCCACGACATTGCTGCTACACGTATCTCCGCTCGTTGAGGCGACGTGATCACTTTACTAATGAGAAATATTTTTCTAAGGTTGTGAAAACTGGATACTACTTGCAATTATAGGCGAGAAAATGTACTAACACCAGACAAAGATTTCTTAGAACAATACAAGTAATCATTCCGTTCCCGTGTCTCCTCTAATGGCATGTATAATTCAGGTATAGAAGAAACATTGCCTTTTGTTCCACCAACCCACAATCAAACGACATAGACACGGAATGTTAATGAAAGCGGGTGACCATCGTGCTTAGTGTACTTGAACGCACCAAGAATGCGTTCGGGAAGGGCGCGTAGGCAGCGTGCGCGTGAGCACTGTAATTTGAAATGAAAATCAATCGCTTCAGAATGCCGAGCGAACCTGTCCTGTGGGTGGGACTCGAGGCCTACGCTCACTGACAAACAAACCTAATACACAAATCGCTTTTAGATTTTCGGTTCCGTAATATTTTACTATTTGAACTCCTACGCGGTAACATGATTTATTGAATTGTATAGGTTTTAAAAAATATTTATTCGTGCTTTGTATTGAAAACCATTGTCCGGAAATAGATAGTCATCGAAGCTTTTATAATACCGAGAGCCTTCTACTTGAAAGGAGCTTGTACAATATAATATGATGAAGTAGCACTGAAATGAGATAATTTGTTGAAGAATATTGATTGTATAATTATCTACAAACTTATCATAATTGCCGCAACAAACAACATGGTTGAATTTTATCGCCTCCCTAGCAAACATTGCTTAGCATATGTGAATATTCAGCAACTGAGTAATCCAGGTGGGGACTGGATTCATTGTCGTGCTTGAGCCGTAAACAAAAAGGTCGATTTGAGGCGTGGGAGCCGGCAGCCTACAGCGGACGAAGGTGACTTGATAGGTGGACCTGGTTAGATTAATTGCGGCCCTCACGACGCCTACGGTATTGTTATCGCCTTCAGAACACCTATTACTTGATAGGAACAACCATTGAGAAAGAAAACTGGCACAGCCTTTTTATTTTAAATTGTAACCTCAAATGCCTTTAATATACAGTAAAATATACGACATATACACACATATACTCGTATACATGTTTCAGTCTTACTGGGTAAAACAAGGCAACGCATAAATCAAAAGAACAACAAGTTTTGGCGCCGCTGATCCTGATAAGTCATTTCCTAAATGATGAAGCCTAAGAAAATCCGGCGGAAGTCTATGTGTTATCTTGGCTAAATAAGGTATGGCATGGGTGTGCTGTGTGAAACGGATGCCTTGGACTTGGATGCCCCAGGCGTCGGAGCAAAAGGATGCGAGAGAGCAAACGAAATAACGGTAACGATAACCAACATTTTCAATGTGAAATCGACCAATGTGTGAGGTGGTAGTACTTTTATGTCTTGATAAGGCTTACTTTCAAGTTTTTCTTCATCATCTTACAAACCTAATTGTATTTATTGAGAGCATTTCAATTTAATAAAACCGATGTATGCTGACTTTATCCATAAAGCTTCATGCCAACTCCATTTCAGTAAGCAATGATCTTGATGAATTTACATTACTAATGCGTGGTAATGTACAAACATGTACTGGTTTTATACATTAGCGGTCACAATGAACGTTTGTTAGTGGTCAGAGTAAACATGCTGCTCGTTGGTAGAAAACTGTTGACCCACATAGCACAATGGATGAATAAATCTCGTTTAGACAAAAAAGGTTTTAGACATTTTATTTATGCCAATGTGTAGGTTGCAGCTCTATTCTATTGATATTTTATGCAACATCCCACTTGGCAGATTTATGTCGACGGTTAAAGATGCCGCAACACATCCCGTCTAGTAAGTGGTGGGACATTATTGGTCGTCAATTTAAGATATATTTTGTATGTTGTGGTGATTCCACCACTGCCACGAGTAATCCGTATTGCAATTTGTCTATAACACACAATACACAATATTTAAATAAATTAGAAATTTTACACTTACGAGGCCTGATAAAATAAAATATAGGTAGTCAGTCGGTAAGTAGTGTAATGATTATTAGATCTGGCTATATGCGTGCGTCAACAAATTGGACTAGCGACTTCTCATTTTGTCTAAGGTACCTAAATGTTCACCTGCCGTGATTTCTGTGTCCATATCAGTTGCTATAAAAAGGCAAACTCAATAGACGTCCATTGGCTTAAGAAGTGTGTACGTAGCGTATTTAAATTCGAATTTAAAGCTAATCCTTTAAGTGGAAAACGTGCGTAGCCAATAGCCTAGTTAGTGATTGACATTTACCGCATGAAGTTGACCACAGTAACAGGATTAACTTGTTTTTGAAATCAATGGAGCACTTTAGCTAACGTTTAAAGAGGTAATCTTCAATAATAACAATCTTTAGGACAGGGTTACATGAAGGAATACTGTAGTAAATCATAATACACAGTCCGTATGCCTAAACACGTCTCTTTTTAGATTAAAGGGGATAATGGCTATAAAATAACTCATTCAATTAAGTAAGTGTGAAGTCAACCGCTTACCGTAAAATTGACGAGCACCATATAATTAATCAAGGCTAGGTGAGAAATACCACATAATAATTTTACTTTAGTATCTATATCTAGCTATATCCGCCTTTACGAAAGTTACTGTTGCGTTTTCTTTAAAAGACCTAGTCCATGTTTAGTAATTACTTAACAAGTACTCTAGGAGTGTTACTATTACTACTGCTAGTGAATATAGCTCTTCTAAATACTCTTATCTGCGTACTTTATGGAACGGAGACTTAAGCCGAAGGAAGAAATACAAAGAACTTGTGTTGTGCCATGCTTCTTCCTCGTAGATCGTCGATCGTTCAGTAAATTGGCCACTTGAAGGCTCTTTTACACGTCGGTAATATGGAATGAATCTACTAGCGCTTCGGCCAAGACCATCGTTGCGGAGAAGAAGCGCCGCAAGAAACTCCAAAGATGGTTGACGTAAAGGTCACATACATATGCTGCCACGCCAAAAAGAGATGGCATAATGTGGTTCCGCATGGAGAACGCGTGATGGAGGTAATTTGCGCTTGGCTTGTTGGCACCATCAAAGTTTAAATAATTGTTGTTTACAAAATGACAGCATTTATCCAAAAAATGGTTGATCAAGATGAAAAATCTAAAATTACTCAATTATTTCATCAAAAATCATCGTTAAAGATGATAAAGTTTCGAAGTTCCAACTAAAAACATGCATAGAAAAATAAAGCTACCGAGGTTTTGGGTTTCGCGGTTTCACGTTTAATAGTTTATAGGAAAAATTATCAAGTTACATGGTTATTGAGATTCAGATCTCGAAACGAACTTTAGTATATATGGCCGTTGTGGCCTCTTTAATGCACTCTCAGTGGAAATATATACTCGTAGATGGCTACCGATCGCCTGGCCAAAAGGATTGCCGTTGCAAAAACGAATTCTGTATGCATCATCAGCTGGAAAGAAATTAATTGAGCAGGAAAAAAATTAAATCTTACAGTGTCTGCCCGCGAGTGCCATTTGGAATGCATTTCACTAACACAGAGATGCATTATTAGGACAGTGTAGAGGTGCTGGGTTTTAAGCTAAATTTTATCACAAGTAAATTATAAACTATACAAATTTGCAATTTTACTAGGTAGGTTTAAACCTTGGTTGAGAAGGCTAAGTTGTTGAATCAATAAGTAAGGCAATTTGGGTTAAAATAACAGGATAATTGATAGTTTTAGTGTAGATAATCTTTAAACGTAGCATTGTGGAGGCCCTGCAGCAATAGCCCTTTTCAATAAATGAAAAAGACCTGCTATTGCCTACTAACTTACTTAGCTATCGCTATAAGTACACTAAAGCTTCGTATAAATTGACCTAAATCTACTCTGATTACTTTACGAAGCATACAACGAAAGTGAAAACCAATGGTCAACAATGTTTTTATCATTATGCAAATGAGGGTATCACTGCACGGTGCATTCATTGTATCCTGTTCTTTATTCATTTAAAAAGCAAAACTCACCAAATTGCAATGTTACACGTGGAATACTCAGGATTAGGAAGAAATATTAGTTATTTTTAGTTTTGTATGATATAAATATATCAAAGACATAATGGAAGGTTTAAAGGGTAAAAGGGGAGAAGACTAAATTGGATTTGATCGCAGAATTCAGGGTTATCCCTGTTTCTTACTTAGCTCATTTGAATACGTTGGAACATTTATTCCGTTGTATAATTTGTGATAGCTCCTATTTAATAATCACACAAAACACGATTCGACATTAAAAATATTGAAATTATCTATGTTGAAATCTGCTATGCTCTTTCAAACAAATGCCATATCTTCGCGTATATTATACTGGCTGTTGCCTGCAACTTCGTCCGCGTGGACGTCGTTTATCGGTCTTGCTTCGAAAATGACCAATTTTCTATAGTAAAAGGTCCTTCCCCGCGGCTCAAAATATCAACACACCAAATTGCATCAAAATCGGTTCAGAAGTTTAACCGTGTAAGGGTAACAAACAGACCGATGGAAAAACAGACGGCTACTTTCATACTTATGATGTGACTAGTTGTTGCCCGCGACTACGTCCACGTATAAGTTGTTTATCGGTCTTCCCTCGGGAACTGTCAAATTTTCAGCGATAAAAAGTACCCTATACATACTACAATTTTTCTTTCCTTTCTTTATTGGTTTTTTTTTTATTTCTGTGTTGCCATCCTTTGCTCATGAGATTTTTCTCTGTTAATTTTTTTTTCTGTACTCGTCGAATAAATGTTTCTATTTCTATTTCTATATCCTTCCAGAGGCTCAAGATACCATCACACCAAATTTAATAGAAATCGGCTTAGAGGTTTAACCGTGATAAGGGTAACAAACAGACAGACCGAAAATTTTCACATTTATAATATACTCGTAGTACCTACCTATAATTACTATGGATTGATGACGGACTATAAAATAACAGCCATGAGCATAACCAAATCAATATTTAAATTGCTGCGAACTTCTAAATTGGGGGACGCTTGCGCGGTTGCGCCTACGCATGTATTAACATTCGCTCGTATTTGCTTCTGCTGAGTGAAAATCAAAACAGTCCGTGTGAGTCTGAGTCATTTCGTAATTTGTCCAAACAGGGCCGGTCTAGTTCTTCAACTTTCTACAAAGCATGTAGGTGGCGGCGGGCTGGCGCCATCTTGGGACTACGCGATCGCAGTGACAGTTTCTTTCTAACGAATAAGACGCATTTTTCTTCGTTGTGTCGCGCTGTTTTGGCGTTATTAAGCTATAATGTCATACTGCTATATTCTTACTTGTCCTGATTTTATACACCTTTACTTTAATGAGAACTTGCTTTACAATTTATTTTGTATAAACACGAACATATTAACGGGGTCTGCTCGTGACCACGGCCGTTGCAACACGATCGAAACGTCGAGGTACACATATGTAATGGTTTTTACGCGATTAAGTCCCGTTTTAGATTTATTATAGTACGAACATATTAGTCTTATACACCTAACGTTTTCCTAGGAAAACGAGCAGTAGAACACTGACTTCTCTTTTTATACAGCTGATGATGAATATCTATGACCATTCAATACCAATAGTGTTTAGTAAATTGGCTATTGCACACCAATAACTGTTATTGAGCCTCGCGCCTACATAGAATCTACTCGTAACTATCCGTGTGAACGCAACCAGCGTTAATGAGTCTTATTTAGACAAATCTAAGGTTATGTCAACATTAAGAACTAAATCCACGCTTTTTCACATAGACGTCTGAGATTCGCTTTCGGAGTATAATCGATAGGCAACGCTACACTAACTGGCAACATAAACAATGTCGAAAGTGCCTCTGTTACGCCACCACGTGTGGGATGCGCCGGCGCCGGCCTGCCGACGGCGCAGTGGGCACACGGCTTAAGGGTCCCATTCATTTCGCGTTAAGCAATTTGTTAAGGCAGAACGTTTACCGATTCATTCATGCGATTGTGCAACTGTTCATGTCCGGCTTAACATTAATCCTAATGTCGTTTAAAAAGTATATGTTTGATTAGTTATTTAATTATGATGTTAAGTTTCATGCTGATATTCTTGTTGATTATTATTTTTGAACGATTATTTTTGTGTTTGAGCAAATGTTGCATAAAAAACTGAAACATCTTTAGAAAATGAAACTGCGGAACAGATGTAATGACTCATAGTTGTGTTTTTATTTCATTCCTACCCGTCCGTCGAGGTATGTGTCTGTCACTCTCCGCTGGGACTATCTAGTACGCGCTGGCCGCCCACAACTCTATTGTTAATTAAATTAATTTTGTACACCTCGTACATAAATTTTGTTCAAACTAGACCTCAGTTATTTATTGTTCTATGAGGGTGAATACTAATAGTAAAAACACTTACTGGAATACGAGTAAGAGCATTTTCATTATACTTTCAAAGACAAAAAAAAACTAGGTGTACACCTAATTTACATGCATGAAGTGCGCGCTATAAAAAAAAATTATAACAAAGGGTGAGTACACAATTTTATAAAATAAGAATTGAACTAATTAATCGTTTCAAAGGTGCGTCTGAAGGATAAATAGGAAATATTTTTTGTTAATTTCGGGTTCGGAAAAAGTCGGAAAGACGGAAGACGGAGCATAAGGGTCCGTTCACACGGACTCGGCTCGGAGAGGAGAGCAGATTTTTATCACCTTGGAAACAGAGTTTTGAATCATTGTAATAAGAGCTATTTTTGCATGTGCACTTCCTTTGTCCGTCCGTCCTTCAAAACTCTGTTTCCAACGTGATGAAAATCTGCCCTCCTCTACGAGCCGGTATGTGTGATCGGACCCTTAAAGCGTAAGTAATTAAGATAGGTGAGCGAGTGAAAAATAAGTAGTTACAAACCCTGTACAGTACATGTATTTTATTGAAAACTTAATTGAAACTAAAAGAGTTATTTTATTTCAAAATGTACGTTTGTTTTAATCGCATGCTGTTTTATTGACGATAGAATGGTTTTTCGTTAATATCTAGGTAGGTTATATAATACAAGAAATATTTAAATTAAAAGATGACCTAGTATGATTATTTTATCGACTCTATGCGTAGGATACTTATAACTAATGCCATCAGAATGTTAACCTTAAAACTCATTGATCTACAATTAATGATGAATGATGCGCGTTCTTTCGTTTCTGTGGTTACGAAAGACTTAATTAACAAACAGGTGTTGACCACAAAACGACCAGTAGATACTCAAAATTATTTACATTTATTACACAGCTAAATCACCCGGGCTTGCGTCTTTTACATGTAATATTTAATTTTCTGAATGTTTATCGAATGCTGGAGATACTTTACAACAAATGCACAGGTAATTTAATTGGAGAACGTAGTTAAGTTAGTATGGCCGTGTCAGGAAATAAACATTTATTTACTTATTTATCTGGACTCATTTTAATGGGTGGCAACACTGCTTAGCTGTCAATCACTCGATCATTACACTCGATCAACTGGCAGTCCGTAGTGCGCCTGTCTGGTTCCTTCTCTGATTCTTGTCGCCCTTATCGCGTGGATAAAGCATCCGTCACTTTCGCACTTAGGTACATACTGGTCAGAGAGTGACAAATGTTTTATCCACACTTATCTGAATCGATAAACACGACTATTATAGGCCCAATCTAGCACATATTGTCAGCGACTTGTTAGTCGCTAAGATATATTTCTAGTCTGTAGCGATAGAGATGCACTGAGCGACAATGTGCTAGCTCTGGTTAGGAATGTGCGCTTTGTTTGACAATTAGTTGATGATTCTACGATAGCAGGCAATATTGAATAACAATAATTAATTATAATAAGAGGTTCGGTAGGTATTATGACTCTTTGGAATTAGGTATGTAGTGACAGTACGAACTTTTTAAAAGAAACTATCTAAGAACTATTTAATTTTTTCTTTAATATTTTACTGAAAACATAAATAAACAAATTTCTGCTAATGGCTAAAAAATAAAACCTGGTTCCAAACAAAATAACATCATTCTGATCACTTAGTCCAACGCAGGCGTAGCAAACACTTATAATTTCTATTATTTTTCCTCAGTAAATAGTAATGACGAAAAACATGATAATTATCTAAACGCCTTCAAAAAAAATCCTATTGTCAATCTCAACAGACACTTTATCCCCCATAGTCGTCGTGACGTACCTATGCGATATACTTTTTCTAAACCATTGTTCCGCATCCCTCAAGTGAGTTTTTAAATATTTGTACTCGATATCGAGTCTATTTTGTACACAAATCAGAGACTCTGGCAATGAACGTATTCCAGCCACAAAATGATGTTCTTATCTAACCTGTCCTAATAATCATAACGTAAATAGCCCTACGGAGGCCAGTGGGTTCTTGCATACATACATTCAGTATTTTATTATTATGCTCCTTACATAATAGAATATTAATTAAGATAACGTTACTGCTTACAATGTCAAACGTAAGATAATAACTCTATTTTATAGCGAATTCGAAATACATACGTCTCAAATAACGAAGGTTACTTATTTTATTACTACACTCAGGAGCAAAAATAACGGTTCAGAGTGCGTTTTTCATACTGAAGAGGCTATTTCGAAGCCTTGGTTCCTCGCCAGGAAATGCTTTTAGTGAAATCTGATGATGAATACCTCCAGCATCGATACAGGACTTCCAGAGTGCCTAGGATACCTACCCAACTGAGTGAAACTGCGGTTAACGCCGGAATTGTGCATGTTCAGAAAAACATCTAAAATGGCAATAAAATGTAAGGAAATCCAAGTGCTGACCCGAACTCTCCCGCTGTGGTGTTAACTGATTGTGCGATCAGTTAGGTATCTTAAGAACTTTTGACCGCGAGGTTCAATAGAGAACCATTAAAACTCACTCAAAACAACCCCTGGCGAGGAACCAAGGGTTCGAAATACTCTCGTTTGTATGAAAAACGCACTCTGACCCGGAATTTTTGCTCCTGAGTGTATTATTAGGTGTAATTAGTCATCAAAGGTACCTAACCTATAAGACGATAGCTGAAGAATATTCTAGAAATATAGGCCGAAGTAAATCAGAGTGGAATTTGCCGCGTAGGTAGGTACATACAATTTAAATAGAGTAATTTCACGCGATCAAGTATGCCTAGTTTATATTCTAGCTATCTGGATCTGGTCCAATTTTCATTACGACCGCTTACTTCTGAGACACTTTCTGTTATAATACCAACCTATAATATCGTTTTAATTGAATACTTATCGGTTTTGTCTTAATTGTCTGGAAAATATCTATTATTTTGTAAAATGTATTAAACGCAAACATGCAAATACTACCCATGATTTTTAGATCGCGATATTACCTGGGCCCGATAATATATCAAATAACTTTGTCATACCCGAAACGTAACCAGACTTGGCAAACTGAAATGAAGTATTGTAAGAACTACATTTTATCATTCTAATCTTTTCACCCTTGCTTGTATTTGGATGGAAATAATTTAGCGCCGCAAGGCCCGCATGCCCCGGCATATCGACCTCTCCTGCATTTGGTATAATATTTAACGGTAACACTATTATACCCCGATAAACCGTGCGATAGTGCCCCCTGATAAGCTACCACTCGTTCACTTTTTTTGTATTTGACATTAAGTTTTATCAAACAATCTGCCTAACAATAGCCACCTCAGTCTCCGGCTAAAACGGGTGTCGTAACTCTACGACACAGCTTAAAGGTTGTTCCGAAACACGAGTTTTAACTAATTTATTTCAACAGAACAAGGAATAATAGTCGTCTCCAGAAATTACAAGGTGTCGAAATGTTTACGTAACGTTTTCGTTTTATTAAAAATATATCAAACATTCGCTGGAAGCTAACAACGACTTATACAGACGGTTTCTTAATTTGTCCGAAACACAGAAAGGCAGTAGACTACGGCTGTAACATTGCTCCAGAAATGAACCTTCTAGTGTTACATTAGGGTTTATTCTTGCTTGGTAATAATCCGCAAATAGGACTTAATACGAATTAATTGGATATTTTTAATGACATGCCGTTGGTTATTTATAAAGCATCTGGAGCGGGCCTCACGGATGTGATATTTGGGAATAGCTAGAGTAAGATACTATTTTAAAACTTCTTGAAATATATCTTGAAAATGCATCTGAGATAAAGTTGGAGTCTCTTTTGATTTATATGCTTATGATATTTCTATTTTGTTGCAGGTATGTAGCTGTTATGACTCTTAAACATGAATATAGAAGGATTCAATGTAAGTGTTTCATGCAACCGGTGGGATTGTGCGTCTTGCTTGTTCCTTTGTTTCCTAATACTGGGAAACAAACAATACATAGAACTTCTAACGTTAACCTGAGAGCTGTGCTAGAACTCGCAGCCATTTCCTGTCTAGACTGTTAAACACACAAGACAATAAAATCGACGTTTATCTTAACGTCGTCCGTTTCGCTCCGCGGCGATTACAATCATTACAAATTACCTAATGCCAGAGTATTTGACAAAGTAGAGCTCTAAACAATGACTTGAGAAGTGACTGGGCGCATTTGTGAATTGTGGCCTTTGGAAAACAGACCTTTTCGAGGGTTTACGATAACAACGCATTGCATTGATTAAGTGAGGGAAGAATAAATTAATAGGCGTATTTATATCCGCCTGCAATCGGTGGGACCCTTTGGATTTAGTCATAATTCTTTGCGACGTGTTAACGTTAGCGGAATATCAGCACTTTATAATTTAAAAATAAACGGCAGGACCATATCGGACCATGCTAAGAGAAAGTTTTCGAAGCCCATAGGTACTACAAATACAAAAAACGATATTTTGAGGTCGTTAGCACATACACAGATTGTACATACGAATTTCCTATTTAAAATTATTTGGTGCTGTCTTAGATGATTTTTAGTTGGTACTAGAGAACGCCCGCGACTTCGTTCGCATAGAGTTAGTTTCCCACTACCCCCTATTTCTTCCCTTTGGGGGCCGATTTTCGAAAAATCCTTTCTTAGTGCACCCCTCCTCATAAGGAACCTACCCACGTGCCAAATTTGGAATCACACACACACACACACACACACACACACACACACACACACACACACACACACACACACACACACACACACACACACACACACACACACACACACACACACACACACACACACACACACACACACACACACACACACACACACACACACACACACACACACACACACACACACACATACACCTTCACGCCTTCATCCCCAAGTGGGGTAAGCAGAGCTACAGAATTACCAACAACTCTAAAAACTTGTTGTTAATTCGGGTTAGATAGACGGACGGGGGACGGGTTGCAAGCCCATCGCCTAACAATACTACAAGCCTTTAATCTCTTAGTCGCCTCTTACGACTTCTTTTATATATTTAGATAAACGCCGCCTGTAGATATTTCAGGAACAAATCAAAACTACTTAGTAGGGATAGTTTTCCTCATAAGTTCGTTATATGTGGTTTCATTTAATTAAATGTTTTTTTTCATCTTTTTATTTTACAACTATAATTAAGGCGTAATACAGGCGTGATTTAAATTTATAACTATGCCAAATTCCAACTTTGTAGTACCCAAGTCTCTCAGTTAAACTGTGGACAGACGTACATGGCGAAACTGCAAGGGTTCCTTGTAGACTACGGAAAATGTTGTTATCTTCGTAATGTCATAGCGACGAGTAGATGGAATTTTTTAAACCAATTAACAGGTTACATTGAAAGTAATTGCCGTTTAAGTGTTATATCTTTTTTAGGATGAATGCTTAAACTGACCATTTTCGCTTTCCTTTTAATTTAAGTTCGTGCCTATACCGGTTTGTCCCTGCGCGAGCTTACATAAATACAGGTAAACACAGATAGTGTCAGAACCAATGATTCAGAACAAAACTGACGCACCACGTCAGGGGTTCGTGTGTGATTTAAACTTAAGAGGCCACATAATTATGTAAAATCTGCCGGTTTCCCGCGACCTAAATCGCAATAGCCAAAACGTCTGTGTTCTTTGGATTTATTAAACTTTTTTTTTTCCTTTGTCTATTAAACGTGAAAGCGCGATTAAAAAACAAAAACATCGATAGTTTTCAAGTTCAAATACGACACCTTTCTCGCATGTTTTTGGATGAATCTTCGAAACTCTACGATCCTTCAAGATGATTTTTGATTGAATAATCGGCTAATTATAACTTCTTCATCCTGGTAAACCATTTTTGTAATAAATGTAGTGGTTTGAAAGTGAACAGCAATTGTTTAAACTAAACGCTGCAATCATGCGGCGACCAATCTATCTCACCTTCTTTGCGCAGAAGTATACTTGTGTGTGAGGGCGTGGCATCATATGTGCCTCTTAATTGCGATTATCACCTTTTGTAGGTTGTATGTACTATGCATCATATACAAAAGCAGGAATGGACTGACTTGCTTGTTAGTTTAGTGCTAGCGGGATAGAATCTTGGCCGTCGTCTGGTTACCGCACCCTCGTCAAGACTTTTTACGTAATTATTTGAGCTGCCTTACGACATTATAATGTTGTGATCTAATTTAATTGCCTACTTTGCCCTCTCGCAGACTGACTGTTCAATTTCTTGAGACATCTGTGCAACATAATTCTATTGGGATGCGCTTCTGGGTAGACTGAGTCATTTTAAAGTGCCTATGCTCATACTCTGAAAACATTTTTTAAATTTAATCGTTTAACCTAGTCATAATTAATGACAGATAAAGTATTACAACCAGTCATGAAAGTGTTCGGTACTAGGCATTACAGAACACAGTAATAATAGGTGCTTGCTCAGATGTAAACCAAGCTTAAAGGAAGACACGAGCACTCTCATTAAGTCCTAAAACAATGCAAGGCGGGGTTGTCAGAGCAATAAAAATTACAAGACAACCGGGATGGGAGCGCCTAATGGTCCCATAGTTACTTGTCGCTCGATGTAGGTAGGTATCACGATAAAAACCTGATATGCGATTTCTTGATAGTCGGTTACGTCTGACGTGTCCGTCGTCTTCATCTTAATGAATACCGTCATTAGTTTTTAAACGTCATAAATTGTTGACAGGATTAAGTCTTGTTTTATAGTTTTCCTTAAGTGCTTTCCTGCATTTGTATGTGTTTAGTGTATTGTTAATGGTAACGTGAATTTAAAACAGAGCGTTGTTAGTCTTAGTACGAAAGACGACAACTAAATGGCGTGGTTATTACCGGGTTTTTTATGGCATGGAGTTGGCAAACGAGCACGCGTGCCATCTAAGGGATCTCTTTGGAACGCATATTTTTTTACGTATATTTATCTTTTCGCGTATTTTTTTTTATAATATTCTTTTAGGCTTAACATTGTAGATTAGGTTAGGTTTGTTTTTAGAATAATTAAAATAAAACCGTTTCTATTTTAAAATGATTTTATGCCTAAAGACACATAAGGCGTAAAAAAAATATGCAGTCCTACAGAGGACCGCCATCTTATCTGTGGAGATTTGTGACCAATAGACATTTGCATTTTTCTTATGAACATGAGTAGCTACCACCAGAAAAGATCTTTAAAAACAACCTATAATAAATCCAAACGTGGTGACTTGAAGTTTACGATACGATGAAGCAGTCATGACAAATCGACGATCAGAAGAAACAGTCATGGCGCTATACTTGCACTCCTTTCGGTTAGGCGTAGACGTGTATGTGTAAGCTATGACTCTGCATATAGAAGCAAGGCGAAATAGACAAAAAATATAGACAGGGCTCCTGAACTATCCCTCTTTCCCTTTATTCGTAACTTAACCGAGAGAAAGAGACCATCTGCTAAAGCTTGTCTGCGAATTCATTGAGCGTAATGACGATATTTTGGTGATGGTAATCTGGGAGATGACTAGTAACTGACGCCATGGTCTGTGGGTATGAATGAAGCGTTGCGATGGCCAAGTTTCGGCGGTCTCGGGCCAATGACGCAGGGATCCTGCTTCCGGAGCCGCGCCTGCGCCGCTGCGCTCACGCGTAAACAATCACTCCGATTCAATCTAGGGGAAAGGGAAAGGTCCCGTCATTCTGAATAGACAATAGAAGTAAAAATGCATTTGTAATGCATGGAAATCTAGGGACCAGTTAAACAGGATATAAACCTACACAAAAAAGCTTTTATGAACTTCCTGTAAACCACATGGTAGGTACCGTGTGGTTTTCCTCGCTTCTTGCAAGTAAAAATATTATTTACTAACGCGAAGTGTGTCAAACATTTAACATGTTGAATTATTTTAACTATGAAGATCGCCCAGTTGCTAGTTGGCAGGCAGACGCAAATTTGTAAACCACAACAAATGAGCCGTCCTCTAGAAGAAAAGCATCTAGTATATTAATGTCAGAGATGCTTTATAGCGTAGTGCGTACATTTTTTTACGACGGTCAACTGTTTAGAGCACTTGTATTATACGGAATTCATAAATCTTCAAGCTGTGCCAGATTCTGACCTAAGAGGTTAGATTTCTGGCATAGCTTGAACATTTTATTGAATGTAAAATTACTAAGGACATATTTTTACCTGTCAAATAGCATGCCCAGTAATGCCTGAATGCAAAACATGAGACACGACCAGGAAAAATGAAGTGAGTAGTATTTAGAAACCGCTAGTGTTGGTTTATTAGAGCGGCGGCGCACTGTGGGTTCTCTTGTGTTATTCTGATTACAGAAATTCGTAATTATTTCGACCTTAAACAGTTTTCTCTCGCAAAGATCGCATTTCAGATTACGCAACGAGAGTGCGACGGCGCAGATTTCGTCACCGCGGAAAGCGCGCTGGCCCATTAAATTGTTTTATTATGAACCGACGCCATCTTGTGTATTTTTGGCTGGGGTTTAGGTGTTCATCTCTTGGGACTCTGTCCAAACAGTAATTAGTAGGTATGTATAACTTGTTTTCGTTTTCTTTGCGTTTCGTGTGAAAATCAAGCGCCATGTCCTAGTGACTCTCTTGCCCTCTGGAAATGGTTGACTCCCGTGCTTATTATGTTGGTATTAAAAATAAAAAACTGTGATTGGCTCATGCTATTCCAGATTTTCTTTCAACTCTTAATAAATATATTACCAACGTAAGTGTCGGGTCTTGTGTTTCATAATTACCGCCTGATAAAACAAAGGCGTGCCCTACAGAGTTGAACGACCGATCTATTTGTCATCCCACTTCCTCGCATCACCTGCCTCATTTTTCACTATCGTCGTAGTCGCAGACAGCCTCTATTTTTATTTTTGAGACTAATGTTATTATGAATGAACGACCACGGGTGGCACCGGACTCAACACGACCTCGTTAGCCCGTCGAAATAATACTCTTTAATCAGTGTGAAAGTATTAATTTAGAACGTTTTGGCTACTAAATTGTCCAAGCAATATAATATTTTCAGTACCGTACGGTTAAATCCCCTTTTCGATATTATATCTCTCTAGAAACATCTTTTCTAGAGAGTGTAATATACTTCTCGGTTTTGGAGTAGGAATCGTTCATGAATCACCATAATATGCCAACCAAAGGTTTGAATACAGTACTTGCAGCTTGAGTACACAGAAAATAATATGCAGTGCGAAACACTTGAGTGGGTACCTTTAAGCAGACATGAAAAAGCGATCATGTTTTCGCCCTTGTGCGCGCCGTTGCCTTGTTAAAGAGTTTATTAATTTTGCAGTCCCATATAACATCAGTTATTAGCCGAATGAGTCAGGCCGTTGGTCCCGCGTAGGTTTCAAAGCATATGATGTAATCTACGTTTTGGTCCATTGAATGCTGGGGTCGTAAAGTGCCGCCATACACCAATGCCCGTAATAGGCAATGCACGAATTGTCGTCGTTGCATTAACAAGCCTTTACTCGCTTACGGTTTACCAGTTTCGCACCACTAACATGGGTAACACGAGCTCCTATCAGATAAGACTATTCTTGAAATTCTTGCTCAAGAAAACCACACGTTTATAAAATGCGCGACGAGATTTTCTATTTATAATCATAAAATGACCTATGTGGGGTTTTGTGAATACGAACGGGATATGTAATTGATCAATGTATAAAACTTTTGTGGAAACTAGTTTTGTTAATGTCTTCGAGTATATAGCGCACATTACGGTAATCAAAAATAAAATCAGCCACTGCGTTATAAACTGTGACGAGCCGTTTGATCTCGTGCTTTCAAAGAAGTAAAAATAGCGGCGTAAAAACCGGATTTGGCCGGTCACAGGGTTGGTTAATTGGACTAGCAGACTGCAGTTTGTTTCATGAAACTTAATTCATAAAACATTCGTGTAACTGTTTTCTAGATCCCCTCGCGTCCCGGCTGCCGGCGGCGTGGGAGACGTGCGAGGAACGTCGACCCCGCGGCGCCTATAAATACCCGCGTCGCTTATCCACGCGTCGAGATTGTCGGAAACTCCCTTGCGGCTAGCAGCGTATTTTTCAAAAGTAAATATAGAACGAAATTTGGGAGTGATGCTCCAGAGCTTTCGCAAAACTCACCGTTTCTTTTGAGCATCTCAAGAGCATACCTACAATTGTGCGTTCTGAATTATATACAATCAATGATATAGAATTCTGAATAAGCATTACTCTATAGTAGAAAAGATAATGCTTTTGCTCGTTTGTTAACTGTATCGTTGATATCATTCAGATCGCCGGGTGATGATGGTGGTCCTTCGGAAAGGACCATGACTAATAGTGGTGTTTTAGCTGGGACATGTGATGGTGATAATAGTCACGACCTAAAATACATTTTGTCGCGCAGCTTTAGTCTTTCCTACCATCGACTAATATTTTGTAACATCGTGATTACACGGCACATGGAAGTAACATTATTAGTTATTAAAATCGTAATGGCATCGACTGTTATCGCCATGCCGTAAAATGTTGTACTTGAAAGGATTATGATTGAGGACTTCTAGACTTGGTTTTCCATAAAATACTTACCGATTTGACAACTGATCTTTATAGTAATTTTTGCAGAAATCGCTTCACAGTTATGTTAATGATCGTCTCGCTGACTTAAGATAGATGCTAAGTTACATATTCAACTAATGTAGCGTTTATGTTAATTGCATACCTATATTATAGTGATAAATGTTTGCATATTTCTCAATTTACTTAAAAACTCCTCTGACCTAAGCAATATTATTCTGTGGCTCTAGAAAAGATGCTTTGCGAGAACGTTATCGCTATCGTAAATACCGGGTGTACAATCCAAATGGGTCAGTATGGAGAAGTCGGAAACTATGAGAGATAGCGAGATCTGTTCTTAGGAACCATGACGTCGATTTTAGATTTAATAATAATTACGTTCAAACTTTTTTATTAACTCTCATACATAACCGGGAATCGAACCTGGTCAAAATCAATGTGTATAAATTCTGCAACTCGCAAGAAGCACAACACTAATAGAATCTTGTTTAAAGTATGAGAGTTAATAAAAAAGTTTGAATGTAATTATTATTAAATCTAAAATCGACGTCATGGTTCCTAAGAACAGATCTCGCTATCTCTCATAGTTTCCGACTTCACCATACTGACCCATTTGGATTGTACACCCGGTATATTGGATTGAACTCTAAGCTGCCGGACGGTTGCGTCGAGCACTTTTGTCAACTCCATAAAGACAGTTTCCGACGATCGTTTTTTACCGTTAAGTTCTTGTCTAGTGTCACTGATTAAATTAATTTCATCATTGAGGTGATAAAATCATAATTTTCCAAAATTCGAGTCAACATTAATGAAATCAAGAAATAGCAAGCTCTCATGATAAAGAACTACTGTCTTCCGATAAAGAACACGTCGGCGCAGGTCAATGCCATCTCTAGATTGGTGATAGCAATTGAATCAGTTCCACTTGCATTAAATTAATGTTCATTAAACGAGAACAACGTGACACGACTGACCGCCTCTAGTTACCAACAACTCCTATCAGTACTAGTGTTGATCTTGTAAATAAAACGATCATTAGGATGTCCTGTTCTGTTAAGTTCTCTATTCTGCCGTATGACATCAACCGTGTTGTTTCATGGTGATTTTATCTCGATAAGATTTTCAATAGTATGTTTTGATATAAAATATAGTTTTTTTACGGTAATTATTTTCGTATTCTCTTAAAACCTGATCGATCGTCGCATCAGGTCGTAAAACGGAACACTGCCGTCCGTGATATCGTCCCCGCACTAGGTCAGTTCAGCGCGACTCTTGTAACGGTACAATCAGGTTGTAGCCGTCCACTGCCACGTAACAGTATGATTGCAGTTTGAAAACGTTTACTGTAACAATTCAATTCAATGGTCGCAAATGAATTAAAACTCTATTGCCCCGTGATGGCAATGATTTAGATTCAGCGAGGATATTGATATGCTTTTTCTTCCAAATCTTAAATGTAACCTCGGCTTAAGTAAACTAGCTCTTATTCTAAGCGATGGGTGGTCCTGATAATTTCACTCCACCTTAACAAACTAAACTCGAACGCTTCATTTACTTCTCTAATACCAGCTATAAGTTGCTCTTGCCTTTCCAGTTTGCAGCGTTAACTCGATAGTCACGTTTAATTGTCACCGACGACCGTTAAATTTTTCAACATCAGCTGTCGACACTTTCACCATAAACTGCGAGGCTACTGTGAATCTCATTGGTTCTTAGATAATAAAATTCGAAATTCTAAGATTTATGGCCTCTAATATTCCATCTCATTAGATCTTTAGCGTAGAAATCATTTGAGTTAAGCATGACATCACTTTTGGATGCTAAAAGATTAGTAATAATGTAAACAGGCTTGTGTACATTTTATACGTTTCGTAGGTGGCATCACGCTGTGTTTACTTTAGTGTAGTTAACGTAATGAGCTGGCATTCTCTTTATAATTTGTGTTTCATATCAATACGAAATCCATGGATTGTAAAACTATGTCCTTATATTAGCATACATAAAGATTTAATTTTAATAATCACTACTGTGGTATCCTGAACGCAGCTCAATCATTCGCTTCTCTCTTTCCCACCTCTATCATCATGATCGCCCTCTTTTTAGCAGGAGTTGCCTCCGCTTTACTCCCTTTCCTCTTCTCTCCAGCTTTCTCCTTCCCTTCTTTCTTCCCTTTATTCTACTCCCGGTTTCAACGCCTTCTTAATCAAATATTTCACTTTCTCCGTTTCCACATTATATTTTTCTTTTAATTATTTTTTAATAGCGTAAGAAGATACTCCTTTCCTTGTCTTAAGTTCTTTTAAAGCCTCATGAATCATTCATTTCGTCCAAATCTTTCTTTCTTGGTTCTTCAGGATATCCTCTGTCGGGCTGTTCGGAGGCCTCTTCACTGGTTTTTTAAATTTCGATATTCGAATCTGACAATTTGTTGAGTTAATCAAATCACTGCAGATTCCGTCGGTCAGTGCATAAGTAAAACTTTAAGAGCAAACATGAAACCATTCGCTATCGTCAATTTGTAATATTTACCCTCGGTTCTTGCTTGAACCCATAAAAAACCGTGACCCTATAGAGGTAAGTAAACATATCTGTGCCATACCCCCTAATAATACTCACCGCAGGTACCCAAAACAGGTGTAACATTGTATCATTTCTACCTGCGTCGGCAAGTTCACATTTATATGCAAAAGGATCCCTTTTATTCTCTGGTAGGTACCAAAGTGACGTCATATGGGGAGCGCCATCAAAATGAGGTAATCTCAAACTGATATCTTATAAAAAAGTGTTAAGCCTTTTTTATCAAGTCCTAATAGATCACGGAATTGTATTAGTCACTGGTTTTGAATAATTGATTCGTACCTAGTTACACCTATTATAGCCATGTCGCAATCGTGGTAGAGAAAAAATGATTTTCTATAGTGTTTAGAAATAAAAACACAATTAACTTGTCGTTTTGCGATACTCATATTATTCACGACACCCACGATACATGAATTGGATATAATTTTATGCCATACCCAAATCAATTATTATTTATAATGGATTTGGTAATGATATTTTAATGATGGAAATCTTAAAATATTATGCGCAATGTTATTGACATATATAGCAACTTTGGTATTTTTAGCAACAAGTCCAGCATTTTTATGCGGAAAGTATAAGTATTTGTATGTATTTTGGTAAAGTGGAACCGCACCGGAGCTTGTGAATGGTACCTATTTCTAGGGTGGCGATAAGATATCTCGATTAAAATGGTTGAGCGACTATGACGAACATTTAAATCGTGTAAATTAAATATATACTATGACTTTCCCGCGGCATTGTTTGCGGGGAGCTTGAAATATCCTATACTTAGTTTCTTCTTGATTTAGAAGTGGGACTACAACAGCAATTATGATCACTAAAAGCTATAAAATAAAAATGAAATGTTTTAAAAAACAAAAACAGCCTACAGAAAAGCAAAAAAAACTTTTTTTCAAATGGAGGTTCAAAGTGAAGTCGGCGTTCTATAATATAATATTTTCAACCCAAGCCGACTTCAGACTAGGACCATTTGAAAATATGCTATGCTTAGCACCACGGCTAGGCTTCACGGCTTTGCTCTTTGTGTTTAATTCCAACTTGATTTTAAGACATGTGTTCGCTCTTTATATTCTATTTACCTACATAATTTTTATTATAAGCTTTTTGGTATGAAATATTATTTCTAATTGATGATAAAATATCTGACATTTAACGTACCTAATTACTTGGAAACTACAAAAACTATTAAATTCGAACAGCCATTATAAACTTAATTAAGCTAGAGTGCAGGAAATAATTTGAACTATTGACCTAAAACCAACAGCTGCAAGAAATTGCACGCGTTGTACTAAGAAATATGTTTTTGCTCGTCAAATGCGTCATATGATACCGGGCCTCTATTCTACTGGGTAAAACCATATTGCGTTTGACATGTTATTGTATTATTTTTAACGTGACTGGAATTACTATAAAGTAAATAAGAGCCGTCATAACGTTGACAATACGATACTTAACACGTCAAAGTAGGTATGTATGGTTTTACCCCTTACCATAGAGGCCTTGGGAGTACAGTCGAGAACTTAAAGGTTCCACCTTAGGTCCAAAGTCAATTTGACGTTATACAACAATAAGGTTCAGTTTCCTAAAAGTTACAAATGACTTGACATCTCTAATGACATTGACGACTTCAAGCATATTTTTTCGGAATGGGTCACAAATCAACGTTCGTTATAGTACCTATTTATATACTACTGGGCACTAGCTAAGCATTTTGACGTTAGTAGGTATTTAATGTTAATTATTAAAAAATAATTTTAATACAACTTAGTAAATAAAAAGTTTGTAATATTTTCGTATGACCAAAGTTCACCTAATTATGACCTAGAATAATGCTGTGGTGCTATTTTAGAGAAACTATATTAAAAGTCTCTTTTGATTGTCCATTCATTCACAATTTAAATAGTATACCTAATTATTTCAGGTAAGTGTGTTATTAAACTCATATACCTACATTTTGAATTTGTTTTCTTTTAATAATCGTTTTCTGACATTATTATTATCATGTAACTTTCTTAATTCGTTTTTAAAGTTGTAGGTAATTCTGTAGCTCTACCCCACTCTGGGATTACAGGCGTGGAAGTATGTATGTATGACACTTTCTTAATTTACTGTTTCAAAGTTTAAATTTGAACTCGAGAGGATTGTGCCATTATTATTTCGGTTAAATTCTAACGCTAGAAGCAGCGCTTTTCATATTATTCCAGAAACATCTAGTTGTCATTTACGCCATCCTACGTGTGGTAAATTATCATAGGCTCCTCGCAAACAATCGTTGCATTGCACAATGAGCCGTTCTGTATTAACTAAGACCAATGTGCTAAGACAAAGGGGTGACCGTTAAGTTGCTTTTATCCCTTTTTTGTTCGCTTCTGGCGTCACAGTAAAACGTTCCTCTTGTTTCCTCTAGTTCCACACTCTATACTAATGTTTTCTTTTATTATTGTTGCAAAGACTTACAAAATTTTGACCGACTTTGACTCATAATTTACTTAAACGGACTGTCGGAATTTTAATAATAATTGAACGCTAGCTTGAATAATTAAATAAATTGTGTTTGAAGTCCTAGTATGACAATCTTGTGGTCACGCTGCAAGATTGCAATCAGGGTACGAATCCGTAACAACAAAATGACTGATCTCGTTCCATTGTGGTTAAACCGCAAATCTTATATCTAGTATGGATATCCTTTAGTACTTAGGTTAGCAATTGCTATACTAAAGCCAGCAGCATTGCACTGATTATAGAGTTCACTTTACGTTTGTTAATTACAAAGGGCATTGTTATACTGACATTGGATTCAATTGCGTTTGCAATAAAACCTATTTCAGGAGAGCTGTTTATAACGCGTGTTGGCTGCGCCGGAGTGGTTGCAGAGATCATGTTTCAGGCGGTAGGTGTTAGCGGCAGTGATCAACCGCTCTTTGTGCGCGTTGGCCCGCGCAGCCCCCACCATGTTTTAACCATTATTGTCTGAAACTTCTTGAAATGAATGACGTTATATGTATTATAACTAATACTATTTAAGGATATTTTAAAACCTTCACGTAGAGGTTCATGTACTTGCATTACAGACATGTGCAGTCTTTGTTTACAGGTATAATTTGTACCTCTTTGAGTACATGTACTACTGAGAGAGCTAAAGTTTTGCATTGCATAATGTCTTGCATTATTTTTACATTCGAACGCAACCGATTAAGTTAAAAAATGGTAGAAGGATGCAGAAAGGCAAGAAAACTTGTACCTAGTAGCTTTTACAGTGGTCGGGGTGATATCATATACTATTTCCTTTCATTATAACATCAGAATATTTGTTTTAAAATATTTAAAATATTTTTATACTGGACCTACTAATGTATGTAATTGTATAAAACGAAATTTAGTGTCACAATAGATCTTGACCTGATATCATTAATATACATTTCAAGACTTTCAACCTTATGCAAATCCCAAATCGTGAACGGTTGATTAAATCAAATAATTTTATTTCGAGATAAGTACATAGGCGTGACTGGGCTACAGATTGTTTTCATTGTGATTTCATTGCACTGCCTGGCGTTTGATACGAATGCTTACAAACAAGTGGGGCGAATTATTATTGAATTTAAAACATCAGCAGTGTCCGCAGCGGGCTCTGCAGTATCAACACCGGTGACAATGCTCGGCCTTGTGTGCTCGCCACTGATCCTTTTATCTTCATCATGATACTACCTCTGACTTCATGTACAAACTATTCCGTTTGGAACATTAAGCTTGTAACAAAGGCGAGTCCTAAGGTTATCCAGGCTGTTAAGTCGTGTCACAAGCTCCGCATGCAGTAAAATAATAATGATCTAACAAAGTGATCAGAACATAATGATATATATTTTTATGGATATTAAAGCGTGAAACAGCCATACCATTAGTTTTTGCATGATGCTGACTAAATTATCTCATTCGATATAGATTTACATCTTGACCTTCGCCTAGTGTTTGAGTAATGACTTTGAAGGATAGACATCTACATAATTTACTATCGGTATGTTTATTGTGGTTTTATGTGTTCCACCGACACCATTGCCATAATAATTTGTCACAGGGACAGGGTTTCTCAATACATTGTGTGATGTGATGTGAGAAATTGAGCTCTTGATGTATCCATGAGCTCCGTCATTATGCGGTGTTTATGGTTTCTCTTGCTGCTTTGAAACGTTCGCAATGAGTATATCTGTGAACACATGTTCGACTTATGCATTAGGAACAAAGAAAAAATGGGGACTAAGTTCACGGATAAATATTTATTAGAATAAATATTTATCCGTGAAGTAGTGTTCTTATAATATCACCCACCGTTGGGCATTTTAAACTGTATAAAGTATATAAGTATGTTGTTTAAATAAATCGCGTTACCATGTAATAATCAAAAAATTGTTCTGCGGCTGTTGTAAAATACAATAAAACAGAACAGAAGAACAGCCTCGGCCATTAAATATATCAGAGCCGACACACTCAACAATATTAGAAAACATTAACGCTCTTATAACAAGAGGCTAATTCAGATATGTATAAAAATACATTATTTATTATTATTAATTAGCCTAATATAGTGTCCGACTGCTGGGCAAAGGCCTCCCTAAATTTCTACACCTCTCTCCCTGTGGCAATTTTCGGCCAATCTTTTAGAAAAGCGTCCAAGTCATCCCGCCATCTTCGCTTGGGTCATGAATACATAACCAATGGATATTATAATATATAATAATGAATAATATGGATACATAACCTATGGATATTTTTGTTTACTCGTTCATGAATATATTAACGGTAGTTAACTATTATTTAAGAAAAGTTTTTCTGAATCAGGGCGAGACTATAACAACTCCAAGTTGATTACTGCTAGAACCTCTTCCAAAACTCCTTATAAGGGCACCGTCGGTTCGGTTCTTCAGCCTACACTAAGCTAATGTCCATATTCGTCATAATGGGCGTTCTGAGTAACGCCACCGGCGAATCGGCTCCCTTCGTTAGACGACGGTGATGACTGTTTTTACCGCGCACGTGGGCGGTTAATTCACCTTCGATATTAAGATCCTCATGTAGGTGGTACCACTTGTTCATGAGAACACAAGGAAGTGTAATAACATGTTAAACATAGATTTTGTAATTACTATTAGACCGTGTGGGAAGCAGTATTTGTAATAAAATTAGCTTGAGCGATAACTGATAGTTTTAATTATCTTAGCTGCAGTATGACGCACGTCAAAGATGGCGAACGCAGTATGCAATGTATGTAATGTCGGTTTAGACTTGGAAGTTGCCTTTGGGAATCTAAAAAACAATAAAAATATAGTACACCTTACCTAATATTGCAATCAGAAACGCAGACACTGATTTCAAGGAAATATTGAGCATTCTTACACTGTTTCTTGCTAGTGGTAAGGACCCGTGTAAATCTCACCAATATAAATTCTACTACCAACACCTGATATGATTCCTTAACACTCATCAGCTGGCATGAGATACAATGTCCCGATTGTCAACCTAACCAATAAACAAGGAACTCTTCAGATGTTTGAGATGTGATTGTTTGTCGAATGTTTATTTTGTTAGGACATTCTCATCGTCTCATTGTTATCATATCATGAGTCAACTGTAGCAGCCCCTTAAAATGTTTTGATTATTTCAAATGAATGGCTGACTGTACGCAGTAACACTGACTGAGCTTGAGTTTTTGCTGGATACTTAAAACACTGTTATCTTTATCTATTGGCTCTTGGTTTACGAACAAATCGTTTTTCTATTGATAATTATGAAACAATGTGAAAATAATTTTAATGCCGAATTCCTCGTAATACCAAAATTGTGAATTACATTTTCACGGAATAAATAAACTCTACACAATTAAGTAATAATTCCTAATTTTCTTGGCATTTGTCTACATCGCTTAGAATTATCCTGTGTAAATACATGGAATTATCTCGACGGAGAACCTAACCTGTAATTTTCTTATAGCCGCGGCTCCGAATTGTTTCATCTCGCTACCGTAGATACAGAGTAATGGATATTCATGGGAACAAATTGAAGTACTCGAAGCTATTTTAATTTCTCGTGGCTTTAGTGGCCGCTTGGATATTTTACTCTTAGGCACTTAAGACTGAATGATGTATTTTGACGATCATTGGTATTTTTAAACACCAATATTTTTCTGTAAGGGTTCGTTAATTATTCTTTAGTCTTATTATTGCCACAGCATTCTAATTAATGATTGTGGCAGAATAACTTCTGGCAGATTTGCTCTTTACATATTGTGATAAATTTATAAATATATGAATTATTCAAAAGTATTTTACCCATTGATGACTTTGTAAGAAAGCGCGTATGATTTTTTATTTCTTAATCATCTTCTAACTCATGGAAATAATTAACAAACATGTTTATTCAACGAAAGTAAGTGCAAACATACCGCCGTGAGCTAACATTAGTCGAAGGTAATTTGATTGATGTTGAACCATTAAATACATGTTAGCGGCTAACTATGACTATGATTTTAATTAAACCGAACTCAATCATGAATTGTATTTACTAATTTATTCATTGAATTTTATCACGAAAACACGAGCTTTGCGGAAAAAATACTGAATAAAACAAGACATTTAGAAATCAGCTTACGGGACCTTATATTATTGTCTTTCGAACATTCTAAATTATAACGTACTTTACCATTTTTTTCTCCGCACCGGCTTCTGCGGAATTTTATTACTATTATTTAAAAATCAATGATATTTGTGCAAGCTATTACAGTAAAATCGCCATATCATCGTCAATAAATAATTGATAGTTTAAAATAGTTTATCATTAAAAAAAACTGGTGATTGGCAGGTAATCGACGGACCTCTGAACTGTTTAACCCGTTCACAATAGGCCTGATCAATTAGGCACAAACGCACTGTATGTGGGTGGTCTTAAAAAGTCTTTTGTGAGCATATACCTAACTAACTCCGAACTAGTCATCATGTACCTACAGTCGACCAATTTTATTTCTTGTCCACTGTGGCACAAGGACAAAGTTACGTATAAGTACGTATTACGTATAAACAAAATGACGGATAGTAATAATTTTACAAGTCGATTACGTTTTTATTTGATACTCGGAAAACGCGGGCGGGTGGGGGATTTGCGGGTGGTAGGACCCTGTGCAGGGTCCGTCCGGATCGCTACCACCATCTTATCCATTAACCTACCGCCAAACAGCAGTGTTCGCATTGTTGTGTTCCGGTTTGGGGATAAGACAGCCGGTGTAATGACTAGCATAGAGGCATTCCATCTTAGTCCTCAGGGTTGGCAACGCATTTGCAGTCTTATGCTAATGTCTATGGGTCACAGTTTCCACTTACCATCAGGTGGCCTGTATGCTCGGTTGCCTTCTCTATGCCATAAAAAAAAAAAAAAAAAACGCTGTGTAGGCTATATAGATGACGTGGCTAAGGTTGTGGAAAATCAATGGATGCGACCGGCGCAGGACCGGTCCACGTGGCCAACCTTGTTGGCCTATGTCCAGCAGTGGACGTCTTTTGGCTGAAGTGATTATGATGATGATGATGATGATGATGACGATGATGATGACGATGATGATGATGGTGATGATGATGGTGATGATGATGATGACGATAGTGGTGGTGGTGGTGATGATGATGATGATGATGATGATGGTGGTGGTGGTGGTGATGATGATGATGATGACGATGACGACGACGACGACGACGACGACGTTGAGTTTAGTTATAATTCGGGCTATGTTGGTAACCTTAGTTATTCTTTTGATGTGATTCTATCACGCAGAGAAAGCCCTCTCCATAGCCCTCTGAGTGATTTTGAGCTTCATGAGGCCCATTGTTAGCGCCCACGTCTCAGGTCCGTAAAGTCATCACTAGCAACACTGGTCAAAGACTTTTGAAAAGCTGTGAAGCTTCCTGAACGCTGCCCAGCCGAGTCAGATTCGACGAGTGACCTCTTTCTCAAAGTTGGACCTAACAAACTGGACCGTTTGTCCCAGTTAAATATAGTCGTCAACAACTTCGAGCGCAGAGCCAAAATGGTATAGGAATGAAATTCCTTGGCTGTACCATTAATTATCACGTCGTCTACAAAAAATACAACACTAATAATTGTGCCTGTATGCTAGAATTAATCAACACACATTTCATTGCAACTTCGAGCGCAGAGCCAAAGTGGTATAGGAATTAAATTCCTTGACTGTACCATTAATTATCACATCGTAGGTACATCATCGTATCCTGACTCAGTTTTAAAGTTACCATTTCCAGTACTTAAAAGTTACTTGAAAAAGTCGTTGATGTCTAAAGCTTACTATAGGGTCGAGGACTGTCTAACAGATAAAAATGCTTGGCCTAAACTTAACTAAACACCTAAATAACTGACTAATAAAATAGGCATAAAAAATATGTAAATATTGTATATTGTCTAGGGGACACGGTTTCTGTAGGAGAATGTATCGAAACTTTGTATGTGGTGGTTGTCTTGCACTGTCATAGGAAAGTATTTTTTTTTTTATATTAATATATTTTTTTATTACTACTACTTATTACTCCCTATGAAAATTCTTAGTTTTGACACATTTTCCTGCACAAGCGTAGCTTACGCTTGAATGTTTCTTATTTTTATTTTTATTTTATGTTAAATTCATTGTTTTATATAATGCTAAATAGGTTAAGCTTTATAATTGTATAATATCATAAGTAGCATTTTAAAAAACGACTGACTGTTGAGTTTCTTGCGGCGTTTCTTCTCAGCAGTGGTCTCTTGCGAAGCGCTGGTAGATTTTGACGTGTAAAAGTGCCCGTGCGGCCTACTTACTGAATAAACATCTTTTATCTTTTTTTATCTTTTCGTATACAAAAAATACATCACTAATAATTGAGTTCCGAAGTATGTATTTACTGCAAATTAATGAATTATTAAACACTTAAAAAAACACTTGCTGTGAGTGAAGAAGCAAACAGATAGAACAGCACCGACGACAGGTGCCTGTTTAACCAAACGCATTGCAAACTAATCTCACGGCGGTGTCTAGTTGACTTATGATGAAGATTGGGAACATGGCCAAAATTTCTCTAGAGCAACTTTGCTAGCTGTCCTATTACAATAATAAGAAAGCTTATCGTATTCTGCTCTGGCAATTTGAGGTGCCATGGGTCGTTGATATAAATAATGGTTAATACTTTGTTGCATTAGTACGTCCACGTAATCATCTGGACGTCGTCAGATGAGTTATTAAATTATTTTTGTTTATCAACACACGGTTCTTCATCAAAACTTTGCAGCTGTTAACACTATTCTTGCTGGCGTTGATTTGCTTTATTGAAACTGAGGAATTGTATAATATTTCTGAAAAAAGTAGATCATGACACTCTCCAGCTCTACTCTAACCACAATCCACGGTTCTAATTCGGCATTTAACTGGGACGAAATTTAAAGAAATAACATATTCGCCATTTACTATATTAACTTAGAGTTCAGTTTAGAATTAAAATATTTTGTTTTTACGTACCCAAAATTATTGACATTATTTTGCAGAAGTGTTGAAATATTCAAGTCATCGCCGTACAAAACGGAATGTTCGTCGCAAACAGAGCGATTAAGCGGAACGTATCTTTAGCATCGCTTTATTATTCGACTGTTCTTATGTATATGCGTGTGTACTCGACACCGTGCCAAAGACTCAGACGCATTAGCACGCTCTACTAAGATATAGGGACAGCTATTTCAGAGTATACGAATTATCATTGTCCTTTGGAGTGCGTTGCGTATGCTTTGTAAATCAATATTTAAAGGTATTCCATGGCAAGTGCTGAGAATGTTTTCACTGGCGCATCCACCACTGGACAGCCGCTAAATAATTTCTCAAAGATGTACGATTACGTCACTTGCGCTAATGAAACAAAATACTGGCATTACGCGTTACAAATGGGCCGGGGACAGTAGTAACTGTGATCTAATAGCAAAGGACAAACGTAAAACACATTACGAACTCGTGTAAAAGTTGCGCCATCGAAGTTTCGTGTTGTGAGCTGAAGCATTCCATTTAGTGACACTGACTTATGTTACTCTTCCTCTCAATAAGTCTGTGGAGTTAATATCAAAACATATTACTCACGTAACATTAAGATCATGTTTATTTGAATAAACAGGATGCGGAAAATGACATTCCAACAGTAAAATTGGTGTTTCTGAAACCAATCGTGGATCTAAAATCTTAGTCAAGTCGTGATCACTGTTGGATGTGTGCGTACTCATTAACACCACTGGCTTCTGGCGGCACCTTCTCAGCGGGGCATGGAATTTATCATTCAATTCATTGGACACTCACAGCGCCAGCTGTCAGTTATCACCGATTTCCCACGATTGTAGTCTGCATCTCATTTGTTTCAATGCAATATCTACCAATTTATTTTGTTACAATGATCCTCCTCACGCCCAATGGTTCTTCATTCATTTTATTTATAACGTATTGTTTTCTTTTTCCAGGTAAGCCTTTCATCACGTTTTCACAGTTGGTGAGAAATTCTACGAGACGGTGTTGGTCAGAAATTCAATTTAACACTACATTCTAATGGTTATTTTACAATTACTAATTGGTTAATGTGCGACTTTCTTTGAAATGTCTTCTTTTCTTTATTACTGGACAACCTTGGAATACCTTTTATTATCTTGTTCAAAGGTGTAAGTTCCTAAATTATTCAAATATGAATTCATCTAAGAACATAGTTTCCGGGTGTACGCAAACTAATTATTGCTATAAATTTCAAAGTATTTTTAGTATTGTTCATAATCTTGTGCAGTTTTCTTATCTGTTGTATGATCGTTCTTGGTTGGCTGCGTCGCGGCATCACAAAGGCGCTCATACATCTTTAGCGACGCTTTACTGTGGTCAGGAATGGCATGCAAATGATTCACGTTCAATATTGCAACGACATTCTATTTCGTATTGGGTTAGGGACGTTGGATGCATTAGAATCAACAATGCGTCGAGAATCGTATTTTATAATTGAATGGATTGCATTTGTGTCATCCTTATTTTTCATTGAACTGATATTCATCAATAAATTTATTCCCACGTGTTCAGTAAAAATATTTTACTTAACTAAAAAACTTACCGATAACACGCGAGTGATGTTCAGGTAAGGCGATTCTCCCAACTATGTGCGATGTAACACTGACTGCGTTTTGCAATAGTTTTTTATAATCTGCTTTGTACCAGTGTCTTATTCTTACTATTAATTGAGAACCTTGGATGACTGAAAATTACTTCAGCAGAAGCTATAAAATTTACAATCAACAACCAAGCTCCGTCATTAGCGAGACTGACAATACACGCATTATTGTCAGCATTATCTCTATGTTTACTCTGTAGGTGGTATATAACTCAATGATTTTGCATACATTAAACTGCTATTACAATGCTTTTGCTAAAGGTAAACTGCCTACTAGTGGTTCAGATGGGCGTTTTTTCTGATCATTCAGGATTATGAATGGGTCTATTGACAGGTATTGGATTGTTCGAGTTGCCAAATGCTGTTGGGACTGGCACGTGTCTCTATTGTCAAATATTTGGACAAGTGTTTGTACGAACATCTGGTAGGAACAAAGAACCGTGGTAAGTTGAACCTTCTTTGGGCCCAGAGACCTGAGTTGAGTATTCTAGTAAGGAAAGAGTGTTTGGCGTCTTTATAATATGTATGATATAACATTACAATTCATTACAAAACAAAAGTTAAAACATACCAAGCGGTCTAATCGCTACTTACGATGTCACGACACGACTTCTTCTAGATAAGTTTACTTTAGAGAAATTTGTAGAAAAAATGTTTATGACAGTCGAAACAACACAATAGCGAAACAAAGACTTAGTAGCAAATGGCAGAAAGTCGCGGAGATGCCTCAGACTCTACCTCAGCAAAAATCTTCCTTCTAATCTAATTCACCTGTTGTATCGACGAAAAGGTGCGGCTCATAAGGACACCAATGTGTAGGTGACATTAATTAGAGATCCGATAGAATTCGGTCAAATAATAAACAGAACTGTGTCAATTTAGATATATATATATCTATGAATCATCGAAGTTAATGATGTCGTTTCATCTAAACAGAAGGCATATGTTATCATAGGCAAAATGAAGCTTGTCCGAGTGATTCACGAATCAACTATTTCAGACCTCCAACTAAGTCTAAAATTGCGTTATCTCTAAAAATAGTCTCGCGTTAAATATACTGCACTCAGCCATATGGAATAACTATAATGAAATAAGCAATAATTTAAGATTAGTTGATAACTTTTTTTTTATTTGGCTTCGAGAGGACTTCGTTTTTGCTGGTTTAACTCAAGTGGTCAATATTTGTCATCGATAGGAAACTACATATTGAATAAGTACCATATTAGATACGCCTACAATCCTCGTTGGATGTGGGTCCCGCCCTACTGGCAGTATTGTTTGACGGGTAACTGCGTGTAGACTTTAAAAGTACCTATTTGAATACAGTTTCTTGCGCATGTGGGTATTTTTATTAGGTGTCAATTTTCTCGAGCCGTATTTCAAAACTTTCATAGTCTTGTTGTTCATCAAAATTTCATTTTATATTTATTTACACTGCCATCTGGCCTGGTCTATTTTATAAAGACACAGGCGTAGTCCTGGTTGCACCGGATGTAATAAATTTTCTAATTATCTATTGAACATGGGATATGATGCATAAAAGTCGCGAACTATTAAACACTGTGGTAAAGACCAGCGCTTCCTCTGCCCTCATTTGTTCTTACGCACAAAACTTGTTGTCTTCTAAAAATATTTTAAAGACCAATAAATTTCCTTAAACTACTTATGTATTTTACTGGCGACTTTCCGACAGGGTTTGGTTATATTTTATACTACTCGTATTGTCAGAGTTATCTAATATTATATTTAGTTTTAATATAATTATTCTTAAAACATTAGTGAAAATCACATTAAAATCCATTAAGTTTTTGACAGCAAACAAAGGAATATGTTTTGTTTAATTACACCTAAATATTTTCCATCTATTTTGTCCGTTTTTAAAAACATTCCCTATAACGATTGAAAAAAAATAAAGGTAGTATATAAAATACGAAACGTTTCTTGCGTAATGGGCTAAACTTTAAAGCAACACATTAACGGAGAAAATCTAGTTTCGAAGCCGTAAAGCCGGCCTATTTGTGTTTGGGCCAGAAAGCAAACCGTGAAAAATAAATATTAGGCGATATATCAGCAAAATCGCTGGTTAGCGCTAAAGCTTTTATAGCTATAATAAAAGAACCGTCAACTACTGACAGTGTTCGGAGAATAAATAATATTACAACGTGGCCTGCATTCTGAAAGCGCAGGCACGGAACGGCGTTCATTGGTTCAGCTTTAAATTCGACACATTTAGCTGCTCCCGACTAGTGCGCTATTTATTCGAGTCAACGCGTAAATTCTTACGAATAGGCTGTAAATCTGCCGTCCACAGTTTCTATGAAAACAAACAATCGCTTCTCCCCTTGGACAGTGTTAAAACAATTTTGACTCTGAAATATATAATATGTAATGTCTCAGTGCATTGCATTGGTTGCACCAATTAGTACGCTTTGTATGTGCGAAGTCAAATTTGCTCTTTAATATTTTTTTCGCGAAACTACCAATAAACCCCTGATTTTGCGTACCTAATGTAATTGCAAATAAACAACAAGTTTTTAGACTTGTTGGTAATTCTGTAGCTCTGCCTACCCCACTCTGGGAATGAAGGCGTGAGTAATGCATGTGCCTATATATATGTACCGATAAACCTATTTACAGCCTGAATTCTTAGAATAGTTAGAAAGTAATTCGCAAATATGTATAAGTAATTATGTCATTTGTAAATTTTCTCTGCACAATTGCTTTAACAATAATCTACCTGGTTATTTTTTGGCTTTCATGTGTAATATGTCTTTTAATGACATGCAACTTTAACGAACTTTCAATACATACTCAACAATGTGTTATTGGACATTCCAATTGATCGTTTACACATTTTACTTCCGTGTACTTATTTGTCGTATCTATACACAGATACGTAAACTGTTTGACTCCATTCGCCTCTGGCAAAGCCGGACATTTTCTTAACTCGGCTGCTTCGGCGAGCAAACAACAACCATGTTTCCTTTCACACTACGTGTCGGCAAATAACAGTCATTCATAAATATTAAAGTCGCGTTAAACATGAATTTGACACTTGCATTTCAATGATGTTAAAATATCTGATACCTACTAAGAACTTTGATTTGTAATTGAAATGATCTTCATTATCACTTCGATATCGCATTCTTTACGATTCGTTAAGATGTTTACCGTTTCTGAATATTGATTTTATCGTTGAGTATTTCATCAATTCATCAGTATTCTCAAGGCGTAATCATCACGCCCTTTGACTTTGCATAGATTAAGATATCACGATAAAAGCATTTCAATCACGTTGGATAGGCCAAACCTGCGCTGACATTTTCAAACTGGTTTCCTTTGAGAAACTTCTGCAATAACCCATATTGGGCGTACCTACAATTTGACATCACGGTCTGCGATTTACATTATGTCTGAATTAACTTAAAGTTTAAGCTATTTATTTACATTTGAGCCACAGTTAATACCTGCTAATTTCGTCACCGTTCTATGAAATAGGAGAATTACAATAAGCCCACGCGCATGTTAATAGTGCTTCAATCAATCTCATGTCACTGCTGCATTGAGTTAGTCGAGCAGCTTATTGTTGGGGGTAACTATACTATTCAAAGTCAAATCTACGACCATCACATGTCTCAAGGCTGTACTGCAACTGGTACCTCCTCAGTTATTGACAACTGCAACAGCTCTAACTGTATGTTAAGTAGTATGCATAATGCATGCTCTCAACATCACATCAGTGCGTGGTACTTGACATCTGGGACAGGAAGTGTCCTCTTCTGTTGAAAGCTAGCATTCACTTTGTCGTCTAGTGCAGGGATAATTTCATTAATTTATTACCACTCATTCATGTTCATGCATATGATCATCATTTAAGAAATGCTAACGCTGAAATTTTACTTCCTAATTGGCGAATGCTGAAATAAAAGGCAATTGTGAATGAACATCCGTTCGGAGAACTGTTTAACGGATGTTAAATGAAATGGTCGTCCATCGACTGTCGAAATAAACTGTCGTAACTTTCGTATCTTCGTGCGTTTCCTATCAAAGGAGTCTCCTGTCACTACTGTTCCGGCGCCTCCAAGTACTCGCTTTATTATCTTACGTACATTCATCTTGTGTAGTGCGAAGTATTCAATTTGTTCTTAATTGTTATTCGTATGATACTTATCTATCACCGTCGTGTTTTGATTTATGTTGTGTTATGGATCTTACCGAATATATGTCACTTTTTAGTCGGTTTGAATAATTAACTTAAGTACTTCAAAGATAATTGTTAGGTACTCCTTTGATGTCAGTTTTCTTGCCGAGTCAATTCATCATTAATATTTTTTTGATTTATCTGATAATATTATCTCCTTGCAAGTTTAACACTATAGAACAATTTCTGGTATTGCATGTAAGTACTGAAAATGATGGTTGGGTAGTAAATATAACTATTTATACTGTTAAGTCTTCATTGAGTTAATTATAATTAACTATAGCGTTACGAACAACATAACATTGATTATTTGGCAAGGCAAACGCACTCTTTATGATCGACATGCATTGATAAATAATATAAATATAGTATTTCTCCGGAGACTGCGGCGACATTCTGTTCATGAAAATATCACATTTCGAATTTCCTCCATGCGTACCTCTTCACGAAGTATCGTCTTACCATTAGATGGTAAGTATTTATGTTAAAATAGTAATTAAAGTTCTTTATTACTTGCGTGATCTAAGTTTTTCGTCGGCGCAGCGGAGGCAGGCGCAAACTAACCGTAGCGGCGCGTACACGCATCGCTGCTTCGCGTGGGAAATAACCGCTAATGTCACATTATCCAAATTTCGCTCCTATTATGTTAAATCAGAATTCACGTCAATTTATTTTAGCTCTGCCTTCTCCACTCTGGGATGAAGACGTGATGGTATGTATGTATTTTATTTTAGCTAGAAATCTAGATTTATTTTTAACAAGCGATTATAATTTGCATTTTAATGTTACGCAATCCTCTCGAATCACTTATACTTTTGAGTAAATATCTATTAAATTAAGGACGTGAAATTGAATGCTCGTATATTTCGTTTTTTTTACCCCGAAAATACCTTAGCTTTTAAATGATTTGCAAACCACTTAATAAAAATGGTAAATTTTAGGTCGAGCAACAAATTATGCTTATTCTGATGAGTGGAAAGGTCTTGGATATCGTGCGTACCTTCTTTTGTTTTGAATGCGTTAGTTGTCATTGTCATTGCTAATTAAACCCTGCCATGTTATTTCCCCGTCTAGACTGTGACCGCAAACAACTTCACTTACAACGATGTTACAACGATGCAACGTGCACTTACATCCGCAAACATTAGTTATGGTCGGCGGTGGAAAAATTAACTGTTTCCAGTGCGTTGTGCTAAGAAGGAAAGTGACAACTACTTGAAGCATTGCGATACGTAACAACATATCGTATTGTTTTCAAGTCGGTCGATATTACTGTTAAGTAAATAAGATACAATAAGATAACATGTCAAAAGCAATTAGGTTTGCCACGAGTAGAATAGAGATCCTGATTGCATTACATCATTAATACAATGCTATCTAGAAAATGTACCCCAAGTGCTTGACATTACTTCTTCAGATTTATTTAAATTGGTCCCAATGTCAAAGATCGGGTTGGGCGTGGGTTTTTCGTACACGATATTTAAGCCTTTATTTCCACGCTTCACTTAAAAGATTGTGGTAAGGGGCCATAAAAAGTATTCTCATAGACATCATAAAACGATAGTAGGCGTTAAGTTGGACGTTAAAATCCAATCACGTAGGCCAAAGGTTTCAATTCCGCGTGCCGATGCTATCGTATGCCTTAAAAGTAACTGACTACATTTATTAATGTATTAGAATAGAATGAGGGAGAAGGTATTACGGATGCAAAGAGGCGACTCGCAGACTGCCATTGTGGCTGCTGACAATAGAGATTGCATTATCTGTAACCAGAAAGCATGCATGTACTCTCTCAATGCTCTGGAGAGGAAATGGTTTGAGAAACTTTGGAATGATAATAACAATAAATGTGGGGCATGATAATATTTCAACCTAGTACAGGTATTTTACTAGTATAACATGAGTTACATTACACTCAATGGAATGACTTCGAAGAACAGGCATTGATAAAACCGCTTAAGAGCGATGTTTATACTCGTAATTCGTTCGATGTAGGATGATACCTGACTCCTAGATTAACCCAACTACAAGTGCTAATTACAAATGCATAAACAAATTAAGGCTTCCGTTTTTATCATAAATGGAATAACATGTAACTAATCCAGTAATCAGAGTTAGAATTACCTTAGAGTCGCCGACGGTTGATGCTGCGGTTAGTAACCCGAGTCATTAGCAAGTTCAACCTTGCTTTTGTTACCTAAGATTGGTATTAACTTCCTCTGTACTTATTATTTTTCAACGACAGTAAGTATTATCTATGACAGAACATCGAGATCGAGGTCTTTAGGAAAACTACTTAAAGTATTCTTTAAAGTATTCTACCGTAAAACCACAAAAACAGTTTTCCACACAAAAGGAGCATACTCTGTTTCTAACTCACCTATACATATAAACAAAAGGCAAAATCTGACTGACTTATATCAACGCACCGCCGAAACTACTGTACCTAGAAACTTGAAATTTGGTACAGGGGTTTCTTTTATGATTTAAGTGAGCACTAAGAAAGGTTTTTTGGAAATTCAAGGGGTTAAACTAGGGGGAGTAGTGGGAAACTAATTCTACGCGTACGAAGTCGCGGGCGTCCTCTAGTAGTTTATAATAAACATCGTTCTTACTGCGTGGTTAGCTAAAGTAAATAAATCATCATCCCGTCAAGTGGGCACTAGCACTTCAAACGTTGCGCAAGTTCTTCAAGTCTCAGAGGTGACAACCTTTCCGACATGTACTGGTCCCGTCAGGCAAGACTACATTAATCAAAACAAAAATGTACACGTGGAGTGACAGTCAGACAGCCCCCCAATAACACCTGCGTCAAAACACTACATAACATCACAGCCTTTGTTTTAGATTAGAAGCCTCATTTACTAGCACAAAGCGACTGTATTGTTCGTACATCCATTACAACAGTTTCGACACCCGTCATAGTTGTGACAAGTATGAAAAGATTTTTTAAATTGCTTCAGCTTTGGCCTTGTTATATATAATTAATATTTAATACCACCAGGTGAATCAGTAAATTGATATTCCGTCGTAGGTTCTTGATGGATTGTATCGACATTAGAAGAGAACAAAAACTGAGTACTGCCCGTTTTTTTATTAATTAGGTTATAATATAATTTGCGATATTATAAGATAAAGCAACAGAAATCATTATTAAGCCATAAAATGCTATCAACATCACAAGTTGACAAAGGCAACATGCATTAAACGGCATTCTGTCTGATATAAAAAGAAATCATAAGAAAACGAATACTAAAAGAAGTCAGCCATTTGTATGCGTGACAGGGTGGCAATTAATTACATAATCCACTGGCGATCACACGTATGCCGAGTGGGCTAAAGGCTTGTTTACCCGAGGTAACCCTTATAAGGCGTGAAAGCCGTGCATTGTCACCGCCCGCTGGACTCAGCCGGACATACGGCGACCTAATCTGAGAATCAGATACACGGATTGCATAGATGAAGACGTTCCCTTGGCCAATTAGTCAGTTGGTGACGAAAACCTTTCAAAACCACCATCACCTTTTCAACTGATGTAGCTCTTAAGTCACCTTTTCCAGCGCTTGAATATAATTCGAAAATTTCACTTCCGCCGTCAGATGTAAATGTCACATTGATAGATGAGGACAAAGCATATTTTAAGCATAGATTAGTTATCGTGCGTTTACGAAAAAGAGGGTTAGTATGTTATGTTATACTAGGCTGAGTATTATCATTGTAATACCTATAACTGTTCCTTTCGACGCTTCGTCTCAACAGTGGTTTTTTTCTTGGGAAGGGCGGCTGGACTCTTGACTTGAAGTGCTCTTGCGGCCTACTTACAAAATACTTACACGAGATACACCAAAGCTATCTGAAATCAGGCGAAACAACGACGATCAAAAGGAAAGAGCTACCAATTACTGTACTTTATGTACTTTATTCATATTTATATGGCGCTGTACTCCATCTGGACGAAGTAAAGCTGCAATTTCTGGTGCTCATTGTGTCTGCGTCAAAATTTGACACACTTTTTATGCACATCGCAAAGGCATATGGTGTTCCTTATTCGGGTGCCGGAAATTATTCGATGACTCACGAGATTCTTGAAAGATAAGGGCGATAAAGTAGTGTTCTTGTAGCAAGAAAGAAAACGCTCGATGCTGTAGATGTCTTTACATGTAATATAAGATTTGTTGGAATTTTTAACAATGTTTACTAACAGATATGCATGTTGATTATTAACATGATTCAAATCCTTTATTTTAATAAAGTATTATTAATATTTACCATAATAAACAAGACGAAATGCTCTAATATTTTTCTAGATTGTCTGCTTTTTTTCCGATTAAAACTAATTGCATAAATAGGATGTTTTACAGCGATTACTTTTAAGTGATTGTTTAAAGACATTGCATCAACCGTAATGACAGAGGAGGGCTGTGTGTCATGTAATTATTGAATACAGCTATCGGATTATCAATTAAATGATGTCATGATGACAGATTGAAGGCTTGGACTACCAAAGCTCGCCTTAACGCGGTTAACCGTTTCATTCATTTCCGTTATAAGAATTCCTAGAAGATTTATAAATGTCCTAACTTACGCTGCTGGATAGTTGGATACGTAGAAGCAATTTTTTATCGTTTATTTAAGATAAAAAAAAGATAAAAAAGATAAAAGAAATTTATTTAGTAAGTAGGCCGCTCGGGCACTTTTACACGTCAAGATACTACCAGCGCTTCCCAAGAGGAGACCACTGCTGAGAAGAAACGCCGCAAGAAACTCAGCAGTCAGTCATTTTTTAAACTTATTTCATATTGCATATTACAATGGTATGTACAACTTAATCTAGCATTATATAAAGCTACAAGTATTAAATTAAATATAATATCAAATAACAGTAGTTCAGCAGGAAAACATGCCAAAAATCTTACGGGAGAGAAGGATAGAAAAGAATAAAATAAAATAACTACAACTACCTACTTATATATGTGTATATGAGATGGTGCAAGATGACCACATAAAAGTTTCGATATGTTTTCCTGCATTAACGGTGTCCCCCAGACAAGAAAAAGCAGGATAAAGCCTTTGCATTTGAACAAATTACTATTGACTAAGTTTCGGGTGTAGGCCATGCATTTTTGTCTGTTAGATAGTCCTCGACCCTATAATACGCTTTAGACATTAACGACCTTTTCAAATATTTTTTAAGTGCTGGAAAGGGTAACTTTAAAACTACTTCAGGTAATTTATTATAGAAATGAATGCATTGACCAACAAATGATTTATATACTTTACGGACACGGAATTTTCGAATAGCTATTTTATTTTTATTTCTAGTATTTAAATTATGTATATCTGAGTTTTTGGTGAACGAATCTAAATTCTTAATAACGTAAATAATATTCTCGTAAATAAATTGAGACGCTACAGTTAAGATATTAATTTCTTTAAAAAGTTCTCTTAATGAGTCACGGGAATTTAAATTATAAATAGAACGAATGGCCCTTTTTTGTAACACAAATATAGTTTGTATGTCAGCTGCCTTACCCCAAACCAGAATACCATAAGACATAACACTATGAAAATAACTATAATAAACTAAGCGAGCTGTCTCAACATTAGTTAGTTGTCTAATTTTCCTAACGGCGTAAGCTGCCGAACTTAGTTTACCTGCCAGTGCAGCTATGTGGGGACTCCATTGCAAATTTTTATCTATTGTTATGCCTAGGAAAACCGCCCTATCTACCATTAGCAAACACTCGTTATTTAGAAAAATACTAGAATCTACCGGTTTAACATTAGGCAAAGCGAACCTAACACATTTAGTTTTCTTGGCATTTAGTAGCAAGTTGTTACTAATAAACCAATTATGTACTTTAACTAGAGTGGCGTTTATCCTACTGTAGTCTACGGTTTTTCTATCTACCTTGAAAATTAGTGAAGTATCATCAGCAAAAAGTACAATATCGCAAAGTTCATCTACTATTGGTGGTAAGTCATTTATGTAAACCAAAAATAAAAAAGGACCTAAAATAGAGCCTTGAGGCACACCTATTTTCACTGTAGCTCCAACAGATTGCGTTTTGTTTACAACAACTGTTTGAGTTCTATCACTTAGATAAGAAGTCATAAGGCTTAAAGCTTTATTGGACAATCCATAATGTTCTAATTTTAAAATAAGGGTCATATGTTCCACGCAATCAAAAGCTTTAGAAAGATCACAAAATATTCCTATTGCGTCGCAAGATGTTTCCCAACTGTTATATATATATTTAATGAGTACCGATGCCGCATCAATTGTTGATCGACCTCTTGTAAAGCCAAACTGGTTATTGCTAAGTAGTTTATTTCTGTTAAAGTGACCTAACATATCCTTCAGCATTAGTTTCTCAAAGACTTTACTTAAAACTGGTAGTATGGAAATGGGACGGAAGTTCGTTATATCACTCGTCTCGCCTGATTTAAAAAGAGGTATGACTTTACTATATTTCATGAGATCTGGAAAGATCCCCTCTGATATGCAATTATTGTAAATTAATGCTAGATGGGGTGCAATTACATCTATGATATGAAAGAGCACTTTAACTGATGTGCCCCACAAATCTTCAGTCTTTTTTAAACTAAGCGATTTAAATATCTTTACTATTGAATCTGAATTTACAGGGCTGAATTCAAAGTTTATATTACATTTACTGACATAAGTGCAAAGTAATGATTGAGCTTCAACCGCGGATGATTTAAGACATTTCGTAGTATTAATTGCCATGTTGGAAAAATAATCTTCGAATGCTAATGCAACATCTTTATTTGACGTGATTGGATGGCTACCTATGTTCAGGGTGACTTGATTATCACGAGTTTTTGATTTTCCCGTTTCTCTATTTATAATATTCCATACAGTTTTTACCTTGTTCTCAGATGATTTGAGTTTAAGACTAAGAAAAAATGCCTTAGCAGTTAAACAAACTTGCTTAAAGGTCCTCGAATATTTCTTAACATAATTTAGGAAATCAGCATTCTTATTGTCCTCCCTCTCTCTATATAAGTCATAAAGCCTATTTCTACTTTTATGAATGCCTGCAGTAGCCCATTCACTAAATCTGGTTTTCGACCTAGTAATAGTTTTAATTTTAAAATTGTTGTTAAATTGATGTAGAATTACGCCAAACAAGTCTTTATAAATACTATTACATTCATTCTGTGAAAAAGGTAACACTGAAAGATTACTCTGAACTTTATTTTTGAATAATTTCAAACGATTACTAGTTATAGGTCGGTAAGTTATTGTGTGAGGTTTTTGATAAAAATCAGAGATGAAAGATGCCTTCTGACCACTATGGTCAGAATTAAAACAATTAAATATTTCTTTATCCAAACAATCGCAGTTACAAAAAATATTATCTAAGCAAGTTGCACTACTAACACCTATCCGAGTGGGTTCAAAGAACAGATTACCTAAATTAAAAGATTTAAATAAACTTAGTAACCTAGTGGTATTATTTGACTTTTCAAGTAAGTTAATATTAAAATCTCCACAAACTATAACATGCTTCTGGCTATTACATGCTAATTTTAACACATGTTCCATAGTGGATTCAAATGTGCAAAAATCAGCCAATGGTGGTCTGTAAACACATATTATTATATAACTTTCTATTTCTGCGCATGAAATTTCTACAATCCTTTCTATCGATTGCTTTACAATATCCTTTCTTTCTTTGGCTTTAAGAGTACTTTTAATAATTATAAAAGAGCCACCATGAATGGCACTTTTCCTGGCAAAATAACTTACTAATTTAAAATTTAAAAAATCAAAAATTAATTGATCTTGTCTAAGCCAATGTTCAGTAATGCACATTATTTGTACATTTTCATTATCTAAGAACAACCCTATTTCTAGTTCTTTGCTGGAAAAACCTTGAATATTTTGGTGAATTAAATTTATACTCAAGGGTGTTTCCGCTGTCCTATAATTTAGTTTAAATCAAGAGGCAAAGCATTATTGCCAATTTTGGCTTGTTGGGGCTGTGAACTATTATATCTATTTGGTTCTATATTAAAAGCTAATAGATCAACCAAGGTCAAAATATGTTTCTTGGGCAAATGAATTTTTCCTGATGTTAGATCAAGGCGCTTTATAAATTTGTTTAAATCAAAGAAATGATATTTTTTATTAAAGCATATAGCATTATATATTATTGAGTTAAAGTGAGCTATTCTATTATTATGACTAAATGAGATCCTTTGTGAGTATGGTAGCGCACACAATATAATTTTACCTATTCAATATATTAAGTCATGTTTTGTACACAATCCAAGTAGGTCTGCGTATAAATATTATTATTGAAGGCATTCATTAGTTTTCTTAGAGCCGTAATGAGGTCTCATAAAACTAAATTCACTACGTCATGGGACATTAAATGCTATTGCAGGTAAGCACTTGGGCGGTATCCTAAAATTATCGTGAATAATTATGACCTGTTTTACCTTTATGTTAATGTAGCAAACTTAAATCTACTTGTTGCTCATACCCATTTTCTTTTCGTTACAGAAATAGCAAAAGTGCGAGCGAGTCTATTTCAAATAAATGGCGTTAAGAAGGAACCACTTATTCTACCAGAAGCTGAAGGCATGGTCACAACACTCACAGAAAAAGTATACGTGCCAGTCAAGGAACATCCAGATGTAAGTTTTTTTTTTTTTTATAAATTAGTTCCTGACATTTTGTGCATCGGAAAGTGGGATTCTTTCGATAAATTGAAACAAGTCTACTTTAAATTTGAATACCAATAACAATATAATATCACTCGGTTGGTCGTTCGAGAAAGTCCAATTAAAACTGTATCTGTCGAAAGTTAATGCCCGCGTGGAAAGCGTTAGTAATCCGACTTGTTCTATTGCTATGGTTTTGCTTTAAATTTATTTAACCTAGCCCCTTTAGTATCAAATTGTTAGCTTGCAATACTGTCTGCAATATCGCTTATCACTTTAGTTTATTAGTCGTTCTTGAAAGACTTGTTTTGTCAGCGGCAAATTACTACGTTACGACTAAGTTGTATCTAATTGTAAATCAACTCCGAGTTATTCAATGCAGTCGAAAGTAGTTACGAACTTTTTCAGTTAACTATAATAAATAAAACTACATGCAACAGATTAAATAAGAGATTGTTATTCATAAGACAAAGTTATATACACAACTGTAGCTTCAAGGGACGTCCCAAATGGGGTTATCTGTAACATTTGTCTCGGCATTCTTTAGGTTTGTTCATAAGGTATAATTGCTACAGCAGATTGTTGTGAAGAGTTTCAACCTCAGTAAAATTAAACAGCGTTAGTCATACATGTACTGCCAAGGTTGTCAGCCTCCTGCATTTGGTGGCTCATGTCAGGGCTGGCTCGCACTTGCTTAGGCACACTTGACAAATATCACTCATAGGTTATCCTGTTTTGGCGCCATATATTGTCAGCTCTTTCTTACTAAGACTCTTTTTAAACAGGCTACATTTGTGCTGATGTTGTTTTAATACATGCCGTTCCAGACTCATTTGCAAAGCACGTTTTTACAATCCTCTATGCGGTGTTCAAAGTTCGTTAAACCCGATGACACATGTTCCTATTTAAATTTTGGCACTTGTTTCTCCATCTAAGGACCTATATATCGAGGATTTCGTAGTGCCTCGAAGGCACCATTTAAGATGTTTAAAATCAAAAATGTAAATTTATCCTTCGTCATGAGAGATTCTAAGGATTTGAGTTTGACTGTGAGAATTCTATATTCAAATTGTTGTTTTCGATCTCAACTACGCTTGTCCACGTATATGTAGTTTCAAAAGCATTTTTAAACTATCGAACAGAATAAACGTTCGAATGGTCAAAACTCCGTAAAGAATTTAGATGGAGCGTTAACACGCATAACGGAACTTCTAGAAATAAACACATGAAGTAATCGTGATCGAAGTAATGGTTTCTTGCTACCTACTTGTGAAGCAGGGCTAATAGCCCGACGTGAGAACCAGAAACAATTACATCCTTCGGCGTTTCTAAGTACAGCATTTGATGACGCTTTACAGAAATAACGTAGGTACCGTATGGAGCTGTTTAGGCAAGTCTTTAACCTAAAACAATATTTTAACTTCAAAAGGAGCCATAAATTTAGGCTAGCGCTAGCTAGCTATATATAAAACAGCCTATCATCCTTATTTTTTGTAGTCGGTTATAAATTAGAGAACACTAATCCGAATTGACATACATACATAAACTCACGCCTCCATTCGTAGAATCCGAATTGAATCCAATAATTGTATTGTATAGACAAAATTTTCCTTTTTACTCTCGTGTCGGATTAAGTTTGTGTTTTTTTTCTATATTTAGGTACTCTGTAACCAGTGGCGTGTAGAAAAATTAAGGAAAACCCGCTTATGGCTAACTATTTATAACTGTCGGTATTAATTCCATATTCTCATAGATCATCTGGATAATTGTCAGGAATTCAACAATGTGAACGTAAATCTTAAGATAAATTGAACGTTGAATGATATTGATTGTCGATCAAAGGAGCCGTACGAGACATCGGTCACGTACTGAAATCATGATGGAATCGGTCTTAACGATGTGGATGTCGCCAGACTAGCCGGGTTAGCTACTTAGTAGATACGCATACAAAGTATATCGTACGTCGCATTTAAAGCTGCATTCACAGCGGAATAATCAAACCAATTTAAAAATATCTCATAAGAAATTGCACCCAAAAACTGTTTTCAATCTGACCCGTTTGCAAAAACTGAGCTGTAAAGTAAACACCGAGAACAACGGAAATAGACCGAAGAAAATGTGTTTCGTATGTCGAACATATTGTAGAAACAATAGTTTCGAAACCTTGCTGCCAATGAGTAATATCTCGAAAATGTTTTTAGTTTTGTGACTTTAACGTTCTTCTTTATAGGTAGTTAACGCATTTATGCTCGCACACGTTTCTGCGCAAGTTTCAACAAAATCTTTTAGCCGTGCTTCCGTTCATTTTGATTCTTGTAACAAATTTTCGTATAGCTTATACGATGTGTCATACTGGGAACGCTTTAAGACGTGTATTTAAATATAAATTATTATTTTAATAGTTTTAATCTTCTGTGTTACCCTTATAAACATTTTTTCTTAGTTTAATGCGGAACTAACGATTCCGCACTGTCGATTCAGTAAATGTTATGCAGGGCGTCGCAAGCGCAGCGTGCTGCGTTCAATCATAGTTGTATTGCCTTGGCGGGCCTGGTTTGAGCCTGATTCCAGGACTCGCTGCACTGGTTTACTAGTCAAGGTGTAAGGTATCGATGACATTCTATATTTCAAAATAGAAAATATAATCTTTAGGTTTATAATACGTCTTACTACTACAGATAAAATAATTTGCCAAAACAACTTCGGTTTAATTTACGACTTTGTTTGCTAACAAAAATGTAAGAGAGTGTTTTGTATAGTTTACCGCGAGTAAAATTAAATAAAAGTAAGTCTATATGTCCCACTGCTGCAGTTATTCTAAACTTTAAAAAGTCAAATATCATCCACTTCCTTTTGTGTCGTGCTACCAGAACCTCTTCTGTCAAATAACAGATTGCTTAACTTTTCAAACTTTCTGATGTAGTCACTGAGTATGTTGCGATTTGCGATGAATTACTTCTAAGCAAATTCAAACCAGATGCTCTATCATCTCATTCTTCAGTCTAAGTGCGATTGTAAGAAAGAGACGGAAGAAACTTAACGGCCTCTATTCTTAAGATATTATTGTGTGAGTTCTCGATATCGATAGTCGCGCGTGTCCCCGCCGCGGACACCGCGTCCCCCTTATAGGGAAAGGCGCGTTATTAAATCCAACCATATTGGTAGCCCCGTTACTTTGGCTTTTTGCTGGCCATCATGAGAAACCTGCCAGCCACCGCGTACCAACGTCGCTAGTCGGCTCTTTGGAACCAATGAAAAATAATAATTCAAATTGTCATACTAGAAATAACATTTGCATCGTAGAGGTTAAAAACGAATAAACTGCCACCTCCCTTTACTGACAATGGGTTATTAGAATAGAGAAGCACGTTGTAAATTATTTTGTTTATGAACTCTTTAATGTTCTTGAAATATAATAAATTAATCATGTTTATTTAAGTCACTATAAGGTATGTTTTAAGCTTTTGTTCGTATGTACCTTACATACGTTATTCAGGGTCAGGGATAAGAATAGCATGATCTCTTTGCATATATAAAAGTCAAAAAAGCACGTTAAAAATACATAATTTTTAAAATTATTATATAATATTTAATATAAGGTGAACAGAATATTCACCTACTGTTTTTGTGATTAAGGTAAAATAGTGCTTGACAAATCGGGAGCAAAATTATTGTATTGATAGTTGCACCTCATAATTCGCGGCAGCGGCTATACTGCAATAATATCCACTCACATGTACATACTTGTTTTCATGAAACATATTATTATCAGCTATACGATTTATCATTCGCAAGTGCAAACATATCGGTAGAAGCCAGCGAATGTGTTTCGAACATTAAACACCTAGCTAGCGCAGCATAGTGCACTAAGGAAATGCGTTACGATTACGTGTGCATTCTGTATTTCGTGTAGAGGTAGATCTACACTTGCAACTGTGAGTGGTACATTGAGAAAGAAACGAGCTGTTACTCATTTATCGATGTGTATGTTTTGTAAGTACAGCAAAATTGTATAACATAATTTTATTTTCTTCTTCAATCACTAATAAAGAAGGTAAATATTGGACGGTTGCTGTAAGAGTAGGCGTGAGTTCTTGTGAGGTACTTTCATATGTTTTGGGTTTAACGTTCTTTTCGAGGCACATATCTTTTATTTTAAATTGTAACAAGCTCAATAAATACTCGTGTGGGCTGTTCGAATCTCCTGTTTTATTCACTCTTTAGTTGGTTTTCTGACACGGTTTTCAGCGCCATAAGTTACTCAGTCTTTAAAACAGCTTCCAAAAGTTTTGTTAACAGGCAGTTTGTAGGTTAATCCTGCTGGGATTAAAAGTTGTTGTTCAAAAGCGAATGTTTTGGTTAGGTAATTAAGGTAAAAATAGAAAAATATTAGGCCTTTTTCTACATCGATGTGTATTTGTAAATAATCATCAATAAAGGATACGTACCTAACTGAAGAACATTTTACGTACTCAGTGACAACAACCGTAGCGGCACTTCTTTTTATAAAGCGTAGTAATGATGCAGCACAAAGCCTGCGAAGAATGTGGATTCATTGAACTCGACGGCACAATTTCATTGTGCTTGCGTTCCTTTTTAGGGTTCTGAAAAACACGGTTTAATTAAATTATTGTCGGCTATGGTCACGGGAAACGCTATGGGCCCGGCTTATTCTTCGTCTTCAAGGCAAAACACCATCCCCTTACTCATAAACGCCCAATATTATAGTTAAAGTATTCTTGGTCCATTTCTGGCAAATTCAAATATCTTAATAACAAATAGGGATAGAGCTTTAAAGAAATAGCTATTATGAATAAGAGGTTAAACTAGTACGTGTTTCAATAGGTCGTCTTACACAAATCAACATTTTTAATGCAAGTACTTAGTATTAGATGTCAAAACATCAGCAAAAACTGATCAACTATGATGCGAGCACCTAATCTTATACATTCAACCATTCATTTCCATCCATTTTTCTTAGCAATGTATGGTATGGCTAATAAGCCTAAAGCATTGTTAAATACTGGATACAATCTTTAACAGACGCGGAAAATGAACATATTATGGAAAGTTATTACCGAATCAGTTAATACTACATGTATAATTTTAAATATACTAAATATTTGCAAGAATTTGACAACTGAAACGGATAAAGAGACTGTGTGCGTGTATCTTTAATTTTATCAGTGATAGGTTCCACCAGAAACAAAGGCTGATTTAGAACAAGCCTGAATAAATATGATAATTAATCACCTTAATTCCGGTGATAAGTGCAATTGGCGGCAATGAGGTCGATCGGATCGGGCACGCTCCGCCGCGCGGTCACGGGTCACGGTCCGCGCTGCTCTCGTTGGCTACTCGTGTCTCGCGTCTTATAGCTCCAGGGGGCCTAATATGGCTGCCTTTATTGCGTGACAAAATCTGGATACAATATCCGTTTTTGACATGTATATACGCACGAGAGTGACGGATGCTGTATCCACAGTTTCACAGGGCCTCCTGTATTAAGTATGGTCGCTTCTATCGCGGTGGACACATCTGGATATTCGTAAGGCTTCCGTCACGTTCGCAATTACATACTGGTCAGAAAGCAACAAATGCTTCACCCACGTTTATCCGCATCGAGAAACACGACCATAATAGGACCGCAGGGCGACTAGCACTAGTTGCCCGTGACTAGTTTGTCACTCGGTAATCACTTTATCTAATCTATAACGAAAAATGTAAATGTACCTACGTACAGATTGGCGGTGTAAACTTTCGTGGATATATCACATTTATTTTATAAATTGAGGGTAGCCTTATAAATACTTCTCGCGCCTTCATCGTGTGTTTCTTGTTGGAAGATGATCTTTTTATCTGTGAATTTCAATCAAAATTTCCGTTAAATGTGACATGCGAGTACCTATGCAGCTGTGACTACGAAAATTAACCCCGTTAAATATTAGTGGGAAGAAAATGTTTACAGATTTCAATTGTTGAAGACGAATAAAGACCGATGGAAATCACGGGGAATGAATAACTTTTAGTTTCTTTTTTGTGAAAGAGTTTAACAAACTTGATCTCGTTGTCTTGCATATGAGTTGCTCTTGTATTGTTTACAGTTACCCGCTTTTTAGGTTCCGTAACCAAAGGGTACCAACGGGATCCTTGTTACTAAATCCTCGCTTTCCGTCCATCTGTCTGAATCTCATAAACCATAATAGGTAGACAGTTAATTTCTTTACAGAACGTGGAACTAATTTAATTTAAAAAAAAGTTCAAGGCCTCCATTCAAGAATTGTTCGGAACCCTTCGTTTGCGAGTCTGACTCTTATTTGGCCGGTTATATTTTAAGTGTAGATTTGTAACAAATGGACACTATAATCTTGTGGCTAAGGCTTGTATCCAGATTAACCCACACAAACTTGTCAGTATCTTGTGGTTATTTCAATTATAATGATTAAAACTTAATAATTGTACAATATTGTAATGACTCATTTACGGTCTTGTTTAATGATGTTATTAATTTTACGATTCTATTAATTTTATGATGTAAAACAATGAAGCATTTTAAAATGTCGTCATCTTTACTCAAAACGATTTACTTGCCTATGAAATTATATGGAAATAAGTTTGTCAAATTACACATTAACATGTCAAATAACAAGATCGTGACTAATTTTCAAGCGGTACTTGTTAAATCATTAGTAAAAATGATTTATCGCTATAAAATAATAATACATTGTTAATATTGTAAGTTACTGTTTACTTAGTAAACTAGGCGCCTATTATGGAAAACCAGATTCGATCTTAAAGCCCGTTTGTTTTGCCTGTAAATTGCCTTTACCTTGTGCTTGTAAGTATCTAGTTTATTTAACGACCAATTAAAAAAGGTAAAATTAGTTTTTGACGTAAATATTAAAGATCTGTCAACATAAGTTATATATGCCTTGTCTCAAAAAATATACCATGTCAACTTCATCCCTACAGACTTCCGCAATAATGTTAAAAGTATCACGCACAATCAAACCCTATAATCAAGGAAGTAGCATTGCGCATTCTGACTGCACTGCAGCCACACCGCTGGAGGCAGTGACGATATCTTGTCGTGACCAATCGCTGTACGACAATTATGTCCATATTAACCCATCAATCAATCTATGTGGGATTGGCAACCCACCTCCCAGTATTAATGACTGCTGATTGCCAGCCTCGGTCAATAGTTCACTTGTTCCCCGTATTATTGTATTAAGTAATGGCCGAGACATGTAATAAGCGAACGGTATTAGGCGTAATACCTGTTTGTTGAATTTAATGACAAACCGCGGCGAGATCGTGGCGATAACTCACAACTCTGTTAACTAGCAGCGAGGTCGGGCAATCTTTTAAATAACTTGCTGATTTTAAAAGGTGGGGGAACGACTTCGAGCGAGAGAACAGGTTCAGAATTCTGCACCTTATACAAGTAACATACCATCGATTTGGTAGAATAATACTGTTGTTTCTTGCGAAGCTTCTTCATCTTCTAAAGAAGGAAATGTTTTTACTCATCCTCATGTTTTAACAATGTTAACTGACAATTATCAATGAATTAACTGTGACTTAAAGTATTTAGGTAAACACAATTTAAATCCTAATTCAGTTACCGCCGGACAGACAGGGAACCTCGTTGAAGCGAATTTATTGAGTGATATTTCTAACGTACTCATTTTCGGACCGAAATAAGATTGATGTGTCTTAATCAAGAAATAAGCATAGCCTTAGCAATCTCAATCTATGTCATATACAGTGAGCCCTTTAGTAGTAAACTTAAGTTTTCCTCATTCAAGTTTTATTACTTCAAAATATTCAACCTAAATAGCTGTAGCGCTGGCTGCATTGCACGCATAATCAATATGCGTACGATTACCCATGCGTTGTCTCTATCGCATAATTTTCTTTTCACCATACATTGCAGTCTTGGAAAATAATAGGTGCTTAGTATAAATGTAATATACATACCTAAACCTTTGTATTATCGCGACATTGCCCTCTAATACGGCAACAATGGTGTTTACTCGTTCAGGGGAAATGTGCAGTTTGGACCGTAATTGGCAGTGTAACGAATAGAGCAACGGTACCGAGCCACGCGCTTCGTTCGACAATGAGATCGGTAGGGTTGTTAGCCGGTAATGAAGTTATAATAGTGTAGAGATAACAAAGGCGTTATAAATCTAGCGAACTAATGAATTGCTAGATTATACACTTCTGATGGACGATATAATGCCGCCACTGGTGTTTTCTATCCACAACCAACGGCATGACCCACCACTCAAATTGATGTTGCATGGTTGTGTCAATGTACTTTCCCGAAATCAAGCAATGAGAGTCATCACATCATGTTCTAGAACTGTACTAGTGCAAATTTCAAAGTACGATATAAGTACTACATATTTAACACGACATCTTGACCCCTCATCTTATGTGACATCATACTCTCGGCAGTTGATCATACTCTTAAGACTAGCTATGGCTTTATGACTATCAAGGTTTTATTATTCTAGAATGGATATGGATTTAAATTGCTACTCGATTTTGTGATGAGTACCTACCTAACTTACTCCTGTTGAATGGATTTTTATACATAAAGATTATTTGAGTGTTTAGAAAAACCTAAAATCAACCCTCTTTCTTACGAAGTTGGGTAAAAATTCCTAAGCAATACACAAGCAGTAATAATGTTTATAAATTAATTGAAAGTATTAGAGGGGCAAGTACTAAGAGAAATTAAATTGAATGTTGTGCTTGGATGGTATCTGGCCGTTTCCATGCGATAAATCATAGCAGCTGCCCGAGGGGCCGGGATGGATATGCATTGCATTTCTTAATATAAAGCTTTATAAGTTCAAACATCTATTTGAAGTTATAAATTGCCTGTGATTCGATTTTCAAATAATGAAATTAATCATTTATTTTTTTGAAGATACAGATGCTTTGAAGTAGCTTTTAAAACGGTAAATATTTATGGCGTCCTTATAGCAAAAACTACGGTTATTTTTTCAATCGATCCGCAGTTTTTAAGAGTTCGTCTCATCATTACTTATATCTGTGTCTGGCAATGAAACTAATCTCACTGATTATGTTATTTCCATAGATGCATAATTATTACCTCTCGTGAGTCAAGCTACAGCGGATTTTATTTGTTAACATGACTCTGTCTGACACAAGTACAGAACTCATGTGGTAAGAATGGATTTATCATATCTATAATTCTTAAGCGATAAAGTTCTGTGCTGGCTTAATAGTAAAAGGTCCTTGTGTAAGAAAAACTTGCCATGTTTACTGATTCCCGTGCAAAATTAAACCGATTTTGAGTTTTTGGCATTTAAAAACATAATTCATGCTTGTTACTTACACAAATATCGAGGTTAACTGCATCGGGCGTGTCGTAGAAACTTAACAAAATCTCCGTGGATTGATTAGTCCACATCATGATAAATTCTTTCAAAGATCCACAGCAATTTGATCTCTATATAAAGAACCTCAAGGGACAGATACTTGCGCGTTAAATCCGTTAATACCAGAATAAACTGTTATTTTTCTTACGCAGGAAGACTTCGACTAATGGACTCCGTATAGCTGTCGTCGCGCATCTTTGCGTTCCCTAATTTCATCACGACCACAATTTACTCCAATTCCAAATAAAATATTTTCTTTGGATGATATTGATTATCGTTTAGTTCAATTTAGCCATTTTTAAATGTTTGAACGTTTTAGAATTTTAATTGGTGTACCGACTAAGCTCTATGATTAAACTTTGGGGGGTCGTCTGTCTTATGTTAAGTACTCCTATTTTACCGTGGTATCAACATGAAATTTAGTTCTTTTGCTAAATCGCATAGAATCTAAAATGCAGTCTCTCACCAGATATACAAACACAAGGATAATACTCGTAATAACAATAACCATTTCAGATTTGTAATTAGCGCCTATGTTTGCACTCGTCAAGCGTGTCATACTAATGAGTTTTAGGGTTCCGTACCTATGTCCTAAAGAAAATGTACCGAATCTATTGGCTGGACAGATTGAAATTTAAAAAAAATCACATGAATTTCTGTGACCAAACACGGACGTGTAGCGTTATCAATTTAAGTAATATATAAAAAAAATGTTTCTCATGTTATGACATGATAAATGAAAGGGCTTGTTATGAAGGTTTCTAATGTAGTTAATATTGAATATATAGCTATAGTTATTAAACAAATACTTATGAATTTCAAAAAATACCTTAATTCGTTTTTTTTAGTTTACAGAAAAATCTTTAACCCTACGGAACCCTTTCCATGCGATTTCAACTCTCATGTTAGCCAATCTTCATGTTATCTCAGTCACGTATTTTTCATAGTTCTGTTCACTCTTGAAGTTGTCCTACGGACGCGACGGGAAGTAGACACGGGCGCGCCGCCAACTAGCGCGTCGGTTTCAAAACGTGACATGTCCGGCGGCTTTGCTCTCTTGTGAAATGCTTTGTTGCGGCTATGGCGCCTTAAAAGCAATGATGTAGGGACCAATTAGTCGCCCTTTGTTCAGGTTTGGACGCAAGTAGATTGTCAATTACGTAGGGCGTAACCGACCGAGATAAACACATTGTCTTCGAAATGCTTACTGCCTTAAATTACATTGCCATCGTAAGTGTTAAAAGTCGTGCAATATTAACAAATGAATTTAAACGTGCAATGAATATTGAACAACAAAAACAGTAATTTGGTCTGGAATAAACCAGATTAATTGTACTCGATGTATAACTTCAGACGGCACACGAGTTTATAAATATGTGTCAATTCCACGCTCAAATTCATTTGATTCACGGTTTATTATTTTTATTATATCACTGTTGGCTAATTTCATACCAAGTTATTTAAAATAATGAATTGCGTTGGTAGTTGCTACCTTTACTTTACCGGTTACATATGTGACATAATTCGATGCCAACAATTTAAGGCGATAATAGCTGTGGCTACTGCCCTAATAAATCAAAAACGTTGTGGTCCCTACGAAACTTATGGTATGTGCTACCTCATTGTAAACTCTTGTCTTTTGTTTTTGACTGAAGAGGTAGGGGATAGGATACTGCAAATCGGTGCCAAAAAGAACATGAATTTCAATTATGTTTGCTTTACTGTCACGCCTCAATTGAAATTATCATTAAAATCGCTCCGTGCCTTTAAAATAAATCGACCCTGGACCAAAATAATTATACTTGAAAAAAGAACAATGTTTTTACTTACCAACACGTATGTGTTGATACGTAAGATAATATATTCTTTGAGGTATTTAGACCAGAAGACGTTTTAATAAGAATTTTTTATGCCTAGTATTTACATTGTAACAAAAACGAGATGCAAGGCAACTGCTTGAAGTACTATTTAATGCCGCTTTTAGTAGGATCTCATTATTATTTACAAGGGGGAGTGTACGAGTAATAATAGTTGACAAGCGAAGAGGAAGTCTTCTCCCACCGGCCATTTAGCGGTTCACCGCTAAGCAGCTTTAAGAGCCCTCTGGTTTAATATAACTATTACGATTACAGCTACGATTTTATGCGCTCTAAACCGCAATCGCGTAAAATGAAGCTATACTAAACTAAAATGTTATTTCTCGTTTGTGTTAGACCACATCTGATGTTTTATAATTTGTATAAACATATCGCAATCAGCCACACAGCAGAACACAATCAGCCACACAGCAGAACAAACCTGAAGATCTGGTGAGAGTGGACTTTCTGGACTAGGAAAAAATAATATAACTCGAAATGGCTGCGTTTATCACGTGACAAAGTTTGGATAAGGCATCCGTCACCTTTTGACACGTAAATAAGTACGACAGTGACGGATGCTATATACACATTTAACTAGCGATATAGACGCAGCCATACTGGGCCCACTGATGTATGACTTTGGAGCTAGCGATGAAAACCAAAGTGAAATACATGTGTTAATTGCCTTTAAACATGGCCGAGACTTTAAACATATTTAAAACTTCCTTGAGACTCTGACATATCAAAGACATCACAACGGCTTTATTTACGTGAGTTCCCGTTGTGATCTCTTTAATAATAGTTTAATAATATAATAATATAATATAATATATAATAGTTATCGTATTTTCAACACGTTAAAAATAATATATACCATAACAGTTCACAGGCGATAAGGTTTTTACCGCCTAGAATAGAGGCCCTGGTCACCATTGCAACCCTTCGAGAATGTCTTTTGTTTCTAAAGTGTGCACAGGAATTCAATCACCTCTCTTTTTAAACCTTTGACTGCACAGCTTATTTTGTCCATAAATCTTTATGCGGGATACTTTCTGCTTACTATGTCTGAATATTAGGTCATAGACTTTATTAGATTAAACAATCTGGCAGGAGACTGACTGCATGACCTTCTGATCCACGCTGCTTCTATACTTTGTTGTTCCTTTTAAACACGCTGAACCAAAGAGTGAGGTCATCAAATAATTAGGGCTCGAAACTACACGATCAAAGTTTTTTTATATTTTTTATTTCTATTTTTTATTGGTTTGGACATATCAGTAGGTAATGTAAAGTTTCCTTTAGTGTCAGTCAGTATAAGTGTAATTAAATCAAAAGTGAACTAACAAAACTAGGATACTTATTTATTCCAATCAAATCCATCAAAGCTGAAACCAAAGCGGTGTAGATGTTAATTTATGATAAACCACGCCTGGATAGGATTCATTAGATGCAAATCAATATGCCAAACTTCGGATCGTTTGTTTTCCATTGATTTACGTTCTGTGATCCGCCGTCGTCACGGTCGCCCGACCGCGACGGATACCGAGTGTCCCAAGCCTGTTTCCGTGTCTCATATTTCATCAACTGCATTGTCACAATAGTTAAATTAACCTACTACCAATCAGCCTAGATAAAACAAGAGCTATGTGACACGCAAAATAAATTAATCACGACCATTGCTCAATAGTTTATGCCGCCATATTTTTAAAAACCTGGTGTTTCTAAACATCCGTTAGTAATTTCTACGCTGTCACGCGTAATAGTATAGTTTGACAAGTATAATTTTTCGCTTCACATTTAATTTACCATTTAATAATTAGCATACCAGAACGCATGAATATTCCTTGTGTTAAAGAAATGTGTGAAACGGTGCTCTTTGGCGCGGTGCCAAGCCAACTGGTCCGTTTCTTAGCGCGAACCGTCAGAGTGATACTGGTTCACAGTTCATATACCGCACTGACCGACGCTTTGAAGCTAAGAAATTGAGGTTAAATTAGTGTACTCGTACATATGCATGTTCGTAGGTACACAGGAAACGATCTGTGTGTAGCGGAGCGGGTAATTAAACCCAGGGCTAATGGTACCTATTACTCGTATTAGGACGTCTCGGAGTTTTGCAATTTTATCTTATGACTAATTGGTCACTGCGAACCAAAATATATTGCACCCAAATGTACAGTCAAATCAAATGAGTGTTTGCAATCTTGCCGTCTTAATTCGGCCGTGTTCAAGACGAAAATACTCTAAATTCAAAATGGTCGGTGCAAAGTCCTACTCGTAACTCGACAAATTAAAAAATATAAGAAAGTGGCCCGACGTTCACTTGATTTAACTGAATAAAAGTTCAATAACATGAATTGACTTAATAAATTACGAACGCGTCATGTTTTATTTATTATCGAGTTTATATTTTTTGGAGTTTAAGAGTATAGTGACTCATTGAGAAGTTAACCCGCTTAAGCAGGGATTTCTGAAGAAAATACATGTTTAATAAAATATTGTGACGTACTATTAAACAATAACAATGGTTTTTATTTGTTTACAGTTCAACTTTGTTGGGAGGATTCTGGGACCCAGAGGCATGACCGCTAAGCAGCTGGAGCAAGAGACCGGTTGCAAGATCATGGTCAGAGGCAAGGGGTCCATGCGAGACAAGAAGAAGGTGAGCATTGCTGTAAGCTAATCATAAACTCTTTTTACCACACGACACTACAATTTAAGTAATTTTGTATGTTTCACGCAGCGTTAAAAGGATGCTCAGGTTACAATTTTATTAAATTTCTTTTTTGTTTTATTGTCTTGGAAGAATAATGGAAACCTTGTGTCAAAATTAAATTCTATCGTCTTCAATCATCATTCTTCCACGGACTTATCTTTAAGTGATGTTTACCTGATATTGTCTGGTGGTCATTTCAGGAAGATGCAAACAGGGGCAAGCCCAACTGGGAGCACTTGGCGGATGATCTGCACGTGCTCCTCACAGTCGAGGATACTGAGAACAGGGCCAAGCTGAAGCTGGCCAGAGCCGTGGAGGAGGTTAAACGCCTGCTCATTCCCGTAAGTTCCAACATACTGTTTAGGGGTTCGTTGCCAGGATACAATCAGAAACCTTTGTATTTTGAAGATTTAGCTTATTGAGGAGGTGAAATGCAAAGCTGTCATAAATTTACATTTAGCTAAGTAACATTTTCATATTTATGTTGGGAGAGAAGAGAAACAAAATAAAATCGATATTTCTTCACGCATTTAGATGTTTCCTCTTTCGTCCTCCGTTTTAGAATGTTAATTCATATTTGCGTTGACAGATCATATCCTTATTTCTTTTTCATTTTACTATTTCAGCAAGCTGATGGTGAAGATGAGCTGAAGAAGCGCCAGCTTATGGAACTGGCCATCATCAACGGCACATACCGTGACTCTAGCGCTAAAGCCGTTGTGCCTGTCAACGGTCAGTGCCTCATAAGTATGGTCGCATTCATGTTTTGTAATTAACCGTAAACAAGGATGATTCTGTAACTTAACAGCATTAAGGTGCGCTTGTGATCGTTTCGGTTGCTAATCTGACGCTGTAGCCAGGAAGACACCGTCAAGTTAGACAGTCGGTGCGGTTTTGATCAAGTTTTTTAACAGAATCAACCTTCAAGTTGAGTACCTACTAACAATATTTTGGGTTTTATTACTTTTGAGTTCGATTCGATAAGGTATAAAAATACATTTATGGCGGTATTGTTTTTCCCAGTGTCTTGTTTTTAACAAAAGAATGATAAGGGACCACGTTGGTGGTAATTGTTTGTTACCTTTTTTCACAACTTGGGCTTTAACGAGTGTTTGCTGTGAAATTCACATATGATTTTATATTCACTTTTTATCCGCTTGGGAACATTATTTTTATCTTGTTATGTATGTCCTTTGTGCTACTTTATCTAAATATTTTTCCAAGAGTGTATTTGTCCTCATCACTAGCCAAACAAATGAACGTAAATTCTAATAATTTATGAATCATTACAGCACGCGAACGATGACTAAGTAAAGTGATTTACAGCATGTTGTCATTAACCCATTTTATTGGGTTTTCTAAAATTTGAAGTCTATTATGGAATATTGTATTGAACTTTATAATCGTTTGCAAATTGATAACTTTACAACTCTAAATCCCTATACTATTTTTATTGAAGTTGTTGTCAATAAGAAGCTATACCCACAATGAAGCTAGCTTGTAGCATGGTGATATATAAATTTTTACGTACACACACATGAGCAAGTTGATACATAAGTACAACAAACATCAATATCTTTGAACGGAGAGTGTTACCTATAACCCATATTTAATCTATGTTAGCTACGTGGTTTGACGCTCAATATGAGTACAAAGACTAAAACTTCTTAAGACATTCATTAAAAATACTGTGAGTGTATTACTTGACAACTTAGAGGTGTAACGTTACCAAGAAATTTGACTAACTGGTGTAAAGTTACTAACACATCCTATCAAGACTTACCTTAACATTGATACAATGAAGGGGAATCCACAGCGGACGAGGAATGGCGCCGTGTTGCTGCCGCTGCGGCTGAGACTCAGCGGCTGTTGGCGCCGGGGGGTGGAGTGACTCTGCGCTCGCAGGCTCCCCTTGGAGCTCCACTGATTCTGTCTCCAAGGATGTCAGCGGGTCACGGGGGACAGGGAGGCCTTCTGAACGGCTCGGGCGGTGCTGCCGCCGGCCTTCTCTCCCCGGGAGAGCCGGCCCATCAGCTCATTTACGCTTCCCCGTATGCTGATTATGCCAACTACGCAGCGCTCACCGCCGCTGCCAACCCGCTGCTCGCAGCGGAGTACGCCACTACTGACCATACGGGTGGGTTGTTCGCCCGTTGATATTTTTATGAAAAATAAGTGTTGTTTGATGACAAACAAAGATTCGTAGTATAATGAGTACAGAAAAGACTAAGAAGTAATTACCGTTAACTTGACGAACTAGTATACGTTCGCAGTTAATGTTTTTATCTCCGAAGAAAATTCGTTTCACACGCTACACGCTTGTTACGCCTTAAGTGTCGAAGAGCGTCGGATCTCTCTTACAACCGAGTGTATGTCATCAAACAATTCTCGACTAGTACTAACGCTGCCTTCACACGGTACACGGTACTGGGTCGTACCAACAATCGTTCAGTAAACTCAAATAAATGAAAGTCATAGTAGTAAAAACTTTGATAACCAACGTAAAAAGCTATACGTTAGAACAGTTAAGACAATTTAATACCACAAGATCACATTTGATCATCTCGTTATCAAGATATAACAATGATTTGATCATCAAGATATAACATTTGATCATCTCGTTTGAAATAACCGCATGTTTTGAACACACCAGGTGAGATTTGTTTTAGTGTTTGAAGTTTTAAAAATGCCGCATGTCTTTTGTCACCTCTTGTTGTTCTTATAAAAATTCTTGCCCTTTTTACAGCTTTTCCTAACGCATATAAATTCTAAATAGGAACGGAATAGACGTGGCAAGATAATACTTACAGTCGGCAACTAATATTGTTCAGGGCGGCGCTCTGGCAGCGTTCAAATTAACAAATTATTTCGGTCTCGTGAATACACAGCACTAACCGACTAATGCGATGTACGTAACACAGTATAGAGCTTGCAATGAACTGTGTGTGAAATATATTTTGATGGGGTTTGCAGCGTCGAGATACCTACTTGCTGGCTTTTGACATTGGCCGCAAACGCATCATCAGTCAGCCATAGGATACGACCGGCACCACGCGACGTATCGGCCTCCGCTCCATTATTGACGTCCTTTCCAAACAAACCGCTTCCCCTAGGACGCACACTTTACAGTCATTCAAAGCCATGATCTATTTCTAGGTTAAGATATCTGTTAAGAACGACTAGCTATCGACTCAATTTTGTACCTACGATGATGTTATTTAATTGTCATATTTTAAAGCTACTTTGTCTTCTTCGACGGCTGTTTGTACAGTTTCACAAATGGTATATTTCGTTTTCGAACAATCAAAGATATTATTTATGTACATTTTAAAGATTTTATAATATTTACAGATTTAATATATTTCAATGAATTATTTATTATTTAATGTTTTACGTTTTTACATGCTCTTGTTGGGCACCTATGATGGGTGGCAGACATCACATAATATTTGTTACAAAGTAGAAAATATATAATTATACGATTAAGCTAAACTGCCAACAAAGCTATTTTTAGTTACCGATGTTTTTTAACAAAGAAGTAGTGTTTCTATAATATTTATTTATTTCGTGTTTAACTTTCTTTGTTGGTGACAGCGAACAAAACCCGTCATGTATCATCTTGTGATAACCCTTGCTTGTAACACCACTAATTTCTTTAATTCCTATACTCTAGTGTTATTAAAATTTAATTGAGTTTTTAGAATACTAATAAGAAAGTTCTGCTTTCAAGTATAGACGTGTAGAATCACGATCATGCATGTTTGTCTTTCCACATCCGATTGAAACCATTTTCGTTAACGACAGTACTTATCTCTGAAATAAGAATAAGTAACAAATAATAATCAGCTATTACAAGCAAAAGGGACCAAATGTTATTTGATTTTTTTACAAACACAAATATCTACCTATAAATTTTTAACTTTATTATAACATACTTACAAATTTTAATAATGCGATACATACACATTGCGATCAAAACTGAACAAGGCGGTTCTATGTTATGTTATGTCGTAAATTATTAATTTATTAGCCATAATATTATTATATTTATGAACATACCATAGGTTAAGTATTATTATCTTTTAAAGATTTTTAGATAGGATAGAAAAGAGTGAGCTTTATGAAAATATTAAACCCGTATTTGTGTAGGTTTATCGACTACAGAGGATCGTAGTTTCAATTTATTTAAAGTGAAATTAAGCCAGCCATTACCTGTACCTTGTCCGGGCCTGCTCTCGCCCGTGATATTTTATTTTATTTCCAAAGCACTAAAATAATAGGTAATCTCTAGGCCTAGGCGTATTTAAATTAAGGTTACTGCCAAACAAAAGCTTGATTCAAAATAGTATTATCGAGTTGAAAGTGACGAGTATTTGGCAGTGATAGATAACTATTGCAAATTGTTTAGCTTAGATATATTTGAATATTTTAGGTTAGGTAATGAGATTTTCTTTTCAGCATTTAAGATTACGTAGAGCTTGAACCGATGTAATTCTCGACCAGTATCGATTGCCAGTATTTTAACTTTTTAATTTTGGAAGATTTTTGTTCAAGAATCAGGTCCTTAACAGCCTGTACCGTGGGGTACCGGTTGTTAAGTCAAGCTCTGCTGCAAGGTGACACAGATAATTCATGCGTGTGCCGTTAGGTCTCGTGCGGCGGGCGGGTCGGCTCGCGCAAGTGAGGGAGCACCCTTACCAACGCACAGCCTTACCGGCGCCTTAATTCCCGTCAAAACGCTCTCACGCCGCCATTTTGTTTACAAGGTGAGAAGCGCGCCTACGCATGCTCAACGACGACTATGTTTGCTTGTTATTTGAACTCCAGTGTGTTAAACGGGCTTATTTTTATTATTGCCTAAACAATATTGTTTCCGATCATTTTATATATTTATATACCTACTTAGTTTTCCCTACTCTTGAGTTTCTATGGTTTTCTTAGGTTGCTATGGCAATGCAGAAAATTATAGAAAACATTTATTGTTTAAGCAATATCCACATACAGGCCCAGTAAAAGTTATTTCAATAAATATCAAGCACTCATGTTCTTAGTAACGAATGCGTAAGTATATATGCTTTGTTGTCTCTCTCTGTGTCTTATTATATTATTTGTTGTGTACTTATTAGTTATGGTCTTATTATAGTTCGTTTAGGTCTTTTATCCGTCATGTACCGGCTTCATACCGGATTTGAGTGACCCAGCATAATTTGGAAACTGTGATTTTTATATTTCTTTTTTATAGATTTTTAGATCTGTTACATGTTGTGTTGTACTACATTATTATGGTGATGCATAAGGCACGGTAATAATGTTATATCTTTATTTTTTATCAGTGTTGTGAACAACAGTATTACCAAATTTATTATACTCTCGTTGTTGTTTATGAATGCTGTTGTTGCAACAGTCGATGCCCCAACATGTGCTTCTGAACAGTCACATCTACCTTTCGACTAAGTAATTTTTAAAAGGGAAGAAGGCTTAATGGTCATTATGTCTTTTAATATTTTTAACGATGAAAACAGTGTAAAACAACAGTCTCCTTCCATTACTTGAACTTGAGTATTAGATCAAGAAGCAGTCCGCAGAGGTGCTACACCGGTTGTGAAATCCTTCTTCCCTGACTCTCGCCCAGTATTAGTCAAAGAAAAGAGCATTGTCCGAATCGTGCCATCAGTCCAGTATTATACAAAATGGCTTTTCTTTGACTTGAAAGATTCTTTATCATCACAACTTTTCTTAGTCAATGTAAGATTTTTATATGAAAAATTTAAGCTAGTTGTTTCTATTTTGCCTAAGCTATTTTAGGTATATTTACTTTCTTATTCGGAAGTAACGATAGCCATGAATTGCACTTGTGTCCTTGTGGATCTATGAGGCATAGAAAATGCCGTATATACGTATATTCACGCTTCCTTATGATTAAACAAGTTTTTGTCAAAAAGCCATTCATATTTGAATAAAATATAATGTTTTTTGTAAAATATTGTTTCAGTTGTTGATTGTAAATAAATAAATTTTCAGAAGGATTACATGCAATAAATTGTCTGAAATTTAAAATAAGCGTTTTCTTTTTATTGTGTTAGATCCGCGGTAAATAATCAGTGTTGTTTACGAGAAGTCAATAAAGTTGATGACGTGCAATCATTTTGGTCAGTTGTAGCCTCACACGACTAACACGCTCCACAAGGCCAAGTCCCCGTTTGTTCAAATAATAAAGTGCACTTTCATAACTGCTACAGCCACAATTCGCAGATTATTTGTAACTATCTATTTATTGTATATGAGTAACTAACATGCAAATATGTAATGAAATTGATACGATACCGCAATCTATTAACAATATGAGAATGCCAATAATTATGTACGATTTATTGAGATGTTAGTGTTGTGTTGAATAACTTACATACTTGCAGTTGGGTGCTACGGTTATAATATACCTAAGTGATTAAATTTATTATGCTTGTTTGTTGGAGTGACGCTTGACGCAGCGGCCGACCGTGCTAGCCATTTGCGTCAAACCTCGCTCTCCTGGGAACTATTGGGCATTTAATCCTATATTGTAGATTACTCGTATCATTATCATACTAAATTATTTTAACATTTCAACCATTAACTACGTAAACTAATAAAGTACCTATCCGATGTTTAATTTTATTAACTGGGCCACAATCGGAACTTAATGTCGCGGCGCGAATGCCTGATAGACTCCCCTTGTCACATCAATACAGTTCTATAGAAGTATCCGTACCTACAAGTCATTATCAATCCGAGTTAACGGTTTACCGCTTTTGTTGCATAGCTGCATGTCGAGGCGATCCCTTTGAAGCTTTTACGTGGATCAGTTAAATTCAGTTGGATCAGTTTCACCTAACATCGCCCCATTTTGTCGCGGCAGCGCAACGGGGGCGGGCGTGGACTCGCGGTTGGGGCTACCCTGTAGTCGGACCATGACATTTTGAGCGATACTAACATTCTGTTTTCTCTCTTCTCGTTAACCCGGCTAGGTGCGTGCTAACGGCCGGCGGGACGCTCGGAGCCGCGCGCCGGCGCCGCCGAGTAACATAATCACCGGAACATCGACCACCATGTAGCTATAGAAGTTGGGCCTTTCACGTTAACATATACTATGTATTATAATAGTCTAACTATTAACATTTTATCTGCCTGTTATGTTATAACAAGATGAACTTTATTAACATTTTTTTTGAAATGGCACACGCCGTCGACTATATTTACTATTTTGTAACTTGTATTTTCTGTTGTCGCTTGATGTATTGTTGTTTAAGCACGATGTGTTTTAGGGTACCCAGTCCTACCGGTGCTAAATTGGTCCACTTCTAAATCGGAGATACCACTCAGGTACTGTCCGTTTTTTCAAGTCTTTTAATGCATTTTTCATAGTTGTTGGTAAATCTATATATTTTCGGGTTAAACTGATTTAGCACCGTTCAAATTAATCTAAATAAATGTGTAATACGTCACGAGGTTGATGTTGAAGTGCTGATCGTCGGTTTGCTTTGGCCAATCAATCCTTTTGGAACAGAAATGGCCAGTAAACACAGCGCAGAGTAAACATTATACCAACCCAACTTATGGACAAAGGATGCTTAGCCACATACTGGAACTTTTGTTCACTATCATGCTTACTTACCATGTCGGTATTTGGTGAGACTAAATGGCGGGATGGAGAAGGTTTAACGTCAGCAGTTCCGAAGTAAGTATAATGCTACTGCTAGCATTTTTTCATATTATAAAATGATTGCTTTTCATAAATATATTTAATATGTTGGACTGATATTCGAGTTATAGTCTAATGTAGGTTTTCACATACTTATTGACCTTACATACATTATATTTTGGCAATAATATATTTATCTTTAAAACCAAAGACTAATATTATACTTGTAGCTATTTCGACACATATTCACAAATCAAATTGTATAGAAAACGTCTTCCTTGTTATCATTTACTGGTCAATAAGTATATGAATCAGTAATACGACATACATCTCTAGAGATAAACATAGGATTGTATTTTATATTATATTAGCGCTTAGATATTTATAGATAACAAGTTATAACTGCGCATCCCAAGTGCCTTAGTTAAATGTATGTTGTCATCTTTGGGGTTTCTATATAAATTGTTAATTCTAAAAACTTAGTTAAGTTAGAGGAGATTAAATTATTGTTAACTTTGCTATGTTAATCGTTAACTTGCAGATTCGGATCTAGGTTGATTTTTTACACAATATAGTCCAACGTCGTTTGTAGTCTTGGAAAGTGTATATTTAACGTAAGTGCCTTTCTTTTAATCTCGCGTAAGAATCTCCCGTCTCGAAGATTTAATCTCTGTTTTTCCAGTTCTTAAATGTCGACTACTTAATTTGACGAATTATTATAACAAATAGTTGGTTCCTTGAAAATCTCATTAGAAATGAAACATATTCTGAAATGAAAAGAAATCGTAAGGCAATAACTTCAAATCGTGTTGTGCAATAGAAATGTTATTTCTTGTTCATATTTTATAAAATTCTCGATTATAAATATATTGAGTAGATATTATACAAGATTTGATAGAGATCTGATGCTGAGATTACTACAGTGTAGATATAATGGAGTATAACGTTTGTTTGGTGTAATACTTTGATATTTTATAAACATCGATTTAATGATTGATATTGTTTAAAGATAAGTCTTTATTGAAACTCATTTTATAAATTTAAAATTGAATTCACTCTCGACTCCATTAAAAATACATTAGAAGTTGTTAACACTCCGTCCATGATTACATTATTATAAGTACTTAATTCTTTGGTCTCGTGAATAGTTAGGAGCGAACCCTTGAAGACTCGAGATCATTTTGGTGTTAACACTTATCCTTAATATTATAGACATATATTTTAGTTTGCCCTATTTTCTCAATATCTTGCTTAAATTAAGTAAAAGATCTGTAACACCGTATCATAAAGGTTTACATCGGTATTAATGACATAATAACTCAAGTATTTTTGTGTAAAATGCCTGTCAAACGGGCAACGTAAAATTATATGCAGTTTTTTCTGACCTTTACAAAGCAGTAACTTTCAAAATCTCTGATTTTCCTTATATACATTAGAGTTATTATACCCAAGTGCCTTAAAACGTGTACAAAATCACAGTGTTATACAAATCGAGCATTTATCGTGGAATCATAATGCTATGCCATAAATCGTATGGAGAAAGTGGTAAGCCGCGACTAATAGTTGATCAAGGAGATAATCGTACAAAATATATTAATCAGCTAATAACTAGTAATAGGTTATTTATTGTGTTTCATAGCGATAACAAATGCATTGTCTCTTGAAACATGTCTCGTGCCATCAGCAGCGGACGTCGGCGGACGGCTAAACATGTTGTTTTGTTTGTTTAAATTTGTACTTATTTTACCTACATTAATGGCAGTTCACAAATCAGTGCCTTAAATGAACTTTGTACATATTTATGTTATAATAATTATTTTTCAGTAAAGTATTATAAAGAAAAATAATAAATTTCTTATATACATTAATGTAATTGTTTTCCAAAAACAAAATAGAGGATACTTTTATTACTTGTAGTTAAGTGAGATTGTGCATATGTCCGTTTTGATGTGTGTAATATTGATTTGGCATTAGTAAATATTTGGATAATGCTTCTTTGTATTTTTTAAACCTTATACAAAATTTTACCGGATAGTGAAGAAGACCGCTGCATGCAAGGAGTCGAATTTTGAATGTCAATGATTAAAGTCATAAAAATAAAGTCACGCAGTGAACTTGTTTACCAGTGGACGGAGGCACTCGTATTTGATATTATATTATCATAGCTGTGACAATTTTGCCGCCGTTGAAATAAGAAACTTGGTGAACGACGAACTGTTAAAAACTTTGTGAGCTATACCTTCCAAATGGGATTCTAAAATCGACCCCTGAGCTTACCTTAAGCGTGCTATAGTCCCCATATAATATATTAGAGCATAGAAGGTGCTCAAAAATATCTGGCAAATGTGTTCTGATATTTTTATGTGGGGATATATGATGGCAAGTGAACATGCGAAGTATTAACGCCACAGACGGCTGCACTCAGACAAGATACTTAGCGCTTTCGTTAGCTATTTTCGAAAATTGTCTAATTGTATGGAATTGACATGAGCGCTTGACGGGACAGTTCGGCAGCTTACGTCCATCCTATACTAGTCTATGACCACTGGCCGACAGCTAAAAGTCTTGCAACTAACGCCATCGTCGGCCACAGCCCTCACAAGTTCAAGATTAAATGAGACTTGGTTTCGTATCAATAAAGTTGTAATTTGCACATAATAGGGCACTTGTGGCCGCCACAAGCTGAGGACGAGTTTTTTCATACATTTCGAGCCACAAGGCCGCGTTTTGCCGTTCGATTCGCGCGCACACACTCGTGGCTGCATCCAGCCACCAGTGTCTATCACGGCCACTGGTGGCGTGTAATGGTTTGTGTAGTTTGCCGTTTGGTGGCGGAGACTACCTAATTTGCAGCAGCTCAAATACTTCGGAATGGACGTATTGGCAGTATTGGCACCATGATAATCCTCTAACCTGTCACCAACGTACCTACCACATTCTGACTGACATGAGGTCAATTAAAGGTCAAATTAAGTAAGTATTTAATTCACATTGGCATTTTTGAAACACTGGATCAAAATCTTGTACTTACTTACGCATCTGGTGGTAAAGCTATGAACTAAATCGGGAAAAAAGAGGTCGCTACTAAAGCGCCATCTATTACTGCCTTTCTAAATCTACACAAGTATCCCGTAGACTGCCGGGGCGACGGAGGGCACCCGAGAGGCGCCCGTCAAAAAGTATCTATTTCCAAATCTCTGCGCTAGGTGGAACAGTTAACAGCTTTAAATGTTGAGGTACTATTTACGTAGAACTGTTCTAGAAAGTCAATGATAAATTTTGACCTAATTTATTTCTCGTAAATCTACGCGGTCATAATGACAGGGTTCCATTGCGTCCATTTTTTTTTTACTGCTTTAAAATTTGTATATGTTGTCGATTTTATTGCTTCGATCCGACAGGACACACTACTGCTCGGTTATTATAAGGAACGACAGACAGGGATTTACATAAATTGGTTGAAATAAGTTGCATGCTAGCATTTCTAATGCTGGTAGTATAGGACTCTCGATGACATTAGTCTGACACTAAACTGATTAGTTGAAGCGTGACATACGAGGGTCAAACTGAAAGTTTCGGGAATGAAAAAAATATGCAGTTAAATCGAATAAAAGTATTTTTATCGTTTTTCAAAGTATTCTCCTTTATATTTTATGCACTTTTCCATGCGATCAAACCAGTCATTAAAGCACTTATTGAAGTCTGAAGTAGGGGTCGACAAAATGGCCATTTTAAAAGCCTCTACTGCTGCTTCCGGCGCCTGAAACCGCTGACCACGCAACTTATCCTTAATTTTGGGTAATGCGAAAAAGTCATTGGGGCTTAAGTCGAGGCTGTATGGAGGATGGTCCAGTAATTCGACTTTTTTACCATCCAGGTAGGTACTCAGTTGTTTTCCGAGCGGTGTGAGGGCTGGCATTGTCGTGGTGAAGGATAATGCGGCGACTAGGGTTTTTTTTTCGGAGTTCAGCAAAGATACTCGGCAAACAAATAGTGCTGTACCAATCGGCATTGACCGTTCTACGATCTTCAAGAGGAATAGTAGCCACGTGACCCGATTTGGAGACAAACGTAGCCACCATCTTTTTGGCCATGCTGCGAGAACGAATAACTTTTGTCGGCTTGAGCTCATCTTCGTAGACCCATACTCGAGATTGGTTTTTATTTTCAGGCTCATATGCATATATCTAACACTCGTCACCGGATACAATGCTAAAAACTGCAGTTGAGCTTCCTCCGTTGAATTTATTCAAAGTTCTGAGGCACCAATTGACAGGAGTCGTTTTCTGCTCCTCAGACAATTAGTGAGGGATCCAACGGGAAAACAACTTTCGCACGCCTAATTGTTCCTGTAAAATGATTTGTATCTGACTCATTCCAATGCCCAAACACTCTTGAATCTCCCGATATGACACATGTCGGTCTTCCTTTATCAGCTGACGCACAGCATCGACGTTTTCTTGCGTGACTGCCGATTTTGGTCGACCTTCACGCACGTCGTCCGTGAGGGATAGACGGCCACGTTGAAATTCTGCATACCACCGGTATATTGTCGTCTTTGAAGGTGCTTCATTACTAAAAGCAACAATCATCCGGTCTCCACATTGTTTTTGTGATAATCCACTTTTAAAGTCGTAATAAATCATAGCTCTTAAATTTTCACGGGACAATTCCATTTTCAGCAGCGACTCGACGACTTCAAAAAACAATTGAAACCGAACCATCGCTTTTTTTTTCTATGTGGCCAGTGTGTTAAAATAATGAAACTTTAGAGATTATAAAAGGTATGATATGTGTCAAAAATATGTTTCTAAGTATTAGATTCCCGAAACTTTCAGTGCAGCCCTCGTACCGTTTTAAATTAACTTATACATTAATAATCATAGTAGGTACGTTTGATGTGAAAATAGGTATATAATGGATTGTACATTAGTACAACGTGTTTAATGGCCGAAATCAATTAATGAAGATTAAGTCGTTCCACAGTGACGATTATTTCTACACAAAGTTTGAAAAAGGAACGAGTTAATAGTCTCTAAAATGTCGCTAAGTACCTACAGCAGTCAATATTGAAATATAGGTACCTGACCATCATTACGGGAGTAATGTTAAAGTTGGCAAGTGAAAAAATCTTTAAATCTTGTGGTATTAGGCTATGAGGCAATGAAACGGTAGAAGGTACTTTACAGAAACAATCTTTAGAACGATTTAAAATAAAATTAAACTATTCAAGGCACTATCAATTCGTTGTAAGCCCATTTCAATGCGCACACCGGTTAACTGTTGGGCAATTTGAACTTCACAGCTCGAAAATGGAATTTTAAATTCGCAATCGCGTAGTACCGAGGCACGTGGGAATAAACATTCGTATTTCAACTGTTAACTTTCTCAAAATCGTATCCACTTTAACTGAAATAGTCGTAAAATCAACTTTGCCTTAAACTGCACTAGGTAGAATATGAAAGTCACAGCAAAACGACATACGAGCTAGAAAAATAGGGAAGCAGTCCGATGTGCTCTGCTTTTGCTTTGCAATTCTACAAATATTTTCAGTCTACTTTATTTGAAGCCAGCACGGAACTGTCAGCTAGTTTGGCATAAAGAAAATTGGCTGCTACTTAGAGAATGGGAATATTTGTGTCAATATTGCTTTGTCATGTGACTTGTGACTCCATAGCGCAGGATTCGTAAGTCTGATCGCACAACGGAAAATATGAAGCACAATATCATTTTGAAATGTGAAACTATACTCATACAGCTACTCTAGCTCACACGTGTATAATACGTAAATGTAAGTCTCTTGGTAAACAACATAAATTTGCACATTAAATACAAAGTGTGCAGAATAATATAATTCCTTCGAGAATAATCTGTGTGCCGTTAGAAAGCACCAAGTATGTAGTTTTCAGCTATGGACATCTATCCATTTATGCCAAGGTACAGTCGAGCATCAATATCTAAACAGCCATCACGTCAAATATATGTGTGACGTGTAGATATTTACGGCATCTTGGAAACGTGTGTATATTTCGGATTTTGATTGTATGTACACCACAATACAACGTTTTTAATTTAAATCTTTCGGAATTAATTGCATTAACTAAATACTACTATAGGATAATACCACCTAATGGCAAGATGAATTACCTATATAGCTATAAAGTCATATTTTTTATTAAGATTTAAACTGTCAGTTTAGTTAATTTTGGGAAGAAATTAAGCAAAGCTGGTTTGGATGTCGATGTTGATTGCCATACAACTATTGGAGGTATAATTTGATGCGGAACTAATTAAGTATGTATGTTAGTCTATAGTTGTGTATGTTACGCTTTCCCAGCTAAACCGCTGAATCGATTTAAATGAAATTTGGTATGGTAAGCTAAAGCCTTAATCCGAAAAAATGGACAGTTCATAAGAATGGAAAAAATAAGTTTAATATAATTACACGACTTATCTATTTTTTTTTATCGAAAAGTGGATTCTTCTAGATTTAGTTGAATACTTTAGGAGCATTTCGAGTTTTGGCAAGTAAGTACACGTATTAATATTAGGGCTGTCCCGTCCCCCTCTGAAAGCTGTTGACTCCATAGACGTCGGCGCCTGAGCCTGTTATTAGGACCTGCAGTCATTACACTGATTTATATGCATGAGCTCTTATAAATGACACATAATTGGACCACGCTTTTTTTACCGTTTACGTTGGGTGCTATAAATCATCGTCACGTGAACGATAAAACTGTTCCTGCATGATGAATAGGGGTTATCGAGATTGGAGATAAGTGTGGTCTGTTGGTAACTCAACTGTTTCACTTAAAGTGTTTAGAATGTAAAAAAATGTCGCGAAGGACATTTATAACCTGTAGGTAGGTAAAAACAATTGATTTTTACTTGCTTGTAGCGTATCGTAGCTTATAGATAGCCTGCTACTTATGGGCAGATAAACTATTCAGCGCCGAAATAATGTCCACAACATAATGACGTAGGTTCAGTGCAATAGCTTTAAAAAGTATTACCGAGCGAATGAGCGAAAAAAGCACTGTACATGTACCAATGTCTTCTATTTGTTCCTATCACAAGTCAGTACCGATTCTTAGGTATTTTTAATAACATTTATAAAACAAATATTTAGCAAAAAGCGAACGAATTATTCTTACTAATCGTTCATCATCAACATCATCATGTCAGCCGAAAGACGTCCACTGCTGGACATAGGCCTCCCCTAAGGCTTTCCACTCAGACCGGTCTTGTGCTTTTCGCATCCACCGCGGTCCCGCGATCCTGACGAGGTCGTCACTCCATCTTGTTGGAGGCCTACCTACAGCTCGTCTTCCGGTCCGCGGACGCCACTCCAGAACCTTCTGACCCCATCGGCCGTCAGTCCTGCGAGCAATGTGCCCCGCCCACTACTAATCGTTACTAGGTAATATTATAAAGGTGAAAGCTTGATTTATTTAACAGCTTTAATAAAATTTCGTACAGTGATATTTTATAGGCAGGAGGCAGAATCCTTTCTACCTGAAAGAACAGGGATAAATGACTTATACGCTGACGAAGTCACCTGCAAAATGGGGCTTTTATAAAAATTGCAATTTGTTTATGCAGCCTAAAATTCAACCACACCGAAATGCAATTTTGCCGTATTTCTTGGATTGCGGTGCGTTGGCAAGGGCTGCAGGGGCCCGGCTAGGGCGGCCGGTCGTAAAATTGCAGCCAACCTTAGGGGAGTCGTCTCAAGACGGTCGTGCATTCTTACTCGTGCAGGCAACCTTAGATTTACAGAAGTGGAATATTTGTAAAAGTGACCATGTTACGAATGGAAAAGTGATTTTGTTATGTTCCAAACTCGATACTATCAATCGAGACGAAATTAGCCAAATTACGAGTATACTGAATATAAGTAATTATCGATTCACAATTCTTTATCGAAATGATATAGCTTATAGGTAGTTGAGTGCACGGTATTCTATGTTATAACGTAAGTTAAACTGGTTCATGTTTTAACTATTTTTTAAAGGTATATAAGTCTCGACTGAAAGTTTTCAGCCTAAATTGGATATAAAATAGTTTTTATCGAATAAACAGCTGGGTGAAGAAAGTCTCCTATTCGTATCTTAAACTATAATAATAGTTAATCGTGTAAGTTTTCTACAGCGACTTCGTCTACGTTGAATCCAAAAGTAAAGTCAGAAGTATAAAAATTGGCGAAAAACTGTGCTCCTTACCAAAATTCATGTTATTGAATGCAAAATAATATTTATGACTGCATATATTGTTAAACAAAGACACTTTTTTTATATTCACACCTAACGGGAACAAATCAGGAAATAACAACAAATTCAGCGCCGGGCTTCCAATAAGAAATAATGCTTGATCTGAATGTTAAAGTAATACTGTGCCATCAAGAAATCAGCCCAGACTAACAACTGCCGGGGCGGCGGGGTCATAAAACTACTTCCCCTACGAACTGTATCGTGACACTCACTTTCTTACACGTTTACACACACTTTCCACTGAGCAATAGGAAAAAGTTGAGACCGTTTCTCTAGATTGGTTTGCTTGAATAAAACGCTATACTGCCAATGTAAATTAATCTGTTTAACTATTTCATCATTTGCAAATTTTGCAATAGTTTAATCAGTAATCAATTGCAAAGATTAAACTATTGCTAAAGTTGTTTGTTCACCTTAAATTTACATGTATGCAATGCAGTTGTGAGAGAAACAAAGCAGAATACACAATGACATAAAGGAGTCCATAGACATATTACACTAAGCATTGACTAGCGTCTGTGAATGAAGCGGTTGTAAAGGACTGAAGCGACACATCACGGATTTAGGAATAGACCTCTTAAACCACTAATAAGTTTTTATTATGATTGTAATTCGTTACATAACTATGGAAAGAGGGGTTTCAATCAAAAAAGAGAGGAAGGAGTAAGGGGTCGAACCCAGAACGATGAAAATCGCTAGAGAATAGGATTTACAGATATTTTCAAACAATGCTGAAGTGGCAGTATGCTGATCATATCTGCTGTAGAATAAACAACCGTAAAGAAAAAATGAGTACCTACTAGAGTGGATAGCGCGAATCGGCAATAATAGATATAGGGCGCTCTGTGAGTTGAAAGAGTGACAAAGCTATAGCAGTTATACAGCTCTGTCCTTATCTCTCAACCTTAACTGAACTGCTTTAGTATATCGTGGTAACCCCCAGGGTTTAGGCAATGACTGAAGTAGAAAAGCTGAAGATTGGACTGAGTGGCGTACCTACAATGGCCGAGATTTATGTCCAGCCGTAGGTAGACTGACACTGGCTGATGATAATGGATATATTGATCTATTTAACGTTCTAAAATTAAAATAAAATCTACTCATAATAACGATCTTTCTATTTAAGAGTGAAATAAAACTCTGCCAGGCCGTTATTATTTTGTCCACTTCTAATTATACTTATCAACTTGTTTAATATTAAAATCACATTTTAGTGTTAATTATAGTATCCAATATCACTTTGTTTTATTAATGCTATCCTGTAAACAATACCGTGTATAAAAACCATCGACCCCAAAAACGGAACAAGGGTAAAAATCCTCTCATTATATTTTTCCTTCGCATTATCCTGGTTGATTAATATCTTCTCGAGTTTTTCCGGTCCAATTTAAATGAAAAATTTCCCTTGAGACCGTAGTTGTGATTTAGTGGAATAAAATTAAAAAAGGCAGTTTTGTACTAACTGCAGTTTGACTTGAATACCTAATTTAAAAGAGAACCTTAATTCAACAAGTTGATAACCCCTGTTATGTTTAATAGCTTTGGTCTGTGATTTCGTTTGCATTGACTTGGTTCCGGCGGAAGCCGTTAAAGAAAAAGTGTATATACTTACTACGTTTATATAAATAAATTTGGCCGCTCTCGTACCGCTGAATATGCTCAATATATGTTAGGGTTACAGCCGATAAACCGTGTCTTCTCCGTCAAGGATCTGGGCGTGGTGTTCGACACGCGGCTCACTTTTCACGAGCATATTTCCTCTCTAGCCACGAGCTGCTTTCGAAAACTGGGTTTCATAATCCGAAACCTTCGCCATTTTCATGACCCAGTGGCCATAAAAATGGTTTATAATGCCTTAGTAAGGAGTAAGTTATAGACCTCGTCGATCGTATGGAACCCCTACGAATCGACGTATGCCTTACTTCTTCAAAAGTTCAGAAGGCGTTTTTAAGGTTCCTTTATAAAAAAACATTCGGATTCTACCCGTATTTGTACCCAACAAAGTACCTTCTTGGCTCTCTTGGGTACAACTCCTTGGAGGTAAGGCGGAATTATCTACTCATGATCACGGCATGTCGAGCCTTGCGTGGTGAGTCGGATTGCCCCGAACTTGTAGAGCGTCTCGTGCGACTGCTTGTCCCGGATGTCCTGAAGATCGCCCTCAGACCACGAAGTCGCGACCTGTTGGCCGTGCTGCCGGCGCGCACCGTGCCGTGCAGGAACTGTTCGCCACTGCCCCGCGCCTGCGCACAGCTCAATGAGCTCCTGGCATCGGCACCCGAGTGCGACTTGTTTGCGTGTCGATGGAAGGCAGTGTGTAGTGAATGCTTGAGATCCTGTGAGGCGATGGATGCTAGATGCTCAAATATTCCAATATGATTTATAACCTATTATTGTGAAATTTTATCTTTTAATTGTTTATTTAAGTTTAGTGACGCATTGGTTATACTGTAATGTCATGTAAACGTTTTTATCGATGAATAAAATAAATAAATAAATAAATACCAGAGCAGAAATCCAAAATAATCCCAGGGTTAGACCAAATCCAGAGTAATTTGGACTATGGTCTATGGAAGAACAAATCTATTCATTATTACAGATTATTAATTTTGAAACGTCTATACTTTTTTTAAATATAAACACATTTTTAAAACTTTTAATAAAGTCTCGCATCCTCACATTTTTGGCCACGTATGCAGTAGGGGAGAGGTATCCATTGAGAGCCTTGTGGTCCAAGGAAAAGTTGTAGGCACCCGGCCTAGAGGCAGATCCCCAATGAGATGGACAGACCAAATTAAAGCTGCTGTAGATAGCTCGTTACATCAATGCACGAGGAAGGGAGATGTCAAAGAGGTGTGACGGCGAAATGTGATGCTTGCCACCAGCGCTTGATATGATGACCACGGCCACTCTGTCAAGAGTGAAAACGATGAAGAAGAAGATAATGCATTTTACGTATTAACCGATACCATAACATGTCAAAAGCAATATGGTTTCACAGTGTTGAATAGAGGCGCAGTAATTTTACACAGATTAACAAATGGCCTAAGATCCGAATAGGAGACGATTTGCACCGGGTGGTTTATTCAATACGCTAAATAATATGTGACGAATAGGGAGGCTGAAAAATTTCAGTCCAGTACTTATATCATTAAATTCTTGTGTTTAATAGAGAAATTACATACTAATCGAAAGCATGAAGCCTATACAATATGTAAACGTTAGGTTTGGTGGAAATTATTAGTACCGACGTACCTGTTTAAACCTGCCTACCCAATAGTTTGACGGGAAAAAAATAGTCAACCTAACATTTGCATATTCTATAGCCTTCATCCTTTCGATTGGTATGTAATTTTGCATTTTTTGAAAACAAAGTCAATTTTTTATTTTTCAATTAATTGTATACTGGACTGAAATTTTCCAGCCTACCTATTCGCCATATATTACTTAGCATATTAAATTTCATACAAAATACTTTTTATCGAATAAACAGCCCGGTGCAAATCGTCTCCTATTCGGATCTCCTACTAAAATGCCCCTCGGTATTATTGTAACGGACAACATAACGCCGTGTCTTGGTTCTTGGTACCTACCGAAATATCATAAATACATTCGTATTACACCATCGTGTTTAAAACACTTCCGACCTTAATAATTTCTGTTTACGTAATAGTTGAAACTGCTGACTTAATCTAAATGTTATTTAAAAGTTGCCCTTTGACCAAGGCTATTTAAATTTAAATTATTACTTAACTCATTATTGGTGTCTAATGAAGTGGAAGTTACGTTTGACTCAGAGTCGCCTACTAAAGGGCTTAATCGTTTCGTCCGATTTGGAAGTTATGGCTCTTTCACACTCATGTTGCAATACGAATAAATGTCTATGGACTTTCCGTTACATTAGATTTACGGTAGTTATTAAGTGCATGCGTGTGTCATCCATATCCTAAAGATAAAACGGTATCAGCCCGTGTGTTCCTAGTCTTCTTATCGATGAAATACAACCATAGAATACTGTCTAACGGGAATTTAATAAACTAAACTTGTCCAGAATGTTCAAATATTTTTGTTTAAATGTGTCCACCTAAGGGTGTTACCATTCCAAAAAACCTTCGATCAATCGAGCAACGATTGTCTGTCGTACTGATGGTCGAGCGATAACAAAAAGTTGCCACATTATGTTGTAGTTTGGTCGACGATGAATGGATTGAAGTTGGTGTTTTTAGTCAGTAACTTTTGGATATTTTGCCTAGGTAAAGGGTAATGATATTTCCGTTCAAATTATGCAACAATTTTAATCAGTAATTTCAGTTGTCGTAAGGATGCCAACGGCTGACAAATATCTGACACATATCTTTTACTATCACGCATAAAGTGTGTCAGATATTTTTGAACGGAATATATATCATTGCTTGAGACTATAAATAAGAGAGGTGAATTCTGTATAATAATTCAACACATGCATAGCACGATATTTTAAACTTTATCAAATTTAGAATCTGAATTCAACAAAGTTGCCGTATTCCGAATCATAAACGTAAATTAAGAGAGCTCTGACATTTGTAGCCCTCAGTTTCACGCTCACGTTCGCCTTTATTATTTTTCTTGGATTACAGTCGTCGTCGACAAACATTAAATATATTTAATAGCTTCTAAATGTTCTCACTTCGGGTCGAATGGATGTCTCGGAATAGGCCGTCCCCACGACGTAATTACGAACTGTCAAATAATATTAAAATTGTTTTAATTTGCGGTCGGCGACTGACAGCTGAGAGACTTTTTTTAACCACAAATATAGGCTCCGGAAAAATCCTTTGAAGTGGCACGTTATAGCTTGTAATGCTCGACGACAAAATGATATCCATAAACCTAACTCGTTTTTAATGTGTGACAATTTTTCTGACGAGAAAAGGCATATGGAAAAGAGTCTCGGGAAAAGAAAATGTTACCTTTTGTGAAAAACGTTTACGGCATTGTTACCGTAAGTAAATACCTAATCTTCTGTAAAAAATGATATGCTAGGAATTTATCTTTTATAAAATAAAGACAAAATATTTATAGAAAAAATACGGTGGGGTATATAATTGAGAAAACCACGGATGTTTTATAGAAATGGAGAATATTTAACGATTATCACCCTATAATCTTATTATTGTCATTTCCGGTATTTGCAAAGGAGTAACTACCTACTATTCGACCTCTGTTATTCTAGTTACAAGGTAATCATACCAAATAGGGATACTGACATTCCTTTAAAACTGCTTTTTTTAAAGAAACATAATTTCTGAAAAGTAGGTAGTTTTCTGAGTTCGATTGCGTGGTTAATTTAAATTTACTTAACAGTGTTCGATTGTTTGAATTTATATTTTAATTATGTAAAAGATAAATGCAAAACCCTTATTCATAAACGTACGATAACGCATTTTAGCTAAAGTATATAGAAGATCAAAGTTTATTTAAGCATACTTTAGCTGGTGCGCGTTTATGAATTAAAGGGTAAGTATATTATATTATATAGCAATTTTACCAAAATGATAAATAAGATCGCCAATAAACTAAGATTTGTTAGTGTTTTGTCAAAAGAAACACATAGAAAGAAGTTTATTTGTTTACCCATATTAAAGATATAACAACGGGTTCTTCGCCTGCGAGCACCGTAAGCTTCTGCTAGGTTTGTGGTAGCAAATGCCGCTCTCGTATCGGCTTACTTAGCCACCAAAAGCGTCTTAGAAGCACTACACAATGAATTGTCTGCAACAGACGTAGAGGCACGTAATGGCAATAATGTCGAAAATCGTGCCATGTTTCGAACTCGTCCGGAGCCCCTAATAATGAGCATTCTTTACCCATATTAAAACTTGTTTTTCCACCTTTACGGCGGCAAATTATTTAACTGTAGTTAACCTTACTTATACTACTCTCTGTGGCCCTAGACAAGGAGCATCGCGAGACGATCGCGAGATTGCAATCGTTATCGAACATGTATAGGGTTTACGTAAGTTGCCAGATGGTCGTGTCAAGTGCTTATGTCAGTTCCATACACTTTGACAGTTCGAAAATCGTTTACGATAGCGTTAATCATCTTGTCTAGGGCGTCCGATTCAACTCGATACCTTAGTGGAAGTGTTAAAATAGCGAGTATCTGCATATCAGGTGCTAAACCTTTTGACATATTATTACTTACTTTACTGTCAAGTTATTACGAGCTATCATTACATTTACAATACGATAGCATATCAAATATAATAAATAGCCCCAGTAGATCATGATACTTCGAAAATATACCTACATATTCACACAGCTTTCACATTTGAATAATAAACTCGAATGATTTGACCGTAGCGACGTGGGCTTAGAAAATATGTTTAACAATAACGTAATACGATGGTCGAATTCTGTCAACATGTATGGAATTGACAGAAGCGTTCGACGCGAGCGTCCACAGAATACCTACTTAGCAAAGCCTCTTGAGTCCTTCCACAACCTTTTACACAAATTTGTACCCACAAGCCAGATTATGCTACAAAGCACTTTCGCCTCAGGGATACTTTTCAATTCAGCGCTATAATTCTCGGTATCATTTGCAGTCGTTTGTATGTGGCGGACATATTGCGTTGCTAGGATACTTTCCCCCAGCCAACCCTCGTTCTGTTCTGCAGATTGTTTCGTGATTGTTTTACAAGATGAGGAAGAGTTGAGTAATTTGCAAATTGTATATCCGCATCAGCTGTAAGATTTGGATAAATTTTGGGGATTGTTAAGTTTTTGATTAATTTTGCCAGTTTAATACATTTTGGGCTCTTTTGAAATATTAGGTAGATGTGAAGTAATTAACTTATGAAAAGGACTTATTAAAAATGTAGCTGGAGTTTAATTTACATTTGAGATATAATAATACTACGAGTTAAAGATAACAAATATTTATTACAGGATTATTTTTCGGTATTAATGACCCAATATCCGAGCACACTAACGCCCAATTATAACATGTAGTTTATATGTTTTTAATTCTATTCATTTTATGATTATATTCTTATTTTTCCTGGTACCTACTGAGTCCATATAGGTAAGGTAAGGGTTCAAATAAATCGAAAACAGCGGCAAAAGTTTAACAAACGTTTTCTACCGCTTCTACGATGGAAAGGACTCAGATCTGAAATTCTAATCAATCCAAAGCTACTCGTTGCTTTTACGATGTTCGCGCCGTGTCGTCTAAAAGGGGCGTCCCATGATTTTATATTCCTACGCCCTGTAGTGTACTCTCTTTCCCAGCACAAGTTGATTCGCGAATATACTGACGAACCAAGATACTACAGTCCCGTCAACACGCAATTTAAGTACGCGCTCAGGTCAAGTGAAGCTAGTTCTATCAGACGAACTCGCTTTTTTTCATAAAAGAATAACCCCACAGATCCTGGTGAAACTAGTTTACGACCTCAAATCCCGTATTCAGCGGCTTGGAGCCCTTTTACTTATTAAAATCGTGGTTTTGGTTGCGTTACTCGTATTCGTTTAATGTTCAGATTGTTGTAAAAATGTATTCAGAAGTTCCAAATTTTTCGTGTGGTCTGATTTTTTGTGGTTCATCTTTTGTTTAATACCTATGTGGAACTGGCAAACGGTATTTTAAGCTTAGCTAGCTAGCTTAGCAGTATTTGGTACTTAAAACAGTGCTTATTTGTAGGGTCGTACCAATAAGATTCGATAGAATTAGGTGTACACAAAAACCAACTAAATTGCCAGGGGCTCATCATTGTCAGTTTGACATACTCCCCTACAACCCGCCTCATTTCCTTCAGCCCTTATCGTGTTGTCAAGTCGTAGCAACTGCGCATTTTGACGAGTTAATTCATTTGTCTCACTTAAACACTTACGTAGATCTATGTTTATACACCATCTATAATGAGACCTTTTGTGCGCAGTCACCATCATTGATAGTTCACAAGAACTTTGTCTTTGTGTGTTGTTGTGTTGAAAAAATTATCAATATTAATGCAGATTGTTCGCACAAATCGATTACTATAACTTTACAAGCTTCGCCACGTAGCCATCAAACTTTCCGCTCCTAGACAGTTAAAAAGCTGCATTGTAAAGTTGTGAATGCGTTACTTTTGATCAAAAAGTTTGTACAAAGAGAAGGTACTATCAAGAATAAGCCGTGTACTGATAGAATTGTATACAGTTTTAGATTTAAAGTATAAACGATCTGAAACTGCACAACTATAAATATTGTTTACACCAGTTTCACCCCATTAATATTTATGTGGTTGATTGAAAAAAATACATTAACAAAGATGTCATCAAAGATACCTCATAATTTGAATACTACCAAAAAATTATCCGAAATCAAACAATAAAAGTTCTCTAATAAGTCCATAGTAGTTATTGGTGATTGTCTATAAATAAAAAACACCTTAATAGGAGTAAAAGCCATTAATTAAGAAAAAAACAATCAGCTAGGTAATTTAATTAAAAGCTACATGATTACTAGACACGATGTTATAGATACAGATTTCCAGGTAATACAATTAATAGGTACAGATTACTCACAAGCTTTTGATAATATTTCGCACTATTTTCCTACTTGTTAAAAAACTAGTAAGTTCCTAATCTTTAGCATAATCATATACTGTAGGTAATCTCTTGCGGTGGCTTACTTCTTGTATTTGTGATTAACGACAAAACAGTATCAGACAAACTCCAAGTTCTCCTCCATCTCGTCCAGCGTCCCTCAGGGGACCTATCTAGGCCTCTTATTATTTTATATTTTTATTGATGATGTAACCATTCAAATTAACTGCTGTATGCCGATAATGAACCAATTTGTACAATTGTCAAATACGAAACAGATCATATCAACATCCAAAATGTTTGTGAGCATTCACAGTTCAATCAACAAACTTTGAATTTTAAATCCATACGCTGAGTAACCTAATTAAAAACACTATTTTATCTGAAGTAACTTCATTTAAAATAGAAAACATAAAAACAACATTATTTAACGTTATTTAACATAAAAACAAGTAAGATGAACCAAGTTTAGGCGAGATGACAATCCTCTTACGCTTGTCTGTATCATACAGTTCATCAAACTATTCGTAACATTCTATAAACGCACACCCTTAAGTGATCGCTTTCCTAAGCTATATGTTGGATACCCGTCGACATAGCATAGCTTTAATAGCGAAACAAACGGGCAAATTAGCCTTCGCCCGACAGATCCTGATTGATGGATGGCCCGCACCCGCAACGCAACCGAAGTCTCACGCAATTAGCTTCTCAACGAAATCCCTCAGATACACGACGGTTGGTAAATTAGAATGAATAGGGAAATTGGAATTTAATTTCGTTGTGGGACGTGGTGGTTTTTTAAACACGTGTATTTATAAATTTAGTGGCTTTTTAGGTATATTTTGGTCGATTTAAGATGATTATAAGTACCTACTCGTACAACATGAAATTATTTAAAGCGAAATTTAGTTTTTGACATTGCATATAAAAAGTAATAAAAAATAAAAACGACTTTATACAAACTGAAACGGCTACACACCACCTCCTCGCCAAACAAAAATAGAAATATGGAAGAAAAATATTTTACTATCGTGACGTTATGTGCTTTAAAATGCTGTGTGAAGATGACGTTGGTAAATCATTAGCTTAATGTCAATAATTATGTATATCAGTTTTGTATTAAAAAAGCCTGAAATAGCATCGGAAAATGTTACTGGCATGCCATGATATATTTTATGATGGCACGTTTGATGTGATGCATTATTGATAACAAGTATAACAACACAATATTTAGGTAACTTTATTGAGTCAATAATACAAATAAAACAGTTAAAAATCATCTGCCGCAGATGTCCTTTGCCGTATTGAGTTTTTTATCTCTCAATTCAAATCAAACCTACAAATAGTCCCTTTTTGTTAGGAGACATTAGCATTACAAGCCACAATGTTACGCCATTCTTTTGTCATCAAAGTTCAGTGACTTCTCGATAGTACGCTAACAAAGCTATGACTGAGCTAAAAAGGAGACAGAAATAGGTTAATGACTTCCTTTTCAATACTATTAACCCTTTGCGAAGTGTCTTTATTCATTGACTTTTACAACAGTGTTCCGCTAAAATACGTCAACAATATTTTTTTAAGTTAAATTTTGTAACGTGCTCCTTGCCGCTGCAACACCTTGACGGATTTGGATGAAATTTGGAATGGAGACAACTTATAGACTTTTTTAACACATAGGCTTCTTTTTATTCCGGAAATAATAATAGTTTCTGAGGCATTAACGATACTCGGAATCAACGCGGACGAATTCGCGGGCAGAAACTAGTTAATGATAACATTTTATTTCCTCCTAGGATGATAGATGAACATTTTTGAAGATAAATATCCATTAGTAATTAAATGAATGCAACCAAATCTTAAAAAATCTTATAGTATCTCGTAACTCAGATATTGTGTATGCATAATATACCTACCTAAATCCGAAAGATCTTGTCCGTCACAATTACATTTTATGTAAAATAATTGAGAAATATTAACCAAGTAAGTGCCACTATTAGGATTTTTTTTTATTAATCCCAGTAATATGAATAGTAAAGAACCGCGTCTAGGAACTTTTCTTCGGGTCCGTAAAAAGAAAGAGAAATTAGTTTCCTTCCAAACTAAGCCAAGCCTATCCGACTTTCCACCGTGCCCCATAATTACGAGTAGGATTCAGAAGGTGGCGGCGAGCAGATAACGAGAAAGGAAATACGAATTAATGCTTTCATTCGATTTTAGCGGAACCCTAAGAATCGGATAGCGGAAAACGTGACATTAAGGAAATATAGGACATGTGAAGTTCACTTTGTAGCATTTGTGAATGAATTAAGGCCAATTTAGCACTATGGCACCGTAATTATAAGATTCACAAAAGGAACTTCTTAAAAGTGTTCTAAAAAAACATGGTTGGAGAGGTTTATTACTTATATACTGAGAAAATAATTAAACTTTCTGCTAATGGCTATGGAGATTAAACGCCTCATGGTCTTTTCTACGTTTTATTTTTAATCCAAAGCAGGCCGTACAACATTCAATAAAAAAAATCAGACAAAAATAACAATGCAAAATGAGAAATAAATAGTATACTAATTTTGAGACAAACCCTATATAAGCATTTATTTAGAAAACGGTTAAAAACAGTAGCTGTGGTTAGGGACTTGCAAAAAACCTTCTAATTTCTGGTTTTTGTTTGAAATAATGGGTCGTATGAAATACCAATTTCGCTAATTTAACTTCTGGTATTTTTTTTGTGAAATATGTTTTTACTTCTTGGGGTGTACTGGGTGGGGTCTACTGTATATTGGTAAACGTATGTAATTATTTTTTAAAAATCGAATTGAACTTATTCAAGGTAGGTATTCTATTCCAACTGAGCACTATAAAACCTAAGCATATTAAAGTCTATTGCTTTAAAAACTGGAAAAATCGCATTTACCTTTAAGTAGCGTAAAAGTATCCCGACCACTTTAACATTGCAGACAGGTAAAGACACGTCTTTCAAATTAAGGCCTTAAGGCTATTGAAATAGCATCAAAAGTAACGAAAGTGGTCTATTCAGTTCAGTTGGTAGTGGTGTATTATTGAAAATTCCTGAACGTTTGGAACGTTCGCGATATCGCACGAGTACGTAGGAGATAGTTTGAGCTGCGATTGGAGCGAAGTCCCGCCTCGGACGTGCAAGATTTTCTGCTAGCGAGGTTGGGGCTTGTTTGCTTTTCAGAATATAGCGCTAAAAGGCTGGCGTATAAGCCTTGTTTAAAAGATAAAATATCATGTTAAACAAAGTAGCTTTCACCTCCTATTTTGGAAAGGCTAGTAAGAGAGACTTCTATCGAGTTTAAATAAATAGTTGCTCAAGCATCAATAAAATATAAAACAAAAACTGTGCAACCATAACCACCATATTTTTTAACATAAAGTACGTTAAAAATCCATTACTGAAATAAAATAGATATTCTAAATTCCCTTCTAGCTGGCATCAAACTTCTGTTTACTACACTAGGTACTCAACGGACCTAGTATTGATTATATCAATTTCAAAATCCTCATCGACAATACAAAGACTATTTCATTCTTATTTCAAATTCAAACCATATTTTTGGCATCAGCACGTTATCGCCGGCCAGCACGAAGCAACTAGCGAAGTAACTCTCATAAAACAAAGTGTCAGTTATTACATTAATAACGGAGGGCCGCAAAAACCCTACCCTTTTTGTTTATCCCTCGGGCTTGCAACTTCCGCCTCTATGATGGAAGCGTAGAAGTACTTTTCGAGGAAATTTATGAATAGTGTATGTGCTCTGCTTTGGTTATAAATAAAATAGGCACTATAAAAACGGTACGTGATCATGCATTTTAAGGTTTCATCAAAAAGCGTACAGTTTCCGATGAGATTTAGTACCTAACAAATGAACCTATTTTATTGTTATTCTAAAGCAAACAATGAAAGAACAATCAAGACTATTAAAACTAAATAAAGAGGTGATTTTTCCTATGCTCATGGGAAGTATTTCTTTGCTCCACAGTTTTTGAAAATTTGAAACAAGTTGGCAAAAGATTTTCAGAATCACTGAATAAGAACAACGATTGAGTGTGGCACATGCACATTGCTTCGTTCATGCGTTTAGAGAAGCAGTTTAGCAAATGTCTAGCTTTTCTTTTTAATATAGACTTTTCCGTTATTTTATGTGTACCTAACTGAACAGGGTTATATATGTTGAGTAAGTAGAATAAGCATAAATTTTGATCTAAATTAAAATGAACACCAAAATCTTGGACAGGGTAAGGACTCTAACCTAAATCTGCTCGCTTTTTTTTTTAAACAGCCAGTGTGATCTATTCATCACCTGTCAAACTGACAAAGGGTTTGCGTATCCAGTCTCTGAAGATATCATCGTCCCTAACCGCCTCCCTTTCGGTGTTATTCTCTTACCTCTGCCTACCTCGACGTTAGTTCGACGCGGCCTTCGGAAAACCAACGTAGTAGATACACACGCACTGTGCTATGCTAGAGCGAGCAGGGGTCAAGTAAAGCCGGTTATATCGACCAAACTCGCCGTTGCTTCATAATAACACCACTGACCGCCTCCTGATTTATTACCAGCCTTTCCACAAAAACCAGCGCCGTAAGCTGTTTCCTCTTCCCGTGTCCAAATATTTTCTGCTCTTCTTTAATCTAACAAAGGTTTTTGTTGTATTGATTTATGGAACACGCGACCCTTTTAGTGAGTTGGGATTAAACTTTTTGTTTTATTGGGACTAATGTGAGCTTATACGTTTTGTTTCTAAGTTTTACGTAAAGAATAAAACCTTATTTAGGAATAGCTAGATTTATTGAGGTGATGTCAATAAAGATGTCTGGACTAATCGTTGAGCTATTTAAAATAGAAAATGGAGGATAAGGTTAGAACAAAATTAAACGTAAATCTGTTCATAAATTGCAAGTTGGCATTAAGATAATTGTGGTGGTAATAGGTACGGGTCCATATTGGCTTCGCTAAAGTTTATCACCCGAAATTGATTTTCCTAACGATTTGTAGGTACTCCTAATGATCACTGCTCCTAAAAAATGTTTTCCTAAAAATTTCGTTCCTACAATTTATTTTACTATTAACGTAGCTCATAAAACTCATATCTCTTAAAATTTTAAGTGCTAATGTCACTGATGTAACTTTTTGTAAACTCCTATTTTTTTTTTAAATAACATTCTTAATCATATTTTTTTTGGGTCTATATTGGCTCACCTAAAAAATTTTACTCCGAATGTATTTTTATCCCTAATCATCGCAAGTCCTAAAGTGTACCTACTTTCCGAGTACAGGACTTTACGCAGGATTATTTTAAAGTTAAAGATGATCTGCTCTTTTATAAAAAAAAATAACCTCGAAGACGAAAGCGGGAGCGAAGCTCCCGCTTTCGTCTTCTAACCTATCCGCGATCCGAGTCGGTTTTGCCACTAAGTCCCTATTCCCTACTGCCTACGTAATGACGGACCCTTAGTAATAAATAAGTTTAATGTACTTATAATAATGTGCAATTTTAGGAATAAAAACCATTCTACATAAAACAAATATAACAATGAACAATATTGTAAAAGATGGTTATGTTGAGAAAATATAGGAAAACAAATAGTAGTATGATCGATGTTTATTGCAACGGACATTATGAAGTTGAATGATTAGGAATTCAGAGCGTTAGGAACAAAGTAGTTATGAGTAGTGATTATTAGGATGTAAATTATTAGGAACAACATTTTCGGATTTCCGATAATCGACATTAAAAATTTAGTTCAACTTTGGCGCACCCAATAGGTACATACTTATAAGTATTTTTTTGAAAGCAAGAGTAACTAAGCCCAAGATCTTATGAAGATGATATTTAGGGGAGACTGGGTACGGTTAAAACGGGGTACTGTTGAAACAAAGCGAATATGCGAGAAACTACTTATCAGCTGTAGGGTAAGGGGTATAAGAGAAAAAATGCCTTGCATATTAGTGTGAACATGTTCCACAGTATTGCAACAACCGTTTTAGTTTCTTGCAGGGCGCCCTAGTGTATTTTGTTAATCAAAAGTTGATCTTTGTCGAATAACTTTTTTAATTATATCGATTGAATATTGAGTATTTTTCTGTCATTTGTTAGGTATTTATGATAAAATACTGTTATTCCCCAAAGTAATCATTGGATTACTTTTGTGTCGGGCTCTTTGTCTCGCCACTATGCTCTTATTTGATGTCAGAAGGGGGCGGGTACGGTTAAAACACACGTAAGTATTAATGAGTATTGACTGATTGATTTAATTTGGCACTGAGTGAATTTAGCCATAAAACAGGATCTTAGAATTACTTGGATATTATTATTCCTGGTAACTATTTTTAAGAAGAAATGCTTTGATTTCATATACGAGTGAGCAATAAAGCACATTTAAAATACCCGTAGTGAATATAATTTCTTCATGTTTCAACCGCCCCTGGTATGGGGTAGATTGTGACAGAGGATAGACTTTTTCAACAACTGCTCCCGTGTGAAAATTATTTTTTCTGGACATACTCGTAGAACAATAATACACATTTCAAGACAGATGGCATACCTCACATTTTTGAAATTTTATTCAACCCTCAATAGCATAATGTTAATGCTTTGAGCGATCAAAGCCAGATTGTTTCAACCGTACCCAGTCTCCCCTAAATTCCAAGTTTTCTAGTACGTAGAAGTAATAAATTACTTACACCTAAATATGAAATATGAGTACACGAATTAATTCATAAGAATTAATACCTTAATTCTTATAAAACACATATAATACCAATGATTTAACGTAAAAATTGAATGTAATAAATATAAAGTGCATGCCACTAACAGTCTTAAGCTCCTTCCTTTCTAACAAGCGGCTTGCATGGGGCCGTGAAATAGATTCTCAACAAAATGCGCGGAAGAAACGGAACGGATTTAACCAGCATTCTTTCCGAGTTCAAGTACCGGAGGATATATATATATATATATATATATATATATATATATATATATATATATATATATATATATATATATATATATATATATATATATATATATATTTAGTCTCGTCATTAATGGGGGAACACAAAATGGCAATGCTACAATGCGAAAAACCGGGCACAACCTTTTTTTTTTTTAGATTTAATTTCGATGTCTAAATGTAGCAATGGTTTTTCTTTCACCGAAATTAATGATCTTTATGTAGCTTTGGTTTTTTGAGGAGATTGATCATTAAAGATATTTAATTAAGTAGGTACGATGCGTCGCTTATCACGTTGCTGCCACTGATTAGGCCAATAAGGGGGCATGCAGCACTGCATTATCGTAAATTCTTACCCCTGCCCTGTTCCGAGGAATAAACGAACTTGGGAGTCTTATCATACTAGAGATCGGAGTGAAGGTTAAAAAAAATATAGTTTACAAGGAAAGGTACCCAACTGTCCGGCTCCGATTTTGTTGATTTTCATATATGTTAGAGTGTAGTTTAAAATAACAGACACGTATTTTTTGTAAGCGGCCCAAATGCAAGCTGTTGGCAGAAATTGACCTCCAAAGCACTGAAAAGTGACTAAACTCTCTAACTAATACAGAGTAATTTATTAAAAAAATGCTAGTTTCATAGTGGTTATATATATCACCCGGTAGTCTTATAGGTTTAATGTCGTGGGCTCTTAGAATATTATTTTCGCAAAGCTTTGTGTTGGATGTATGGTTAATTAGGTAATATATACCTAAGTACCTACATATAAGGCTGTTCACATATATCGGTGTAGGATAGATATAAACAGCCTCATAAAATGTATTGCCGCCAGAACAGCCGATATGTCAGAACCGACCGCCGATAAGTCCTCTTACTTACATTTTGCTAAACCGAGTTATATTACAGAGCACAATTAGAAGTTTTAAATCTAAATCTAGTGTTACTGTAGGTACCTAAGTATTTAGGTATAGTTGTGTCAAAATGTATGGAAATATTAGTCTTAAATTTAGATTTAGCACTAAAACTAGATTGTGTTGGTCGCAAGGGGCAGAAAACAGCTTTCGGTTAAGGCACTTATTATTAAAAAAATAAAAACTATTTTTACGAAATAATAATTTAATTTATAACTGTGGGTCATATTGAGTACAATTATGCTGGGTAAATGCTCCTAAGCTACAGTTAAACGTATACATACAACAGCCTTATGTGTACCTAAAATAATGAGTTCACGTACCATGCTTGTTTATCTTTAAAAACGTTCATTTTTACCATTATATTTACACAAACAATTCTTATTGAATAACGTCATTCTATTTGTGGTATGCGCGTATTGAAGCATAACATTCGAAGCCATACGCAGTACTGGATTCTTTTAGAATGTTATCTTCTCCTTACAGTACAAAATATGATGTAAATACCTACATCCCGAAGCCATATTTGTTTCATATCGGCAGTAATTGTATTAATAGTTGACCTGCAGCGAGGCTAACTGCGCGATTACAAACTATCCTCACATGTTTTGAAAACGTTTTCGCTTTACGCTCGTAATTAGTAATTTCACATCACATTTAATAATAAAAACATACTGGTATTTACAAACGATAGTAATTCTTAAATCTAGCTAACGTAATCTATTAAAATCACAATATAAGCGAATATTATCATATTATATATGTGACAGTATATTATAGCTATCACAATCAACTCGGCCTTCCAAACAATTGTCACTTGGCAGGTTACTAACCTATTGTCCCTTATGCGGAAAGCAAACTCAAGGTAAAGAAGTAAAATACTCGTATAGTAGGTACATTATACTATCTAACCTTCTACGTGCAATATGTTACACTTAAAATATGTTTACTTAAGTCATAGATATATTTCAGCTCAGCCGATTACATAACTATTTCTTATACCTACTTTTTTATTATTATTTTGCTGATGGGGAAAACCGTACAAAAATCCGTTTAATTTCTGAGATGGCGCACTGACATACAGACAGACGCGGCGGGGGACAATATGTAGGTGTTTTACAATATGTAGCGAAGACTACAAATGCTTTGCCACTCATCAGTAATATCATTATCACCATCAGCCCTACATACATACATCTATTACAAAGATTAGTTCCATTACTCGCCTTCACCATTCGCCTTGAATGGCACCGTCTTCATCACACTTCGCAAACTTGTACAGTATCTTCATAAGTAAGTTGAGCATGCTGCGGGCCGTAGTAAAAACGCGATGTACAAATTTGTATTAAAAATCTGTATTTAAACATATTCTAAACCTGCAAACCTTGATGCTATACGTATATTTCTAGTTCGAAGTTGAGCGGATGATGCCTCTGGCTCTTCATTCTGACTGTGACGTGGTCGCAGCCCACCCCGCCGTCTGTTATGTTTGCACTGGCATGGGAGAAGTTGTTGTCTATGGCTGCTATACCCTGGAACACATACTTTACCGTTACTTTGGGATAAACTGGTTAAATATTTCTGGGAGATCCGGTAGTTTATAATATAAGTTACCTACATTTCTTCGCGATACACTGCTTTACTTTGAACTTCAAATTTTCTATACGAAAGTCAAATTGATGAAAATGTTATTTGTAATCTAAGTTTGTTAGATTATTTAATGATTAATTAGTTAAAAAAAAAAAAACAGGTTTTAAACCTAGTTCAGACAGTCGAAATGCATTTGCCATAAATTGTTCTATTTTTAAACTTTAAAACAAACTTAGTTTTGTGATCAATAAAAAACTTTTTTTTAAATTTCATTGACAATCAGTGTGAGTTCACCAACCGAGAATAATTATTGCTGTGTCAAAATTTCAAGACAAATCCCGTACAAATTAACTAAATAATGTTTTTTTTTAAGTACTGCGCTAATAAGATAATACTAATAATTTCTACGATTATTTTCTCTCGTTGAGATAGTTAACCTGCAAATACGAATATCTTTAGTTCTCTTTAAACGGCTAAATAATGTTAATTAAATCCACTTTATCAACTAACAGTTAAACGTTGACAATCTTGGAAAACATAAAAAGGAAATTTACAAGGAAATGCTTTCTTTGGCGAATACTTCATCACAAAAACCTTAATTCCTGTAAGTAGCGCAACAACTTAGCGCGAGGTAAGTAAATCGAGTGGACATTGCTCGGTGGACGAAGAATTTTAATTTGCTTCTTGCTTGTGTTACGAGCTACGAGTACGTACTTGAGCAAAATGATTGACTCCATGTCTTTAAAGAACTGTGACTGAACTGTCATGTTTTGCGCACACACATCTATTTAATAATATCAACATCGTACGTAGTTTCTTCAATTAATATTATTAAAAATAAACGTTCAAAAACTTTCAAACAATGTCAAAATAAGAGTTACGTAATAGTATCGTGAAAGTACCTTAATAATTCTTCTCTCCGGATCCGTGTAAGTTAAACTCTTAATCCTTTTCTTGAACGGTATCGCGAAGTCCTTCACCCTCTCGTGGAACACCATCTTGCGTCGCACAGTATCTCCCACAATCATGTCGTACGTCGTACACAAAGCAAACAAACTTAGTAATATCACAAATACTAAACGCATTTCGAGTTTATTTTACATTGCGCGGACGCTGCTTCTAGAGATGCGTTGCGCGCGCGACCGACGAATGACTAATGAATAACCGATAACCTTTACTCTGTGATACTGCCATCGCATTCGTAATGGCGGAAACTAAAATAACTATAACACAACCTACTTTAACACGAAACTGCTGTGTGGACAACTTACTCGTAGTTATTTTAAACCAATGGTAAATTTCTTTCATAAGCCCTTTAAGTTGTTTGACAGTAGATAATTTAGATGTTGGCCTGTGTAGTAGATACAAGAACAATAGACAATCAAAAATATTGTAATCGTATTTACATTCAGCGAATGGTATGCAGTTATTATAAAACATTTCACTACGGTTTCGACCAAAACAAAATCTTTTGTGAGTCAGACTTTGATCTTAAATAATGTCAACAAAATATTTCGCTTCTGTCTTTCAGGATTTGATTTCATTGAGATATAGACCCTGTTTTTAGAGTTCTTTAGTCAACGTGGAACCATTTTAGTTTCGCCTTGTCCATCTAAACGTCTGTCCGCGATTTCACTTAGGCCGAACAGGCTGCAGGGCAGGCTGGCAGGCAGGCCGATGGATAGGCTTACTTCGGATAAAAATTTGACACATTCTGTATGGGAAGCTGTAAAATTTTAACTAGAAGTAAGCCTTATCTATCCGCGGTATAAATATAGGGTTTGGCCGTTAGAGACATTTAATACCCCTCTTTACGCCGACATCTTTAAAAAAATACCTCCAATATTATTATGTAAAGGTACTTTTTTATATTGTAACATCGAGTGACGAGTAATCATTGGACGTATGTCTTAAAAATCACTACGTACCTACACGTTGTTATTAATTTTTAATTTTGAGGGACCATTCAGAAAATAATATTTTTTTTATTTTTTTTTTCCATAATTATTTTTTTTCTGTAATTTTCGTTGCATCCCTTGCCCTCCTACTCAAGTAATAAAAATCAAAATAAAATATATTTGTGTTTATACCTACTAAAAAATTTAAAAGACAGGACCAAATTATGTTAAAATAGAAAATTTGTATAAATTCAATGTATGAGATAGGTATCAAAAAGTATCATGTCCCTTTCAGGGTATAATTTAAGACCCCGCTAAGCAATTATATCGTGAAAAGGTTTCACAGGAAAAACCAACAGTTACATTCGCGTTTATAATATTAAGTAGTATTATAGTGACTAGTATAGATATGGATGTATGTTAGTGTGGTAGACTCTTTTAAGAAATGTTCAAATCATTTGGAAATATAAGAATATATTTTGAAGAGTTCCAAAGACGCGTTAAAATAATATTTCAACCAATTTCATGGATAACACGAAAAACAAATTACTCAAAAAAAAAAAACATATAGGACGTAATTTTAGACCAGAAAATTTAACAATTTTAATGATATGGTATGTTACCTACCTAAAATTTATATACGGTAAAAGTAATAATACCTATTGACTCGTTTTTTCTTTTTACTAAATAGTGTACAGTGCAACAAATTCAATTTAAAACTTTACCTATCAATCCGGAGTTTTCAAACAACGAGCACCGAGGAAAGATACCTTGAAAACTTTGATCGTTCCTTTTTTTTCCACTGACAGAATGATTAATCTCCCTTCACCCGAGCTCTGACAGGAAAATTTCCGAAACTTCACGAAACAATCAGACTTGGGGATTTTTTTAAATTCAAAAACCTTAAGTGGCAAAGTTGTATAAAGTTTCTTGTTATAATTGCACGGATATCACGTGTCACCACTAACATTGCACATTGGTTTTAACGCACATAATTGCAGTGACACATCAGGCAAGAGCACAGCAGCATGTCGGGCCATGCACAGAGTAGGGTTGCAAGCCGTTACCACATCCACGAAAAAGCTTACACCATATTTTGGTGTAAACTTTTTCGTACGTTTTGTTGAGAAGCGTCGTTTTTCAGTAATAACTCAAAAACGGTATATGATATATAATGATGATAATATTTTCGTTGAAAGTATTTATTAAGCGTTACCTGTGTTATTTTTTCAAATATTTTGGACACGTTTTAAAACATAAATTATTTCGGAAAATATTCACCCCTTCAAAAAAACTGCTTGGGAACCTTAAAATGTTTTTAAAAGAACTATCAAAATATGTGCCACAGCCGCACAATTATTTAAGATGTTTTTTTTTCATCTTCTGTTACATGGGTGGTTATACCCCGTTAGAAATTTTCAAGTTTGATAGTTAACTACCAAACTAAGTAGCGACTTCTTCCGGACACCTAAACTACAAATTATCAATGTACCTCAGGTAGTTTTTTAGTTAAATGCCTATGACATACCTACGGACGGACGGACGGACATGACGAAACTATAAGGGTTTCGGTTTTCCATTTCGGCAACGGAACCCTAAAAATGCCTAGCATAGACTAACATAACGCTACCATGACCATCGTTACTACTTTAGAAAAAACTCTTATCTGATATTTCGAGATATATGAGTTTGGACTTAATTCACTTCCCGTTTAAGTTTAAAATTGTACGTCACGAAATATGAGATTTTTTCAAAGTAGGTAATGATGATATATAATTATTAAAATGTTATATTTATATCTTATATTTAAATATCACCTATGAATATAAGTTGTCTTTGACATATTAAAACATACTAAGAAATTTAAGCGAGATTAATATTTCTATTTCTATATTCGCGTTTCACAAATGGTATTATTCATGTTAACACTTTTCTCTTAAACCAATGCACACAATATAGAGTGATGACCAATATAGAGTGAATCATAATATGTCCCTAATTTCTAAAGATGGGGATGTCCCCTATACCATGGTCTTAACGAGGGACTTCCTTTGCTCGTTATTGCTAATTAAATCGAATGATTATTCCAAAATTGCACTACTTTGACTGGGTATTAAGACAAACTAGTCGAAAAAAAACAGACAAAAATCCAGTAAGGTTCTACATAAAAATCAGTAAAGTGAATGTAAGAAGCACACGCCAAGAAATACCTAAAGCTATCTGTCTGTTCGAGACAAATCCAATTCCTAACCAGGGATTTCTCTAGCTTACTTTCCTACAACTGTACTGGGGGTTATTAAAACACGGCTATGCAGTTCATTTTACGGCGAGCTTGAAGGACAGAGCTATAGTAGTTATATAGCTCTGTCCTTTTCCGTTGCGTGAACTGAACTGCATAGCTACGTCAGAATAACCCCCCTATAGTTCATAACAAAAAGGGGATATAAGTATGAGGTCAATATGCGCATACTGCCTTTATGCTTTGAGAGGTAAATCTGTTGCATAATGGTTACCCTATGAACGTAAAATTTAATTGTTCATTATACTGACCGTACTGTGAAAACAATTTCACTTTGTTACAAACTATAAACAATTAATAGAGTGATTCTTGAAAATAAACCTCATCTCTTGTGGTGTCTTAGAATTATATCATCAAAAAACAGTTGCAAAACCAAAAACTAGATCTTATTTTGAAACTAACTTACTGATTGCCCATTCGTGTTATAACCATAATGTGCAATTCAAAATCAGTAGTTAATTAAAATTCAATCATAGCCCGATTAGATACTTACGCAATCTAAAGCTAGCCATTTTGTTGAGTCACATGTTGCGCAGAATCTGGAATAAGCACGCATTTTAAACCATAATACTTATAAACAAATCAACACTAGCTAGAAAAATGCTTGACATAGCGATTATTAACCTTTTTTAAATGGACTTTGCTACCAACTTGTTTACAATGTTAATGGGAACAAAGTCCACTAGCCACTATAAATATTGAAAGAATTTCACGTTTGGTGCAAAAGACAAGGCCGCATTTTTTCTTTGACTCGGAATTTATTCCTAAAAGGAATGCGCCTTAATTGTGAAACAATAGCGCAACTTGACAGCTCTAACAATGTTCCGGCTTTGTGTATACAAATTTTGCATAGTCACAGTTAGAGCTTATGTTCTGGTCGGAATATTCTGACGACCTCCATAATTGAAGATTTAGACAATGAAATAAGATCATTATTGCAAATTTTAGCACTTGTAAAGAACAATAGACTAGAAATAAATACTTTCTTATCAATAAGGCGAGAAGAACGACCAAAGATAAAAGTAGTAAAGTAGTGTTAAATTAGTATAAGCTGATCGACATTTTCTGAGTATTGCATTATAGGTACACAAATATTATTTCGTGTAGCGTGTACCAAGCAATAGTGTACCCCTCATTAAAACTCGTTTATTCGTTTCGTCTTTATCTTTGTTGGCTGGAAAACATTTTTTTTAATTTCCTTTATTTCTGCGCCGTCAGCTCAAGAAAACGGTAAAACAGCAGGAATGACGACTGTTGTGCGAATAGTGCCGGAAAATCCGAAGTAAAATCACAAAATCCACACTGTAAATAAAGGGGGTGAATAAACGTAGCGACGTTTGCCAGAGACGGATTCTTTTTTCGTTGGCCCACGGAGTGATATATTCAGCCATCCGACTATTACTTGTTTTATTCCGTTAGGTATACGTACAAAAACAAACTTGAATGTAGCGTTATTGCCTTATTTTTTGGTTCTTCATTATTTTATTGTATGTTAAAAAATTAAGTAGACCATGTTCTTCAATTTCTTTATCCAGTAGCAGTATACCAGTTTTAAATTACCTATTCTGTATGTATTAGAATAGGTACTATTTAGTGGTTACGTACTTTTAATAAAACAGCGCTTTATCAAGTTTACATGAGATTTCATTCACAAACACCTGGGCTTCGTGTACATACCTAGTACCTACTAACGTTAATAAGGTTTTATTAACCCAAGACATTGTTCCATGAAACTTTCCCTTTAACATAAACAATTTTATGGTGTCGCCGCGTCTATTAACTAGGAGTTTCTTTTACGACTCCTGCTTCCGGAGTCCCGGGAAGCCCTAAGAATTCGGGCTTAATTATCTACTGACCCTAGTCAAATGAACGACAGAATGGAATGCAATGTTTTAAGACCATTTTTATTTATATTTTGCCTTCCTTAAAATAAGAAGAAAGATTACAAAAAAAAAATGCTTTTAGAAACGAGTCGTACGTTTTTAAAATCGATTCCATTTCCAAGCCCCCACATAAAATTTTCCGTTTCGTTCTTACGCTCACAAGCATGGATCTTCGTCTCGACTAATGGCTCCGACAAATGGTAAGCAAACGCTATCATTCGATCAGCTAATGATATTCACCTCCTCGGAAAAGCGTTTCCTTTATCCATACACATCGTGCGTTTGCCGAAAATTTAGCGAGAAATCCGCATTGAGGGAGGGTGTTGCCATGGCAACGAGACGGAGGCTCATGTGGGCTCCAAACTTTAAATTGTATTACCAGTGCCAGGGAATGCAAATACTTCCAGTGTTGGCTCTATCAATCTTTCATAGAATCAGAGACAATGCAAACTCAGTTTATTGGAATTTGGTAGTAAAGGAGCAAGTGTCAGCGGAGTCTCACTTCAAAAATACGTTGTGAATTCTGTGCATTTGGCGTCGTCTAAGCTGTCTTCAAAGATTTAGTAATAGTCCTGGTTAAATTACCTTTTTCCTTTTGTATTTTACACTAACTTTATTTAGCAATAAATGGGCGTAAACTTAATTTTAAGGAATTGTTTCCTTGCAATATATTATTTAGTAATGATGATCTTGATCACGCATATCACGATGCAACGATTGTGGAAGGTTTATGTACAGCAGTCGATGCAGTTTGGCTGCCATGCTCATGATAATTATAAGATCATGGGAAAACAAATCCAATTTCCATAAAACTAAAATATAAAAAGGTTTTCGATTATAAAAAGAGCATAAACTCTCTTTTTTGAAGCAGCAGAACGATAAATCTATGTTCAATCTTGTTATGTCATCAACGAGTACCTACCCTTATGAGCGAAAAGCAAGATGCAATCCAATTTAATCATACGAAGCGAAATAAAAATGAATAGATCGCTGCGACTTTTCTATCAAAAAAATTACAGCATATAATTGAATCAGTTTGTCAGAAGAGACCCTTTTTAATCTCAACGAAATGGGATTACGCCAGTTCGCTACTGAGGGAACATCCGATGAAGCGTAGGATATGGAGAGGCGAAAATAAGTGGTATCTGTTCTAGATGCGATACCAAGTGAGGGAGGCGCTGGGATCTCGTATAAACAAGACCATTAACATCACAACTATGGGTCATAGATTGCGCTAACGTGCTTTATGTAGCGTTTTTGGCAAATAAATGTATGCGTGCAATCGTAGAGACGGAAAACCATCATATCTTTTATGGAAGTTCGTATTGGTAAACAAAAACATTCATAACGTTCAAAATGTAGGTATTTCTGCTTAATTTAACTTGTGGTGAGTAGGTTTAAATGATAATATCACGATTGTAAGGCTGACTGGTTAGCTAAACAACGAACACGAGGTGTATTTTTTTAATGGGAATAATTTTTTTCGTTCCTTTTATTTTATTAATAGGGACTATGGCAATAACTTTCTTACAATGCTGCCCTTCCTACAACTTTACAATATTATTGTTTGTTGGCGTCAACCTAAAAAACTGGAATAAAACAGGGTAAAATGCAATATGTTGTTAATAGTGCCATTCTTTCCTCTGGTACAAAATGGCACTAAATGAATATTTTCAATGCATTTTGATCACGTATATCGTACTAATTCCTATATTTGCCCTGGAACATGTCACAGCGCATCTCTTTGTTCATCTATTCCCGCATAATGTGGGGAGGGTAATTGATCCTTGCTCCACGAGCCGGTCCGGGTATAACCGGGGATAATTGCTGCGTGCAAATCGATAGACGGATATCCGGGCAGGCTAATTGCCCGGCTCGCTCGGTGAATGTGAACTAACGTACGACTGAATTAGTTCCTGTAGGTATTGTGAGGTAAGGATATCAGTTAAGGCTTAACTTAAACTACCTATTTGTGTGTCATTTGAAACCTGCAACGTGATTCTAATGTTCGATAACTTTTAAAATAACCCTCGGGTTTGTACTTATCTCTGACTTGCTTTCATATCCTCTTATGCGCGACTTCCTGACTTTACCTGAACTCGAAATACTTTTATAGAGCTTTTGCACTGTACTGCACTGGAAGAGATCACTTAAAGGGATATATTCGCCTTTGTATATATATATATTTTAATCTTCATTTTATTGTTTTTTTCTTTTTTACAATAAAATGATTGATGAATAAAATCACGTCCACCATATTATTATGAATGATATTACAATAGTAATTATGTAGCAATGCCTACCCCACTCTGGGATTACAGGCGTGAAGGTATGTATGTATGTATGTATGTATGTATAATATCAAAGCAAGATGCGCCTTAGTGAAAAAAAACCCAGTCCTACAATATTCCTGGTCACAACGGAAACATCCACATTCGAGTAAACTTTACGTTTGGCTGTAAGTAACTAATAACTAATAATAAAGCCATTTTAATATAATTTGTGATATACGACACTGCCAGGCTAAAATGGGTTAAACGACAAAACGATTACCAAATCATTCTTAATGGCAGATAGTGCTGGAATGACCTTTTTAGGCTATTTACTCTTTGACAATACTTATTCTATGCCAATTTACATTGGCAAAGATGTAAACACAACTAAACGAACCTATTTTACCAATAAATATTACTCGATTATAATTTAACGTGCTTTTAAAGACCAAGTGAGGTCTTAGCAATGATTTATATACTTGATCTTTACTTTCACATTAAGTTAAAGTTATACAACTTTTAATTATACGTTATTATAAATAAAAACACGCTTGATGAATATTTTGAGGTTATGTGTCGAATAGTAGTTACTAATCTGTTTACATCTGTGGCTATTTTAATTGACACAAACTATTCATTAACTAGTACAAGTTTCATATCTATTATTTATAAGAAGAAGGTACTTTTTAACTTAATCTAGGTACTTTTTTACTTAATCTTACGAATCCAATTGCTGACTAAAAGTGGTTACTGCAGTGGTGCTAAAGGTGCTAAAAAAACTGCACACGATACTGCAGATAAATCATTCTCCAGAGAATAACCAACAACCTCGCAATTTATGTCTTGTAGTTAGTCAACTGAGCATGATTATGTGAACCTAGACTCGTAGAGTACAGGGCCAAACCAGTCATCTTCCTACACAACTCAGCCTACAGTTCCAGATAAAGTAACGAGAATCTGCAACTAGAATCAGCTGTACCCACGCTGCGCTGGTGGATCACAGTAACAATGTAAATCAGCCAGGTAGTTGAACCAAATGGACTGGAACCTAGCAAGAGCGAGACTTAACGTATAAAGAAAAAAATGGAAACTTTCAATCATTAAAATCTAAATCTAAATGGAATTTACCTAAAAATAACTCCTGTTTTTATTCAGATATATTTTATAATGGAGTATTATAACTTATTTAATACTAGAACAGCCTATGAATTGCTAATTTGTACACTTGCTTACTTGATGTACAACCTTTCACTTTTCTCAATCTCTCAAGGATTAGCTGTGAAGACATGCCTTAAAGGAATAAGTTTGCCTTTATAGATATTTTTATATTAATTTTATTACCTATTCTGTTTTTTCTTTCGTACAATAAAGTGTTTACATACATACAAACATACACAATATTGTAAAATCTCGTTTTGTCGTTTTTGAAATGCAATCATTTAATTTAAAACTATTTTTAAATATTTAATAGAGAGATTTTTGCGACTGTTCATGTTTACATAATAACAACAACTTACTTTGCAGGTATCAAAAAAAATCAATTTAATTTGGGTAGGTTTCAATGACCAACTGCATTATTAATTTAATAAAGAAAAAATATAAGTAAGCATCTTTATTTTCCAGGAAGTTGAAGCATTGCCAGCGGACGGTGAATGGTTGAGAAGAAGAATTGGTTTACTATATTTCTCATGTCTTCTTTATAAGTGTCGAAAGGAAGGGAAAAAACATGTTTAATGTTTTCAGCTTTTCTATTTACCTATACTCTTTAAGGTAATTAGGTAATATCGACTGTCAGTTTTTTATATATATGCGCCTGACCATTCGCAGCGGCAATCAATGGCCAAAGAAACCTTTGCCCAAATCGATACTAAATCTCAAACCAGCGCGTGCTTAATAAGATGGTCGATGTCGTTTCGGATTAATGTGAATAAAACATGTCCCTTTTCGATATATATTTATTTGTACATGAGTACAGTTATGCACAGGAATAAATGCCACCATAATAATTAGGCCCGCTATAGCGATTGACATCATGGAATCTGTCTATACTTACGGCAATTTTTGGGTTCTATTTTTTTCCTTATGAATTTGAGCGAACACTGCGAGAACGCTCTTAAATTTCCAAATTCAAACTCGCAGCTAAGTCTATCGACCATTAGACAGACGCAGACCCGCCGTGTATGGAAGTTGTTAACAAACTTAAACGTTATACCCTGTCCTTATTTGCATAGCGATTTACTGGGCTCCTCTATGCTTTACAAGCTAAAACAGCAGTTAACGCTAACCCTACGCTGTGGAACAGACAAGTAATTTACGGCTCAGTCTAAGTCGGCTGATGTCAGTGTAGAATGTAAGTAGATATGCTCTACATAATAGTGTATATGTTTATATTGATCCTTGTGTACTGTGTAAATTTCTAGTATATAGGCATTCCAAACTTAGTCCTCATGGTAGGCAACGCATTTGAGGTCTTAGGATTGCAGTCTTGAAAATGTAGGCTTGAGATTTCAAATGTGTATGGGTCTCAGATCCCACTTACCATCAGGTAGCCTGAATGCTCGTGTCGCTTCTCATTGTAATAAAAAAACAGAGATAGGTAATTAAAATAAGAGAACACTTATCCAAATTGGCCCCGATGTGGGGTTAATAAAAAGTAAGGTATTTGGCTGTCTTCACCTTTTGATTTAGGTGCAAAAGCTTGACTTAAAATCTTATATATGAACAAGAATTTCATTTTACTTATTTGACTGAAACCGGTTAGGAATATTAGTCATCTATCACAAACGCGTACTTAAGTTCATGAAAAATTTCCTTATAGAAAATTGTATTGTATACATTGTCGTAAATGGATTTTATTTAAGGCATTGATTGCATAATATGTCCAAATAAAACTGTATTCTGGACAAACTTTACTTATTTGCGTACAGCACAATTCTTAAAACAATATTCTCTTTATTAAACTGCAGTAAAAACTTACAAAAACGGTCCATGTTTAATTTATGCTAATTAAAGCGCTTTAAGAAACTGGAGTTCGAAAACTTCAAGTCCTGGATTGTAGTCAAAGTATTAAAGTCAGTTTTGTGCTTACGTATTTAAGGTTTAAGCTTTGAATGCCAGAAGTCTCACATCGCGCAGGATAACGACACTCATTGGAGCCATTGGCATAGTAGTTGGAACCAACGTTAGAGCTATTTAGTGTAAGGTTCCATCAGATCAACTTCATCGTATTCGTTAGGTAAAGTAGTGGTGCTTGGAGAAGACTTGTTGTGACGGTTTTCACGCTATGGTCCAAGTGCAAAAATCTGCATGTTTCGAATAAACTGCTTCGTCACCTGCTGACTGATGACTAACTGACATATACTAAATACTTATGTATGATAAACATATGCAATTTGCATTTTGTTGTTTATTATTTGTCTGCGTCCTCGATTCCTGATTCATTCGTTATTACGCAGGTGGGATTAGTTTAGGTTAGGTTATAAATAGTTTTTTTTTTAACGTAACGCTTAAATTCGCACATGTTTCGTTTAAGGATCGTACGCCAGACGAAATTTCTCACATACTTTACACGACTGCCAAAAAAAGGAGTGTAATGTTTTCAGGGTTCATGTATGTATGTATGTACCTACTCGAAACGTATAGAGAATAAACCTTTCTTGTTTTAGAAGTTTGATAATATTTAAAAGAACTTATGTATAATCATAAAATTAAAACGTGTCCTGTAAAGCAAAATGAATTCATTATTATTAAAATTTCAATATACAATAAGGTATATCTCGTAACAATAATTACATACCAATTGGGATAGACCAAAAAAAATACTCACGGTTTTTACATTTTTAATCGAGAGAATATGTAATTTTAAGAGACCAATTTCATTAATTTTGTATTTGACCCACTAGTTTTGTTTTAATATCTATATTTATTTAGCAGACATTTTATGGACGATATTATTATTTTAAATTTGGGATGGCATTTTCTATTAAATTACAACAATTAAATGATATCTAATGATGAAAAGTGATTGTTATAGTGTATTAAAACATACTATTTCAAGCTGTTTTCGTGTAACCCGTAAGATACACCTCGGAGGGCTTCAAGCCGAAAACGAAAGTCAAACGAAGGTTAAATATACTTTTGTCGAAATATCCAAAATAGATTAAAATTTCAAAATCTTAATAATGCAGAACGGCTTTAAAACCCTATTCCTCGAAATGGTTTTCGAATTAGACTAATTGTAAAAATTACAACAATCCCAATTCGTCAAAAACAATAGACATCTCCAGCTCGCTTTTAAAATGTCGCCTTGTCTTTACTCTGAATATAAGTCTAGATTTTCGCAGTTCCTCAAATATCAATAACGTTAAATTATTATGCCGAGCTTGGACCCGGTCATAACTCCGATCCCATTGCTCCGGCACGCCCGCGCTAAAAGCATGTCGTCGCCAATTTGATGCCAGTCTCACTAGCTCACTACTGATACAATTGGCCCTTTCCATGAAATATAAGAAACACGTACGAAGATTCAAGTTACATATGGTAAAATGGCTCGCGTTTTGGATTTATGATAAGTGCGTCGAATATTGAAATTCGGGGCAAAGGTCTACTTGGATTCAGAGTTGATTTTTTACGTTCTAATCGCTTGTAAGGTCGCATTTGCATTAAAATCATTATTGTTTATTACTTTCAAATGACCTTTTGGTTTGAGATATTTTTTGTCAAAATAACTTCATGGTCTTCTTTGGGTAAAATTAACATCGCTTTTTCTCTTATGGTTAAAATAAACAACAAAATCTTCATTTTTTATCATGTTCTCCATAACAAAATCTAAATCTCAATAATTTCAATTTATAGTTAAATATAATTATAGTCAAATCAAATTACAGTCAAACTACTTAGAGAAATTAGTTTCAGTTGGTAGACAAAATATTTCCATATAGATCAAATGTAGTTTTATTTGTATAAAACTACAAAACTGGCATAATAATAAATGTTTTATATAATTATGTAAGTATATAATCTACAAAATCCAGCAAGGGCTCTTACGATAAAAATTAAATGAAAAAATCCTATGTTCAAATGTCAATTTAATGGTAAAACACTGTTAAATAAATAAATTTTAATTTTAATGGTCATAATATGTTACTAGATTGGGAGGTGACAATTTCTTCTAAAACAGACTTCTCCACTTTTCACATACCTCGGCATTTTTTTTATGTGAATTCATAAACTATTCTTATTCTAAAAAATGTGCTTAGTCTAATTAAGTATAAAGTCCAATGTCGTAATCCAAACCGACCCCGGGTTCGCTCTTCATCAAGAAGTTGACGTAGGTGTACCCAATCCCGCCCGCAGTCACCGTCACCTCGGCTTTTGAATGGAGATTGTCGTACACCATGATACGCTGAAATCAAAGAAATATGCGTTCAAAAATATGTTTAAAAGCTAATACAAACAATTGGGGCCGATTTGGATCAGTGTGTTCTAATTTAAAATATCTGTAAAACTCAATTTAGTAACATTGGATCTAATCGGCTTAATTGAATATTTTAAACCGGTTTATATAGGACTATTCTTGAACTTGTTTAGTGCTGTATTATTTCGGGAATCGTATTTTTTTGCTTAAAGAAAGAAGTTTAAATCGCACTGTCTTGTCGACCCATACAGTTTCTTGATTATTTTTTTTATAATTAATATTTAAAAAAAATACACAATATTAGGGTAGAATAGTTCTTAAATGACATAAAATACCCTTATCGCAGGAAATCGGGCCCGCACCTAGGGATTAAAGTTAAATAGTAATTAAAATAATAAATAATTAAAGTTAAGTAGTAAATATTTAATGTCATATTGATATCAAATAAAATAATTGAGCTAGACGTCTCACAGACGTACTTATTTCAATATTAAAAACGTATGTACAGTTACAGAATTGTTATTTCAATCCTAACTGACATTGAATCTCAATAAGCATTAACACGGGCGGGAGGCCAATAATTCAATTCAATTTAATCTAATCAAGCACTCGGCCATGACTTCTAGGTATATGTACATTATGTCTGCCTAGATTTTGAACATACACATAGAATTTATATTATTACGACCAACGATTTTGTAGGTAATTTATAACCTGCGTTTTGGAACTAATTCTATTTTCAACCGTCTCCGCGCAATGCATGCATTGAATATTAGACCGGTTAAAATCGATCATGTTCATGGAAAGGTGAATAACTACCAGCCTGGGGATTATGAGAAATGATCTGAATTTAGGAGTGGTACAATATAGGGTAATACAGGACGTGGTGAATTAATATGCTTGAGTTCGGCAAGTTCTGACGTTTTTGTTACATTGTTGTTCCATGACTTTATACTTACGCGTTCAACTCTTAGTTTATTCTTTACGTCTCGGAGAGTACCTATCACATTTTACCAGATAAAAAGTTTTTCACAATGAATGAAACCTTAAATGGTGTAGCCACCGGTTTTGTAAAACAATTGACAGACAGACAAAATAATTTCCACGTACCCGTTCGTATTAACCTTACTCGTATCTTCTACGGAATAATGTTGTAATCCAAAGTTTTAGGTAATTAGAATTCACATGGAGACCATTTTATGTCTTTGATAGAATTATAATGTACCAATATACTAACAACACATTTCATATTCACAAACCCGAATTTGCTGCACCAAATATTGGTAATTCCAATCTACCTGTATGTACGTGATTGTCATATTTGAATTTATTGGACGTGAAATCAATTTTCATTGGGGCTTTGGCATAAATTGTCACACAGGATTTCGAGCGTGTGAATTAGTTTACGTTGGATTAAATTTTCTGCTTTGTCAATATACGAACGCGCGTTATTAAATCATGCCTTGAATTTAATAATAGTATGTTCACATAAACCATGTTATTTCAAGATGGAGGTGACCAACAAATAACGAGGAAAATAATGAGGTTTTGGATTTTTATATTATCATACTGAAAGTAATCGAATGCATTATTTACATACATTTATAACTGCTTGCTCCGGGCTTGAGAAAAAATCATTTTTGATTCTCTTCGTAAACGGAATGGAATGGTACTTAGCAACATTGTGGTATAAAAGGCGATTATACTGTGTGTCACCCAGAATAAGGTGTTCACAATTTACAGCTAACACACACACAAATGCAAACACGAGTATTATCTTCATTTTGAATAAATTTACAGTTTTTATAAATGGAGTTATTCCGAAGCACGACTGTATTGATGTAGAGTACCAATAACAACTGAATGGAGTACGCTTGTTGATTGAATGATCCTGTTATGCTCGTGTATCAGGAAAGGTCAAGAAGGGTACCGAATCAAAACAACAAATTGATAGTTAAACGATAAATCGAGCGGATCAATTTGCATACAGTAATTTGATAGCCTCGAGTGCTACTTATACACTCGAATAATTGTTACTTGTGTTATTACTTATTATTATGTTGCTTAATTTCTATCCAAGAAAAGTTGCTTCATTTAAAAAGTGAGAATAATCGGAAACTACATATGTTATCTGAGTTAATTCCTATTATTAATTTGCTACAATGAATTATAATTCTAACAAACAGGTACTTTCGTCAAATAAGTTTAATTAAACCAAGATGCCGTGATTCCAACAGTAAACAGACAATTTAAAGACCAAACGCGAGGCGGAATTAGAAACCTTTGTCGAATGAAATTTCTGTATTGCTCGGAAGGGTTGCATGCACCGAGGCAGACAATGGGATACCTTCGGAAATAGCCAGCCGTTTTCTATTTTATGCGGGGTTCGAAGGGTCCGTTAGTCTGAATCCATTCCGAGTGTTCCGGAAGAATGTTCCGAACAATCCTGCCCCTTTATGGGGCGTCGTCGCAGATTAGGATAGCGGTGTTTGAGTAAGCAGTGTTTTGTTCGAATATAATTTATTATAAGATAAAGCTATATTTTATGTAACATTTACCATCTTCGCTGTAGTACTGTTTATCTTTTTAATAAATACATGGAGCCCTAGGACTTTTTGTTCTAAATTCTAAATAAAGAAAATGTAAGGAATTTTACGACACCAAGTTATGAGCAATTGAAACATTGATAGTGAAAGAAGTATATATCACGGAAATGTAGGAAAAGTTTTGTACATAATTATGGTGTGCAAAACTTTCTTATAAAACTCGTTGAAGTATCATATGCTGGTTTGATAAAGGACCCTCATAACGAGCCACTCGTAAGGGCGAACATATTCGGCGGCTCTGCCTAATGCCCTCATTTATTTGACGGAACACCATAAAAGTTTGCGTCCCATATCAAAGGAGGTGGAATTTATGGGACACTCACACCTATGGGATGTAAAGGTATTTGTTTGTGTATTAAAACGGAAGATGCGAGTGTGTGTGTTAATAAAAATTGAATTTGAGTGGTTTTTTGAACAAAATCCAATATTTATTTATCTATTCACGTCCAGTGCACAGCACTGATTAAATAAGTACATTTACTTCAGGTAATTTAGTATAGTTTTTTTTGACATGGGATAGGATATTATTTTATTACTAATGGAAATTAAGTAGAAAATAACGTCGTCAATGTAAGTAGAAAAACTATCAATATTAAAATGTTGTTAAACACTTAACTACGTTTTCTGTAAGATTTGAAATATGTAATTTTGTCTTAATTTATTTTTACATCTTTATTTGTTACTAACGGGCCTAAAAAGAACCTAATGATTATTTTAAATGGTACTGTATAAATAAAATGTAAGTACTTTCCAAATAAACATAGCAAACTTTACATCTGAAAAAGTTTCAGTTACTTAATTTAAATATTGCTGTATAAGTTCGTAATTTTTCAGGATAAAGCATAAAAAAACCTGAGGACTCCTGTATGCCTAGCCAAGATAAAAAGCTGGTTTTCGTATCGACCGGAGATATAATTTGGTACGGTCGGTGATCGAATTCGAGATCAAAATCTGACAGTTCCCGTCTTGATTATTTAGTTATTTTAACATTATTTTCATAAAAACAGTAATGACAACTCGTGTAACGAGTAATATTAGGGTAAATTTATTGATAAACATACTTACACTCAAAACAAAATGCAGTAATCACAGCGAATGTGCGCCCGTTGAGGTTAGGATTTGGATCTAGAATTCCATTACAGAGTGTAGTTTTTTTTATGGTAATGAAATCTCCAGACTACAATGTCAAAACTGCAATCCTAAGACTTCAAATGCGTAGTAGTTGATAGGCGGCCGACTCGATCTGTCAATAGCTTACGTTTTGTCGATTTTCGAACCTTGACTAGCCCCTGCAGGGGGGAAGGGGACCTTATCGCACTCGGCATCTATGAGGGTATTATTACGTGTTACACTTATATGGTCAGTGGAATTATAAGTTATTTATACATAATAATAGCAGTGTTTTTGAGATCTTGTCAAATTATCTTTGAATTTTACATTTTCGTTAGATTATAGCGTTTCTTTATCTTTCATATTAATTACCCACTGGCGTTATTATTTCAGCATTTGATATTGTCTAAATTCTTACCTATCATTTGACGTTTAATAAAAATAAAAAAACTATACAAGGACACCTAAACAATTTATAGCTTAACTTAGCTTAAAATAAGGATTAATGTAGGTACATAATAAACCTTTCGCGTTAAAATAGATCTACCCGTTTCGGAGCTACAAAGCTACATACAGAAAGATAGACAAACAGCCGTTAAACTTAAAACTGAATACCTCCATAGAAGAATGCATAGAGTGTAAACATGAACAGTCTATTTTCAGGATTAACATTGACCACTAACACTGATGGCAATGACGAAGAATCTGTCGCTATCATAGGGTAAAGTCACCAATGGTCAGCCAGAGGCCTGTAGTCGGCCTCTGCATATACTTTGTATGAGTGGGAAGAGTACGGAAGATATATTTCCCACTCTTCGCACTCATATAAGATCGACTACTGATCTCTGGCTGACAACTGGTGACTTTACCCTATTTGGCTAAATAAAGCTTGATTCTGACAACAGTTTAAAAATAGGACTGATCGACGGTACATTTATCAGGCGTAAAAAGCAAGGTATTTTGCGAAGGGTTGCTCTAAACAAACCTTGCTTCCTACACAGCAGCTACTAAAGTGACAAGGGAACAATGCGTGGCACGACGTTAAGATAAGAGCTATCCGTGCAGTAATTTGTAACTCACGGTGCTTGCTGCGTTGCGATAAATGGTAGCCAAATCTGGCAGATCGCAAGATTGATGGCGGCGGTTGTGCTTACGTGGTTTATGGGTGTGGTTATGTTTTTTTAAGGGGGATAATTTGTAGATAAATCTATGCTAAAGTCGCTGATAGTAAATTCTGAAGCAAGTAAGCGGTTAGAATTTTCACATTTGTAATACCTACTTTCGGTACCTATTTCCAATTTTATTCATTTTTTTTGGTGTTCTTTTAGATTTTTTTAAATAAAAACATCACACAACACTTAATGCTTACGTAAAATAAATGCCAAAAATGGTTGGTCTGTCTAGAATTAAAGTGGTTATTAAGTTTAAAAGTAAATGCGGCCCAAGTCAGAATAACCTCCTCTATTTATATGATTTATAAACTGAACCAAGTTAAATTGCTACTTAGATCTAGGCACTTACTACAAGAAAGTTCCTTAAGTGCAAAGTTAAACTGTTCGCAATTTATAACCAATTATCACGTGATTGCTCATAGAATTTCCTTATTACTAAGGAAATATAAGATCAAAGATAAATATGCCATTCACACGTGTCACTTCCTCAACAATTTATCATGAAAATTTGTCGTGTTTAACTAAATCTCCCTTTGGCTTTATCCCAATAGTGTCAACTGGTAACAGACAGCGCACGTGGCGGGGGTTAGCGGCTGCTCCATTTAGCCCCGGCCTCCCGCTTCAAGAGATTTTTCACGATTAATTTCTATAGTAAGCACTGTCACTTCCATTTGTTGGCAGACACCCTTAACAAAAACAGGGATTAGTGCCTAAGCCCCCTCGGATATCGGAGTCTTATTTCCTGTTTGTTCATCGGGGGAAGTTTGTTTTTGTTTTTCTGCACTTGAAAAGTCGGAGTGCTCGGTTCTTAAACGAAATCAACAGAACTTTGACAGCCGGCAATTAGTACCGGTCGATATCAGTGTCGCCTAATGAGCTAGACATAAAGACTTGCCAAGTTAAATAAAAGGACTCTGATTATTATTGAACATCTTTGTTGGGAAGAATTACTAAAGAAACTAGACAAATACTCGTTAATAAATAGTTAACATGGAGCAAGAAACATCGTGTGAAGATAACAAAGAGATAATCCAAAAATAGCCGCGCTTATATATCTCTGTAATGACCATTACCGTGCGAGTCCTTATCGGCTCTCGGAGTAAGCAAAGCTTCTTTTTCGACTTCTTTTACATTATTAATGCATCCTTTTTATCTCGTTCGTGTCTAATTGATTTGTCGCTCGGAGCCGTCTGTTTCTTGCCTCTCAATTACGTGCGGACTCGTGTCTGGTATCGCGAATGTCCGCCATTTTATTTATGGTCGTGCCATTGATTGAATTAGTGGCCCCTCAGGCGGTGCCGATACTGACTTGGTTCATACAAATGAGAATTTATACCGCTAGCGCCGATCGTTCATCGCGCTTGCTTTTTATGGAGGCTTGAGAAGTTTCACGGCGTACTAAAACACTTGGTCAGAGTAAGCTTTTAGGATCAGCAACTCAGGCGATTATTTTATATTGCATAGAGACCAAACTGTTTACTTTTTTATGAGGTACCTTGTGGAGTTTTAATATTGCTCGTTTAGATATACCTATAGTGACCTAAACAAGTCAAATTTAGCCAAATTAAGTTAACTCTAATTCTATACCTATAGGTAAAGGTGTGATCAGCAGATCTGACTCGGGGCACATTCTAGGGATTTGATATCGATAAATAATAAGTCATAAATAAATAATAATAGTCGATATATGTTTACTTATGCGCTTATTGAAAATTCTTTACTACTAAAAAGAGGTCTAATAATAATTTATAAGTATATTGATATAAAGTCCATAATATTTACAAGTTCATAATAATTTAATGCGAATATTTTCGTCTAGATGGCAATCTTTATAACCGACAAATATGGGTAAGAATATTGATTGATTATTATGAAAACTATTTCAAACTAGAAAAGTGATATTTTTGCTGTTGTTTTTATTTTGAAATGTAGAGAAATAAAATAAAAAATATTAACGTTAAATATCATCTTGATCTTGACAATAACATCGAAAAATATTGTTGTCGCAAAAATATTTTATTACGTCATTTTATCTATAGTATCCGTGCCCCGAGTAAGCACAGGTCTGGTGATCAGCATCCATCAAACATCAGTTTATTATTATTTTATTTGTTTTTTTATTGTACCAATTTAATCACCCTTGGTGTGAGAGTCACAATAACCTCACGGAAAAAAAAAATACCGCAGCGGGAATTTGAACCCAGGATTCCTGAAACGTGGGAGCCGTTGCCGAATGACATTTAGTCGTTACACGCTAGACGGTTCTGACGACTCAGTCGTAAAATCCACGCCAACTACACGAGGAGGAATTCGATTCTAAAGCTAGACGTTACACCCTAGTAGAAAACAACGTCGAGTCTCGGCCTTGCCATTTTCCCTTTTGGATTTCGTGTCTGTCATTGAGCATTTCTTCGCGTAGCTACGGATGACACTCAGCGGCTACTCTCACAGTCAGTAAATGACGATTAAGTTTTTCCTTAAAGACGAATATCCATACAATTTTTTAAAAATAAACTAGTTAATTGCTCTTAACTGTCTCTCAGTACGGCTGTAACCAGTAAATGATCCAAGTCGCGATAGTTGAGATCTAATTCAATAACATACAAAGCTCTTTTTTTTTTTTCTTTAATTTCTATTTCCAGCTTAGTACTACAACTGTTTTAGAGACCTAGACCTAATATTTGTAGCTTTATATAATGCTAGACTAAGTAGTACCATTGTAATATGAAATATGTTTAAAAAATTACTGACTGCTGAGTTTCTTGCGGCGTTTCTTCTCAGCGGTGGTCTCCTCTTGGGAAGCGCTGGTAGATTCTTGATGTGTAAAAGTGCCCGTGAGGCCTACTTACTGAATAAATTTCTTTTATCTTTCTTTTATCTTTTATCTTTATCTTTTATCTTATCTAGGTTTAAATTCCCAGATAGCGTGTAATTGCTGTAGTTGTTTTCCTAGAAAATCGATGTTGCTTAACACAATACAAAATTACAGACCTAGGACTCTAAATTAAAGCTTAACCAATAAAACTAAACTACCATTGCGAACGCTATCTCACTAAGCAGCTACCAATCGGACCGGAATTGCGAATGTAGCGACTGGGCACGCGCCCGTGATGTGTATCGTCGTTCGCTTCACCTGACACCACGGTCCGAGTTGGTCTACGTGCGCTGCATAGAAGACTACACGGAGTAAATAAACCAGAGCCTTATAACAGAAAGGAAATAACATGGTTAACTGCTACGCCACCGATGCTTCGGTTAGGAACTAGAATACATTGGAAATGTTACATTTTCAGGATAAGTTAAATATATTCCATACAGAAGATAACTTCAGTGTTTTGTTTTCCACAGCTGCAACACGGTTTTATGTTGTATTGTGAAACGCTTTTACATTTGTTGGTTTATCTGGTTGTAACCATGAGCCTGTGCAACATAAAACGTCTGTGCCTACTAAAGAAAATATAACCTTTGGTTTATGGAGACAAGTTAGGACATAAACGTGTCTTGCTATTTTATAATGTATTGTTTTCGCCAAGTAAGCGTACCTTTGTTATTCATCAAAAAACAATATATCTCCGGTCTTTCTTTGTTATATTGTAGTAATATTTGTTGGTTATTAATATTGCTTATAACTTATAAGTTTCTTACCAAACTAGTCTAGGACCAGTCTTTAACTTACTTACCAAACTATACCTTCTATTTCGGCTACTTACTGCCCTATTAGAACCAAATTACTGAACTAAGATCTCAAGTTAATTTCCAACAATCCCAAAATAATCTGAGCAAGTGAATACTTTAGTAGAATGGAGTTAATGAAGCAAACTTCCTTTGTCCCGGCCTGATAGGTTGATTACGGACGGACCCGAGGGATGCTGCTACACTGGATGGGGTTGAATGACGAGAGATGAATGATAAATACCAAGTTTGGCAGACGTGAGATAATATTGGTTTAGCAGGCAGGTAATAAGCGGAAGGCGCTTTTACCTGTCCGATAAGTGAATCATCATATTTGACAAGTCTGATTAAAAAGAAGAAACTGTTATCTTTATTCAGCATAATATAAAGAGTTCTACCAGAGTTGCCCTAGAAATTGAAATCTGTTAAAACGACTTATTTCATGTTAAATACCGTGCAAACAAGGAATATTATTTTAATAGTAGTTATACGTCTAGTATCTTTAGCGTAACAAAATTCCAACGACACAAACATAATCATTAAATCCGGTTCTTCTGCAATACATTTCAATATTATAATGCATTTTTAAAGTAGTAGTCGAGGAAACAGACATTTTATCGACTTTAAACCTGTAATAAGTTTTGCAAGGGGTCGTGCATGGGAAGGCAGTCACGCAACGCGTAAATGGTGGCTTCTTGCATGCCGTTAGTTTGTCCAAGTTTTTGCAACGCTGCAATACTTTTTCAGTAAAGCAAGAAATTTAACTTAAAACCTAGTTAGTAGTTGTAGTTTTTAATGTAAATGAGGTACTTATAGTATCTTTATGGTGCTGAAACACGAAGAAACAGTCATGTTTGGAATTGGACAAGGAGGGTATAAAATTGTCTCCAATTTCAAAGAACTAATACCTAGCATCTAGTTAAAAGTTATCCAGTGTTTCAAAAGCAACAGCAAGACCACGATTTCTCCTTTGTCTATGGTAACCCTCTTGTGTCAATATTTCAGTGGTAGTTAGGCAACCAGGAACGTGACCCGCATGTTCTGCCACTCAATTGACACGTACCACGAGCCACGTGGATGGAATTGTTTTACGATATTAATCTGAAGCTTGTGCTGGGATTGGGATGAACAGCCATAGTTGTATGTAGAACAGTTGTATTACTAGGGTAATTTTGTGCCTTTGACTGTTTATCACTTTACAAATTGTTATAATGTATAGTTATATACGCGCCATACTCTTAAATGAGTGCAATTTGTGGGGTCCGCTCTGTTCACACAGGCAAAGGATTTGTTTTTCAGTCAGTTCTTTAGTTATAGCTTTTGTCGTAGAGACCTCGTCATATTGATCTCCTAGTCATTATTTTTTATTTAATGATATTGACCTTACATTTGTTATGGTTTTATTTGTGCTTGTTTTCATAATTACTATGTATTACTTCATTACCAATCTATCTTATTAAGTATTATTGTATCAAATGCCTGGAAAATGACTGATGGTCTTGTCCGAATTTGCTAATAGATCCTATCAACGTGTAAAAAAGAATAGTATCCAATTGACTGAATATTATACTGTCCTATATTTTATTGTGCAAAACTTTTAGTGCAACAGACAAAATGTAAAAAGGCGGATTCAATGAAACGTTTTATTATTTTTCTATAATATATTATACCAATTAGTATAGTAGTGTACACGTAGGTTTTTTTTCTTGTTATTATTAAAGTATGTAACGTTTGTAAAGTCCGCTTCGGCTGACCAAAATTATATTATGACATGTATTGCAAAGAAAAAGACAAAACTATTTTAAGATGCACCATTTATGTCAAAATTGTAATCTGTTAAAGTACGAGTGTACCACAATATCAACGCTGTCCCTACAACTCTACGTAGAAACAAATGCTTCGTTTGGCACAAAACTTATTTTTATTAAACAGTATAATTACTCACAGACAAGTTGTAATTTAAGCTCTGAAGTTGAGTGACACATTGATCGTGAAATTAAAGTAATTTAACTGTCATCGGAGGCATAGGCAAAAGCTTTTTCGGGAAAGCGTCGAGCTTAACAGTCGCGGAAAAGCTCACGGGGACGCACGGAGTCGGCGCAAAACGACGTCTAGAGTGGGGGGCAGTAACCTCCAGAACGTCGCAAGAGGAGGGTGTGTCACTCCGTACTCTAGACACTCCGCGCCGCGTACGAAACTATGAAGAACATGCGATTAGCAACCTTAAAATAATTATCAGTTAAAGGCGTATTTCTGCAGTGAAAATGGATGATATTATTTTAATTAAATATGTTTAAGTGTACAAAGGTGGGAAGTGACGGCAATCAGTATGGTCTCGGGAGCAATTAAAGCTGATAAACACGCGCGCAAACTCGGGATCGTGTTTTTGCATATTTTGCTCGTTTTTCCTTTTGGCGCTAAAGGTAAGTAAAAAAAGGTTTTACGAGTCTATGGTGTGGTGGAAATGGAACTTAAAAATAAAATTATACTACTGGCTTGTTTAATAAATAGCATTTGAGAAGCCTTGTTAGGCGTTTTGGTTCACATAATTTTATTTACGATTGGAAATCTTAATTAATTTGCAAATAGCCGGTTTGGAGACTAACCTCCGGTCGTAATATTTATATGATGCTGCTACTGGATATGAATAATTAATTATTTAATAAAAATATTTCTCAACCTCGAATAGTAACGTGAAACGTAACATCTTAATGTAATTTATTAGCACTTGCGATTTAACAGGACTTTATTTGGGTTATGTATTTTAATTATATAATATTATTGAGGTTGTGTGCTTGTTCCATTTTATTATTTATGTCATTGTCTACATACTGTAAGTTGGTTCCTACTATAGTTAATTGAAAACCACAAGACGGATAGAGTTTATTGGTCGTCCTTTACAGATGCAAAATTGAAACCTATACCCATCAGACAATTGCGGTTTGAGATATTCCAAGGACTTTGATTTACCGCAACTCCAATAAGCTCAGAAATAATTTCTAGTTGATTTAATAAAAGTTAATGGGTATTTATTCCCTTAATGATGGTCATCATTATAATAACGTGTAACTTCTTTTGTTCTTTTTTTTATCAACATTGGTATCCCACAGTCAGTTGCATAAACATTCATACCTTAAAAAAAGTACTACCTACTGCAACTAGGCATTACTAACAAAATTGATAAAAAAACTTTAATACTTTCTTTTTATTCAGAGTTTATAATAATTTTACAAATGAACATTATTTCAAAACGTCTTGCTTGATAAGGAAAGTTTCGTAACAATCTCAATGGATTATTAATTTATCGAAAACTAACCAAAAGCACTGCATTAAAAACCTATTAGTTAATTAGAAAAGGGTCTAACCCCCATTTTCTGTAGCCCAAAGCCGAGCCCCTCGGATCAAAGAGCACCCGGCGGACACGATAGTGGGCCGGAGCGAACCTGCGACCCTGCGATGTGTGGCAGAGGGCAAGCCGAAACCAACCATCCAGTGGTATAAGGATGGAGTTCCACTCGCACAAACTGACCACCCCCATAGGGTGCTGCTTGAAGATGGATTGTTGTTTCTCAGGTTAGTCCTAATCTTTATGGATTACTTTTTTCATATAATGGTAGGTATTTTGGGCATACGAGCACACTTTTGTAATTCTACAGAATGTAACGCTTACAAAATGACAGTGTACAAGTGACACGTGCCGTCAACTCACAAAAAAAAATAATGGCTAAACAGTTACAATTTTTAGCTGTACAGTGGAGCTTATAAGTAGCTGCACACTTTGGTACCTTGTCGTTTTAACGCCTTTTACAGATTAGTGCAGCTGGTCAAACGTGACGTGAAAGTGACTAAGCTCTTATAAGGCCAACCGTACCTATAGTCATAAGTGGACTCTGAAGCCATTTGCAATCTGATTGATCTGTTGATAGATTTTTTATTCTGAGTGTAATTAGTAGGGCATAGAGTAGGAAAGAATTTGTCATAGCAAAGTTTGGCTATCACAAACATGAGGACTTCGATCTTTTGTTTGTTTGATCGTATATGGTTTGATAAAGTGTGCGTCATTTTAAGTTTACAATGTCAACACTTTATTATCGCATAGTTCGCCTTAATAGAACTACGTTGTTTTGTTTCGTTAATGAGTTAGAATATACATGTATGCAAAAATAAGAACTGCAAACCCGGTTTACTTTGGCCAAAACGACCATTTTTTAATAATCAACTATTAAGAAATAAGTTGCCCGAAGACTAGTAAAGCTAGTTTTATTTATATACAGTATGTCCTGACTTGAGAGGTCCAAAATTAACTTGTATATAAACGAGCCTTTACTCTACAGACCATTTTTTTCCTATTTTGTAAACGCTTTTATAACCTCGAAATGCTCCTTTATCGTCTAATATAATAGTTTTTTCCTAAAACCCTTCAACACCTGATGTAAAATCGGGAAAATTATAAGAAAAAGGTAGTCTACAGCTGTATTATTTACCAGAAAACGGTTGTTTTAGCCAAAAAATATGCATTTTAAGGTTATAAAAGAGGTTACTAAATAAGACAAGGTAATGTGAAACCAAATCAGAACGTGTGCATGCATACGCATTATTAAACCGAAACCATAACCTTCAAGTCCGTAGTAAATCAATACCAGTTAAGAACTAGTCCGTAATGAACCACCCCACACAGTAAACTCGCTTGTTTGCGTTTAGGGTTATGCGGGGCAAGAAGGAAAACGACGAGGGCGTGTACTGGTGTATGGCACGGAACCCCGTCGGGGAGGCAGTAAGCAAGAACGCTACACTCACCATAGCCGGTAAGAATGAAAATAAAAATGACTCATACACAAACAAGGTTAGCGGGGCTACTTTTTCATCACAACACACAATCACAAGTCTGATACTTAGTGGTGATAGAATTCCTTTTAAATTATGGTTAAAGAAACTTTATTCTCATTCGAATTACAATTCACTTACATGAGAACATTTAAAAACTAAGTTAATATTTAAGGTTATTAGGTTGGTTGGTTGGTTGTTTTTAGGTTTTTAGGTTGGTTATTTAAATTCGTTATAGGTATGTGCTTTATTTAAGATTTTTTTGCAAAATTTTATTACTTACCTGTAGTTTTGGATGTGGGGGGGGGGGGGGGATTACTCTAGCAAAAGTGACGGTCCCCCAAATGTAAAAATTTGGTCATTACAATATACATAATGATGCTATAAGAGCCATCTCCAATGATAACATTAAATAACTCACTCGATATTATAATGTAAAACAATACACAATACATTGTCATGACTGTATTCAACGAACAATTATTTTTATAATTTTTAAATTACGGCTTTGTTGTTATAGGATCTGAGTTAGACCGCCGTCAGACGGATCCTAGTTTAGCTTCGGAACCCTAAAATAAAGAAATAAGCGTAAAATTAAATCATTGATCCACTTAGGAATCTTTCACCACGAAAACTATGATTTAACTTACATTTTACCTATGTAAGGCAAAAAAAAAACGTTTGGCATTTTTTATCGGTCTGCATATTTATACTCTATAGCCGACGAAACTTGTCTCGAGGGTAAAATTTTTGGGTGTTCTTCTCATCGATATTGCTTTAGATAACTGATAAGTTATGCAGATACACATCTCATAAAAATCGTTATCTCGTCTTGGAATTATCAGCGGGCCTTGTTGCAGTCCTACGCGATGACTTCAGAGAAGAGCCTCGTGACGTCAAGGTGGCCGGAGGGGAGCAGGCATTTCTGGAATGTCTGCCGCCCAAAGGGGCGCCTGAACCGTCTGTACATTGGACGAAGGACGGCCACGTGGTTGATGTGGATGTTAATGGTGGCAGGTAATTTATTTAAGCTATGTCTAGCTACATTAGTAAAAAAACCAGCTTCACTAACAAGTTCATTCAACAATGTAGATTGTACTTGCAATTAGGAAATAAATAAAAAAAGCGGTCTCGTCATAGCGCATTATCGAGGCAGGGATAAGAATAGGTCAACGTTATGTTATTCATTGCGTCCATCATAATGAGGCAAGAAGGTTCATTGCTGAAGCTATTAAATATGTCACAAGGTAATCGTGTTTTAACCTTCTGCGAAAACGTTCAACCAATCAATCTCATCAGCCCACATCCACCTACAGCTTGTTGGTAAGGGCCAAGGGCTTTATTTTACTCAGCCCTGCGCTGAAAGGTTTAAGAGTTATAAATTGGATCACGCATAAACCTCGTAAACAAACGTAAATCATCTGTTTTACGTGACAGTCGTAAATCTCAGTTATTTGGAATTGTTTTCGCACTTCTTATAAAAACAAGGCTTTTGCGAAAACAAAGTTACATTCTGATTTGACTAAGTTGTTGATTAGTTCGTTATTTAAAGTTACGTTATCTTTCAGGATATCGTTAATAGACGGTGGTAATCTGAAGATATTGGAGAGTCTTCCATCAGACAGCGGCGTGTATCGATGTGTGGCATCAAATGTGGCAGGCGAAAGGCAATCCCGCCCTGCAACGCTTCTAGTGTTACGCAGGCCGCATTTTCTAGTGAAACCTAATAACATAACGGCTTTGATGGGACAGAACATTGAATTTCATTGTCAAGTAAGTCACATAGCTGTAATGCAATGTCAATGTTTTGAATAGTAATGGGATCGTTTCACATTATAGCATCCTGTTTTGTTATTTTTACGACTTAATCGACTTTAGCATACGCAGTGATTCGTGCTGCCTCGTTAAACTAACTCATTTTTCTTGCAGTTGTTCCTAGACGGAATAGTCGAAATAAATTTCAATAAACTTTTTCAGGCGTCACCAGAATCAGACGTATCAGTCACTTGGTCTCGTGACAGTGGATCCCTATCCCCGTATGCCATAATACGTCGAGGATCGCTCAGGATAGACCGAGTTGTTTCGACAGATGGAGGCACCTATACATGCCGAGCCGAAAGTCAAGCGGGATCTAGCAGCGCTAGTGCCATACTTACAGTACATTGTAAGCATTTTTATATTTCCTTATCCCCTTTAAGAAAAATCGTACCTACTTGCTCTTACCCTCGAATCCATCCGTGTAGAAGTTGTCTATCGCTGTTTCCTACAGAACTGTCCAAAAGCAATTTAGGTCCGTCTCCGAGCTTATATTGGTAAACCACATTTTACGTCGATCAGCTGAGGCGTTGGACCGTGAAAACGGAACAAACAAACACACTCTCACAATAATAATTATTATTATTAGGATAATAATAATTATTTTTATTTTAGCCCTACCTCATTTTACTCGAGTGCCTTCGGATCAGACTGCATGGGAAGGGGAAGAAGTTTCTTTTCCATGTGAAGCAGAGGGTACTCCAAAACCTATAATTTTTTGGACTATGGAAGGATCTCAGGTAAATTGAGTTCTGAAAATGTTTTCTGATTACTTTTTGACACCATGTGTACGGATGATTTAATAACATTGTTTGATTTACAGGAACTGGTGTTTCCGAAAGCTAGTCATGGAACTGGTACTTTATATTTAGATAGAGTTCTAATCCGCCATGCTGGCAGACTGACATGTGTAGCTGTAAGTGAAGCCGGGAGTTCTTTACATACTGCAAATTTACAGGTAAGGTTTGTTTGTTTAATGGGCAGCAAATTATTAAGACTTCTTTAGACCATGCACTTTTTTAGATTAATTATTTTTTTATATTATTTCATTACCATTTAATAATTTTTGAAATTAATTTCCGTAGGTATTGAGAAGGGAAGCCAATTCATTTAATTTAGACCAAGACTCATCTACACCATATACAGAGCTAAATAAGCCTCAAAACCATCCGCCAATGACGCAGTATGAATTAGTCCAAGCACGACGTTACTTACAGCAAGATGTACTTACTTTGAGGAGAGTTGAAGGAATATCCGCCAATACGTTGAAAATTGTTTGGGAAGTAAGTAAACTCGTTTCAGTATATTTTCATCAAAAACTATTAATTACAAAACAGCCCTATTATGCATAAATGATTAATTTGTTTCAAGGTAATGACTGATTATAATGAATATTTGGAAGGAGTTAAGATTTGGTTTAATGGAACTACATTAAATCAACAGCATTTTATAGAATTACAAAACACTCCAGCATCGAACACATCAGTTGACAATGTAATACAGACAAAATACGGAAACTTTTCAATAACTACAGTACACAACAGCGGATCGTCTAGCCATGTTTTAACAGGGCTGATGCCTTATTCTCAATATGACGTTTTTATAATGCCTTTTTATAAACTATTGCTCGGTAAACCCTCGAATTTGAAGAGTGGATACACTGAAGAGGATGGTAAGAAACTACTTTATTCATAGTTCTTGTTTCTTTGAGATATTGTGGTCGTAGTTTCATTAAGTTTTGTTCGTTAAGTGATAAAGTTTGGTGTGTTTCTAGTTCCGTCGGCACCGCCGCAGAGCGTTAGCGCTGGAGTGATTAATGCGACGTCTGCCTGGATACGCTGGGATCCACCTCCGCTACATACGTGGCATGGCGAGCTGTCTGGATACCTTGTAAGTACAGTCTCGTTTTACGTTGTTGATTTGTAAGTAGAGCTAATGTGCTAGCCTTATTCAATTCGATAGAAGTGGGTGGGTGAGTAAGGAGTGTGACAAAAGCCGATTACATTGAGCTATTTATCTGTTTGTTAAGTAGATTTATCCAAAAGGTCTGATAAAATCATAAAACATGACTGAAGAGACAAAATGACATAGCGTACGCTAGTGAATTGGGGTAAATTTTAATTTTACATGGCCTTTGTATGAGCGAAGTTAGAACCAATTGCAAATTATTATTCGATTTGAATTTTAGTTTGTCAATAAGTTTTGATTTAAAAACAACAATATTCTTGGAATAAAAATAAATACTAGTGTATTTTTTCCTCATAGATGCAGACAAAATCAATTATCTAAAAAAGTGAACTATCGTTACTTATGTAGAGCCGTCAAGGATTCGATTGTTGATGTGTGATGTGATTGTAGATCGAGGTGCGAGTCGGCGGGAGTCCTGGCGGTCGTGTGGTGGGTCAGATGTCTCTGGGCGCGAGCACCCGCGCCGCAGCGGCCAGCTCGCTGCGCGTCGGCGGGCGCTACAGCGCACGAGCGGCCGCTGTCACACGTCGCGGCCGTGGGCCCTTTAGCGCGCCCGCGCAGCTGCACATGCTACCAACACACACGCAAAGACAATACGTGCAGTAAGTGCCATAACATCGCAGAAAATAATCCCGAATAACTTGAAATAGTATAGTATAGTTCAATACATTGAAGTAAAAAAGAACCCGAAATATTTTAGTACACAAGTCTAGGTCTACCTACTCGGACCTCTGCATTGAATTCGTTTTCTTTCATTGTAACCCACGCTCTACTCGACTTTGATTATAAGAAATTTTACCAACGAAACATATTATCATATCATATTATCTTATTGCGAATTAGTAAGAAATACCTCCATCAAAAATAACCGGAAGTATTGTTACTACTGCGCGTAAATTTCACATAAGAGTCATTAAAAATAAAATGGGAATAAATATTTAAGATCAGAAAAGTAAATACATTAAAAAACGGCTTTATACGTGATACAAATAGCAATATCAATGACTAACGCTCTTCATTGCATGTACTAACTATGCAGTAAGAAAACTTTACAAAATATCCTTCAAAAGCTGGTGTGTGTATTACTCATTACTACGTGTTTTGTTTCAGGACGGAACCGGCTAGAGACAAAGCAATATTGTCGATGTTCCAGGAAACTTGGCTACTGGCGCTATGTTTAACTTTATTAGTGTTAGTCCTGGCCACCGCCGGGACCGTTGTTTATATTAGACGTCGCCATTCAAAGCAAAGGAAAAGTCAGAACTCTAATGGTTAGTATAACTAAAGGTTAAAGATATTATCACAATAGGATAAAAATGTAACGAGTAGTCATTATTTTCTGAATGTAGTTCTACTTCCAGGAACAGCAATGTCTAATGCCCAACAATGTCTTTTAGGCAAAGAAGCGGTTTGGCTTCGTGAAAGACCACTATTCGAAGGTTCAAATGAGCCTCGGATCGAAATTTTGAATTGTCATCAAAGTCTTCTGCATAGTAAGATATTGGTATTTTTTCTTAGATTTTGGAATTATACTCTTTGTGCAAATTTTAACTATGAATGGTTTTTAGGTGCTCAATCGACGGGTACGATGACAATGGAGGCAGAGTATACACTTCCTCAACATGCAAACAGTATGAATATGATGCCTCAAGAACAAAGAAGAGTACCCGAGCCTTACGCATCCAGTGCAATTTATACTGAGCTTAATTATCCGGTTAGTACAAATCTAATACATAGTGTAAAAATGGTTTAATTTTGTTAAAGTAGAACAAGAAATGTATTTTGTAAGTATTCCACAGGTCCACACTGACACAGGAGATTCATGCATGAAATGTGCTGTTAGCCCAGGATCATATGATAACAGCATGGTCAGGTCTTTTGGGGAAAGTAATCAGTATTCGAACGAAGAATGCTCTACATGCTGTCGAAGTAGTAGCTCGACTTTAACGAAAGATTACAGCGAATTGACCAAATGCGGAAACGAAGTTGATGAAATGCAGGACATGTCTATAGAAGACTGCCCATCGTGTAAGACTCATAACTCACGGTCATCCAGTCACCACGATGAAAATAAAGAATGGGCAATAGCAGAAGTAGAATACGATTACCCTCAATGGCATTGGTTGGGCAGAGAAAACAGTTTTAGGAACAACGCGCAAGATACAAGATATGCTAGTGAGGGGAGAAGTGATCAGAATTGTAGGATGAATCTATGTGACATTCTTCCTCCACCACCGTATGAAAGGTCAGTGTTGCTCTTGATAAAATAAATTAATTTGCAATTTAAACCGTAGCAATGTTTAACGTTTACGTTTTGTTTACAGAGAGTCTCCTTATAGAGACGTGCACGCTTTCACCAATCACTCAGGGACATCAGGTTGTTCAGGACATACGTATCGAAGCTAGATTTGATTAATATTTAAGCGGTTAACAAAATATCACTAGGAACGTAATTCAAGCAATATTAAGTAATAGAGAAATGTACATAATTTGTATAAAATGTGTCTGCATATATTGAATGAAGGAATTGGATAATGTTTATAGCACTGCCGCAGGATTACCCAATAGGAATAAGTTTTACTTTAGTTACATTGACGATAAATAAAAAGTTTACATAATTAGCTGTTTGTTATCAGTTAGTAATGCAGATTTTTTAAATGTTTTACATTTTAATTAAACTACTACAAATGCTTGCAAATCTCTTATCAGTCCTGGTAAAAGACAAAAGAGATGGTATCACGCATGCGTGGTGTTGTCGTGACTGGTTTAAGGAATGTAGATTTTGTGAACGTGTTTTCGAAATAGACTGCCATGTGACGTAACGTAGGCATAGGTTTTCATCTCTCTCTAGTGACTGTGATATAGTATAATTTTGAACATTTTTGTTTTGTAAATATTTTTAAAATGTTTGATATTCTTATACAATTTTATCATTATCTTATTTATTGTGTGTAGTGAATTCATTATTCCAAACGCAAACCATTGCGATTTAGATGAACTTATAATTCTTATGAACATTTTGTATTGAAAACTAAGTCTTACAATGATTTTGTATCTACGTACATCGTTAACCAGCCATACTATTAAAGCAGTACATTTTTTATTTCGTTTCATTTACCTACATAATACTTATAATTATTATAACATTGACATAGAGCAATTGGCAAGTGTTTGTTATTGCTACGGGACATAATAACTCGTAACCGAGCTTTAGCGGGCATTTTTGCAGTTTTAAAATTTTAATGATGAATTTAATTCCTATACCACTTTGGAGTATGTCAAAGTGACACTGCAAATAAAATCATGCGAAGTCTCTTACGTTTTGGATTGATTACGTCACATTGACATAGTCGAAAGGAAATTCCTTGACTATACTTGGGTTCCAAAAGAGGTCGATCGAAAACTATTCGAGAAAATAAAGATAATTATGGGAAATCTTAAACGAAGCACCACTATACTAATTCCAACAAGATAGAAGAATAAGCTTATGGTATAAGCAATTGTCAGAGACACATTGTGTCTCCAAAAATATCAACAATTACAACCCTAATCAGCTTTTCTCGTAAATAACTAAACACGTATTACTACAGGCTACATTCGCAGGCTGCGTCCGAGGGGCGTTGCCATGGCAACAGTAACCCCAAGTGCACCCTCGTTATTAATACCCGTAATAATTAAACTTGATTGCATTTCACACCAGGTGTTGGATGACGCCTCTTGTCAAGAAAGTATTGTGAGGCCAAAAGGTTAAGACGTTTTGTAGAAATCCTACGTTAATTAATCTGCAGCGAATTTAGCAATGGAAAAGTAATTAAAGGGTCAGGTGAAAAGTGTAAGTCAAATACTAAATTGCGTAGTTGCGCTTAATACGAGTACATTGTATTTTCTGTTAGTACCATAATAATATTTTCACTAGAGCACACTCATACATTAGGAAGGTACTCGTATTTACCACATCTAAAGCTTTCACCAATTTACAAAGCTGAGAGTGGTTGTATTATGTTCGAAGGAACCGAGTAATTTAACATATCAACACTAGAACATGCACTCTAAAAGTCAACGACGCGGTTAATGCATGCTCGCTATCACCAAAAATCAGAATTCATTTCGGAGCCCTCCGCAAAACGTGACTCCTTTCAATCATACCGAATTCTCCGAGTTTTTTTTATTTCCTTTATTAATCAACACTCCCCTAGGGCTGCTTTGAGAGCGCCCTCTGAGGAGTCAAGTGGCGGAGACAGCGGAGAAATTGCGAGAGATGTAAGAAACGTCATTATTGTGAAAGTTCTTGTGTGTAGTGACAAGGAACAAATGAATGTCGCTGTTTTTGTTTTCTTTTCCTTTTTTTTGTTTGGAGCATACAAAGCTGCTCTTAATGGTCATCCTGGTAGTCCTTTAGATAAGATAAGTAAAGCAAGGAGATTTATTAATGGCCTTATTGCAGTATTCTTCTAAAATTTACAAAACAAAAAAGCTAGATTAAATAACAATTACTGAACGGTATTTTATTTAATAGATGGAAGAGATCTAAACTGTAGGACAAAACAAAATGTAGAATTTGCATGCTAGATATAGCTAAGTGTGTGCTCTAGTATTATAAAAACAAGAACAATGTAAACCATACTTATCGCAAATAAATACTGAATACTGAATAAAAACTATTTCGGAACTATAATTGGTATAGCAAATACACAAACTGTGCCCAATTTTACATTATTATGTCAAATTTACATCACGATGTTTACCGTGTCTTTTGTTTTACCTAAATTATAACTCACTATAGCGTTCCACCCTTGCTTTGCTCCGGTTTAAATGAAATAAAAAATAGCCTATTCTAATAATGTACTTTTAAAAGGATATATAATTTTTCGAATAGGTTCCGTGGTTGTCAGTGCCGGAAAGATACAAACCCGCAAAATTCCCACTCTCCCTTATAATATTAGCATAGATAGTATAGTTAGTAGACGTAAAACACTAGGCTCGCGCGACTAGCGTTTGTTCGCTGTGGAACAAAGCATTCTCCCTTTTACAATCCTCGTGCGTGCAGTGACAAGAAACAAATGAGCGTCACATTGTTTTTGTTTTATTTGGCGCAGTCTCCAGGGGTTGAAGTGAAAAATTAGGTAGGTAATCCATTTATTAGAACCGTGTCGTGGCTTAGCACTTTCCTGCATAGTTAGTTGCGGCTGAATAGGTAAGGGGAAACCTGAATTTGTTTAGAGTCGGAACATGTTGTATCTTTAGCGTGTTGTAATTTTACAGTAGTGGTGGTTGGTGGTAGATCGTGCGCCTCCCGCCCAGATTTCTTACCCACTAACCCTGTAACCAAGTTCTACTGATGTATTTTGGCAGTAAGACTGCCACAATAGGGGTATATCATCTTAATCATCAACGTTGGCACCGAAATTGCCATTATACATTATTAATATTCATTTTAGAAGTTGGATTTTTGTAAAATATCGAATTTCTAATTTTGTAATTATGCCTTAAGAGTTATTTATTTCAAGAGTGGAGTAGGAATGGAAGATCTTAATTTTCTTTTATTTCTAACTTAAAAAAATTAAACACATTTTAAATTACGAATATTTCATATTTCATATTTATTCATTGCTTTACACGGGTAGGTACAGAGAGTTGTTATTCTACATAGTATAAAGTTCAGCCATGTAACCCTGCAGGGCACCGCATATTGTTACTTACGTACTAAAATTCAATTTTACATTAATATACTTAAATAAACAAGCTAAAATATTAATTTCATACATTCTATTAGGAACTAGGTACTAGGTTGTGAATTAAATTGAATTAAATTAAATTAAACTTAAGCAGGTATTTTAAATTATTTCGTCTTTGTCATCAAAAAAGTCTTGCAACGTATAAAAGCTCTTATGGAGTAAGTAAGCTGTAATTTTTTTATTAAAAGTGTTGTTATTAACCTCGTTTTTTATATTTTTCTGGATATGGTTATAAACTTTTATGCTCATAGCATAAGGGCCAGAACTATGCATTTTTAACTTTGAAGGTGGTAAAGGTATTTTATGTCTGGGACGTAGATTGTTTGATTGTTGCTCATTGGGAAAAAGATGTCGGTGTTTTCTTACAAATTTACAAATCTCTAAAATGTAAATGGACGGCAGTGTGAGTATATTTAAGGTGCGGAAATGTGTTTTGCAGCTTTCATTCATTTGACTGTCAAACAATTTTTAACTAATTCAAGTTATGCCAAAATGCTAATAAATTGATTAAAATTGAGATTTATGGATGCTTTTAGAACCTTATAACATCATCTACCCGCCAGTACCTTTATTTATATTTAAATGCACACAGATATGGCGAGATCCCACAGATTACGGCCATAAATAAAGAATAATCTCGCATTAGCGCGGTGTTTGAGTTTGGATCACTTAGTTTGCGCAAGTGGAATTTATGACAGCTATGAGATGATATAATTTACGATAGATTTTGACATTACCGCCTTGACCTAAATTGGATTCAACTAAAACACTTGCTATAATGATCATTGTAACCGTTTAAGAGTCCGACAGCTGACGTGTTAATGTTTAAAAATCAAATTAGCTTTGAACAAACACGATGTTGACGTAATATGGGACGTTATTAATGTAAACCCCCAACACCGCAAAAAATGGGTTAGAAAATTGTTTTAAATAATTAAACTCAATCAAATCCCCGATTAAACAACTCTAATCTAAACAAAATACCATCACACAGCACCATTGTTTGTATTCATAAACATTTAAACATTGGTGAAAATAATTACAGACAAAAGAAATATAACTTTAAAATTAGAACGAACGGTGGCGAGGGTGCATGAATTATCCATTACACCGAACGTACCTTCGGCTATAATTCGTACTCCTTCGTTCCGGGGTTCCGTGTATTTATGGCCTAAGATAAGGCCTACAGATGGCGGCTGCGGAGTTTTCCTTCCCCTAATACTTGTTGAGTTACGGTTTCCAATTTCCAGTTCTGCACTTCAGGTGCGGTCCCTGTAGGATTGTTGGCGATCGACGGATTTCGAGTGTTTTATCGTGTCTGCGAGAAGGTAAGACATTATTGAACTTATGAGGTGAATCAGGGGAGCGCCGCGAGGCATGCGTGGGTTCTTAAGGACGTTTTTGGCAAGTAACATTTTGGGAACTAAAAATATTACTTACAGTAAATAAATCTATTGTGGATAATAGGAACCTGTCATTCTGAAGAAGGGTCGTTATTGGAAAAAGGAAAAGGTTTCATTCCTGCTCCCGTAAGAGAGTTCATTAGCGATCACTCTAATCAGGAACAGAAGACAAAGTGATAAACCAAAATCTGTATGTGTACTTAAGACCAATAAAACATTGTCTTCGTCATTACGGATTCTGACTTACCTTCGGAGGTAAAGTCAAAGTCGATATTAAAAAAAAAACAAAAAAAAACAAAATTCTTTATTTCTTTAGCAAACCAGTACAGATCTTATGATGGCCGGCGTCTCCTTGTAAGTTATTTTAAATAACCTGTGCCAGGAGGCACCGCTCTTCCATATCTACAGTTTATATAGTATAGTACCGTCCTTAAAACTAATTTACCTAATTTTTAATTGTGTGTGTGTGTGTGTGTGTGTGTGTGTGTGTGTGTGTGTGTGTGTGTGTGTGTGTGTGTGTGTCTGTGTGTGTGTGTGTGTGTGTGTGTGTGTGTGTGTGTGCGTGTGTCTAGGCTATATTTCCTAGCAGATCTTCTACTGCATCGTAGTTCTTGTTTTCCATCCAACTTGTTATTCTACTTTTAAGCTCATATTGTACCTTTGGGTATATATCTAGTTCCTTGTTTACAATATTATATAAATGTGATGAGCGTTTTTTATATTGTCTACTGGCAAAAACGGTGTTGGTTTTTGGTAGATGCATAACAATATCTCTCCTCCTTTTTTCAAAAGGTTGCGGTCAAAAGTTGTGGTTTTATGTTTTGTTTTGATGATATTGACGAAGACAATCCTTAATTCCTTAACTCGAGTTAAGGACATAAAGCACTCTGCAAAAAAAACTTTCTACGTTAACATTTAAAACGTATTACTAAACCAAACATTTAAAATACGCTTATCTAATTATTTTTGGTTTTGAAGCGTATGTAAAAATAAATAAGTTAGCTTCACATTTTTGGCAATTTTGGACACCTTTTTGTATGTACAAGGAAGACTGGAAAGAAGGAGCAGGGAAGAAAAGTGAAGGTTGGTCACTTTTGAACCTTTACACCATCATATAGAGTCGAAAAATGATAAACATTTACTTTCCGGACTGTAAATACTCTTTAAATTCTAATCCTTACTTTTTGGTTTGCGGAAGTCAGATAATCCGGTTTTAGAGCTGAATAATAGCGCAAAACTTCATAGTTTCTTCAAAAGCACCAACCCCGATCAATGACCTGCATATAAATTATCAAAAAAAATGTGTAAATAAAGGATCAAAACAATAATTTAAAAGCAATTATTCTAAGTTTTATAAGCATTAGTCACGGTTGAACAGGATCGACACAGAATTATGACATCGGTGTTGGTAACGGGGCGGCGGTCACGCGATGGCTAGGCGCCTGTTTTTGGTGATTTATAAAACTAAATAAACCATGACTAATAGGACCATAATCACGGAACGATACCATTCTACTGAATATTTTGGTATCGTTATTTTTATATTGTCTCGAGTTATCATCAGAATTAACATAAAATTACTTGTTGGCGAGGGAATACTGAATGAAATTACTCAAGATAGTTTACTAAGGAACTATTAGAAAATGGGTTAAGAGAAAAGAAAACAAACTGCACTTTGCAACGGTCGTATATTGAATGAGAAAATAAGCGACCTAATAGAAGAGGGTAGCGAATGAAAAAGACATTATAATTTAGCATCATTATAACTTGAATATGTGTAATACCAATAGTCCCCCTCAAATATTTAAGCATATAATTAATAATATAATCACACATTGATTTAAGATGTGTTTTGATTTATGCAACAATAAGCATTCATGTAGAATTTAACTTATCATAAACTTGTTATTTTACAATAATTATTTTTACATTAAGTGAGATTTTCAACAAAAAAAAAATTAAATCAAGTTTAGCTTTTGCCTTAATTCTAGGAACTTCGTTGTAGGTACCATTTTCGTGAAAATATCAGCCAGTTGGTTTCCTGTGGAAATATATTCTAGCTTTATTACTTTGTTAGTAATTTGTTCCCGTGTGAAATGGTATTTTATGTCTATGTGTTTAGACCTTTTGTGGTTCGTGGGGTTATTAGCTATGCTAATGCAACTGTTGTTGTACTCGAAAAGTATAATAGGCTGGTTTACTGGAATTGAGATACTATTAAGTAGTGATTTTATCCAGATTGCCTCTCTAGCAGCCTCAAATAAGGCCATATATTCGGCTTCTGTTGAGGAAGCAGCGACAGAGTTTTGTTTGCGTGTATTCCACGAAATTGTACAATTATCGAACACTTTAAATATATGCCCTGTTGTACTTTTTCTGTCATTTAAATCGCCTCCCCAATCAGAATCTACGAAACCAACAACAAGTTGTTTATAGTCACATTTTTCGTAAGTTAATTTTAAATCAACCGTTCCTTTTATGTACCTTAAAAGATGTTTTAAGCATTTCCATAATTCCTCATTATTTTTACATTGGTATCGACTTAAAATACCAATAGTCGCACAAATATCTGGTCGAGTACAAAGCATGGCGTACATCAAACATCCTATGACATTTCTGCATGGAGCCTCATAACGAATGTCAGAGTCTAAAGCTGCATGATCCAATTTTGACGCGTTTGGTGATTTACACGGATTGCAGTCGCTCATGGAGAATTTGCTTAAAACACTTTGAAGGTACATCGATTGGTCTAGTGTCAATTTACCTTTTGTTCGCTCTATCCTAATGCCTAGAAACATTTTGATTTCATTTAAGTCAGTCATTTTAAATTTTTGCATTAAACAGTTTTTATACAGTTGCAAACTCTGTCCATTTTTGGTGCAAATTATCAAATCATCGACATATAATACAATATATACATTTTTATCTATACTATTTTTATCAAGAATGTATAGACAAGGGTCAACCAATGAACTCTTAAAACCAATAGCCTTAAGAACATGGTCAAAACGTTCGAACCAACATCTGGATGATTGCTTTAAGCCGTAAAGGGTTTTATTTAATTTACAGACTTGATTTGGCTGTGCGGAAATACCCTCCGGCACTTCCATGTAAATGTCTTCTTTTAGAATACCATTAAGGAATGCGGTTTTTACATCCATATGATGAACATTTAAATCGAATTGATTAGATAGTGCTAGGATAAATCTAAATGTTGATATGCGAGCAACTGGGGCGAACGTTTCGTCATAGTCTTGTAGGTATTGTTGAGTGAACCCACGAGCGACTAAACGTGCTTTATACCGTGTAGGTTCACCAAGTTCATTATTTTTAATAGTAAATACCCATTTCGAGCTAATTATATTTACATTGTGAGGTCTGTCAACTAGAGTCCAAGTTTTATTACTATGCAGTGAATCAATTTCACTTTTTATGGCTTTTAACCATTTATCAGAATCAATTCTACTGGAAATTTCGTTATAAGTATTTGGTAAAGAATGCACGGTTGTGAGTGATAAATAGAAATCAGGGTCATTCATCTGATTATAGTCTTTTGTGGGTAGGTCGAGAATTCTTTGACTACGTCTCAGTTTGCTAGATGAAGGGCCAGCTTCTGAGGTATCGTCAGGAAGATGTTTGTGTTTGCTGCCTATTGATTTTGCCAATTTATCACTGGGCTTATCAATTTTGGCGGGAATTTCAATAGGAATCTTATTTAATGGCCTAGAAGATTCGAAATTTGATTCATCAAATACAATGTCTCGTGCAATCAGAAATTGATTATTTTCTATATTAAATAATTTGTAACCATTTTGATCGTATCCGACCAATATGGCTTTAAAAGATTTTGTATCAAATTTCGATGTTCTAGTCTTGTCATGGACATAAGCCGTTGAACCGAATATTTTTAAATGATTTATTTTCGGTTTCCTATTGTGCCAATTTTCATACGGTGTTTTATTATTTGTAAGCGCTTTTGAGGGTAGTCTGTTTGTTAAGTAGGTGGCCGTTAAAACAGCTTCCCCCCAAAATGACTTGTCCAATTTCGCACTTGTAACCAATGTACGAGCCATTTCGGTTAGCGTACGATTCATGCGCTCAGCTACACCGTTTTGTTGTGGCGTGTATGGTACCGTCAAATGGTACGTTATTCCCTTGCAAACGCAAAACTCTTTAAATTCGTTCGAAAGGTATTCTCTTCCATTGTCACAATACAAATTAGTGACTTTTAAGTTAAACAAATTTTCACTCTTAGCTACAAAATCCTGAAAACATTTGAATACTTCCGATTTTGCGTGCATTAAGTATGTTACTGTATAATGTGTAAATTCGTCAATAAACGTCACGAAATAATTTTTGTCATCAATGGTTGCAGGTGATATGGGGCCACAAACGTCCGAATGAATGATAAACAGTGGGCGGTTATTTTTGTTACATTTGTCCTTAGATTTTGCGAAAGGCAGTCGAGATTGTTTACCAAGTACACAAGGCTCACAAATGTCATCGCTAGGTAATATATCATTTATTAATTTATTATCATCTTTGTCAATTAAACTTTTTAGCTGAATAAATCTTTGTTTGTTTAGATGTCCAAGTCGATTATGCCATAAATTGTATGTTTTTGAGTGATCTTGGCATTTGTTTTGAGCTATGTTTAAATTGCAATGAGATTTATCGATCTTGAATGTGATACTAAACAGATTATTAGTATTCTCGCCTGTCATGTAACATTTGTTATTTTTATTATAGACTTGGACTCCATTGTTACCAAAAAAAACCGACATACCTGTTTGTTGTATGCGATTTACCGATAGCAAATTGTAGCGGACCTCGGGCGAATATAAAACATCGTCGATGGAGCCTGGAATACCTAAGTTTGTGGTTACCTCAATTCTTCCTTTACCAAAAGCAAGTATGGAGGTCCCATTTTTAGCAACGCCAATCTTTAAAGGGTTGGGTAGTTCCACGTATGAAGAAAATGCCTCTAAATTGTTCACAATATGATCGGTCGCACCGGAATCTAGAAGAAAACAAATTTCATCATTAGCTAAACGATTGTCAGCAGCAACAGGCAACTTACATTTTGAAAACATAAAAGCGAAACCGTCCTCGTCATTTGTGCAGGCTTGGATGTTGTTGGCCGTCCTGTTATAGCTGGTAGATTGACCCGTCTGCTGCTGGTTCTTGAAGAAACGGCAGTCCTTTTTAAAATGGTTTCGCCGTCCACAGTGATCACAATACATTTTCGTAAACTTGTGTGTAGAATTGCCGGGTTGAAATTTTTCTTTTCTTTGAGGGTTAAACTTTTTCTTTTTGTGAGGTATTTGTGAATTTTGTACGGAGAACCGTTTTGTACCTGTGTGCAGAGCCTTGAGTTCTGTTATAGGCTCGGCTTTCAGTTTAACCTCGTAATCTAACAGACGTGTTTTTACAAAAGCCAAATTTAGGTGTTCTTCACCGAGCGTTTCCAGCGCTGTTATCACACCGTCGTATGAAACGGGTAACGTGAGCAATAAATGAGATATCTTGTCCATCTCGTCAAGTTTCGCCCCGGCGGATATCAGTTCAGTGACTACATTGTCAAATTTTGTGAAATGTTGTAACAATGACGCATCTGGTTGCAATTTAAGGTTCAGTAGTTGTTTACGTAGCGCTAATTGTGTAGCTAAGCTTTTTCGCTCGTAAATCTTGTCTAGGTCGTCTATTATGCTTTTAGCGGTTTCAGAATCTTTTGCAAAATTTAAAAACGCGTCACTCAGAAACTCAACAATCGTACCTTTTGCAATCATGTTATTCTTCTTCCAATCTGCGTCGGGGATTTTCGGGACCTCACTTTCAACAACGGTTAACACTTGCAGCTCCTCTAAAAGCGACTTAACACGGAATTTCCACGTGCTGTACCTTTCACCGTTAAATTGCTGGATATTTCGTTTGTTTCGCGAATCCATTTTTATGTTGGAACAGTACTCGTATTTAACGTTAATTTACGCAGTATAAAACGCGACCTGGGCCCATAACCTATTAGAAAATGGGTTAAGAGAAAAGAAAACAAACTGCACTTTGCAACGGTCGTATATTGAATGAGAAAATAAGCGACCTAATAGAAGAGGGTAGCGAATGAAAAAGACATTATAATTTAGCATCATTATAACTTGAATATGTGTAATACCAATAGGAACATTTTCTAAAAATCAACAGATTCAGACATGGTATTTTTCACAATAAAAAGTAAAGTGAGGTTCATTTCTACTAGATAATTAGATATTTCTGAAGACCCATGTTTGACCAACTATCTTTTATTTTTGGTCATCATTTAGGGTACCACTAATTTCCCAAACTTAACTAATGACATAATTTCAATCCTACCCATAATTTTACATTTTCAACCGGTTTCATTCCCTGGATACTAAATTTCTTCGGATAATAAAATTCAAGAGAGTTTACGATGGCTTTATTGAAAGACGTAATTCTTCACTCTGGAAAAACTGGGAATCCTAGTAAAGATGTTCTTTATCTGATTCTGACTTACTATGTAAGCTACATAGTAAGTCAGAATCAGATAAAGAACATTCAATGTTGTTGTTGTGTGTTATAGCAATGATCAAAAATATCCGTTTCACGATTTATGATTAACTATTTGTTGTACTTCGCATGTATAAAATGACTGTTGGCAGGACTACACTCATTTGAAATAGGTATAACATTATACAAAAGTTTAACGTTTTGTAAAACGTTAGTAGATATTTATCGGTAAATAACTATTCATAGCAATTCCATTTGTCTCCAGTTGGTAAACATAGCTGCCAAATCTATCAAGACCAGAGTTTATCAAAATTAGTAGCAATATCAGATAGCATATCTTATATTTAAACTAATCTATCTGTCAAACCAACTAGAAATGTAAATTACAAACTGCCAGCTAAGCTGTATTTATGTAGTTCTAAACGTAAGCTTTAATAACAAGTGCCCTAAATTTAATCCCTGTGGCAATATGGGCGAACCCAAAAGTTTTACTTATTTTGGAAACTCATTCGGAGTTCGGGAAACCCGTTAACAGATCCCCTGGGAATTGATGAATGAGGCCCTAGTTCTAATAGGCTCTTAATTCTCGTTAATGTAGGTAGTTATTTGTTACAATTCGTCGTTGTTGGCAAATATGTAATGTTGAGTTTACTAATACTAGTAAATAAACGCTGTTTTGTAAGAACATCCTCGTGTACTACGCAGTATTTCAATTGTACGAAACTTAGAGTGTAGTGTGTTTTATTTATTAATACCACACAAACAAAAAATTCATTGAGCTCCATGGTAGTGTATTTACTGTGGCACTTAACGGAGTTCAATTGTGGCTCTGAAATCCTTTTCTTTTGATGTAGATGGACATTAGATTACAACTGGTATCCCTAGTGCGATTTACGTGATCAATGTCTCTGGCCGGGGACGTTCAAGGTTCGGACGAGGGTACGTCCGATGGCTCGCGTGGCGTCACTGTTGCCTCTTAAGGTCCCTTGGTGAACTACTCCGGTCTTGCCTCATTGATGAGGGTAAATGGATGCGCAGCCATGCAGCAGAACTTCTGGCTGGATTATAAACCCATACGCGGACTTTAATCAAAGATTCAGAATGTAAAAGAAAAGTAATTTTCTTTAATAGTACCTGGAATAGGTACAGAGCGTCGCTGGGGTTGAAAACATTCTTTCCCGAAGATGGCAACTTCACTGATCGAATTTTTGCTCCCGTAAACCCCTTTATTGCAAATTTGATCAAAATCGTTAGAAACACATTGATTTATATTACTATTATAGTTAGAACTGTTTTCGAGAGAGTGATGATTGTCTTATTTGTATATTATAAAGTACCGGATGAGGTTGGTAAAACGACATTTTCTAAATATGAAACATAGTTACGTCGCTTTTTGGCTCCCGAAACACCCTACATACTTGAGAATTAATTGAGTTTCAGATTAGGGTAGGGGCACCAAAAGATGAACGACACCCAAAAGCTGAACACTCGATCGAAATAATCACATAACTAAATCGTGACAAATATTACATAGTTCGGAATTTATTTTTCTTAAACAGCAACTCTTTGCTTACACCTCCATTAAATCTTAACATAGTATTATATTCTTTTTGGCCGTGATCGGTCGTCGTTGTGGAGCTTCCCGCCGAAAACGTCGATAGTATGGGAAAATAGATAAGGACAGTGCTCTCCAAATTTAAGCTTTTAATTACGTATAAAATTCAATAATTGTCAGTCTTAGAAGGATTTGCTTGGTATGTATTCTTGATTAATCACTCTTTTATTGGAGTTATACGATATTTCTTTTTTCTTGTTAGTTAACGAGAAATATGCCGTTCAAGTAATGGTTTCAAAAATATATACCTAAGCCAATACTTGAACGGTGTTCAGCTACTAGGCAAGGCGTACTTTTTTTAAAGCTTCTTAATAAATCGTACTGAAATGACAGATGGAAAATTTAGAACTTAAAATGATCGTTAAATGCTCTTGTATCTTTAAACCAAAAGATGAACATAGCTTTTGATGTCTAATCCAATGATTTTGGAGTTTTAAATACTATGAAAACTATCACTGTTCAATAAAAAATGTGTGCCTAATACTTGAACGAATTAAATTTACTAGTTCATGTTTTGGATTCTATTCCAATATGTGAACACCTAATTGATTTTGTTTGTTCATTTCATAAATTCTGTGTCCTAAAATTGAACTAAGTAAATTCAGTCGTTCAACTTTTAGGCATAGTTTTATAATATGAACACTAGTAGTAGTATACTAGTAGTATTTATGGAAATGTTTACTAATATGTCGGTTTATCTGTTTAAAAAGATAAGTAACTAAGTAGTTTTGCTAATGATTATTGATAAAAAATACTAATTCGTTGTTTTTATGACACAAATAACATAAAAAATAGGAACCTTTTGTAAGTAAGTAATATTAAATAAATGTAAACAATTAAAAAATAAAGAATATTTCGTTAACTCGCATTTTATTGCTAAAAGTGAAAAGAATTAAAATTACATAGGTATTTTATTATGTTAGTTCAACTTTTGGGCCCCAACCGTTCAGAATTAGGGCACGCTGTTCATCTTTTGGGCAAATCGGTACATTTTTGGTTTCAATGATTTTTAGAAAAATACGGAGATATAATAACAGGCTTTATAATAGTCATTTTCAATCTAGACCATATACTGTACCATATAAAAAAATTAAATAGGGTGAAATTTGTTACTTTCACTGAATTTAAACTGTCTAAAGTTGGTGTAGTCGCTTAATCGTTCATCTTTTGGTGCTCTTACCCTATATATATTTACGTATACACAATAATTGCTCGTTTAAAAGTATTAGATATTGCTCGTTTAATAGTATTAAAAATATTTGATTCGCCAACGAACCTTAATAAACCACAAACCCCAGTCATAACTAATTTTTGAACTAGGTGGAACAAACCGCTCTAACTGCACTTATCTGGTTCATATTTTGAAGTATATTACAAATAGGCGGCGTCGCCGGTACATCGGTTGCCGTGCGTGCTATCGTCGAGGGGATCGCGAAACGGCTCGTTCATACTAGGAATTGTGACAATAGAACCACAGACTAAATTTTAATAAACATTTGAAAATTTTAAAAAAAACTGATTAATTACTATAGTGTTCTTTTAGAAGTGTTTCTATCCGCGTTTTTTACGGGTATCATTTAATTGACGACGGGGTTTTTTTGTAAAAGTGTTCTGATAAAAATCATGATTATAAACGTAGTCTCAATAGCTTACTTTATTTTGGTTATTAATTGCTGAAAAAGACGAAATTATCAGTTTTTGCTACGCCCGCTTTGGACTAAATGGTCGGAATAACGTAATTTTTATTTGTAACCGCGCACTTGGTGTGACGTAGAAATACCATGTGGCGTTTAACCATTTTCCCCATTAGCATAATATCGTTTACTTATTTTGTAAGTGAAAAATGTTCAAAAGATAAAAATATGTATTTATATGCTTTTGAGACAAACCTCTATAAGAATGTTCTTTTAGAACAACGTTAACGTTTAAGCACTAAACATTATGTATCTTAAAGTGTTTGTCTGTATTCGTCTTATTCCCACTAGTATTACCTGCTACCTACCGCATGTCGACTGTTGACCAATACCGTTCATGTTATTGCGTTTTTTACTTTTAAATCCAAATACATTTATTGGAACTTAGTTTGACCTGTCTACGTCGTCTGAATTACATTATCAGAATAATTCATTCATCCATTTATAATTACACTTAAAACTAATATTATAAAGAGGTAAAAGTGTGTGTTGGTTCGTTTGTTATTTTTTTATGACATTTAAGTTAAAAAAGAATCACACAGGCCACCTGATGGTAAGTGGGATCTGTAACCCATAGAAATTTAAATGCGTGTATTGTATGTTGTGCTCGTGGAGATCCTTGGGGAAGCTCTATGCCCAGCAGTAGACGTCTTTCGGTTGATGATGATGATGATGATGATGATGACGATGATGATTGTATCTTGGGGGTAATCTCTGGAATTACAAAGGCTCTTTAAAAAAATATTTAATTATACAAAATTAAATATAGGTAAATAATATAGGTTGTTTGTATTTCCGTTACATTTCATTAAACCGAAGCGAACCATCATGGTCTCTTCTCTTCAATAATAATAATGTCAAGCGCCAATACTACCAGAATTATTACAGTATATATATATATAATACTGTATTATATAATACTTTTAAAAAAACGCGAGGCGAACTCGCACAAGAAAGATTCCGTACCATTCTTGTATTATTTTTCTCATTGCTTGTTATAGCGGCAGTGGAAATACATTCTTTTTTTTGTTTCAACTGTCTACCTATCATGGTTGGTGAGATACATCCCGCCAACAAACAGACAGACAGACTTACAGACAAAGACAAGCGGAGTCTCCGTCATATGGTTCTTTTAGCACCAAAAACAATCTTAAAATGCCGGGTTTTTTTCTTTTAATCGACATTCCTCATAAGAAGAAGAAAACTCATAAGACAATTTGAGAATAGTTCATAGAAAATGAAGTTGTCAAGTTAACTACATTTAAAGCAATAAATACTAACGAGACACCATTCCCACAGACAAATGAGGCAAAGACCTAGACTACCAACACGGCAATCAAATCACAGCTAATCTGAAGAGTAACCGCTTGAAAGCAATAACGCCGAGTTTAACTGCGTGAACCGGCCTCTATCGCCATTATTGGCGGTTGGATTTCGTTCTTTGTCGTTGGAATCAAATTGGCTTTACTGATGTTAAAAAGCTCCCACGACTTTTTAACCATTAACACCATGTACTAATAATTTTAGTTGGTTCTTTCTTTACTTTTTCTCTGTAAAGACGCATCATTTTGAGGTTCCGGTCACTTTTGTATGCTTGACTAGATTAAATTGACATAATTATCTACGAAAACCGAATCCTGGGATCGAATTAGCAATGGCAGGTCGTGTCAATATATTTACACAGGGCACGTCTTCGTCAATTAAAAAATGTTCCAATCTAATACGTAAAATATTCGCCTTATTATGAAACCAATAATCATCATTCATCATAATTTCAGCCGAAAGATGTCCACTGCTAGACATTGGTCTTCCCTAAGGTAAGGACGATGGTCCACCTGGTGGAAGGTCTACCCACGCTGCGTCTTCCGGTACGCGGACGCCACTCGTAAAGTTTTTGACCCCAAAGGCCATCTGTTTTTCGAGCGATCAAGTTAAGTTATAGAAACTGGAATTCATTATTAGATATCTATAGGTAATTACCGCAAATAGAAATATTTTTATCCCGGTATAAATCGATTTTCACAGGTTCCATATTTACGAGTAGGTTACCAAGCAAATCAAGGCTTTCTTCTTGTATGTTCTTATCTGTTCGTATTTATATTTGTCACGGATAAATGATCTCTTCTTCTTCTTCTTCTTCATATTGTACTTAAACTCTAGATTAGTCTAGATTAGGTAAAGCTTAAATGAAATAATGTATAAATGTAGTCTGTGGCTTTCCCTGTTGCACTGCACTTACTCTGTACAAGGGGCTGTCGGAAACGAATTTTTTCGTCTAGTCTCCCCGCCGGGTTCAGCTCCCCCCAACAATGATAACGTCGTTAGCGAGGCTTTATGTGAATTCTGAAGCGATAGTTAGAATTAAGTGTTATGTTTATGCCAATATCTGATCAAAATACGAATACTTTTTTATACCTTTTAAGAAACAAAATTTTAATATTATGGATTTTTATATTATGGAGCAATTTCAAAAAGTTGCTTAAAATTGTAATTGTTAATTGTAAATAATGTTGTTTTACTATAAAAATAATAACGGTCTATCTAAGATGTAACAATCTAATTCTCAAAGGCAAAAACGAATCACGTTTTAAACATATAAGGAAACGACATGAAAAATAACGCAGAAGACCAATTTTTTTTATATTTACCGGCTAAGAGCTGCCTGAGAGCAAAGAAAAAAAAATCAAGTACCTCGATTGCTCGTCTGTTTGTTTTGCTTGTTTGAGGCGAGGCAACTGTTCACAAAGATCCACCGAATGTGTGTTCGAAGCGAACGGGTGGTCTTTATCATGCGCAGAGCAAACAAACCATAATAAAATATTATATCGAAAATCAACATTATTTCTGACGGTCGATTTATTCACTTAACTCTGTGTTTGAAATGTCTGTCGAGTCAACATACTGTCCATTGCAGTAACGTTAAACACATTATGAATATGTATTTACTACATTATGTATAACATATATTTATAAATGTGTTACTAGGTAGGTATATTAGTTCCTAGGTACATTCTAGGTATAAATTCGTGTATTACTATGTAGTTAAGAAATCACTCGTAAGATATGTCGTATAAGTACCTAAACGGTAAATGTTGTTAGCCAAAATTCTTACCTCCAAAAATCAAAGTTAATCTTAGAAAAAAATAAGAGAAGTACATCCGAGTAATCTTTACGACTAGTCCCAACCAATTTTAATTTAAAGTAAATAAAACTGCTTTGCAACTGATCAAATAGATGATGAAAATCTCAAGTACTATGTTTATCACTTTGAAGAGATCTGAAGAGTTGTTAAAACACGGACGCGTGCCGTCCTCCAGTCAGATCTCGACGAGTTCCAAATAAACATTTATATTCGGACATTTGATTATTTATTAAATACTTAGAGGCTAATGGCCCGTGAAAACTGTTGACTGTTTGAAAGGCGAGTGGGCATTCTTGACCCGTTAGCCTAACAACAAAGCTCAATAACTACAACACAATGATAAAACCGGAAAAATTGCAAAATCAGTTTAAAGCAATACATTTTAGAAAATTCATTCGATGGAGATTATTTTATTTCAAAGCGAGACGATGATCCGGTTACTTTCAAGACTTGTACAACCCAATTTAATCATAAACGATCAAATTAAACATTTGGTTTCCCTTCATTAGAGGTCAATCTAAATCTTAGTGACACCTATTTTTGATACTAAGTAGGTACCTATATAATAATTTCATAATTTGCTACAGAAGTTTTTACTATTAGCAAAAAAACATCGGATATTTTATCTTCTATTATAATAATTCAATATTTAAAAACAACTTTCAATAAAATTCTTGCTAGCAGATTCTGACTTATGCAAATGTTTGATGCCGTGACGCGGCAGAAATGATTATTTGCGCATAAATTTGGCGCTGCCTAATTAAGCGACACGGAAGCGAAAACTGTCACCACTATATAAACAGCGGGCCCATTTTTACGTAAACAGTACATAAAATGCTAATGCGTTGGTACACCTTGAAAGAGATAACCATATTTTACCTGAGTTTCTCAAAATTAAAAGACGGGCTGAAATCAGCGATGGTAAATTTTAGTACTTACTTCTAATGTGTTACCTAAGTTTGTTTTGTTAGAATGCCGCTAAGCAGTAGTGGGAGCTACATCGTATTCCAGTTGTGTAAGACAATCATTAAAATTACCAGGATAAGGTCTGTAAGTGTGCCGCGATACGTCATACAAATAAAATGGAACATTACTACTCTGGGCAAAAATATAACGCCAATCACACTAAACGAAAATACCAAGATGGTGGCACTTGGCGTGATTGCAAGCTTAGCTCCTCGGACGTGATGATAATTTACAAGCCCTCAATTTTATTAACGACGCACTCTTTGAAAAAATGAGAAGTTATTACTATGGCGTACGTTCGTTAAGAATGGCATGAACCTTCAGTAATTAACAGAAGCAATTAACCGAAGCGTACGCTATTTTAAGACAGACATAAATTTAATAAGCTACAAGCTATTTTAGCGCGTAGTTGCTAAATTATAGTCGGACATTAACTTTTAAGTTACAACCTCTCGATTCAGTATCGTTCAAAAGGAACGACGTGACTGTGCAGCGAAACATGTTTTATGAAGTGCGAACATCGAAGTCTGAGTGGGAAGCTCAGGAAATACTAAAGGAATTCAATATGATAGAGAAATAGCAAATTGTTATACCTACTAGTGAAGGTGAATATTGCAACAAAAAAGGTATCTGTTTTTTATCTGTTTCACGTCCTATATAAAAAAAAGCTATTATAAAAGAATACGTATCAAATTTGACGTGTAATATTAGTATAATTATATCGGGTGTCTCAGCACTCGACGTAAATATTAAATTATAAGAACACTTTGCCTCCCTTGGCTAAAACTAGCTATAATTCAAAATTCTAAAACATAATATCTAATCCTTAATGCGTATTATATAATAACGTAGGCATGACAGAATCGTAATCTATATATATAAAACGCAAAGGTGACTGACTGATTGACTGACTGATCTATCAACGCACAGCCCAAACTACTGGACCGATCGGGCTGAAATTTGGCATGCTGATAGCCACTATGATGTAGGCATCCGCTAAGAAAGGAATTCCCGAAATTCCCACGGGAACGGGAATTAGCGGGAAAATCCTTTTGTATGAAAAATCTAAACCACGTAAGATAGATGATTGAAATTTGGCATGCAGGTACCCTAATTAATCTAAAGCTTACTTGCAACGCGATATTGCAAAATTCCCATGGGAACGGGAGTTATTGGGAAAAAACTTTTGTATGTAAAAATCTAAACCGCGTAAGATAGATGATTGAAATTTGGCATGCAGGTACCCTAATGAACGTAAAGTTTACTTGCAACGCGATAGTGCAAAATTCCCACAGGAACGGGAGTTATTGGGAAAAAACTTTTGTATGTAAAAATCTAAACCGCGTAAGATAGATAATTGAAATTTGGCATGAAAGTACCCTAATAAACGTCAAGCTTACTTGCAACGCGATATTGCAAAAGTCCTACGGGAACGGGAGTTATTGGGAAAAAACTTTTGTATGTAAAAATCTAAACCGCGTAAGATAGATGATTGAAATTTGGCATGAAGGTACCCTAATGAACGTAAAGCTTACTTGCAACGCGATATTGCAAAATTCCTACGGAAACGGGAATTAGCGGGAAAATCCTTTTGTATGAAAAATCTAAACCGCGTAAGATAGATGATTGAAATTTGGCATGCAGGTACCCTAATGAACGTAAAGCTTACTTGCAACGCGATATTGCAAAATTCCCACGGAAACGGGAGTTAATGGGAAAAAACATTTGTATGTAAAAATCTAAACCGCGTAAGATAGATGATTTAAATTTGGCATGAAGGTACCCTAATAAACGTTAAGCTTACTTGCAACGCGATATTGCAAAATTCCTACGGAAACGGGAGTTATTGGGAAAAAACTTTTGTATGTAAAAATCTAAACCGCGTAAGATAGATGATTGAAATTTGGCATGCAGGTACCCTAATAAACGTAAAGCTTACTTGCAAAGCGATATTGCAAAGTTCCTACGGGAACGGGAGTTATTGGGAAAAATCTTTTGTATGTAAAAATCTAAATCACGTAAGATAGATGTTTTCAATCTAGCATGCATGCATACCTTAGTAAATATAAAGTTTAGTTATGGATGTATTTTGAAAAATTAAGTTAGCGAGAAAAAAATGTTGTATGTTCGAATTTCGGAGACTACAATTTCCATTGAAGGTATGTTTCGCCATGATCATTAATAAGTCGCAGGGTCAAACACTCGCGCTAGCAGGAGTTGATTTAAGACAGCCCTGTTTCTCCCATGGTCAGTTATATGTGGCGTGCTCCCGCGTAAGTTCGCCATCCAGTCTGGTCATTCTCGCACCACCCTCCAGGAAGACCAGAAACGTTGTTTATAAGGAAATTTTATAAATAATATGTTTCCTAAATACATTTCCCATATCCCGGTTGCACAAGCCACCCACCAACCGAACCACTCTTCCATGCTACTCTTTTTAGGGTTCCGTATCCAAAGGGTGAAAACGGGACCCTATTACTGAGACTTCGTTGTCTGTCTGTCAGTTGAAATTTTCACAGAATATGTATATCTATTGTCGCTATATCAACCAATACTGAAAATAAGAATAAAATAAAAAATAGGGGGGTCCCCATACAACAAACGAGTTTTTTTTTGTTAATTTTGTACGGAACTCTTCGCGCGCGAGTCCGACTCGCACTTGGCCGGTTTTTAGTTTTCATGTGGTCAAACTTTTACTTTCATACCGACTGACATCCACATTCTCACCTCTGAATTCCAGACGAAACCCTATAGGTACTTTAGGGTTAGCCTCCACTGATCGTATTTTCTTAAATTTATATCAAACCAAATTATCATAAACTAATAATCTAAAAATTAATAACAATTCATTATTCAACTAAGCTTTTTATACTATAACCTCATTTAAAAATAATAAAATTAAGCTTTCTCCCACACACACAAAGATCTCTCTTTTATAACACGCCACGCGGACGAAGTCGCGGGCAAAAGCTAGTAAAATTATAAATGCAAACGTTCTGGGACACACTGTTTTCATGTATTGATCGATGATCTGTTAAACAAGTTTCATCATTATCATCGTTTACAGGATTATCATATCAGACGAAAGTAGTACACTACTTGCTCAACAGATCAAAGGATCTCCACAACCGTCAGCTTTGTGTCACTCGCATCCATAGGTTTCCTGCAATCTTCAGCAGACCCTCGGACCACCTTTCAGTCTGCGATCGCCACTCTAGAACCTTTCCACACCAACGGTCATCAGTTTATATTCCTGGCGCTCTAAAAGGCGTTTTACATGTTTGAGGTTATATTTTAAACTGCGTAGACAGCTGTCAAATCAGGCCTTTAAAAACAACGCTAGTATTTTGATTTATAATTTTAACGCCATTTAGTTCGTAGAAATTCAATGCTTTAAAAATAACCAACCTTTCTATGCTTCTATAGCTAGTCGTATACGATAGACTAGAATTTCTGAAGCGCGCATAGCAACAATATCGAATCGCTGCCTTCCCTTCTCTATGCTTACTCGCTCTCTTCACGTTTTGTCTGTTCTTTTGAGTCATCGGCGCCCCGCTGTGACTTAAAGCGAAATACCTGCAAGTGTTACTATTAAAACTCTCCCTATTAGTCGATGATGCATCGACATATTAACTCATTAAAATTCAAACCAGTTTAAAAGGTTAAAGGCTTCATAATAACACTTTCGTTGCCCGCTGCGTTGTTGAGATGAAGGGATAAATGACGCCTGTGCATGAGCACAAGGGAATTATGCTAATACGAACGACTGAAGCTTAAAATAGTGTTTATAAATATGAATGAAGTTAGTAATTGCTGTTTGAGGTGACCTCGGTTTGCTGCTCTTGACAAATGGGGAGAAAAATGGGGTTTTGGAACCTGTGCACATATTATTATAATAGGCAGTGGTAACTTGAAACGTAATACGTGTTTTTAGGCATCTTTTGTGTGATTTCTGTTAACATATTAGTCCTATTTTGTACCTTCATTTCAAGAAGCGGCTGTCTTTCTTCTATTGTTTGCTAACCGAAGGTCATTGGACCGGCATTTCAGAGGCGTTCCGACAAACTATTATTAGTAGAGCCAATGTAATAAGCATGCTGAACAACAATGCTTTACAAATATGAATAATGCATTTATTTTTATTCAAAAATCATATAAATAACAGGCGAGTAAATAATTTCTTTTAAAATGTAAGTAACAAACAAGCGTATTAACGCGTCACTATGTCGCCGCGGGCGTTAAGAAGCTGCGGCGATAAACAGGGAGTAAAACAGGGTATAAATACACCTTAAGCAAAGAAATGGACTGTTTTATACCTACGAAGTTTATGGCGGGAGTCAAAATTGCGGTTTCTTTATTAAGATGTGGGGAAGAAGGCCGTTGATGTCAGGTAAACTTGAGACAAATAAAAAAAAGTGAACAAAATTTTAATTTTAAATTCATGGTAAAACAGACTGTTTTAAAAAAAATTGCTAATTTAACTAAAAGTTTGTCTAACTAATATAGATTTTTAAGTTACTTAGTAAGCGGGTGCGGCTTTGCGGGTGGTAGGACCTTGTGCAGGGTCCGTCCGGATCGCTACCACCATCTTATCCATTAACCTACCGCCAAACAGCAGTGTTCGCATTGTTGTGTTCCGGTTTGGGGATAAGAAATCCGGTGTAATGACTAGCATAGAGTCATTCCATCTTATTCCTCAGGGTTGACAACGCATTTGCAGTCTTAGGCTTGCAGTCTTGTGAATGCGAATGTCTATGGGTCACAGTTTCCACATACCATAAGGTGGCCTGTGTCCTCGTTTGCCCTAAAAAAATAAAAAAACCTTATGTCTTGTCCCAATATTCAATAAACACATCTTCTTATTTGTAAGTAACTTAATCTATCAGTGGTCTAAATATTGCGAACCGAATCAAAATGAAACAGTTTTTATGAGTTGCATATTTGAAAAGTTTGCAAAACTTGCAAGAGTAGTCTCGATATCACCACGACCTGACGATTTCTGAAAATATAACTAAATTCAATAGAGATGTTCAAAACTCGCAAAATGTCAGACTGAAATTCTACCCAACTCATAGACGGTGTTATTCTAATAACTCAGACTGAAACTAAAAAAGCACTCGAGTTGGAGTTAATTAAAACGTCCCGGAAAGGACGGCCATTACCGGGGATGAAAAAGCGATTTCCCCGAGACTGGGTTTTAAAGGAATCGACGAGGTCTCAAGTCCATTTTAGTGAATAGAAGGGGCCCTCGTCTCCTCTGGCTTATAGACTTTGAGCGGTTTGCTTTTATGGATTGCTACAAAGATTTTTATTGACGTATCTCATCACGTAATAGTCTGCTGCATTTCAGATGGATGAGCGACCATTTTTGCAGAAGAAATTGTTATTTTATAGCTTTTTAGAGAACACTAGTATTTTTTATGTGAATATTTTTTTTTCGTAACCTTAGGAATTAGAAAAGGCAAAAGATATTGAGTGATTCCATGAAAATAATCGGGCTGGCCAAAAAAACCGGGATAGAGCATGTCGGACCATGCTCAGTGTAGAGTTCCGAAGCCGTTACCACATACCTACAAAAATCTATCTCAGATACGATGTTTTAAAATAAACCAGCAAAAGAGCGTATCTTCATATCATTTACGTATTTTTGTTGAGGAGCGCAGTTTTTCAGCAATAACTCAAAAACGGTATCGGATCGGTAGATCATGTTGAAAATAATTCTGGTTAAAGTATTTATTAAGGTACCTTTGTGGACATGTTTTATGGACATATTCACCTAATCAATAAAACGGCTAAGAAACCTTTAAGTGTTATAAAAGAACTGTCAAAATATGTTCCACATGACCATAAAAAAAAATCTTCTTCTATTACATAAATAATACCCCCCTAGAAATATTTATTTTTGTTATTTAACTACCTACCTAATTAAGTAGCGGCTACCAAACATCTATACTCTAAATTTCATCAATGCACCTCTTGTTGTTTTTGAGTAAAACGCCTGTGACATACAGACGGACCAGACTTGACAAAACTATAAGGTTCTGTTTTGGCCATTTTGGCTACGGAACCTTAAAAAATAGAAATGGCACGCATATAATTTCTCCCATGTTTATAGAAGCGTAAAGCCTGTACCTACCTATCACTTCAAATCCGGCCAATTTTTCTAATTAACTGCCATAACAAAAGTTTCCTTATCAACGAGAATTACTGGACGGAAGTTTGAAACATTAATGCAAAATAATGACCGGATCGGCCCCAGGGATCCGGGAATTAGGGAAAGGACCGGACGTATCCGTACGCTAATGACACTTGTAGAAGAGGACTTTCAGAGGTCACAGCTCTAGCGATAATTATATTATGAGATGAAAGAAGATCTCACATCGTCTGTTGAATTGCAAATTCTGAACACAAGAGCAAAATGGTAAATCGAAAAAAAAAGCAAAAGTGCGATAGGAAGTCCGGAAACAAGATTTTTTTTATTTTATGCGTTAATATTAAACATAACGTAAAACTTGACATATTTTCTGCTTCAAAAGAAGTAGAAGAAAGTTGGTGATCTTTGTTGTAGTGGTAAAGCGAACACAATGATGTTTTAAAACATAATAATCTTAATCAGTATGTTTTAAAACATAGGTATTAAAATATATTTATTGAAAAACGACAAAAACTAACACATTAAGTATAAAACAATAATTGCAAATGAAAACTAATATTAAAAGACTAAATTTAAGACTAAAGATAGATAAGAAAAATAGGGTAAGAGCACCAAAAGATGAACGATTAAGCGACTACACCAACTTTAGACAGTTCATATTCAGTGAAAGTAACAAATTTCACCCTATTTAATTTTTTATATGGTACAGTATATGGTCTAGATTGAAAATGACTATTATAAAGCCTGTTATTATATCTCCGTATTTTTTTAAAAATCATTGAAACCAAAAATGTACCGATTTGCCCAAAAGATGAACAGCGTGCCCTAATTCTGAACGGTTTGGGCCCAAAAGTTGAACTAACATAATAAAATACCTATATCATTTTAATTCTATTAACTTTTAGCAATAAAATGCGAGTTAACGAAATATTCTTTATTTTTTAATTGGTTACATTTATTTAATATTACTTACGTACATAAGGTTCCTATTTTTTATGGTTATTTGTGTCATAAAAACAACGAATTAGTATTTTTTATCAATAATCATTAGCAAAACTACTTAGTTACTTATCTTTTTAAACAGATAAACCGACAAAAAGTGTTACTTTAACATTTATAATATTAGTAAACATTTCCATAAATACTACTAGTATACTAGGTACTACTAGTGTTCATATTATAAAACTATGCCTAAAAGTTGAACGACTGAATTTACTTAGTTCAATTTTAGGACACAGAATTTATGATATGAACAAACAAAATCAATTAGGTGTTCACATATTGGAATAGAATCCAAAACATGAACTAGTAAATTTAATTCGTTCAAGTATTAGGCACACATTTTTTATTGAACAGTGATAGTTTTCATAGTATTTAAAAATCCAAAATCATTGGATTAGACATCAAAAGCTATGTTCATCTTTTGGTTTAAAGATACAAGAGCATTTAACGATCATTTTAAGTTCTAAATTTTCCATCTGTCATTTCAGTACGATTTATTAAGAAGCTTTAAAAAAAGTACGCCTTGCCTAGTAGCTGAACACCGTTCAAGTATTGGCTTAGGTATACATTTTTGAAACCATTACTTGAACGGCATATTTCTCGTTAACTAACAAGAAAAAAGAAATATCGTATAACTCCAATAAAAGAGTGATTAATCAAGAATACATACCAAGCAAATCCTTCTAAGACTGACAATTATTGAATTTTATACGTAATTAAAAGCTTAAATTTGGAGAGCACTGTCCTTATGTATTTTCCCATACTATCGACGTTTTCGGCGGGAAGCTCCAGAACGACGACCGATCACGGCCAAAAAGAATATAATACTATGTTAAGATTTAATGGAGGTGTAAGCAAAGAGTTGCTGTTTAAGAAAAATAAATTCCGAACTATGTAATATTTGTCACGATTTAGTTATGTGATTATTTCGATCGAGTGTTCAGCTTTTGGGTGTCGTTCATCTTTTGGTGCCCCTACCCTAGACTAAAACATTAAATTTAAGAATGGCCCCTGCGGCATTGTACCAAAGATGCTGGCAGCATTAAACATAGGTTAATCTTTGGAAGCGATCGTCATCTATTTCAACACGATTACACACACGAATGTAATGGCAACGTACAAGTGATATAAGTTACCACCATAACAGTAAGTAAAGATTAGCTACACTGTATTCACCCGGCAGCCACATGGGGTCAAGTGTCATCGCCTATTAATAAAGTAATTATGTCATCCTTATTAGCCATTTGTTTGTTATCTAACGTATGGTAACATTGTTTAATGAATTATTTCCCTCAGGTCCGTAAATATGTCAATTTTAAACCACTTAGATGATAAGTTAACGTTGAGTTTAATAGTATAATATAAAATTTGTTATTTATTCGATTCGTTGGTGGTATGATCGAAAACAAATGTAGGTAGGTACAATCGTGAAACCAATAAGTTATTGAGTAGGTACTTACATTATGTGGATGCCTAGTTAAATAACTATTAATTAATACTTTGTTTGCTCCAAGATGCAAAATCCACAAGACCGATAAATATTTTAAAGGTTGACAACACCGTATTGACTATTGATGATATTTCGACAGTATTTAAACAATAAAAGCTAGTGATAGGACTAAAAGACGATTTTCAAAATGGAATTAAATGACACGTAATTAATACGATAACATTTACGAAAGTATGTGGCATACCTAGGTTATTCTAAACAAAAATAATCATAGACTTTCCCATCCACTTATTTAGCAAGAGCTCTAAAAACTCCTAACCGTTTTAGTGGTTCCCTCGTAGTGAAAAATTGTGCCATTACGGCTAAGGGAAGGCGGTTTTCCGCCGGTCATATTTCAAAACAACACATTATTGTTTTCTTCTCGTTTTACTTTCGTTCCTAAATCCGTTATAAATTTAGGTGGAACGTAAAGTCGTGTTTTTCTTTTAGAAGATATTCGGCGTTTCCCTCGCGCTGACCGCTGGGGTGGAAAATTAATGGTTACTTTCCATGATATCGAACCTCCGACAATGTTTTTGCATTTTTGGCCGTTAACCGAATTACATTTGCACATTTTGCAGAAAATACATGCATAGGGTTAGGTTATTTTATGGCTTTTTTTTGTTTTCCATTAAATATTTGGAATCTTTTATTTATGTAGACGCGATTAAATATTCAAAGTTGTGGTCCATACGTAATGCGTAATTTTTAAATCTAAAATGAAAAGTCGAAAAAAAAGTTAAATCTTAGGAACAGTTTAGCTGCTCTAATGGGCGGTCTGAAAATGTATATTTTATATTCAATTTGTACGGATAATCCAGGAAACGAAGCTCCCGAGGGAAATTAGCCATTAACGTTTATGTTCCTTCCTATTCCGTACTTATAATACAAAGAATTTTAAGGATCGCAAGAACCTTGTCTCCTTGCTTCCGCCTTTCTAATTTACACAATGTTTTTGTAAATTTATTACAAGAGACAATTTAAACAAATACTTGCTTAATTATTCCAAAGTTAGCATTTTGGATTCACAGGTTGAATATTGAATATTCTGTTGCATGGCGTACAAAATTACTACAAGAATAAAATGATATGAAGTAAACCGATTAAACTACGAATACTTGTGTTGGAAATGTTGACATTAAAAACAAAATATGCATACTTAATCAAGGCAACAAAAACCGATCGCAGTTGAAACGCTACTCGAGAATCGTTGACTATAAATACAATCAGTTTAATCAGCTTACCCGCCATAAAAGAAATAAAATTAAAAAACTGCGTTCCCTACAAATGAACTGAGTTAAATTATTTTTACGATTCACTCTCTCTTAATAATTAGGGCTAGCTACGAACGTGAACTGTCAGTGTTATTTAAATTTACTGGCCCAATTAGACGCGCCATCATCGCTGTGATGAAACGGAGCCGTGTGTAGCCGGCCTTATTAAGTTCTATAATTAAAGATGCACGGTCCAAAGCGACTAAAGAAGGGACAAAACGTCTTCATTAATGCACCAATAAGGCGTATGCGTTTCACTCAATAAAATATGCCCATAAATTTAAGTGGAAACTACTGTTCTGTGTAATGGTTAGACTAAAGCCGTGTTGTAAAAACGTATCAAATTACTACTTGCGTTGGGTATAGCTTTCTACGCGATTATTTACGGCGAAGTAGTGCTTTAATGATTGCTTTGATTGTTATCTGTGATTGGAGGAAGATTGCTTTTCTTTGATAACGTAGCTCTATCGGTTTCCATTAAATGTATGTATTGAATTTTCCCACTTGGCGCTTGATACAAACGTATGAACAATAAAGAACACACAGCTATAAATTTATATTATATTTCTTGAAAGCGTGTTAATCCCTGGTACTTCAAATAGAAAGCAAAGATGTGACATAACAACCTTTAAGGAAACCACACATGCTTCTCGGAAAAATGTTGATATTTTTCTTCCGCTACGACTTATTGTAAAACAACAAAGCGCGACAAAACGAGCTATAATTCAAGCTAGCAGATATGGTGTACAATAGCATCGCTAAAACAAACAAATATCTCATAAAGTTGGTCGGAGCAAAACAATCCTTTGGCATCTACAATGTAGCGAATTTTGGCATTCAAGGCGAGAACAATCTGGATAATAGAATGAACTTGTTTCTTTGTGATGTTCTGCGAGAATGAATGGCTGAGGCGTCAGTTTGTCGCGAATTACATGTACCTATATAACTAAATATGGTGGTACGAGTTTATGTGACAAACATTTTTTTTGACAATTTTATTTACTTACAGCGTGATACTCGTAGCTTGATTTAATGTTATGATTGAATTAGAGCAACTTACAAGTAAAATATTCTGCTATTTTTTTTGCCATTCTTGTATGTTTCATACCTTGTACCTATACAGGGGGAGAAAAACGAATGCCACATGGACGGTAAATACCTTAAATACTAGAAATAGCAAATTGTACGCAAAGGAGACTAACTTTTATGTTTTTAAACAATAAATACTACATTACAGAATTTATGAAAAAAAACCTTTTTTTTTACGGGGAATCGATTGGTCAAATATGACAAAACAATAAAGTCGTGTTTTATGATACAGATCGAAAGCGTCATTGATAGTGATCATTTATATCTCCAACACTCACACCTTGAAATTAAAAATGGCCGTGTAAAAACCCTACTTTATTATTTTGTCATATTCGACTAGTTCGATTCCCAGTTAAGGCAGATGAATTTATAAAAATCCATAAATGCAGTATTGAATGAATTCAAAATTAAAATTAAGTCTCCTGTGCATATAATTTGCTATCCATACTGATTCATCGCTTAGCCATTTCCAATATTTAATAGTAGTTACAGTCCATGTGGCGTTCGTTTTTTCCACCCTGTATATAGAAATGCACGTGTCTCGTAACTACCCTGTGATGCTATTCCCTAACGCAACCAAGACAGTCGACCAACGCTACCACTACCAAACTATCTTAATCCCCAGCCAGCAAATTATAGAAGTTCGTATCTAATACACAAAAGCAGGCGAACACCCCAATATTGAATGTCACTTTAACCTCGTGTTTGAAATCTCATACAAAATTGTGAAACGATTGACAGCGACAAGGTACATAAATGATAACTTATTTTTGGTGTTGACATTACCAGTTACCCTTTGGCAGTTGTTACAGCGCAGCGGCAATAGAACTACAAACTGTAAAAAAATCCAAGTGTACCTATTACGGTTCATGAGATTCAACCTGCTGAAAGACATACGAGTAGACAGTGGAAGCTTAGTAATAGGTTCCCACCATTAAGGTACGGAACCCTAAAAACTACAAAGATAACAACAGTTGAAATATAGACATGCATGCATGACACATGGCATTATAAGTTGCTCGCGATTTCAGAGATCTAAAGGCTGGTAAAGTAAAGTTCGTTGACGAATTATAAGCGATTGCAATCGAGAATAGCATAGCAGCACGTTATGACGAAAGTTCGAGAGTTAACTAGTTGACGATGTCATTGTTGACGTTGGAATCACGCCAAATGTGTAAGACGCATTGCGGTTAATATACTAACTCCTATTACTACTTATTACGAGAAGGATACGAGTGATTGCGGAGATTGAAGTGGCCACTCAGTTGATAAAATTATGTACACACTTAGGTAAATTAAATCACCGAGAAACCGTGTATTTTCGAATTGTGTAGTAGTTATTATTAATATGATGAAAACGTTATTATATTCACAAATTAATGCTTGCCATCCTCCATATAAACTTTGTTTTTTAATGTGGTTTATACCTGAAACACTGATAGAGTGGACGTTTTCAGCGTAGATAATATTTAAAAAAAAATACTTTCTTGAGGAAAGAGCACCAATGCTTAAGAGGATTATGAACCGCCGCTAAAATCGCGTTACTATCAAAAAATTTATACAAATTTCGCCCCGGGCGATAACGTTTCTCACCCCCCCGATCAAGTTCGATTACCACGGGTTTTGGATATGTTGTAAATAAAGAGAGAAGTAGTTATTGTAGGTATGTACGTCTCTGATTTTTTGTTTTTTAAACATACAACATAATTATTATAATAGTTAAAAACGGACTATGTTTAAGGGGAGAGAAATGTTATCGCATTTTGGCGATCGCGTGTTCACGATGGTGTTTGGCTGAAATTACCAGCATAGAGGCATTCGATTTTAACAGAACTATTGGGTTGGCAATCAAATGCATTTGCAGATTGCCGTCTTAAGATTTCCAAATATCTTGGCGCTCTCCATGACATAAAAAAACTAAAGGTTTTGCTAAAGTTCTTTTAGTTTAATTGATATATTAAATTGAGTTGAAACCATACTCTAGAGTTTTATTTTTTATTTTCTACTATTAATAATAGGTTGGTTATCATTGTTAATCGATTATTAATAAAAACTATCATTTTTTATTCATTTTGTAACCATCATCACCAATCTACCAAAGTGCTACATTAGTCGCTCGATTGACTATTATCGGTACACTCGATCAGTCCGCCATTAATCATGGAGATATTGACGAGTGCAATCAGACAACTCCCGGGACCGCACGCGACCTATTTCCTGTGTCAACGTTATCAATAGAACAATAGTTTCCACTAAATCACCATTAACCTACCAAGTCTCAAGTGTACTAAGAAAACTGGTAACCCGACGTAAACTAGGTAATATTTGGTTACGCCCCAAAAGGCTACCCTTAAATAACTTTTTATCTGCACGGTCCGTATGAGTACGTAGTGTCATAAATTAAAAAAAAAAACATTACCACGTTTACCGTATAATACAAAAAAATACTTACTACTACTACTACTATTGATTACTATTTTGTATGGCATTTGGTAAAAGGAGCAGACTTAGCAAAAACGAATGAAATGTAATCTATACACATTACAATTTATAGAGGTGAATCCACCACCAGTAGTCCAGTAGTCTCATGTATAGTAGTTTAAATAAAAAATACTTTATATGCTTTTTATGCTTTGAGTATGATATTTATTTACCTGAAAATCTTGATACAAAATGTCGACGACAATTGTACAACTTCTACAGCACTAGCTGCTGGTACTTACAAAATGTCTCTCATTAGAGAACCAACACAACCATCACTGCTCCCAATTAATGCTCAGGATTAGGCCGACCTTTAATTAATGCTATCAGTCCGATAACGCAGCAATTAATTAGTTTTATTGACTTTACTTTGACCTCAACAAAAGTCAGCGGTAAATAACAAAATTTATGATCACGGCCGTTTGCCTCAGGGCCATTGTCAGAGGAACAAACGCCGAGTACGAATTGTCTTGAATGGGAGGTGTAAATTCAGGTCTCTATTTAGTTCTATCAATACAGTCGTAAGCCAGCTAAAAGCTAAATCATTCATTTTAAATGTAAATTGAATAGCCAGTAAATAATTCAATATAAAATAAGTTAACGGTATGCACAGTGACATTTTGTTCCGGTAATGGAGTGAGAAATGATGTTAATTTTTAAAGATGACTATTGTTAAAATTAAATACATTTGAAAGGTACCTGTCTTAATGTAGGCATTAAAAGACGTAAATAACACCCTAAAGCTATAAAACCATGCGCGTCTCGAGGGTAAATATGTAAATATGTATTGAAATTCTTAGTTAAATACTACTTGCAAACGAGTGATGAGATAATGAAGTCTCTAAGTGCCTCAACGTAGCCACGGAAGCGCCAAAACAAGAAGTGCTTTCTGAATACTCCCGGAAACTCCCAGACTGTGGAGTGCTCCGAACAAAGAGCGTCGATCTTTGTTTCATTTCCCGGGTATCTAATATTTCCATGTTTTTCTTTGTCGATGTAGCCACAATAAAAGCAAGCTGGCTCGTTAATCGCACAAAGTAGACCGGGCGCGTAATTAACTTTGCAGCCAGAGAGAGCAGAGATTTACGTGAACCCCGGGCACAATTAAATTTGCATAGGAAATTGCACAGAATGAGCTAAGAATAACTTACCTACAAGACCTATGAAACTGAAATTTATGGCAGTAAGACGTTAATGTCAAGTTTGAAATGTTCCGCCCTTGTCTGATCGTACTGAGCCCATCAATTAACGATTATCGGGCTTTTAGATTTATAACATACCTACTACTACCTAGAAGAATGATAAAATAACTTGATAAATCAATAAATTTCCCAGACAAATATTTCAAATATGTCATGCAACAAACCCTAACTGAAACACTCTCGAATTGCAAACATAATACATTGAATCCCTTGTTGCACTGTTGTGCCATTATAAGTTAAATAACCACTCAAAAATACGGCAATTTTGTACCTTAGCAATTTGAACTGGGTCAGTATGAATAATGGTGGTTTCTTTGTTAAACCTCTCATCAATCAACACTAACCGCCAGCGAAGATACAACTGTATAATTAAAATTACAACGACGTTGGTTTTGTTTCAACAAACAATTATTCACAAGTTTCAGTTCTTGTACTGTGGAAACGTTGTTGATTACTTTTATGATTAATTAGGGTAGTTCAAAGTTTGTTGCTGGAATAACTAAAAACCTCAACATTCTATAATATGTATTAATCATTTTGAGCCTGGCAAACGACCACAAAGTACCTACGTACTTGCTGCGTAACACTCGAAATTTTAAATAATAATATGTTTTATTTATCCTGCCAAACCGAACTACATCACAACCTTATAAAGATTCTCAGGAAATATTCCTTCATTGTGCAGCATTTGAAGTTCCCGCAAATTGTTCCCTGTGTGAATTTTATTACTGCATCCGCGAACGTCTGGATATTTTTCATACTTTACGACACTTTGAATTTACGCGGAGGAAAAGTTGACATTGTGTCGTTTCTGTCGCATCGCCGCTTTTCATGTGTCTAGCTGGAAACCGACTGTTAAAATGATAGTAATGTCTGTTTACTTTGCAACTTGGGATTCAATGTTGAATAACAGTATGAGAGTAAACAGCTTGAAGAATGCTTATTATGCTCGCCGCGAGGCGGCGGAGAGTGTTTGGACAGTTAAGAAACAGTTTGAACTTGATGTATCATAATTACTAGCATTATTACCGTACCGTACCTATATGTTCAATCCGGTCAAAAAAAACGAAGTAGTAAGTAGAACATTGATTTTAAATGAGGAAAACCGCAAAAGGTTAATCGTCAGAAGTCACGGTATAGAAATAAACTTAGGTAGGTATAATATATTTTTGTAATCAACAAACTCGTACACTTCAAGCAGAACGTATAATCAATAGAAATAAGAATCTGGTTTACGAGAAAAGCGATTTCGCTGAAACGAAAGTTATAGGCCTGAAGCACACTGAAAAAACGAACGTATTGTTACGCCGATGGGATAAGGCGTCTCATTTTTAATCGTGATTTTGGTGCTTTAGAAGTGTTTTCACACAGCAGGCTGAAATATAGTTTCAGTCCGTTTCAGGGGTAGCTCTGTCAACCAGATTTTCAAAATTTCGACCACCTTGCCGTCGTTTTCAGGCGCCTGAAACAAGTTTACAGTCCATTTCAGACTACCCTCTATCAGATTACGCCATTAACCTGAAAACCCATTTTCAGGCGTTTTCAGGACCCCTTATGGGCCTGTGAAGTACATTTCAGTATATGGCCATTTTCCACTAAGAGTGAAAGAGATAGCATGATTATAAAGAGACTACGATGCCGAGAACCTTCGAGAAGCGTGTGAAAGAGATAACAAGATTAGAAAGGGACAGCCATACTGACAACCTTCAAGGCTTCTTCGCACACGCTTGTGAGAAAGAGATAACACAATACGCAGAACATTCCAGACCAGTTCCAGTCATTCTCTTGAGAGACAAGTCGTCGGCGAACACTACTGCTCAATCATGATTTCATCCATGCCCCCATGCCTACTACATAGCCAAAGATATCTAGGACCTTCCCGATTCAAGGCGTATATCAAAGCAAGGCTATAAACCCGTCCATAGCAATTTGTACCACAGCAAAATATTATTTAAATACTTTACTTAAGTAAACGGAATCACATATTATTAAGCTTAATATACGGATTACGGCCAATACGCTCATAAAGTGTGTCCAATTTATAAATTCTGCCATTATTAAGTGTTGTAAATCAAGCTTTATTTTTTTAAGCCGGCCTTATCAGGGTGGTTAGGCAAACACGAGCCTTTGTTACAATTAACTTTTAATTTACTGCCTGTTTCTTATCGCGGATTCTAACAATCCTCCATTATTTTCAGGAAGTGCGCACTGCGAACAAATGTTCCTGATTTTCTTACTCGAAGGTTACGCCTTTATGGTAGATCCACATATTTTATTAGTGCTTTCAACCTTTTTATTGCGCTTTGATTTAAGAAGAAAATATTGCTTAATAGAAAGTTTCATAGAGATTTCGTTTGCCAAATCACTTTACTATCGACATTGAATCTAGTCTAGACTAGCTAGATACTCGTTACTTTGATCTATTTTAGTTGGATTTTGTTATCAGTCAAGTTTATGATGTGTATAAAAATCTACCATAACTTTGGGAGAGAACACCATCGCTCTGTGCGCCTTTAATATTAAACTACAAGCATAAATATATCCGCGACTTTGTCTGCGTTTCCTCAAGGGTAAAACTACATCCGTATCAAAATTTTATCAATTCAAGATCATCGGTTAAATTGTAAAGTTGTAACAGACAGACAAACAGGCTCAGTTACTTTTATTACGAGAATTGTATTACCAAACGATTTCGTCTGCTAGAATCCGTTTCACCTGAAACGCCGAACGATGAAAAAGCTCGTTGCCACCCAAAACATTTTAAATTCAAAATTTCGGCAACGGTCATCGGAATTGTAGGGCCGTTTGGTCCGAATTGCCACTGAGCCCTCTCGTCCCATTGACGGTCTATCCGCTTTATATGCAAATTGAATGACCCCAAATTTGGATGGAACGAGTGACATCTTCACTTTGGACACGTTGGGCGTTAGACTATGGACAGTGTTATGAGCGTTTTAGTGAGAATTACTAACTAAGTGGTTATGAAAATGAGCAACATTGCAGTATCCAAATGAATAACAATAACATTTGATGCATTTGTGGAACTGTTCTACGACTATGCAGTAATCATTATTAATTCTTATTCCGTAATTAAGTAAACTATTTATTGGACAAAAAGAAATCGTTTTACAGAAAACACTTATATAAATATAAATTATGTACAAAGGCGAACTTATCCTTTTAAGTTATCTCTTCCAGCTAGCACTGTAATGACTGGGTGGGGACAATGAGGATTTTCTTCTTAGAGATACCAAAATTGTGCCTCTCCCCTCTAAACCCTCTACCCTCTATACAGTGCGTAAATGGAATACAAGCAAACAATTTAACGACAGTTAATATGCATCCTAATTAACATTTAAAAAAATGTGTATCGTTAAAACATATCGTGTATCGTTGTGTTGTATTTCTTTTTTTTATACAAATTAATTCGCCACACAATGTATCAGAAATAGCCAAATTAACCTGCAATTAACTGAGACCTAAATCTTCGTTTACATTACACATTGCTGCTCGATGGGACCTTGAAAAATTAATTGCGCTCTATGTATTACAGTTATTAACGAAATTCCACATTTACATGACTTGTAGAGTTATAACCTACGTCTAGTTAATGTATATCTCAGTAACTACAGATGCAGTAGGAAGCAAGTTCCACTCCTTGCCTCCTCGCAATAAAAAAGAAGGCACAAAAAACTTCTTGCGAACGAATAGTATTTCAACAGCATGAAGGTGAAACCGCTTCCTTCGCATAGACGTCAGATGTTGGAAAGGTGATGGCGGAATTATTTCTGCGCACAATCTCCAAAGTGCAACCTACTAAACACAGATAGATAAAAAACTCTATACTAGAGGCTCTTAAGTTTAACCTACTACGTACTAAGTTTAGTACATATTTTTGGCAGTATTTCTAAAAAAGCTTATTATGAGCCTGTTAAAACATACAACAAACCGTTCGCATTTTGTTATATCAAGAAATACACTGAAATACTCTTTATATCAAAAGAGCTTGGCTTCAATATTAAAAATTAGAGCAATAACTGAGTCGCTGTAATGCAAATTTTATGTTTTCCGTCTGTCAGTAGTATAATGCAGCGCAGTTAGAATCACATAATAAAGGATGAATGAATATTATAATGTTTTAAAATAGACACTCGTTAAAACTCCTCAGCAGTAAAGCCAGTAAAGCAGAATGGCACGCAACCGAACATGCGCCTTGTAAATATTTACTACTATATTTTATTTCCATTTTGGTTGCAGCAATAAAACTACCTTTATGATTTCCTTTTATATCTCTAAGCTGGCGCACTTATTATTTAAGAATGTGGGCTGCTTAAACCACACACGAATCGTAACACGTAGGTCCGTTAGAATTAATTCAAATCTGAAGATATTTAACCGATTTTTGAGATGTGTTGTGTACTTAGGTACTCTTTGAGGTAGTCTTTAATTATTTTATAATTAAAGACACTCTTATTAAGAATACCAACTTCCTGCCATATTAATAATAGTTATGAGCTGTAAAGTGAGTCAGACAATGAAAGGCGATGTCGTCAAATAGATGTATATACTTATATATATTATCTTTCATTTACCAATGATCTTAACTTTACATAATATTAACAAAATTCCACAGGCACAGGACCAGGTGGAGTTTATTTACTCCGCGCCAAGGTTTAATTTTTTGCAGCCAAGTAATTGTTTCAAAAGCAGACCGTGATACTAAATATGTTTTCTGCCTACATTTATTTCCAGGATAAGTTACGTACTTGAATAATTTGGAGGTCTCGAGACCAACGTCTGCGCTCATAGAACGAGAAACAATAAATCCTATAACGCTCTAAAAGCAGGCTGGTATTAACAAGTCTTACTCCAACCCTAAATAATTAGGCAATTGCTTTTATTTATTACCCACTGGAAACATAATAGTACCAATAAGCATTTGTGAGTTGAATTAAGTCATTATACTCGTTCATGAAAATTATTTTCAAGAAGCAATCATGTCATTGAGGGAAGGAAATTGTTCGAATAATGAAAGAAAAATACGGGTAAGGTTCTTATCAGTACATCTACACTTATAATTCAAGAGCAGGTCAGTTATTTTCATCAGTCACACAAAATAGCTCAACAAAGTTTATAAAACAAAACTGCATACTTTGTAAGTAAAGAGTATAACTTGACACGAAACCCAGCTGAACCGTGTAAAGTTTTCCCCACATCAACTTACACATCACCCTAAACTAAAATCCACCGAAAGAAAATGTAAATATACAGGCCGGAGGCGTTCTATTCGCGACTCGAAAATTTATTCTGTGAAACGAAATCGTGTGGAAAATTTGCAATTTAGAAGTAAAGGGGAACGCCAATAAGCCATCGATTATGCAGATGCAAGGCTTTTGTGCAAAACTGCAGAGTTATCTTTGCAGTTAGCTCGCGTTCCGAGAGGTTTTGCCGAGAATCGAAGTATTTACTGTTGGAATTCCGGCCATTATTCGAATGTTACTTTAATTCTGTTCGCTGAACGTGGCACGTTCTCGCGCCGTCGTAAACTGCATGATTCGATTTTTAAAATATTTAGTCAAATTCGTTTATACATGCGATTTTCCAAAAAAATAAAGCTTTGATTTGGCCTGAATTATTTACAATTTAGTGTTATTGTTTGGTGGTTGGTTACCAAAGGCATTCAGTTCAGAGCAGCTCTGATATGCCTCATTGTGTTAAAAACCATGACATCGTTATATTACTTACTCAGTAAAAATAGTTTACTCACAAGCATAAACTTAGAGGCACAACAATTTATAACTCGCGCCAGCATTCTGAGTGTAAATATTTAATGAAATTGCGAGTTTTTTAAAGTTTTAAAACCAATATTTTTCTAGATATAAATTTAAAAAAGTAAATGGAGATAAATTAATTCTATCAATTAGCAATATAACTAAAAACACAAGCAGAATACTAGAAATTGGTAACTTACGTTACGTCTGCGATGGAATTGCCCAAATCACTATTTCTTTAATGTTTAATTACGTTTGCATCTATCGACACACTACCAAATATACATCAAAACACATGAATTACTAGATCTTAACATAATAAAGTCAACATGCATGCCAACTCCCTTCTTACAGATTGTAAAAAAAACAGGTAGCATAATGTCACCAAATAGACTAATGATTTATTACATCCGAAAAACGCCGCCCGCCTCAGAGGCTTTCAGAGAACGGTAGAGATAGCCCTTCCGGTCGCTAACTTCCTGTTAGCGCAGATAGCTATGGAATCTCCTGCCAGCGACTCAGATTCCAAGAAAAATCCGAGTAAGCGAAAATAAAGAAAAATATATGAATGCTAGGAGAAATAAGAACAACCGTAGGGCTAACTACAATTTGATTATACTTTTTTCTGATTTGAAAAGAATGAGTGTTTTTGTGCCGGCAGACATCGCGGCATTATGGGACGATTTAGATTCAAATACTTCATACGAATCCGTATTTATGGGAAAATGTCAGTTGTTGAGGAAAATAAAGGTTTTTACTATAGAATTTACGTATAGATTTGTTTTCGCACTGCATTATAATATACGTAGTACTGCGGAAAAACTACTAACAGTCGATAGTAGCCTTTACATACATTTTAACACTAATTCACCCAATCACTGGCCAGTCTTCTTCTTGTCAGCATATACTCGTCCACTGCAGACCATATACCTCTTCGATGGAATTCCATGACGTCCAGTCTAACTGCTTAATTTCGCTAGTTTATCAAAAAATAACAGAAAACAGACCGTAGTCGCAGGAAAAGGATAGGACTTATCATGTTGACTTACACAGGAGGTCTAAATCCAGCAGTTGTCATGTTTCAGTAGAGATCATATTAAAAAATAAATTTAATGAACAACATGAAATTATGAATTGAAACCTCATCTCGTTCTGAAGTCATACCTGACAAAATCTAAATAAGGTTAAAAAAACTCTTCAATATCTTGTTTGGTATCCCTGTAGCTGAACAAACAAGCCAGTTCTATTCATGACCTTTTGGCAGCATGTGTGGTAACCCGACACTAGGCGGCGCTGGCGTCGACTCTGTTTGCTCTGAAACACTATATGCCACATTAGACGTTGTTTTGCCTCCATTATCTCGACTTTGATGCTGCCAACTAGATTACGAGACGTTCGGGGCGAGTATGCTTTTGGGTAAATTATGTTTCCAAATTGAAATGTTGACTAATGTAGGGCTTTGTGCATTGTTGGAGATATATGTCTGAATGTACTCTGTCTGATAGTTAATAGTGACAAATAAATTGCTTATCTACACTAATATTATAAAGAGGAAAGATTTGTACCTATTTTTGTATGTTTGTATGTTTGTAATGAATAGGCTCAAAAAGTACTGGGCCGATTTAAAAAATTCTTTCACCGATAGAATGCTACATTCTTCCGATTTGACATAGGCTACATTTCATTTTGAAAAAAATTAGGGATCCTTGGTAAAATTTGAACAATGTAACCGAAGGTGTAGAAAAATGAGTCTTAAAATGTCTTTCGTCGAATGCGCTGCCGAAACTATTAGCGATAGAACAAAATAATGTACAACAATATTGAAGAACATCATAATGTCTACAAAAAACTCCGCGGTAGCATATGTCCAACTATTGTAGTTATCTAAATATATAAAAGGAGAAACTGACTGACTGACATATCAACGCACAGCCTAAACGGCTAAACGTAGGCACTTGAAATTTGGAAGGAACGTTGCTTAGGTACCGTAGAGGTGCACTAAGAAAGGAATTCCCGAAATTCCCACGAGAACGGGAATTAGCGGGAAAATCCTTTTGTATGAAAAATCTAAACCGCGTAAGATAGATGATTAAAATTTGGCATGCAGGTACCCTAATGAACGCAAAGCTTACTTGCAACGCGATATTGCAAAATTCTTACGGAAACGGGAGTTATTGGGAAAAAACTTTTGTATGTACAAATCTAAACCGCGTAAGATAGATGATTGAAATTTGGCATGCAGGTACCCTAATGAACGTAAAGCTTACTTGCAACGCGATATTGCAAAATTCCCACGGGAACGGGAGTTATTGGGAAAAAACGTTTGTATGTAAAAATATAAACCGCGTAAGATAGATGATTGAAATTTGGCATGCAGGTACCCTAATGAACGCAAAGCTTACTTGCAACGCGATATTGCAAAATTCTTACGGAAACGGGAGTTATTGGGAAAAAACTTTTGTATGTAAAAATCTAAACCGCGCAAGATAGATGATTGAAATTTGGCATTCAGGTACCCTAATGAACGTAAAGCTTACTTGCAACGCGATATTGCAAAATTCCCACGGGAACGGGAGTTATTGGGAAAAAACTTTTGTATGTAAAAATCTAAACCGCGTAAGATAGATGATTGAAATTTGGCATGCAGGTACCCTAATGAACGTAAAGCTTACTTGCAACGTAATATTGCAAAATTCTCACGGGAACGGGAGTTATTGGGAAAAAACTTTTGTATGTAAAAATCTAAATCACGTAAGATAGATGTTTTCAATCTAGCATGCATGCATACCTTAGTAAATATAAAGTTTAGTTATGGCTGTATTTTGAAAAATTAAGTTAGCGGGAAAAAATATTGTATGAAAAAATCTAAACTGCATAAGTTAGATGCTTGAAATTTGACATGCATATACTTTAGTGAATGCAAAGTTAAAAATTTCCCTGGGAACGGGAAGCGAGTTAGAGGCTCCGTATAAAATAACCTCATTTAAAAATAATAAAATTAAGCATTTTTTAACCTTTCTCCCACACACACAAAGATTTATTTATTTATTTATTTATTTATTTATTTATTTAGATTTATTAAGATCTCTCTTTTATAACACGCCACGCGGACGAAGTCGCGGGCAAAAGCTAGTATACTATAAAATAAGGAATGAATCACTTCACTACTTGCTAGTCAATAGTCATTAACTCAAACTCGTACTATTACAATCTTTAAGTTTATTTTCTGTAATTCATATCAACACATACCTAGAATAATAACTTTCAAAATAATAAAAGCATGAAAACCTCAATCAATTTTTTAAACATCCATCCACTTAAAGCCACGAAGGCTTACAATTTTTCCTGAGGCAAAAGATTGGCTTTTGTAAACCATTAATCAGAAGCACAATGCATGTCAACGTCGACGCACGGTAAGGGGCGAGTTTCCGTATAATGGGGTATGAATGGAAGTCCTGATATTACCTCGTGTATGCATGGCTTTGTGGCAAAAAGTCCAATATTAAGTTAATGTATGCACAGACTAAGATTTTGTTTTCCTTGTAGACTTCAGATTTAAATGGCAATTATGAAGCTACAATAATTGTCTTCGTTAGAGCTATTTACCCCGAAAACATTTTTTATGAGAGTCTATTTTGACGAATTACAATGACATGATCAACTGGGTCATTTTTTCAGGGTGTAGTGCAACATATTATAGTTTTCAGTGTGAAAAATAATTGTGAATGACCGATACTAAAAATATCACCGTTTTGGGCAGTCGTTAGCATATTATGGAACAAATATAATTACTTAAGTATAAACAAATGCAAATTACAATGGGGTACATTGACTTCATAGACAAGAAGCAATATAAAAGTTGTTGTGAGAGTAACACCGTGTTTTTTTTTACAGGAAACTGTGAAAACCACGTATTTTATACTATTTTCTGTTAACTGAGCCATTGTTTTTGGATTTGGCAAGCCAACCCTGATATTAAACCTAACAACATAATTAATTTAAGTGCATTGGCAAATGGCAACCCATGCCATAGTTTGTAACGATAAGCTATAATGTCATATCGTGATCATGTTCACATTAAACAGCCATCAACACTGTCAATAATAATTAGCACTAACGTTGACCAACCATGCCGCTTTCACATTGGGCTCAAAGTTCTAGACAATAAGGGCTAAATTTAAAGGCAAGGCATGGTAGTATGGTCAGGCGTGGTTTTGCCAGCCGACTTACAAAGATATCAAAATACAAGTATACAGCTTGATAACTGCGTTCAGAAATTATTTGTACAATCTGATAAAGCGGCGAATGCGATAATTTTGAGGACTCTGATTTACGCGTTTATCGATATTCCTATAGGTATTTTTGATACTTAAATAAAATCAGAATACATCACTCTGTTTACCTCTTTAAATATCCATGTAAAAATCGTGAGCAATAAGTCAAGTCATTGTTGAAATGAGATGAATATAAATGAAGATACCAATCAAAGTGTACTTTCAATACACCATTAACATAAACAAAGATTTACGACGTCTATTGAAAACGTCTAGCCCCTATATTTATTTTAGTGTATAATAAAAGTAAATTAGCCGATATATGCCAAAATGCAGTCGATAGGGGAGGCCGCACTGACAATCACCGACTGGTTTCCCAAATTTCCCAATATTCGCTGCGTAATTGATATTTACGCTACATTAACCCCGTACATTAACTGTCTCGGTGCTTTTATATATTCGTGTTTTCGCATAAAATCTGCACAGGACTCATTAGGCTTGATTAAAAAATGTTAATTATCGATCGAAATCCGAGAGATTAAAAATACGCAGATAAATAATGTTGGTACGAATGGTATCTCTTACTCAACATTGGATGCATTAGTCGTCGGGAAAAACGCTAAACATTGTTTGCAAAACATGTCGTAGTCTTCCTTAACTATCTTAGGTCACCATTGACTAATCTGCGCTGTTTGAACGCCCTGTTTGCAATAGTTTAAGACAAGTTAGACAACGACCGGCATTAGTCAGGGATACCGGCCCATTTAACAGTGTCAACCGCGCATTTGTATTGGGCACAACCTTAAAGAGAATCCTTTACTTAGTGAACGGGAACAGATTGTTTCTCAATTACTCCGACATGTGACTAATCTGTGCTTCGGTTAGTTGCAACTGGTTCATTCATAGGCATAATTTACTGTTTAAATTTAACTTCACTGTCAGAATTAGTCTTCCTAGTTTTAATTATAACTCTTGGTCGGCCATTGAGGAGTTTGAGATTAATGATCTACCTACAGACGAATTCATTTCCTTTTGAACAGTCGGCGGCGATTCGAACGGTCGATTTATCAACGATACTTAATCAATAGAATTTAGAATTGAATGGGTAATAGTTGTTTAAATTGCTTTCGAGTGAAAGAAGTTTGTGAGGAGGGCGGAAGCTTATTGTGAAGCGGCACGTGTCATCCGGTACACCTGTGAGGGACCTCGGAGTGACTAATGAAACGCAGTTTACTGTTATCTGATTACAGATAATTCTATGAATGTCTACATTTAGAAATACAGATTTAATGATCCAATATTAAACAGTATAAGTACAATATTAAGTTTGCTCTATATTATGCCACCTAATAATAAGGCTATTACTAAGCTTAACGCTACACCTAACGAAGTTTATGTTTATTTGCCGACGGCTGGTTTTAATTATTTTCATGGTTACGTTGGCAGTCCAAAGCCCAAATACTTAATACATCCCAGGGTCCAGGTAACAGCCGCAGTTACCTTTAACGACTGGCCTCATAAAGACCCGCGTATATTAAGGAGCTAAATACTTTCCCCTAACGTTCATTGCTGCAGCCTTCTAGATAATGCAAGAAGGTTACTTAACGTACTCACTAAGACTTGCGATATTACGAAACTTAATGGATGCTCTTTTCGATGTCGCCTCTCGTTTACTTTGCTTCTAAGTCTTTCGGACGGGTCTCCATTAACTAAAGAGGATCTCCGGCCAGCTTAATTAAGAATTCTCTCCGAAATCTCGCCTCGTCCACCCTCGGGCGGAATGGCAGCGATTGATTTTAAATGAGACGGCAACAAAGACCGCCTGAAATGGCCAAGTTGCCTTTTAAAACTTAGCCTTAAAACTTGGCCGTCGTAAACGAAAAAGCTCATCATAATGGCGATTAGTTCCGGGGCGTTTAAGATGCCAAATGTAAAAGACATTTTTATTCTGTCTCCAAAAGTATTCTTACATTTACAAAACAATGTAACAAAGGCTTAAGAGAAGAGACGTCTGTCTACTGAATATCGTGGACTAAAGGAAACCGCTCGTTTACTTTTAACACATAAGTTTCTTCGGATTGTTATTCTTTTCAGAAACGTGTCGTGTGATAAATGTGTGTTGTTGGTTTGTGGGTAACTTACATCTACAAAGTTGTTACTTTTACCCAACTATCGAGAGCAATAAATTCACTGAACCGACTTGAAGTAACATTTTTCTGAGGGATATCTCCATCGATATGTTGGTTGTTTTTTCTTTCTGTGATCAAAAAGTCTGTCTGAGGTTTGTGCAAAAATATAGTTTTTGTTGGAAATTTATAAAGATAAAACATTGTAAGCTTTCAAAAACTCTTCTGTCAAAAGTGTTATTACGACAGAAAATGTTACTTTTCCTTTACAAGGCGACAGCCTTAAATAAGATTGTTCTTATCAAGGGGGATATTTCCAACGCTGCAGACGACAGCTGGCTCACAAAAAGTTCCAACATAAACATGGAGACAGAAAATTTCATCCCAAGTGAGGAAATATTACAGCAGCTTAATGTTACGAGGGTGCACCTTACGGAAGGCTGGCTCGTTATGCTGATTTATGAAGCACCCCCGAAAGGTGTTTCAAAGAAAGCTAGTGCAAATTCCTGCTCGGGTTTTAACCGGCGCATTCCAGGTTTCTATGGAAGACGTTGCTACTAATATTCTTTATATTTATGGCTAAATGTTTGAATTTTTAAAAAGTTTTCGCTACCTTAAATAGAGAAAGTTTTATTTTCGGGTCACACACAGATTTAAGTTAGCGTCTTTCCTACCCGAAGTTAACGTTTTTAAGGCTTAATTTTCTGGCTAAACCTACATCCGCAAACTGCGGCAGACCTATGTTAGTCTTATGCAAAAAAATACTTATGCACACTACAAGCATTTATCTATTAACTACAGGAAAGATAACGTGTGTTGTGTGATAACTAAATGTGAAAGTTTAAACTCTCAACAATACGCCTTAAAATCCTTAAGTTATTAAAAAAACAAGCACATCGTTCTATAATTCGGTTAAAAACTAATGCACCAGGTGTCACAAGAAACCAAATTACCCTTGATTAATTCAAATGTTTTTTTAAACTGCATTAGAATCATGACATCAAATTAAGTTGAGTGAATTAAAATTGAATTCACGTCATTAATTAACGCGAACGAGTGCTTTGAGTGCAACGCCGATATGATGCGCTCCCTCAGGCCACCCGTGGATAACACACCTGGAGTTAAATTACGTACGGAATAGAGCAACATAACCTGATATTAAAAGGTACTTTGGGTAACTATTAGCAGTCGGTACCTAGAACACAAACGTTTTCTCAATCGAGTAAGTTACGTTGATGGATCGTCATCGAGATTTGTGTAGTATTCTTGTCTCGACACGTTTTTGTTCGGACACATTTCGAGTCCATCTTATCAAATTAATACTAAACAATACAGAGTACTGTGCCTAAATAATAGAATAAATTATTTAGTTATAGGTTACATACTCGAGTATAAACCAGCATTTCAAAACTTGATAATATTCTGTCAATAGGAGCAATTAAAAAAGTAATTTCCATTATTGGGTAAGTACCCAATCCACACAGCTAAAAAATATTTTCACACACAAACTGCTGTTTTATGCTATGGACATATTTTATGACCCGTAATATTAGGACAATTGCCTAGCCACTATGAAAACGCATGTGACTACATTAATTTTAGCCGCAAATGCACGTTTTATCAGTTAAGGATCTTTATAGATTTTCTACCTTTTACGATCGCCGTCGAGCTTGGAATTCATTTTTAATAATGCTATTTAAACGACAGGAAATTGAAACTGAACGGTTACCGTCCACTCGCTATGCTATGCGACGCGATAGATTATGAATTATTACTTCCTTTATTTAAATTACTTTTATTTTAAGTTGTGCAATGAAATAATGTTCAATGATTAACATTTCATTTTAAACATACAAATTTCATTTGTCGGCCGTCTTTTTTTACCGAATACCGGCTTATCAAGACGTCGGTCCTTATTGTGCTTAAAATATGAGGAGATAAGTATCGTCTCGGAATGATATTGCATTCGATGAAGTAAATGTTAATGTCACTTTGATTTTTTATCGCGTTGAAGCCGAAAGGGATTTCGTTCTTAATAAGCTTCGCAAATCGTAAATCAGTTTTTTTACGAGCAATGATGACAAATAAATTTCTTACCTGTTCAATGAAATAACGTTAAAAGTTAAATGAAAAATGTTGATGCCCTGTTAACGTTTTGCGATATAAAATCAAAATTTTGTAATTATTTCCACAATTTATGAATTTAACAGGTAATATGCTGTATGTTTGAAGTAGCGTTTCGTGCCTTGTAATTGAATTACAAAGGTTTATACAGATATTATAAATAGGAATCAGAAGTCTATTACAATATAACAAGTATCGGTTCTATGATTATGTATATATGTATTCACGCCCGAATATAAATAACACAATAATTTATTTACCTAACTTTTTTACTTTTTATATAGTACTCTCTCCGAATCTCTAAATACTTCCGGCGACGCAATATTATGTTTCCGGAACAATAACTTCTCTTCCAGTGACGCATTCTCCTCGCTTGAGCGCAGGATCCGATGATTTTCCCAATCCAACCTATTGTTATGGGACGAACGAAACAATCGGGATTTTTTACCCCATTTAATCCCATTTGTATTCCCGCCCACTGAAACATGAATTTATTTTGTACGCTTAATTTAACTGACAATTCCATTTTGCCGCTTGAATGTGCGGGTTTGTCAACACACTGCATTTATAAAACATATATGAAATGTTATTGTTAGAAATGGAACAGATCTGAATTTATTACTCTTCTAACCATAGTGTTGTATATCGTTTTACAAATAAAATAGGTAGCGGTTCTTTATAGTAACTGAACGAAATAAACAAAATCCAAGCAATTGGGATACGTTTTGAAAACATCGAAAATATTAACTAGGTACTTCTTCTTTTTTATTTTTGGTATGTACACTTTAAACCAGTACAACTTTAAAATATTTTAAAATAAGCGTTATTTGGCTCACACATAACAACTGGCACAATTTTTCAATCGATTGACAGCCGGCAAGGCGTCAAAAATACGCCACTTATCCACTACACATATTTGGCGCGAATGGCCGTATAGATAATAATGCCTTTGACTATGCACGAATATTTTCGCATTTTAGTAGGTGGTGTAGGTACAGATGCGACCTACATACTTGACTTGGTGGTAATCCCCTTAAAGAATATGACAAGAAAAGGATAAGTGAAAGTGACTAAGCAACTTTTACAGATATATTTCGCGAAAACATAAATATCTAGTCTACTTGGGAAATAAGTATTTAAACCGTGTCGTTATCGTATCGAAAGCAATTTGTTAGTAACTCATATCAAAAGCAGCGTTTAACTGCGTGTTGAAACCGCTTTAGTTGAATACTAAAGATAAGTTAGACAAGTTAAATTTCAAGCATAAACGTAGCAAACAAGGTAAATTACTCAGAGTTAGCAATAATTTAAACCTACATTGCTGTATGGGACCTCGCAACGGTTTTCGCAGGAGTAACTATTTAATACTACGGCTTCGGATTGATTGTCAAGACTGAATAGTTAAAACAATATTTTGGTATGTTTCCGGGGTCTAAATATAAACAAAATTGAACTATGTAGGTTAAGGTAAAGTACAAGAAATGGCTTTTGTTGAATTAAACTAGTCCAAAAGTGAAGTACTAAAACCTTACTCGGCATCTCGATTGTTGCTATAGCGCTCTACGGTTGTAGGTATAGTGTTCTCAATTCACGACGTCCTACTAACAGATGTTTTCATCATCATCATCATCATCGTGTCAGCCGAAAGACGTCCACTGCTGGACATAGGCCTCCCCCAAGGCTTTCCACTCAGACCGGTCTTGTGCTTTTCGCATCCACCGCGGTCCCGCGATCCTGACGAGGTCGTCACTCCATCTTGTTGGAGGCCTACCTACAGCTCGTCTTCCGGTCCGCGGACGCCACTCCAGAACGTTGCAATTTTTTCATGCAATGACTCAATTGTGCAACGATAATTTATTATTAATAGAGTCTTGTAGATACTTTGTCTATATACATTTAATTTACTGTATATTGACGTATGATGTCGCTTAAAGAAGCGGTAACTTATTCTATGATTAACGATCTTCTTGATAGAATGAACATTCTAGAACTTGAGAGAGTTAGGATCTGAATCTATGAACATTTTAGCTCTAGACGCTCGTGGAACAAAGCCAAAGTTTACTTATATAAGTAGGTATACCTAGGTACTTTATACTTATCTTATCTTGTTGGTGGGGCCCATACGGATACACTTCGACCCTATGGGATCTATTGTGTAATTACCCCTCTTTTATCGCTTAATCCGATGCAGCCTCCACCCCTTCCAAAAAGCTGATAGTGGAGTGCAATAGCAGTGCCTCGAAATTGTTTGGTTCTGGGTAGCCACATCCGAGGATATTCATTCTTACTCCGACGAGGGCATCACATTCACACAATAAGTGTTTCACTGTCTCAGCCTCTTCGCCGCACATTCTACAATCTGTGTTGTCATAAATGCCCATCTTTGCTAGAAGATTTTTAACCCCAAAGTGCCCGGTAAGCACTCCGATAATGTATCGAAGTTGCCTTCTGCAGAGTTTCGAAAGTTTCTTGGTGCAGCTCTGGTCAACTCTTTCTATTCTATGAAGCTTTTTTTTGCCCTAAGCCTACCTTAGTTTTCCACTCTTTTTGGTGGAATTCTAGGGCGTTATTGTTCAGGGCTGCTTTTATGGTGTCCAGTGAGGGTGCCACAAATGGTCCAGGTCCGACGTATGCGCCCTTGGACCCTTCCCTTTCCAGCTCGTCCGCGGCTTAATTTCCGGGAAAGCCTTCGTGTCCTGGAATCCACATCAGTTTCACTTTGTTGTGCCTACCAAGCCTATTTTTAGGCTAGGATTCCATTGTAGACTAGTTTCGAGTCTACTTTTGGAACTGTAAGCGCAAAAGGTACTTTATACTACCCAGCATTAAAATATTCAATTGGTACACGTTCCACTTATTAAATCAAACCGCTGAAATGAAATAATTTCATTTTTTAATCAGTGCATTCCAGATAAAGAGAAATAAATCTACATCAGAACAAAGGTTTTTAATTACACGTGCCGAAATATAAAATCGCGAAAAATTGTGAAAAATTAATATTCGACAAGAGAACGTCGTGTCGCCACTGCGAACGTATTCCCATACAAAGGACTCTCTTGAAATTTAAATTATGTTATGAAGATAGCTGCTATCAGCTCACAGAGAATCTTTTGTTGTCTCTGCAGCAGGATTGAATGGGGGAATTCTTAATTAAGTGTTCGCGAAGCCCTCTCGCTTAATGCAATGACTTCACGGCTCGTTTAACTTTCATAAAATTCTCTTAGACTCAGCGATTTTTTCCAACTAGCGGGAATTTAATTTTCACCGGGAAAGTGGCCTGGCAGTAAATAATTGGAAAAAATGAGAAATTACGCGGCTTTAAATGAACTGCCTTGTGGACTTGTGATTTAATACCGTAAACATTATTAGACCTCGTGCCTTATTCTACATCCTCTTTACACCTTACGTTATGGTATCGACATAATTCAAGCTATTATGATGAGTTAAAACTATACGATGCGATGACAATACCGCTAAAAACAATGTCGAATTAAGGTTGGACGACGGTTTTCTAATCAACATTTTATTTTAAATAACTTTCCTAAAAGCCTTGAACTGTAGAGTCAGGGTAAGCCCCCTCTTATAACTGTAATGGTTTTCATTACTCTCTTTATTACAGCGAGGAAATTAAGTTGCATGAAAAATATTAAAAAAGACGTATGCGCTATCAATCAAAATAATGTACCGATTAAAGTCCGGGCCTTTTATAATAGCCGGAAATTATCGGAGGCCGCCTGGTGGAGAAAATAATATAATTAAAATAACTATATTAATTGCGTACGAAATAAAATGCTCTACCGCCATTTTGACGCCTAACGACAGTCGTAACATATTAGTAAAGAGATGAGTAAAGCAATTACAAATCGTTAACATTTTTGAATAATAAAACGATTTAGGATATTTTTATTTGCAGCAATTACACCCAAATTCTACTACAACATGGAAGCTATACTTATCTTATTACTAAATGTAATAACAAAATATCAAACTAGTAAAACGGTACTTCTAACTCCAACATTTTGTACAAACTATTTATAGTGCCATGAGTGAAATATGGCACAACATACCTGTGGTTGGGAAGCCAGCGTATAAAGTATCCAGGGTTAACTTTCGGTAAGATATTGCACACAGGGTGGTCCAACCCTAATAAAGATCGATTATTATCATCTCCCTCTATGACTCACGTAATGCCATAATTGATATAAAAGCTCTATGCCTTTATTATGACGCCCCCTAAGTAACGGAGATTTAAAATGAGCAATTGTTGGATTAAAATGATTAATTACAGAACACAGCAAATATTTCAGATGTCTCGGCAAAGCGTATAATAATATTTTACCTTACGAAATAAAACTTTAGCCTCACGCCGTTAAAGATAAAAAGTGACTAATACATATTTGTTTTTGACTCGAGCGTGCACAAAATTGCACCTTTCGCACGCTTCCCTGCTTGACTTTAAACTAAGTAAGGTACATTTTTACGGTCAGCGGCGAATGACTTAATTCCCCGTAGTGCCTCTAGTAATGACGGAACATTTTCCAAGTAAACAATTTCCATGTTTGCAGCTACGAAAGATATGCCAAGGACGTTACGAACATTCGTTCAGTGTACCTACACAGTTAATGACAATTTATAACTGTGCTTTTACAACCACGCACAAATGTTCTGTAAATTGATACAACGCAAACATACGCACCGTATTTACATCGGTGTCGCCAAGGGTGAGCTTGGAGACCTTTGCGCATCAGGCGAAAAATACATTCTTGCACCATATTTTTCTAGCTCTACAGCTGAATTTGGTATGTATTTCGAGTTGGTTGTTAAGTCTTTTGTGCGTGTCACAGGTTGTCTTGTATTATTCTTCTTTGCGAGGGTGGAGCGGGGCAAATCGCCGCTGCTAAAGAGCGACGCGTGCACGTTAGTTACGCGTACGCTCGGGCCTAATGAACGTGGTTGCAGTTTACGCTTGCAGTTTAAGACCCAATTGCTCCGACGATTAGGGGTATTTGCAGGATTGCGGGGCATTATAAGCATTTAAAATACGTAAATTGATTGCGATGCGAGGAATTTAGTATGCGGTTTATTAGATAGGTATATGTATACTGGTTTTATTATTCATGCACAAAATAGCAAATAAATTATCATGCTTAATCACCACCTTTAAGAAATTTAAAAATTACTTTTGGATCTATACGAATGTCAATAAACTATAATGAAATTAAATGATATTAAACGAGCGTACCCTTTATTCGTCAGTAGGTACTTGCAATTTTTTGGATGTTCATGTTTCGCGGTGATCAACTTCCATCAGGTGGTCACCTGGTTGTAGGTATTGATCGCGCAGTGGTCGTTAGCTTTATAGGTACTATAAAAAATAACATTATCTGAATTCTCAATGCCCTATGGTATTCAAAATAAACCATAAACATTTCTCGTGATGCCAATACTAGTTCACACCTGAGTTCGCCAAAATCTGCGGGCGAGGTGAAAACTTCACACGCGAATTGGAATTTATGGTGCGTCGGAGCAAAATAGAGATAGCCACGTGAGCCCCCGGCCTGTTGACCATAACCGTAAATCAGGAAGGGCCCTAATTGCTTATAGAACGAGCCCACTGTATGATTTGATGACTGCCCGTTTGTAACAGCTCACTATTTTCCATCGAAGTGCAAGAACAGTTTTTTTTATGTACGAGTGACAGGCTGGTTTCCTATCGTAATCAGCAAAGAAAAAGCAAAAATATATGGTTATTTGGGTTATGTAACTTATTGCCCATGCACATGCTTAAAACCAGCTAAACCTAATAAAAATAAAATCTGCATTGTTACATTTCAATGTCACCCAGCTGCAAAATGTGATAATATCTTTTGTACGAACTTAAACATATTCTTGCGAGTCTACTTTTTATTGTATATTTCTATTAGTTATAGGTCTTATCTCCTAAGATTTATTTATTTATCCGTTAATTTGAGGACATTTACAAAGTAACTGCCAATGGCTGTTCTTGCACAAATGTTGGAACGGCATTTATTTAAACAGTTTTTGACACATTGACCCACCCCCGTCTCATTGTCATTGTCTCCTTCGGCGTTGTCTGTTCGGGTCCACATTAATGCCCAGGATAATATAATTCCCCTCCATGGTTGCATTATTTGCTGGGGTCCCGAGATGGTCTGTTTGTTGCGTAAACGATCACCCCGGTCAATTTAATTCGTAATAAATTACATTCATCTCAATGTCACTGGGTGACTGCAGGGTTAGGGAAACAGTTTTTGAATCAAATGGTTTTACTCAGTAAGTTATTATTATGATTTTTACTTAGGAAATAATATTTATGTTGGACGCTGTTTTTAATTATATTATAATTCACACAACCATTAAAAAGTCAAAACTTGTTACTTTGTTATAAGAAAGTGCGGGGCTCTATTCTAATTAGTACAGTTAGGTTAGGTTAGTTTGACAGGTTATCGTATTGTCAATAAATATTATAAAACAAATATCAGGGGACAATGTCCCACCAACTGACCTAGTCCCAAACTAAGCCCTAGGCTTGTACTATGGGTACTAGAAAACGATATAAATACTTATATAGAGAAATATATACATCAATACAAAGAAAACATCCATGACCCGGGAACAAATATTCGCGGTCATCACACAAATATCTGCCCTTACCGGGATTTGAACCCAGGACCGCCAGCTTCGTAGGCAGGGTCACTGCTAACTAGGCCAGCGCGTCGTCAAATGTAACGATAGCTCTTATTGACTTGACAGTAATCGTGGCAGAGTTAAAAACAATACAATAACATGTCAAAAGCAATGTGATTTTACCGAGTAGAATAGAAAAAGAGAGTAGAATTCAGTTGTCAATACTGAAAAACATTAATAACAACAGGATTTTTTGATTACCATCGCAAACTTTCATGTGTGTAATATTAAACAATGTTAATCACTAGTTTTTGCTTCTTTATTACCTATTCAATCTAATGACAGTGCCTAAAGTTTTGTGAAAAATAAAACTTGGTCTATAATAACTTTGCAGATATGTCACTGCATTACTCTTGGTAACAAAGCTATAAAATGCAGCATTCACAACTAACCTATTCCTGAAAAGGTAAGAAAAAATGGCATTAATTGCCTACTTAGTTTAATCTTAAAACTCATGTAACACGTCCATAAACTAAGCTAACGACCTTTTACCAAAACAAGGTGTAACTGCGTTTAATAAAATATTTATCTTAATAATTAGTAAAACTCGGCTAGTTGCGGTTCATTTGATAAAGCTGCGTGTAAACTGCCTCGCGTGATAAGCCGGGGCATATAAATTAAAACATAATTGTGTTATCGTGACGCCATGCTTTAATGCATTTAGCTAGGAACGGAACGTTTAAATGTAGCTCAAAAGACGGCTTTTATAAGAAACTTACTTGTAGCAAATAATTATTTTTCATAAAATTAAACGAGCCTCTTTGGTATTCAGATTACAGGAAAATCATAGAGAGATAACATATACCTATTATTAGAGATTCGGAATTGCGTACTAAAGGACAAGACGAACCTCCTGATGTCTATTTGAACGAGCACCTACCTACTTGTGTATATATAATCTAAATCTCGCAAAGGGCTCCAACGATTTTCATGAAATTAAGTGTGTAAGTGATAATTCTATCTAGCTAGGTTTCATTTCTAGAAAACTAACACAAAAAAAAATGAGCAAATCTCGGTCGTCCAAGTACTGGTTAAATTACACGAGTAGTATACATTTGTGGGAAAATCACAGGATTTTGGTTTGCATATTGAAATATTAAACGGATGGTTTGGGGGAGGCCTAAGTCCAGCAGTGGACGTCTTCCGGCTTACATGATGGACGGTACTCACACAACCATAGATGACACTCGTTTCATTCATTTGATTTATCGAAGGTCTTTTAAAACGACCGGCACGAAACGAATAGTATTTTTCAACTATATTCTCATAACAAGAGTGCACATTTTATTGAATGTTCAATAATAACATATTCGTCATCCTTCTACAGCAACTCGATTCAATCTCGTCAGTTACAATTTCGTTGCTGAGACTGTCATTTTCCTTCGTGGCTGAGACGAAGCGATCGAGTTTCTTTAAAATTCCTTTTTAAGAATATCGTGAGATGGGCTATTTATTAATGGACTTAAGTACCAATCTATTCCAAGAACTTTCAGTGTTAGTCTCGACATCATAAACGTGTTTTATGACGTTCAGCCTAGGTTGACTACTGTACTCTCAAACATCGAGGTAAGGTATTTGCTACACTGGTTAGCCTTAGTACGAGCGGACCCTGCTTATACGTCACAATCCCTATGACATATACTAATAGATATAATATTACAGCTGTGTAAGAGGTATCTTGTAAACATGTTTACATCTAAAATCATTTACTTACATTATACATGTCTGTGACACGCTTTAGTGTCATACCAACATTATATACACTACCCGATCGACCAATAATACCCACTATTGTTACTGGTAAACCACTTTAGGGGTGCGGTTTTTGTGCGTAGTGGTAAAAGCCACACAACAATAATCCAAATCAAAATCAATGCTTCCACACCACGGTGTGTGTGAGTAATCATATTTGTTCATTGTCTCACATAGGTACACATGACGATGCAAGGCTAGAGCGATTAAGCGGTAGACGCATACCAGCCGATAAATACTTCACGTGCAAAATCAATAAGCAAATAGGTGAGACCGGAGTTAGACTGAATGCCCAAAAGGCCGTAACTACCTTTAACTAACTTTATCCATTCGTCCTATAGTATATAGCGATCTCATTTTCAGTGTACAACAACGTAACAACTTGCTTTAACTTAGTCTAGACTTAACTGAATCTAAAATTGAAGCCTTTGCGTGCTATTGAAATTTGCGGACGAAGTTTGGTCTTGTAGTACGGGTGCTGGATTGAATATGAAATTCATATTTATAATGAAAAGTGACTCAAATCTAGCTTAGTTTTCCACTATTCTGCAGTTTATACTTTTCCTAACTAAAAATTCCGACAGTATTACGTATATCTTAACATTCTTATCGTCAGTTTTATCGATAAAATCTCGTTTTTTGTATTCAAGGGAAAAAGCCTCACGTCTTCATAAATGTCAACTGACATGAGAATTCAATACGTCGAAAATAACTCGGTCTTTAAAAAACCATAAGGGTCACCGTTTTTAGAAGCGTTTCACCCCCGCAATATTTGTCTATTTTAGTTCGATACTTCCCGTAAATATTAAAATCTACTTACAGCGCGGATGCGTCCATTAACACCGTCCCCTCATGTAGCACCCATTGTTTTTGATTGGTAACACGTTATGTTATGTGTGTTTTATTACAAAATTGTCGGGTCTGTGAACGCCGCTGTTTTGAAAGTAAACTTGGTGTTAACAACACTGCAATCAACAAGAACATGCTTATCATGATTATATAATTATATTGAATGACTTTATCAACTTAAATTTAAATAAATTGCTTATGTTTTTGGCTTTTTGCGAGTTGGTATTTATTTATGTGATCCTTATTCGAAAAACCTGTTCAATTGATTACACTGATTAATTCACTTTACCCGCACCTAAATTAGTAAATGGAAAAACCAAAAGTGCAAGTCGAACAATGCACTGTACAATATTTAACATGTTTTTAGTATGGGCCCCTTAAGATTTATATTATTTGTTGTTATACTAACTTTCATAGTTAATGTGATACAGCCCGCTAACAGACATACGGAGATGACAGTTTTAGTTAGTACTAAGACTCGTATTCGTAATAGGTCCCGTTGGAATCCTTTGGGTACATCACTTAAAAAAATAATTGATTTGTTTGTCGTAAAAAGGGGAGATGTTTATATATATACTACCAAAAGTTTAAAGGTAGCTAACAGATGCTATGAATAAACGAAATATCGAAAACCGAAGACCATTATAAACTGTTGAATAATAAAAACTTCCTAACTCCCTTCTTCGAACAAAACGTCTTTACATACTCAAGTTACTTTTCACAAGTTGTCACCCGCTTATTCGTGGAGTCGATAGAGCCAAAAATAGCAGCCCTAAACTTTTTAATAGCCTAAGGCGCTTGGAAGCGTGGCGCCTCCGATCTCCCAGACGACTTTTATGACTTTTAGCACAAATTGCCTCTTTATTTAAATATACTCTCAAACACTCGCCAATATAACATTTTATACGCAATCGATTTGTTTTTATTGGAGCTAAATCGGCGAAAAATACTTTTTCCTTTTAATTTATTTGTCAAGCCGTTGAATGATATGTTTGTTTATCATAATCAAGAATCGAAGCAACGATTATTAGTACGGTTATGGAGTTATATTGTAAGGCAGTATCTTGACGAATACTCGACCGTTCAAAAAGTTCTAGTCAAAGATGTTGGGAAATAAGTAGCGTCATTTTACCTATATCATAGTTTAAAGGTAGCGCAATCATTCAAGTTCATGACCTGCGACGTCAATAGGTCCTTATTTAATTTAATAACTTCTTAGACTAGAAAACCAATTAACTAAAGAAGATCCTAATTCCAACTTCTGCTGCTTCAGCTAATATCACAAGCCAGCAGCCCCAGATGACAAAGAAATAATAACATTAAACTTAACCCAAGACTTAGCTGACGTTAACGATAACTTAGCTGGAGCTAACTTAGATAACTTTGGCTCGGTATCGGGTGCTAAGTCAGCCGAACTAACCGTTTTGTGGTACTGAAACTTTGCCCCGAAGTTAATCCGAAGCTTAGTTATTCCCTTGTTACGTTGCGATGTTACCGAAGTGCTGTAGAGGTCGGCTTACAATTTTTCTACGATAGTTATGATGTTAGGTGGTTAAGTTACATGATATAGGGGCAAAAATTAAATGCACCTTCATCATCTCAAGCATCTTTTTGTCCAATATTAAACATATGCCATCCCAAATTTCCTCCATTTATTCCTAGATGACGTCTGTCTTCTCCACTTCTTACTGGCTATTGCCTACAATGTCGACGGACAATCTAGCTTTAGGTCTACTAGATCTTCTGCTGTCTGGTCTAGGCCTTCACTCTGCAATTTCCCGGCTCTACGAGATGCCCTGCCCACTGCCATTTGAGACGGGAAATTCGGTTACGAACATCCGTCAATCCCAGCCTTTGGCGGATAACCTAATTTCGGATCCTGTCTCGAAGAGTGATCCAGAGTATCGCTCTCTCTATTGCTCTTTAGGTAACTTTCAGCTTCCTAAATGCACCTTAATAAATACTAATCACATTATTTTCTTTATAACTTTGAGTGTCAATAAAAAAAACACCGTGGAGGTACCACACGGGCGTTGCCGGTGCGCTGCGTCGTCGTCGCTGCGTTGTTCGGGTTGTATGTGCCACATATAAATTAGTGAAACATGCTACACGATGCATTGAAATACGTGCCTCTTAAAACAGACACACAGGGTTGGGGCGACGCAACACACCGGCAACGCTCATGTGGCATCGCTGTTAATATTTAACTTTCTAATAACATTATAATTATTCAACTAAGAGCCGAAAAGGCATATGATTATTTAATGCGATCTAAACATCCCTTTTCCAAGGCGTTGATTATAATTGAAAACAAAACGAAGCATCACAAGTTAGTGCGTACACCTTATTTACTATATTCTAAGATCAAAATTCCTTTGTTTTCGTCAGAGAGTAACTACACAAAGCATAATGCATATTGATGGAGCCATTACGGTGTTTCAGGTGATCGTCTTTCATTAGCGTGAAAGGGTTGCGTTGTGAGGGCAGAAAGGGTAATAAAATTGGAAACTTCGATTTATCAGTGGAGGAAGATTAATGGTTATGAAAATTACTAAGTGAATTCAAATTTCATACCTATTGGATAGTGATTTAATATTTCAAGCAATTATAAAACTTATTGTATTACACAGAGTAGGGCTTCAGCCAGATAGGTGTAATTTGTGTGACTCGCGTTTATTGAGCTGTTGAATTTACGATTGCAGCCGGAACTAATTACTATGTGCTTAATTAATTAATGGGACGTTACAATGAATCAATTGACAATCCGCGATTAATTAATTGGCAAAGTGCTTCTAGACAGAAAAAATACGTGGTGATTTTTTTGATATGCAAGTAGCGTATCATCAAACTGTCAACCAGACTGATTCCTAAACGAATGTATATATTTTTGTCACGATCATCTTTCGACATCTGTCGATGTCAAAAATACATTGAAACAAAACCTTATTGGAGGCCATTTGCAACGTCAAAAGATGGCGGATGTTTAATTTGTTTTAGTTTTTATTTTTGTGTATTTAGGTGTTCAAAGTTCTCTTTTGTTAGTGATTTATACTTTTAATGCCTTTGTGTTGCACAGTGATAGAAGACTTTCTATATTCTGGCATCTTACTTCTCGTTTCAAGTGGACTCGCAGTGGTACAGAGGTTAAAACTATCTTAGCCTCTGTCCTACATATCACCGTACAACGTTGCCACCAATCTTCCTAGAGAAGATTGGATTGTGTTTTATTACTATATTGATTTATACTCGTATACTTGACATTGGTGAAATGACTTCATAGTGGAAACGCCATATTCCCGCGGTAGTAGCTGTTCAAGTCGCCGCGCCACAAAGAAATAAAAAATCATTTTGAAAAAAAGTCTTTATTTTAATTGGTTAGTAAATCCGCGGTAATAACACAAATTCTGAAAAGAAAAAACTCGCTATCTACTATACCTCAAAAGATATTAAAGCGTAGAAAGTGCGTGACTATCTAAGCTCAATTGGATTACTAAATTTGAATAAAAAAAATGTATACTGAAGAAGTATCGTCGTTTAACACAATTGCTCTTTCCGCTTTACTTCACTCGAATAGTGGGTACTCCAAATTAAACTTCGTCAGGTGTCATGATATTTTACTGGGCAAGTATCACGTCGAGACTTGTTGGATACCATGGCTTTCTTAAACGTATTACACGTGGGCTATTGATATGTTGCAGAAAAAAAAACATACAGACATAACTGAACATAGAACCTTTAAGAACCTCCTCCTTTTTGAAGTCGGTTCAAATTAAAACACGGCAAGCTCCGAATATTCGTCCGCAGATGTGGACTCAGCTTTAGTGCAAGCCAACAAACAAAACAAACAAACATATATTATAACGACTCCTTTGAGGACGCCATTGTTTCAGTTTAAGCAAGCGCAAAAACTTTCAGCAAGTTACCATACTGTAATATAACTTTAGTATTATTATCCAGTGTTGAAACAGCTAATAAGTACTTAGTACTTATGTCATGTGACAAGTTCATATTGTCATAAGAGTATTCTGCTCACGAAACAAATATAATTAAGCCCTCGTTAACGATATAGCTGTCCCGCTTCCCCTCGGTAAATATACCGAACAAAGCATTAGACAGAATGTATAGCTCACTGAGCTTTAATTACACCTCCGGCAAGGAAATTACTGACATATAAAGGCTGTCTTATACTGTTCGCTTTATGAGGATTTTAATTTTTGGTAAATGTGTGAAGCGGAGAATATTTTATAAGCCTAAACACTCTTGAAATTTTTAATACGCATCAAACTTACGGCGAGAAATAAGTATAATTCTTACGTTCTTATTGGTGCAGTTTCGCAGACGTATTGATTTCAACAAGGCTTAAACATAAATTCCATCTTTACTGGTCACTTGACACACATTTCCAAACGTGTTTGAATATTGGCATATGCCAATAGTAGATAAATCTTTGATTACTCAACACCTGTACCAGGGCTATTATGATCCGAATGGTTCACACCTACACAATACAAACGCTTTTTTGCATTAAAATAAAGTCGTTCCATCGAAATTTATCCCACGCGGCAACTTTCGCTTCAACATATTAAATCAAATGGCAACCGTAATCGCCGAGCACTACTAAAACTTCTTTACGTCTCTCATCATTATAATAGTAACTCAACAAGTAGCTAATAGCATTGAGTGCGTCAATGCCTTTAGAAACAAAGACGGGAATTTCGTACAAACTTTGTACGTTGGCAGCATAGTAATACCTTAATAATGCCGAAACAGCGGGTTTTATGTTTAATCTACGACACTGCAATAAGTCTACATTCCCTTGTTAGGAACATAGAGGCAGCGTATTTAATTAACTTCTCGCAGAGAACGAATTCGTGATACTCAATAAAATATATTGAGGACCTATTTCAAGTAAGTACTTTATTGCGATCTTATTTCACGTCACTAGTAACCAACTAGGAATGTATTTGTTACAGATTCATAGCATTATAAGAAATAATTGTGAAGTTAATTGAAGTTAATCACTATAATTTACTAAATAAATGCTTAAAACTAACATTAATGCACCTGATGAAATGTCAAACTCAGCCAATATCAGTAAATGTCTGTACTCTTATATTATGTACCGGTGCCATAGACTAGACGTTTACAACCTATTTTATGTCAGTTATGTTGAGTGCCTAAAGCGCCTATAAAGGAACAAATTTATTATCTATTTGCACTTCTTATTGCTGTAACTTTCACTCAGTTCATTGTTATCAGAGTAATAAAAGTCTCCAAGTAGTGCCATTGACGTAAGCCAGCAAACCGACTCCCGTCCGCGCGGCGCGCTCAAAACTTTGTCGCCAAGCCACCTGATGCAATGTCTTGTAAGAACAACAATAAAAACCATAACCTTAAAGGTTAAAGCAACAATTTTATCTCGCCTCGTTATCCATTGTAAATTTTACAATAAACTTGCAAAATAATCGCGTTATTGAATCGATATTTGAAAGTTCAGCAGGTTGATATATGTTATGACTTTGTCCGTCAAAATATATGTAGGACAACACAAGTCCTGATTCATATCTCGTCTTTAAATCTATTCCTCGTACATGCCCCGAGAAATGCAGATAATCATCCCACTAGTGACGGGTTTGCCCACGTCTCAACGGAATCGAAGTGTGATTCTAATAGAATTGAACTGGAATTGGGTACAGTCGCAAATTTTGTTTCGTAGAAATAAGACAAAATAACGGAGATGTTGTTTTTATATTTTGTGCTGGTAAAAATCTGATTATTTTCATCCACATAGTGAAGGAATAACGAGCGACGTTCTAAAAGAAGAAGCCTGTGTCGAATTATTGGTATTTTGAAAAAAAACTGTATTTCTGCTTCTCCTGAAAATTTATTTAAACTTTATGCTATGACACCTAATATGTACCTCCCAAGAATTGAATAAACTATTTTATTTAATCTACGTATATTATAATGTGAATTGCTTTCATAAATAAAGTAGCCACTATAAACGTCGCAATTACTTAGAAACCGTTATATTGATACTTTACGAATCGTAAATGGTGTTATGTGGCTTTCTGTTTGATGTATGTTGGATTTAATCCGCACTCGTCATTCAATCACGGTAAAGCGGATTCGTCTGGTGGGAGGATTGTGTGCACTCACTGTGCCTTTACGACATATCTACAGATAGTGCTATTATCTGTAGGTCGTCAACTTTACACGCGGTACTCCTATGTACAGTTCTGAGCAGGGAGTTAAAATAAGCTATGTTAGCGGGTAGTGCTACAATGCTTTGCCTACCGTACCAGACTTATACTTTGCTGGACATTGTCTTTTGCGTACTCTGCAAAAAGTTTCCTACTATTACATAGCGGATAGTGATGTGTATTGGCAGTACCGTGAATGGCTGCCTGTTTCTTGGTGTCTACCAAGCTTATATAAAACTTGTACACCATCTTAACAGACTCGAGTTTACTTTTGTTGCTGTCATTGACTGGCGCTAAATATATAAATGGTTTTCTGATGAATTGCCTTTTCACAAGCAACTTCAAGAACATAAAAGTCTGAAGGATTACTAGTTACGAAAATCTGGAAAAAGCGTTCGTATGACAGGTAGCGCAACCGCAGCAGGAATAGCAGAACATTTCTTGATATAGCATACCTATACACATTAGAGCCAATTCGGATCAGTTCTATTTTTTTTAATAATGTTTATTAGGGAAATCAAATGTCTAGCACTAGTTTAATGAGCTATGAGCTGCGTTTGTGAAAAATCTATAGAGAATCGACAAAAGAATTATAAACTACAGCAGAACTTAGTTTGGTTACATTACTTATTTCGCGCTCACGGCTATGCAGCTCGGCATTGCAGCTCCTGTTTCTCGCTATACTGGAAAATCGTATTTCCTAAATAACGTCTATGTTGTTACAAGACGTCCAATTTATTACAGAATAGCCTCGAGGCAGACTAGTGACAGCGCGCCGCTCCGCCTTCCGTGCCGCGTCGTTGCAAATCAGGTGCGTGGGTTCGATCCCGTCCGAAACACTTGTACAGTGGACGAGTTGCGAAATTTATAAATGATTTTATGTTGATGCGAAGTATATTGATGATGCGTGGTTTCGCGTGGTCGCGCACATTTATATCCTGGGATGTTGTGAGTCTGTAACAAAAGACGCCCACTGAGACTGACAGAGTTCTCTGTGATAAATGGAAATTAAGTTTGTTTTAGATTTGTAAGTACCTATTATTATGTTACTTGCGCTACCTACGCCAATCTATGGAATTCTACGTTTATACTTTATTATTCATGTTGTTTCTGTTTTATTTTATAGTAGTTTATATGTTTAATTAAAGAAAACAGTTCTCGAGGACAATACATTTCTTGACGTTTTAAAAGTCATAGTATTACTTCGGATTTGAAGATATTTCATGTTCTAAGCTCGATTAATTACAGCAAGCCTTTAGCGTGAAAGTCAAATACTTGGTCATCGAACCGGCGCCGAAACTCAGTACCCTTACCATGAGTTACAATTACCGTACTCGCTATCGAGTCGAATGCTCTGTCCCTCACACTATAAGAATACTGTGAGGGACAGAGCATCGACTCGCAAGCGAGTAAGGTATTGTAGCCCATGGTAAGGGTACTGTTCCTAAACAAACAGAGACGGTCCCTAGTCAACAATGCGGAGTTGGACCCTCTTGTTAGTGCATAAGCATTTAATGCTTAATGGAGTCCAAAAAAGCCGCTGAGATAAAATACTCATAAACGATAATTTAGATATTTTTTTTATCGATCGTTTAAATTAAAACGTTAAAGAAACGAACGAGACCGTTTTTTAAAGATTTTTTTCGTTCATACTGAAATTATGTTTAGTGGTAGTAGGATCTACCACCATCATCACATACTTATATATTGTTTTCCAGTGTAGGGGTAAGACAACCGATGGAATTTCTATCATAGAGGTATTCCATCTTGGTCCTCAGGGTTGGCAATGCATTTGCAGTCTTAGTTTGCAATCCTTAGATTTTTGCTTTGAGAATGCAAATGTCTATGGGTCATAGATCCCACATACGATCAGGTGGCCCTGTGTTCATAAAATACTTTACCGAGGAAATTCTATTCGCGCAGAAGTTAAAGATCGCTGTTCTCTTGAGAACTTTCCTATTTTTTTGAACATAGTACCCTTTGTCCCTGTTCCGTCTATGAACCTATTTATTCCAGTTACTAGTTTTACGTAGATCTATTAAAACAGCAAACAAACACATATTAGAAAGGATTGAAAACTAACGGACGTAATTTAACAAAATTCCGTGCGAATGAATTATTTTCATCTAATTTTAAGAAGTTCCTTGTTTGTGTTAAAATTGAGACGATGCGATGATGCAACTTTTAAAATTCTCTACGCTACGGGTAAAAGCAACGTTAAAAATATTTTTAGTAACTGCACAAACTGCCTCAACTTCTCACACAGTATTGACAGCTAAAATTTGATTTAACTCCGCGACAGTAACACGAATGCTCTCCGAACCAACACGGGCCTGGCAGGCGAGTGCCATCAAATTTTATCATCCCTATTGACAACGTTTTGGCGCGACGTCAGTTAACGTCGACGGCCGCTGATAAACGCCGAAGAAAGCGTCTAACGTCAAAACAATAACTAGAGTGCACTCTGAAAACGTCTTCATTACTAAATCATTGAATTTTGAACACCTGCATAAATACAAAGATGCTTTATAGGCTTTTTATTGTAAGAAGTTACATTTTGACTAGGGAAGATCAATTAAGCGAGGAATTTAAAAAGCACACAATAAATTTCAAAAAGCAACCCCTTGAGTCCTATGCAGTTGCTCCAGCTATTTACAAGTCTAGTGTTCCCAACAACAGTGGAATAAATTATACTGCTTCAAATTAATTGAAATTCGCCAATTTAACTTGAGTCTTACCTTTTACAGGTTACAGTGTAGCTTTGTGGAGCAAGCGTGTTCTAATTTCGTCTCCTTATCGTAATATTAGTGGCGGCAGGTGAGATCTCTGGAATACCTCCGTGTGCATGTGTGGGAGTTTTGAATCTATGTGCATTAGCAACCTGCGACGCTTTGTTGTCGTGAACGCTTGTACAAGATATGAGACATTGCAGTTTTGGATGATTCTTTGGTGTTTTAATTCTTTCATTGTCTTTGCATATTGATTTGTTTAGTTGACAATTCGCTTAATCTTTCGATTTAATCAGAAACTACTTTACTGCTTCGTGCACCACTATGCTTAATATGCTTATAATTATCATCATCTTCACCACAAATGTCGGGGATTACTATGACAGCCGTTGGAAGGCTGTATATTCACCCATGCATTTGCGCTACTATACATCTTTTTTAACAATATTTTAGAAGCAATTTACCAATTACCTACACAGAGGTACAAACTTTCCGTAAGACAGTCATCTTCAAAATATATAATATTAACTTCCTCCTTCTTCGTGACAAAGACAGTTGACTTGGGCGGATTAAAAAAAAGATTGCGAGTCCATGGGCGGCGGTGATTACTTTTCATCAAGTGACCCAGTGGCTATTTGGCCTCTTCTACCAAAAACACCGGCCAAATGCGAATCGGGTTCGCACATGAAGGGTTCCGTGCGGGGACCCCCTTTATTTTTATTATTAATCATTATAACCGCTATAGTAATAAACACTGTAAAGCTACTACGGCTCATGGTACAGTTTATGCCCGCTGACACAAACGGACGGACAGCGAAGACTTACTAAAAGGGGCTCGTTGGGACCATTTCGGTACGGAACCTTAAAAAAAAGTTGCTGGTGACAGTAAAAGACAAAAGTTTGGTAGAACTTACGTATTCACAATTAAATTTAGGTCATAACATACATTTCTATGCCCTGCTTTGTTCATTGTTTCCTAGCATGAGCGGTAATGTAGAATCACCGGCCTCATACAGTGTTACTAACCCATGTAATCCTCGGTGAGTAACGGCGCGGGTGCGTTCCGCTTGGAACTCATTAATTTGCCCCACACACCGGGATTTGCGGAATTACTATTGTTTATGCCGTTGTCGACTTAAATAATGTTTGTTCTACATTCTGGTATGTTGCAGTGTTGGAGTTTGACACATGTAGAACATACATGGGCCATTATTATTCTTTATTTTTCTTACCATGGCACTGTACGACACGAGAAACCGATACCACCTTTATTTGGGTACCCCCCTTGTTTAGTAGTAAGTAGGATAAAAAGTTCGCTCATTCGTTTAAAATGCGGATGAGGGAGACATTTAATGTTTACTAGCCTTGAACTATTTACTAAAGTATCTATTTATTTCATTTTAACTTTTGTACCGTGTCGCTTTACAATCACGTTTGGAAATGTCAAACAAAGTTGTCAAATATGTTAGTGCGATAAAGTACAAAGCTGATCAGTTACATTTGACGCTCACTGTAGATACCACGGAGCTAAAAAGCTGGCTCTATTATTTATAGGTTATTGCAGTGCAAGTAACATTCATTCTTACATTAACAGCATTTACTACTTTTTTGTCAACCGGCACAAATAATACTCATTATGTTATCACGTCAAGAACTTGAATGAAACAAAAAACAAAGTAACAACTAGTCTGGCCGCTCTTAATTCTCGGTTCGAACCCTGTTACCCTTAGCGTAAATGGCCTTTTAAATTTCTAGGACATTATCCACACTTGGCGAAGAGATAATAGTGGTAATGGCGCTATTATAGCCCTTGCACTAAAATAATATCACTATAGGCTGTTAATTAACAACTGGGAACAGGTTCTACTAATGTCCTAAATAACAACCGCGTTAACTGCTAATGTTAAAATAAAAAGCTTGCTCATTTAATTTGATCCTGGTTGCTGCACCTTAAAAGGACTTTTTAAATTATTGTTTTCAAACGAGTTTTACTAATTTGGTGTAGTTAATGATAAGATAATTAAGACCTTTCCGCTTAAGTCTTGAAGTTTATTACTAAATATGTCGGTAAGTAATATTTTACGTCCTGCGATTTGATATTGCTGATATTAGGAGCTATAAAATGTGATTAAAAGCCTATTAATTCCTAAGTACATTCGGAACGGATATTGTCGTGGGTTTAAATTACACTTCTATAACTGCATTGCATATCGCAATGTCATTTGACTTATCTAAAGCACGCGAATAGTTCCCATAAAAATTACGAGTACTGAGCTGGGTTTAATATTGCGTTGACATTTCTATTTTGGAAACGTAAAGGCATTCCTAAAAAATGTTTTTACAAAACTTAAGCAATATACCAATGACTTTATGATCGTAGGCCTAAACATCCAGTAACCCTACTTTAAAAATCGAAGTTCAAAGTTACGTTAGCTCCATTCCTACCATTCATAATTCAAGACTAAATCGAGAGAAAGGGATGGACCTAAGTAACTTCGAATTTAGATTTTCAAAGTAGCGCCTAAGGGCCCGTAATAAGGCCACCTTTATTGCGGTGGACAAACCTGGATAAAACATCCGTTGCATTCGCACTTGTTTACATACTGGTCAGAACATGGCAGATGTTTTGTCCATGTTTATCCACATCGATAAATACGACCATATGATAGATCTACTGGTAGGTAGTGATTTAATTAGAATTTTCTTTTTCGGTTTACAATAGAAAGTGCACTCAAAAATATTTGAGCCAAACAAGAGATAATTCTCATAGTTGACAATAATTTCATAAAAAATACAGAGTTATAAGAACCAAACTTATCCAATGGTATTAATGATTAAGTTAACATCTTTGTTGAGGCACCTAATGTCCTCTTAGCCTTGTATGAAACCATAATTTTTAGTGTGGTATCGAAATACATTCTTATTATTTACGATCAGTGAAGCCACAGTTCAAGGGACTGTTGTGCTCAAGGTTGAGCCACTAAATTCAATGTATTTCACGCTACCCTTTCCGGTTTTTCCTCAGTACTACTTGGCCGGTTTTCTCATTCAATTTGCGCGAAGCATTTTGGCATGCAGAAGCGTCAGCAATCCCAGTAATTGAATCGTATTTTTGAACGACGCCAATAAGCGTTCGCGTGACAACGTTACTGAAATATTCGCGATATTGCGTGTGTTATGTTTGTGAGCCATTTGCTTTTGTCGTCTAAAGCTACGTAGTTTTGTTAATGGTGTTAATTCAGTGATTACTCCTGATAATGCATGTACGTATACGATTAATGCTTGATGTACGTTAGATATTATTATTAGAATGGTAACAAAAATAAACGCTATTCTAACGTTATTTTGATGTAGCCTATACGTATATGAAATTTACAATTTTAAACTCACCAAACTAAAGCACCAAGTTACTTTGTCTCGGATAATAATATGAAAATTCCGCCAGGGTCCTTGATTTTCAGGAATAAATAATCAATAGTTTTAAACATTACAATCGATGCCCACTTATAACATTAGAGATTGACTAATCTTGAACTTAACACCTCCAAAGTGTTACTCTCTCATGTGAATACTTGATATAACTCATTCTAATACTAACTCATAGTAAGTTATCTATTTGTTTTGAATTTATTACATTAGTTTTTCCTTCTACTTTGCTATTAAATTAGAATATTTCGGTGTGATTTTTAAAATATGAAAAAAATATTTTCAACAGGCGGAAAGCGGTTTTCTCTTTCTACAACCTTTTTAACCGGAATACCTCTTCTTATTAAACTGCACCATTCACGAAAAAAGAAACGAGCCCTCGTTAAATTTAATAATCACCCTTATGATCCATAAATTCACGTGGATTACACGAAATTTAATTAACACCGGATTCAGCCAGTTCGCTTTCACTTGAAACAACCACACACATCATAAGCTACATGTACCGCGGTGACATCCACGAACGTCGATAGAAGCATCTCGAGGGAAATTACCCCTCACCGTTGGAGAAGGGCTGTAACTCGGTTTGTCTGAAACTGGGTCTGATACATAAGCTATTAAAAGCAAATTGTGGTGGGACCGCCATTTTAGTACGAGTGAGGTATTTTTGTGACGTCATGTTTTTTGCAAATGGTACGTTCGTTTACGAGGCTCTTGGGCTGGTAAGGTGTTTTTAGGAAATTATGTAGCTCAGGCATTTAAATATTTTGTTGGTTTCACTCTGATAACGTGTGTAATATTTTTAATTGCCATGCTTTCAAAAATGTATTTCTGCAGTTATTAAATGAAATCATAAAAGCTTTTAAATTAGCTAAACATACCGCCCCTGTAAGGTGCCTAATTTAGGTTGGGTGATGGTAAAATGATATGATTTATGATATTGATGACAATTCCAATCACGTTAACATTTAATTTCTATTGGATACGAATATCTGATAATATAAAAGCGTAGGTAAGTTACGTTTACAATACTGAATAGAAACAGAAAAAATCTGTTGCTAAAATACCAAAATCCACTTAAATATTGATGTATTTTCTACTGTCTGAATGCTCTAAAAGAGTCGAAAAACCACGCCAGACGCATTGATTCGCCCAATTGTCGGATTAAACGAAATTATTTCGAACGCAATTCGAGACCGGTAAAAAACGCAGCCAGTTCCCTTCCTGGTTTTTCCGAACGCAAATAAATCTGTCAATTTCAGTCAGTCGTTGCCTATTCACTACTTCACTAGCTGGGAGTGTATTCTCGGAACAGACGATACAACTTTTGTATTGCAAAACTTTCAATTAACTTTATATACTATTTTATTCAAACGAAACTATTGTGACATAGTGTCGAAAAGTTATTTTCTATGAACTAGTTGTGGCAAAACATATTTATTTTATGAAATTATCTATGGAGAGCTTTTAAGGCTTTGATGGAATTCACTAATAAAAGTTAAGATTTTGTCAAAGTAAGTATTAGATCGTAAATTAACTCTTAAATGAGACACAAAGGAATACCTCTCTGATTTCCGAACAAAACTAACGGAATTTCCTCAAAAGTTAAGCCATTTATTGTAACGGTTAACGTTCAACGTTTCACGGGATTACCCTTTCATGGATTAACTCATGAATTTAAATGTGGAATCAATTTTAAAAGTTCATTTTGATCTTTTAGGTATCTTCCGGTGAGTGTAATGAAACATCGTACAATTTGACTCCATTCCGAATTCAGTAGTATTTTTATCGGGCGCATAAAATATATTTGCGACACGCATACATCATAAATGTTTTTTATGATGGCTGCTGTCGTGTCACTTCATTCGTTGATCGATTTCGAATCCCAGCTGTCAAATCTGCGAAAAACAAATGAATACGGCTGCCACGTGTGACCTGAAAAATGCAAAATAAATTGCGATAAAATCAAAAGGGGTCACAGCCGATCGGAATTCTATCGCAGCGTGGTGCTTTACGTTTGATGGGATTAAAATCGCATAGATGCAAGCGGTTTAACTATTTTGCTTTTTTGGCGGCACGAGTTTACCAATCTCATCAGGATTTTCGTTAATAGGTTCCCGTTTCCCCTATTTACGAGTGAGATCGGGTTCATCGAGTCGTGTCGAGTATCGGCAGCTCGGTCTGACTGGGAATGAGCCGGCTAAATGAGATCATTTTGTTTATTTGCCTCGATGGCACAATACATTTACGTCTCCACTAGTCTGCCGTGGGGTAATAGTATTATGAGATTATAATAATTTCTTAATTAATTAAATTTATTGACATTTATTTGTTGTTTTGTACGAGTACGGCTAATTTTCCTTTTGCAAGATAAATAGTTGATTTTGTCTCTCTGTGTACCTATTGTCATTAGAAAACAAGAAATAACTCTTGAGTCTGGTACGTTTCTATGCAACAATGACTGCTTACATTTCCTCATATGAATTTGAAGGACATACATTCAAAATACGTTTCGCATTCGCACTATTTTACAATGTATAACACCAATCAGGATTGGCAGATAAGTATATAGCAATGTATATAGCAAATATTCCCGTAACGGCTTTGAATAACGCTATAAAACGAAGTTATTAACGGAAAATCGTTGCAAACTTATATTTAAGTGCTCAAGTAATCAATGGTAAAATTATTAAACTAAGATAAAGCCGATGTCAATCACCTGTCGTATTAGCAACTTACCGATCAAACTCAAACAACTAACATTGATGACGCTGTAATATTCAAAGTCTAATAAGGTTTCCGTACTACTCCAACTGTTACGGCCCGCTTTCCCATTTCCCGATATTTTACTGCGAGTCATATTTCTACGGCAAATAATTCCTTGGAATCCTCGCATTGAGATCTTGTATCGAGATTGGCGGTTCGTATTGGTTTTTGATTGCCTTTCCGTAGGTGAGTTCGTATCTTGGAAAATAGGTATGATTTCATTTTACGATCTTTTACCCATACCATCGCGGTATATTGGCAGTCTTGAATCCACTATACGAACTTTAAGTACTACTTATTCTACCGTTTTATGGCTCTTATAACTTTTGATTAAGTTTCTGATAAAACTTATTTCAGCAAGGTTCTATTTCAGTCCGCTGCTTTTATATATCTAACTTAATCTCCCAGATCAGCCATTAAACTAGAAAGTAACAAGTTAACCCTTTTCACGTCAGGGAAATAAAAAGTTCCCGTTCAGCAAAAAACTTTGTCGTTATCCCAACGATATTTATTGGCTATAAAGCAATGCAGGTTGGGGCACGGAAGGCTAGTAAAAAGAGGCTCCAAGGGTCAACTCTCACGGCAACTTTATAAACTTTTACTCCCAAAATGTTTCACGACGACAATATAACTTAGGAAATTTTATTTACTGGTTTTTTTCTATATTTTTTTGTAAGAAATGGGTCATCAATCAAAGTTACTCAATCTTCCTTCGCCTTCTTACATTGTATTCAATCATTGATGACAGGTCCCAGGTTCATTTTTCGTAAGCAATATAGAAACTCAATTTTGGCAAGGCTCTAAGCGAGTTTTTTGTAAAAAGAAAAAAAGACAAAATAATGTCCTTTATCAAATGCCAGCAGTGTTTTACAGCGTCCTCTACTTTAGAATGAATGGCTTTGGCTAACGATCGCGACCCGACACCAAATAACGCACAAGCAATAACTACAAAGCCAAGCACGCTGTTAACTATTTCTGTTTATTTGGAAATGTCAACAGAGTAAATAAAGTCGGAAGCTTTTAATTCCGAGTTTAAGGGTAAATCTACCACCAGTTGCGAGCCACACGGCAGTTGGCGGGGCTCCAAATTATTTAAAAAGAAACCCCGTAACGGGCTCATTTCGCTGGATCACGGCATAATACTTGTTAGTGTTTTTTATTAATGTACGAGTTTTGACCATAAACGAGATTACGTGTATAAATTATTTACGTCTGGGTAAAGATATAAAGGTATACCTATTAATGTTACGAGTATTATTAATTTGTGGTTTAGCGGGTCCTAAGGTAAAGGGTAACCTGGGGTTAACACTGACCACGTCTATTATACAGCTAGTTGACTGTTGGTTTGGGCATAATAGGGGGCTCGCCCGCAATTGCGGTTTCCATCAATGTCTGAAACAGATGGTTTATTTGAATTAAACATTTCAAGATTCTGGTGACGGTCAAGCTTGGTACGAATCTTAAAAACAAATTATGCAGTTTATAATATTACGAAAATAAGGATCGTTAAAAGGAACGAATACTCACAGTATGGTGTTAAAAATGAAGGCAAACAATTACGCAGGTTTTCTAAGGTCAGACAACATCAGAGTAATCGCAAGTGCGCTGCCAGCCTTTAAGAGGGTTGTGAAGCGCCGCTATAGTCGCGTAGCTGTCAAAAAAAATCCATACAAATTTAGCGCCGGGCGAAAACGTTCCTCACCCTCTAAATCAAGTTCGCATTTACGATATTTGAATATATTATAGTTATTATAAAGACCTAGGTCTGTACGTTTTGTTCTAAGAAATATTTTCTTTGAAAGGAAAACGTACAGACATAGTTTTTCAATATATGTACAACCTATTCAAAAATCGTAAAAATTGGACGAGGTTGAAGGAGAGAGAAACCTTTTTGCATGGAGATTTTTAGCTTCACAGTCCTCTTAAGAAAACAGTAATTAACTTATTTCTTTTTGGTCACCAGTCACAAACTGAGTAAAAAATAATAATATAGTCACAGTGTTAAAAAGTAATATAATCAATATTCGACCAAATTAAATAACTGTTATTTAACAGACTGTCGAACGACGGAGCTACACGACATACGTACGACCCAGTTTATCTCTCTCATTATGGTAAACATGGTTTGAACGATATACTTAATTACATAGTAATTTGCCGTTATTGTACCACAAATCACGCTACAATACTTTTTATATTCGCTAACCACGCTAACAAGAAACGTTACACGACATTGATATTAAATTGTATTATAATTTGTTATTTTAATAAAGTTTGTAAAACTGAGGTGTCGGCTACTGTTTTTTTTTGTTGTAAAAGGTTCGGCACTTGTTTATCTGCCACTATGGTACCGACTATAGTTAGTTACCAACAATTATTTGTGATGTCTTGTCAATTATACGTAGCTACTAAAATTGCCAATAAGTTCGCTAATTACTAAACATAATCGTAGTTCAAACTATATTACTTAATACCAGTGTAATGTATGTCGTCAGTTTGCGATGTTAAAGTGATCGCAAATAAACGCAGCAAGAAACGTTTTAGTGTGTCAATTTAAATTGATAACAACAATAATACTGTTATTTCAGTCGTTGCATTAACTGAATCATGAGATACTGCTATTTGTATTAGTACAATTGTTTAAAAATGAACAAGATGAAAATTGCGATTCTGGAAAATATTTTGCAGCACACAAATATCTTAACCCTTACACAACTGCACATTATTTTAGTTTACCTACGCTTCACCTCGGTGCAAGGAAATGTCACGGTTTAAATTGCAATAGTTTCAAAGCACTTCTCTCCATTATGAATTACATAATGAGTGCACGGAGAATTGATTAATGGTATTTCCGCGTTTCCAAAAGTGAAGTTACTCTGTATTATTCAGTCATAAAGCATTTCACGCTTTTCACTCAAAACTTCATTTAGAAATGGTGCAAACGGATGTCATTTCACACGTGTTTTGCTTGACAGTCAAGCTTTATTATGAAAAATAAAACTTTAGCCAGAGCGAACTGAATTTAACAGCAATCTTGTCACCGTTTTTTAAAAGTGTACATTAAACTTAATAAGCATTTAATTATTACTATAATAGTTCACAATTTAAAATAATGCTCAAACCTTTAGTTTTGAAATGCACAAAGTCATTTATTCAAAAGACAGCCTTTGACAGCAAAATTTAGTTTTTAAGAGGCAAAACAAAAACCATTTCTGCTATAAAAAAAAACTTTGTCATGACTCTTTGACATTCACATAAACATTTGGAGCAACTAAAAAAAAATAAACATTCTAATACGATAGTCATCGCCAGTACTTGTTCTTCAAATGTCTCATTCTCACTAGCTAGTAATAAACAAATCGTATAAAACAAATACTGTATCCTAACGAATAACTTTACAAATAGCTCCAAACCAAAATTCCGATCTGAAAACCGGGCAATCATTGCGCCTTGCAGCGCAAACTCGATTTACAAGGGTAAGGCTTTCAGGAAACCCGGTATAACCATCCCTTGATCTTTCAGGTAAGGGCGCGATTATTATTCATATTTTACAGCGCGCATTCCGTGCGCTAAGGCATTCCACTCACGACTTGAACTTTTTCAATAAAACACCGCCCCTAGATATCGTTCCGAAGTGCGGTCACGCAGCGAGCAAAGCGATTTTATAACTTTATCACAGTTAGGGGAGGCGATACCTGGAGTCGCTAAATTTAGGATCAAAACGCACCGCAGAAGACCCAAAACTTCTGTAATTAAGCCCCGCATAATATTCGGTGCGTATATACGATGTGTCTTCCAACTTCGCACTTCAAAGAGCTTGTCCGTGTGATCCTTTTGCAACGTTAAGTAGGACCAGAATATAATGGCGACACTGCAAAATAATTATTCAAAATGAATTATTCTCAGCACCACCCTGACACCATCACCGGAAAGGCAAAGATTATCAAATATAAGTTAATATTCGCCTTCCTAATAAAGGTATTGACATTTAAAACTACCTGAACTTATACACTTATATAACACTTCAGAGAGCACCAACGTTATATGTACGTATCTTCTTACTAATACTCAAGCAATTCCATCAAGCCTTTACAATTACAGTTGTCTATCATCCGGCGTCTCGCGGGGGCTTTCATAATAAATCTTAATAAAACCAATTGTACGTCTGTATATGTAATACAAAATGCTCATTAAGATAAAATTACAAGTATCATTCATCACATTGGCTTCCTAGAACTCATCAAAGCATTCCAGCTGTCGGCGCTTGACAAGAAAATCATTGCTAAAGACGTCGAAGTCCCGCCCAAGCGATCGTCGGCGAGGCGAGGATTAGCCGTAAATATTTATAAGTGCAATAACGCCTTAATACCTATTCATAAGTGAAAATTATTATGCAAATAGTGGCAACGGGGCGGGCAGTAAATCCAGGCGAGTCTGCCCGAGCCTTAATTGCCGTTCCAAGTCTGATGTACGGCGCTCGGTACCACGTAAGTGTTTGAGGCTGATTTGTGTTGAATGGCACACGGATTTACATAACAAGATCCCCTGTCAGTCTAGTCCGCGTTCAGCGCAATCATCCGCTACCTTCAAATTGTTGTCCATCACGCAGCGCCATTACGCATCCCGTTATCATTTGCCAGCGGATTTCAATATTTATTTTAATAAACACGGAAACAAAAGACCTATTATATCTGACTGCTCAGCTGAGTGCTGACAGATACGAGCATTACAATGATTTGTTACATTCAGACGAGTTCTGATCTGTATGACTTTATTAACTTATTTGCCTTTTACGACGTAAGGGAACGCGAACGTAGCAATGAAACGGATGACCGTCATACTTTTTAAAAGCCGTCTGGTTGTTTATGTTTCTAGACGTTATAATTATTGAAATCGGCAACATCAGGTCGTAATCACAGTCCGCGGATACGGACGGCGAGCTCTAATGCTAAGTTTGCGCTATCAAAACAGACTGGCGCCACCGCCCACGGTCGGCCCTCGACTCAGCCCGTGCAATTGCAAGGCCTATTACCGCACCAACCACTTGTAAGTTGTATACCTTCCCTAGGTATAGCCGCCTGGGAACATACCCCGGACCTGTCGCTACACTGCGCGTGGGCCGGCACTTAATAGCCTTTTAATTTTCAACACGCGCTTCTCGGCCGCATGGGAACCAACAAGGCGTCATATGATACTCGTACAAATCGTAATCGCTTCTGAAATTATATTTACTGCGCTAACCCACGTCGAGTTCAGGTATTGCCACGAAGTTTGCAAATTGAGAACTGTAGGCGGTTAATGACGCGAAAGTTTACCATGGTGTGAAGCGATGACACAGCGCGGGCGATGCCGGCTGCTTGTATGAATAAAACTTATACATAAATTCTATCATTATAGCTTAACAATTCGTAATACTTTGCTTTTACATTGTTGCATTACATAATTGTTCTTCAACAGTTCTATGGAACACAATGAATTATTGCGGTGACTTACACACTTAACTAAGTTAAGCGTTCGACTAAGTATAAACGAGGATCGTATTCTATCTAAATAGTGTACATTAAATATCAGTTGCTCTGCTAAATCACGTTGACGTGAGTGATTAATCTTCTTAGGAGAATGCTTGTCGTTAGTCAGGCAATAAAGAGATAACAAAATAAATCAAAGAGCTATAAATATAGCGGGGATGAGCGATCAGTCCCAGAACTGTCCGATCGGAAAGAACTTTACGGATTTTTTATGGGCCTGGTATGGAACTAAGCGGAGAATAAATAAATATAAAAACAGCACGCAGTTGTAAATAATGTTTATCACTTTTAAACGAACCAGTAAAACCTTGTTACTGTGTAAGCTAACTAGATTTGACCGCCTTTTAAGAGAGGTTTAATAGACGAAGCCCCTCCGATACGGCTGTAGTTAGTTACTACTTTCATTTAAAAAAATACGCGACGCGGCGCGATGCGTTTATATAGTGTCCCTGACTACGAAGCTAGCGGTCCCGGGTTCAAATCCCAGTAAGAGCAGATATTTGTGTAATGAGCACGAATATTTGTTCGAATGTTTATATGACTGTTGTGTCATATGCATTGAAGTATATAAGTATTTACTTAGTCTACTACCCATAGCATAGCACAAGCCTAGAGCTTAGTTTGGGACTAGGTCAATTGATGTGACATTCTCACCTGATATTTATTAACTTATTTCAAAATACTTACTCTATACGTTACACGTGAACGTCTGCACAGAAGCAAGACTCAAAGATAAATCGACGTCATTGGTCTGCCTTTAACCTAAGCGCCAACTTGAGGACATTAAAACTTGCCGATGCTCACATTCAATGTGGGTGCTGTCTTCAGTTATTATTACACATAATTCAGGAGTGGGAATGCGGTGCAAAAGTGCAATATCCGCGGCCGGGCTATAACTGTCAACGGAGGAATGAATCAGTGGCGTATAAATCGTGCCGACGACAGGATCGTGCTCTGGACTCGTGCAATCGCCGCCTGATTTTATTTTATTACTATCACTGTGGGAGAAACGCAGCTGTCGATTTGTTTAGTCAAATGTTTTAATGAGTGCCCTTCACGCAATCTATTGCACCCGAATTTATATTATTCCACCCATCTCAGCCGGAGATACAGAATAAATAACGCTGGAGATTAAAGTACACAATGCGAGTTTTAAAATCGAAAGTCCCCTTCGATACCCTTCGATTGTTCGATAAAAAAAACATGTCACGTGTGACTCATCAATTTTAACCTTTTTTGACTAAACAAACAGTTCGGGAATTATACAAACATTGGAGGTCGACGCAGGAAGCTCGTCTCGCTCGCTTGACATTGTCACTGCTTACACTGTGACAAAAAAAAGTGTGGTGAATGACAGGAAACACCATTTGCATTTTAGATACAGTAATTTCTGCAGGGCGATGCTAAAAGTTGGGACCTAAGTATGATAGACAAGGGACAACCCTATACTAATGGTTTTTCAACTTTTTTGTCACTCGCAATTTTTCATGACAAGCTACTACAGAATTTAGCAGCGATATATTCCATTTTAAATTAAACCCATCACGGTAGCTTAAAAGCGAATAGAGTGAATTTCCCTATTTAAACAAACATACAAAAAGGTCAACTTAATACGGACAGTGTCTTCACACTGCCAAGGGAAAGGAAAATTAAAGTACCATATTCTGCTTATACTCGTACTCTATTTAATCTATTTTCCGTATATTTCAATTTTACCTAGAATTCATATCAAAGGAACTTTCACGGCCATCAAGCGCAGGAGATGTGCTTATTACAAGTTCACTTGTCTATTCCGGGGGACCACCCAGCGCATGCGACTGTTATTTTAGGCGCACATAATTGAGTTGTTACGAGCCAGCGTTACGGCGACCTGGGACATGCCTATAATGCTGTTGAACACGAGAGTTGGACCTATTATGAGTACTTAATGGATATAATGTAAACCAAAATAGTAAATATTAGAGGGAATCCTCATTTTGCGGTTGCATAGTCATTTCTTCTTTATGGGTAATAGTAGATAGTTAATCGAGAACATGGGTGTGGCCCAGGGTTTATATCTAGGGTCTAATCTATTTTCCAGGTTCGTTATCATACCTAACAAGATAAGCAAGATGATATTGATATAAAGATCAATGTTAGAAAAACAATAGTCATTTTGATGAAATGTGCGCCAGGTCCATCTTCTTCGTTACAAATTTTAGTAATGTACACTCAGGAGCAAAAATACCGGGTCAGAGGACGTTTTTCATACAAACGAGACTATTTCGAAGCCTTGGTTCCTCGCCAGGGGTTGTTTTGAGTGAGGTTTAATGGTGGATACTCCAAGGTTCAATAGAGGAGGTCAAAATTTGTTAAGATACCTAACAGATCGCACAGCCGGTTAACAAAACAGCGGGAGAGTTTGGGTTGACCAGCACTTGGATTTCCTTACATTTTATTGCCATTTTAGATATTTTTCTGAACATGCACAATTCCGGCGTTAACCGCAGATTCATTCAGTTGGGTATCCTAGGCAATCTGGAAGTCCTGTATCGATGCTCGGGGTATTCATCATCAGATTTCACTAAAAGCATTCCCTGGCGAGGAACCATGGCTTCGAAAAAGCCTCTTTAGTATGAAAAACGCACTCTGACCCGGTATTTTTGCTCCTGAGTGTAGTTCAAAACACCATTAATAATACATAAACCTAAAATTATCTAAGTAACTCAACCCTTTACCTAAATAAGTCATCATCATCATCATCAGCCCGCTGCAGTCCACTGCTGGACATAGGCCTCTCCCAAGGAACGCCACAGAGCCCGGTCTAATGCTTTATGCATCCAGTCGCTGCCGGCTCTCTTATGCAAATCGTCCCGCCATCTGGCCAGAGGGCGTCCCACGCTACGTTTGCCAAGACGCGGTCTCCACTCCAAAACACGCTTACTCCAGCGGTTACCCGTTCTGCGACATACGTGACCAGCCCATTTCCACTTCAACCTACTAACTTTCAGAGCTATGTCGGTCACCTTGGTTCTCTGACGAATCACTTCGTTCCGAATTTTGTCTTTCAGAGAGACTCCGAGCATAGCTCTTTCCATAGCACGTTGAGCTACTTTAAGCTTATGGACTAGCCCCACAGTCAGTGTCCACGTCTCGGCTCCGTACGTCATCACAGGTAGGACGCACTGGTCAAAGACTTCCGTCTTCAGGCTCTGCGGTATATCCGACGAAAATATGTGGTACAACTTCCTAAACGCTGTCCAGCCCAATTGGATCCTCCTATCGGCTTCCTTCTCGAAGTTGTATCTACCTAACTGCATTAGTTGCCCGAGGTAGACATATTCCTTGACAACTTCGAGAGGTGTGCCATCGATGATTACTGGTCCCGGAACGACGAGGTCATTAAACATAACCTTCGTCTTGTCCAGATTCATCCGGAGACCAATACGTCTGGAGGCTTCATTTAGGCTGCACAGCATTTCTTGAGCTTTCTGCAGCGATTCCGCAAACACTACGATATCATCGGCAAACCTTAAGTGTGAGATGTATTTGCCGTTAATATTGATGCCCCGTCCTTTCCAGGTAAGAGTCTTAAAGACGTCTTCCAATGCATTCGTAAACAGTTTCGGGGATATGACATCCCCCTGTCTTACTCCTCGATGCAATGGAATCGGTTTTGTTTGACTGCTCTGTACTTGGACGGACATAGTGGCAGCGTCATACAGACTTCTCAGCACTTCGATGTATCGGAAATCCACTTGGCACCTCTGCAAGGAGCTCAAAACAGACCAGGTCTCGACAGAGTCAAAGGCCTTCTCGTAGTCCACGAAAACGAGACACAGAGGCTGATTATACTCTTGGGTCTTCTGTATAATCTGCCTCACAGTGTGTATGTGGTCTATGGTGCCAAAACCTCCGCGAAACCCGGCCTGCTCTGGTGGTTGGAAGTCGTCCAGCCGTCGCGTCAATAAGCGTCGCGTCGCCTAAATAAGTATTTTCCACATATTATTTATTTATTTATTTCAAAAACAACTTAGGTGGTAGGTATACAAAAAAGAACGGTTGAGGCAGTTTGTTGGCGAAGAGTGCGCTCACAGTCAAGTTAAAGTTATGTTATACCTACTTATGCAACCAAATTAAGTACTAAGTTACGTTACTAATCTGCTTGAATCTAACTCGGTTAAAAGACTAATATAATATCGGGTGCAAATAAATTCTATCAGAATTTTAGTTATTTTTTTTGACAAATTGGTCCATTATCATAATTCCATAATGTTTCTATGCAAACCTAGTCCGCATCAGAAAGGACAATAACTACGAGAGTTTTACGACGTCATTAAACTATAATAGTCATAACTATGTAGTTACAAAACATTAACATTACCACAAGTACTTCGCCTTATTAATACACTGTTTCATTTAACAGTTTAATTTCCATATAAAGTTCATAATTTCATTATCGCAAATGTTAACAAGCTTGCCACGTCGCTGATACTAATAGCTCTGAGATAATTGACATTAATGTACGTGTCGGGCTACCTTTATGTTCTAAATATGCTATGCCATTATATTTTAATAAGTTTACCGGCGTAAAAGTCAGTGCAATATATGACTGACGGCCGCACTGTGAGTCAAAGATAATTTATATAGTCCTTAGTTACAAGTTTTAAAAAGGAAAAAGGTAATTGTCCCTATAATTACTCTGATTAGGGCGGTGTAACTGACTTTTTTCTGCGGGAGTAGAGAAGTCGCTAAATATTTTTCACATCACCTACTCGGAACAGGGACTTATCTTCCCTACTAGGGGGGAACAAAATGGCACTTTTCTGTTCAGAAACATTTTGTTGCCAGTATAAAATATAAACGCAATGTAATATGAAAACAGTATGCACATAATCGACTACAATTTATTTTAAATTTAAATTAGGTATTTTTTAAACAATTATCATTCATCAGTTTCAAGGTAATGTTAGTGACATCTGTCATCGTCACGGTACAAATGGGTAAAAATAGGTACCACAAAATTTCTTGTTAAATTTGATAATTTCAGCACTTTTAAATAGTGTAAATAATTAAATTTGTTTCATCACTAAGATCTTTTATTTTCCTCATAGGTGATGTGAAAAGCATTATGTGTCACACGGTAGCAAAATTATTTCCACCTTGGGCGTTAACACTTGAATCCCTCACTACGCTCAGGATTCTTGTTTAGAATTCTTCGCTTCGTTCAGGATTCAATCTACGCCCTCGCCGTAAATATGTCATTTTGCTCCCTTGTGACACAATGTACTAATGTTATATGACAGAATAGGAATTTACTTTTTAGACTGTAAAAGTTGACGACGCTACTACTACGACAGCTAGCAATGCCCCGGTTTGAATCCATTCACAGATTTTTATATGATGAGCGCGATTCTTTGTTTCTGACCCTTTGATGTCTTACATATGTATTTAAATATGTTTTTCTTTATTAAAGTAGGTTTATCTTGGTTTAGCACCCGTAGGACCTACAAACCTAGGGCTTAGTTTGCGACTAGTTTTTATTATCTAAAGCGTTAATTATTGTGTATCTTGTTTTAGAAGTGATAACTTCTAATGGGATGGTAAACCGCTTCGTTACGTAACGCGTTACGGCGCCAGCGTAGAGGTAGGAAAGCATAGAGGGAGTATAAAACAGCTAATAGAATAATACTCTTCGCACCTGTAACAAATGCCCTTGTTTAAAAAGAGACGTCTATATATATGACCTCTTTCAACAATGTTTTGTTAGTGTGTATCACTCTGCATTAGTGTGCGCAAGTTTGCAGTCAGTAACAATTTCAATATTAAATAGTCCAACTTAGATTAGTTTAAGTTATCGCTTCTCCCGAGACGCACACGTATTTTTTAAATTGATTGTTGTCCTCACTCTCTACAAATATTTAGAGTAAAGTAGAGCACCTCATTAAGTAGGTACTTTATGCACTTCTTTTTTTAAAGAAAAACTCTAAGTTAATATGTAATTTTCACCCATATTACCTACATTATACTAAAATCCGATAAATACACACTAATTCCTAACATGTATTTCAAAAAGGGAATTTATTTGCGTCACCCTTTACGTATTGTCCACCGCACAGGTACCGTAATATTTAACATTTCGGATAATAGCTAAAGCCTTTACGTCGACCCCCGTGCATTGTTGGAACATGATTAATAGTCCACGTAACATAATGATACGTTATTCTTTATTCCGCGTGAGTTTCGGCGATGCCTGATGGAAGCAGGGCGATGTGGGGGGTTGTGGGGAAACTACAATTGGTGCTTATAATGCAAGATATTTTGGCTTTGTAACATTTCAAACTGCCATCGATTAATCGTTCGAAATAATCGAATATTCACTAACGTATATACATCTTTAGGTTCTATATCGGAATTCATAATGGTTTTTCCGCATAATGTATCATATGGCATAAAATCGTTTGATCTAAAACGGTTTTTACAATAGAAAGGGTTTTATTTTTATTACTATAAAAAAGTAACCTGACATAACCTAACCTAATCTACACCATAGATGTTTATTAAATTATGCAATGTCAGCCTAAAAGAGTATTATGCGAAAAGATCATTATGCGAAATTAAATATGCGTTTCGAATACCACCCCAATTTTTACTCGGTACGTTCAGCTTTTGATTATGATAAAAGTAACTTAAGATTTTTTTCTTTTCAAGACCAATATTTTGCCCTGAATACCTAAAGAAAGAAGAATTATAAACACATAAAGGCCTCTCCGTAGTTCCATTTAAATCCAGGAACGTAATAATGCTGACGTGCCGATATTGGAACATATTAATTAAATGCGGTCAACCGAACGGGTTCCATGTTTCGCGATATTCCGTGGGGTTGGTGGCCGCAGAATTGTTAGGAAAATATAGGCAATTATTTTTACAATAACACCTTTACATTTTGACATGAGCTTTTTAGATTCTATAATTTACCGTTTCGACAAGCAAACATCCAGTTTAGTATTTTTTAAATGTAACAAATAAAATAACAAATTTATGTTAGGTTTAAACATCAATTGCAAGGTTAACAACAGGTTAAACTCCAACTCGGTTATAGGTAACGAACGCACTACATTTAATAATTGGTAACCGTTACTCTTGCTAACAGTAAACAAATAAATTGGCTCTTTGTTTGTATTCGGCCGGCAAGAGAAAATTCGCAGGTATGAATTCACTGCCGAGTCAATACATGCTGAACAAATATTTGCACTTACTCACTGCCTTTGTTCTCTCGTTAAGGCTAAGTAAAAAAGTCTAAAATGTTTGTGCAATATTAGCTTCTAGTGCGGTAAGCTCTTGTAAAGCTTTTATCGATAGAGCGAAGTATGCTGTAAAGCTCGTTCAATTTTCATTGGCGTGTGTACGTATTCTAAGGAAAACTGCAACAAAAAAAAACTTTTATATACTTAACGCTTTACCATGCCGCCGTGTAATGGTTAAACCCTGTTTTAGGGTTCCGTACCAAAATGATAAAAAAGGAACGCTTATGGTGATAGTTCGTTGTGTGTCTGTCTGTAGGTCACGAAAGGTTTTCTCAGCAACTAGTTGGCATAGTTGTACAACCTGCTTGCCCGCAACTGTTTTAAGAAAAAAATACGTTTTTTTTAATAATATAACAGGGGTCTAGAATGGAGGTTAAATAAAATCCAGTCGTTAGATTATATCAAATGAGGAATGAAAGGGTGCAATCTGAACATTACAAAACCCTTTTTGATTTTTATTTTCTGTTATGTACTTTTAGATTTATAGCCAAAAATGTACAGAAAATGATATACGAGTATATATTATATGTATCTCCGAAGTTCCTGAATTAAAAAATCTGAAAAATCCTGACGTACGAATAGTTATTTATATTTTAAGGGATAAATAAAATGAAGTATTAATTATTTACAGTATTTGAGAAATAACAAAAGCACTTTGAAAATCTGTATTAACATTAAGGCTAGTCAAAATGGACCTTATGCAAAATGAAGTTCATAACAAAAAGAGTATTAATATCGTCTGCGGTTACCAAGCATATTACCTTAAATACGGAACCCTCGGTGCGCTAGTCCGACTCGCACTTGACCGGTTTTTTTATTATATTCTCATTTCCTTGTTATTTCATATTTTTTCACTATTTCTCATTGGTCCACAAAACAAAAGATCGTTATTCTCAGGTTACCATTACTATTCTGTCTTATTGCAATTATAGTGAAATACGGTATGCTGCAATAAAAATCACGTATTAAATACTACGAGAATATATGTATATTGGCGACTTTCCTTAACAATACACTATGCAGCGAGCAGAATACCCAATACCGTGCAATAATTTCGTTATCGGAATAAGCCACTTTGGCTCCCGTGGTCCGTGTACCCATACCCGGCGCTCGATAAGTTTTATTGGCTCAATTATGGCCCAGCTATGGCCCAGCTATGTCATAAGTATGTGGCATGCGACGGACTCCAGACTAGGTGTTAAACTATGTATCTATAGTGATGTACCTAGCTTTATTTTCATTTTGCTCGACAGTTTTGCGGCGGACAACGTACGACGCCAATATTTTTAAATTGGTGCTTGTTCTTGCAAACGGCCAGTTTTTTATTTTGTATTTAACCTGCGGTGCTCGAGTTACCATTTATGTACCTACTTAATTAAGTGACTTGAATTAAAATCTGCATAACTGTTGTGCTAATAGAAAACCCAAGTAGTTAAAAGATTGCAAAGTCACACGTAGACGCGAAACATTTGCATATAAATTGACAAAGTAAAGTCCTCGCGGTTGCGCAATCAAAACTGAGACGTTTCCGTCAACTTAATTGAACTGATTATTGTGGCTTGTTGATATTAAAATTTATTTATGAATACGTCGGCGAGCGATAAAACAACGTGCACCGGTTTGTTTGTCCGATTTCTGCGAATGAGTGCAATTAATTATGACCGATGGAGTGCCGAGGGCGACCGCGACGTCTTTTTGTTCTTCGCTCGCCATTTGTAGAACAATGACGGCGTGTGCGAGTTTTATCTCGAAATAAACAAACAACGGGTCGACTTTTTACCCGCCTTTTACCCTTTTTAATTCAAATTTATTTGGAACATTGTTAGTAACTTTAATTTTATCGCTTTTAACAAGCCGTGACATTCAAGAACAAAGTATAAAACGCGTAAGCTAACGACAGTGACGAACATTCACTGAGTTTTACTATCCTATGAGCACGAGTGAATAATCGAACGTCAGCCACATTGTTACAAATGTCGTGCTATTTAAGACCGGGATTGACTCATTACTTGTAGATTTTTTTATTAGATCTTTATTTATGGCGATGCCTTAATGGAAAGATCAAAAGCAGTCGGCAGTTAATTTTAATGTCTCGGTGTAAACGGCAGTGGTGCGCGTGCGTTAGATATAATTAGAGGTAAAGCCTCGCCGATGCGCTTGCGCCGCTGTATTTTGATCTTGCTGACATTTATTACGTCAGCGATGGCTTACCACTGATTTTCTACGAATTCTCCTCACTGAATCAAAACGTATCATTTGCGACACAAATATGTAACCTATTTCGGCGTAGAAATAGATTTAACAGGAAGGGATTTTCTCCTTATAATTGATTGTGACATGTGACCTGTTTTAAAGACTTTTCACAGATAATACAAAACGACTTGTTTATAAAATAAATCCAAACTGGCAACAGTTGTCACCAATACCTCTTGATTTACTTTGAAACAGACAAACAGAGTTCTGCGAAGTAGATTATCTTTGATTAGTTTGTCTGCATTTATAGTTTAGGTCGAGGACGTCTTATTAACGGGACGCTTTAGTTTATATCGACAGGAAGCCAGTGCGACGCGCCAGGGCAAGTCCCATCAACCTTAACGATCCATTACCGCTCACGCGTCTACTGAGGTTAAGGGGGCAGAGCTACGGGGGCCGGGGAGGCTCCGGGGGTTCAAGTAATATTCGGAAGTCGCGTAACGCGTAATTATTTTGGAGAGGGATGCGATAACGAAACCGCAAAACATTTGTATGCTAAGGGCTTGTTTCATCAGGCGGAACCTTGAGTACGTTTGGGGACTTAAGAAGAGCATTATTTTATACAGCAGATTTACTAAGCGCGGCTAGTAATTTAATTATTCCACATTTGCACTCATGCTGCAAAAGTTGTTACGGTACATACCCTATTAGGGTATTCCAAAATGTAAGTACTTATAAAACTAAAAATAAGTATACTAGTGATTACTAAGAAAGTTACCTATGTATCGAATCCATCATGCTTCTTTAATAATTATATTTAAATCAAAGATTAAGTCAAAAATAAATAATTAGAAATTAAAATCGTTCCACAGCACAAACATAAATTACTTTTATTTAGTTAAAATTCTACATTCAGATGTCAGACATGAATTCGAAAATAATATATGTCATCCTAGCCAAGGGTTTCAAGCCATACCTACATTCAATTACAATGGTAAAAATATTTATCACGAAATAATGTTTTTAATTTGTTCAGTTTTTACTAAATCTGCGCCTCTATTCTAGACAGTAAAATCCAAATCGTATTTAACTTGTTATGATATTGTTTTTAAATCGGCTGCCATTATTGTCAAGTAAATAAGAGCTATCAAAATGTCTACGATACGATAACAGATCGCAAACGATATGATTTTTACCGTGTTGAATAGATGTCCTGGAACTTGTTATATGTTTTAATACATCTGTAGTAGGTATCGACTTATTTTGTATAAATCGATTTTATGCGCCGGAACGGCTATCTTGTTATTCCTCATGGAGCTTGTAACAAAATCAAATACCTAATTTAAAGTTATTACAAATAATTAAGGCAGCATTTAATCAATGATTAATGATATAAATACAACAATAAAAAAAACAGACTGAGCCTCATTATTTTGACCAGAAGCAGTCAGTTGTCGATGTCACTATTATGAATGGGAGTAACGGACGAATTTACACAGCCAACTGTTCAGTGCAGTGAGTTATTATCGGGGTGAAGCGCAGACAGGGTAAATGCTTACTGAAATGGAACGTAACAAGTCCTTCTGAAATAATTCACAGTCGATTCGACGCGGACATTCTCGGGCGGCGCCGTGGGTGAATGCTTGGGTGTTATTCTCATAAGAAAAACTTACACGACGAGCTCATCAAGTGGTCTATTTACATTGGAAATTGCGTTAAAAGTTGCTACCTATGCCCGGACCAGTGGGGGGACCCGGGCGACTATCAGGCTATACAACTAATAGAACCCGGGGTAGCCCTACACCAGCGTAGTGATGTGCTACTGACAAACCAACGGCGCGTCACTCATCTTTTAATCTTATATATTAATGTCAGAATATTATACTGACATTAATTTATGCAAGATAAAAGATTAAAAAAGATAAAAGACGTTTATTGAGTACCTAAGTAGGTAGGTCGCAAAGGCACTATAACACGTCAAAATTCTACCAGCGCTTCCCAAGAGCAGACCATTGCTAAACTGAGAAGAAACGGCGCAAGAAGGTCATAGAAATTAACTTACTAATATTATAAATGCGGAGAAGTTTCTTTGTTTGGTCCGTCTTACATGAAATTTGATACAGAGATTGTTTATAACCCCGTAATTGACTTGTTATCCCGGAAAGAAAACAGTTGCCGAGGGGATAGAAATTAACATCTACTATTAAAGGAGTCGCGGGCAAACGTGTACATTTATACCTTGCTTAATTAGATGCTCGTTTATGCCAAGATCAGAGACACGTACCTCCGCATAATCCTTACGCGCTCTCGATTCGAATTAGGCTGGTCTCGAGGCGCTTCTCCGTGCACGCTTTAGAATAACTCCCCTTGTGTTTGGCTACGACAGCCTGGCAGCTCCCGGGCCACTGCCCACTACACCGTGCTACCGACTCCCGCAGTTATTTCTAACCCGTATCACGTCGCGACCGGATCGACTGAACACTTTGATGTCGCATTCTCTTTTTGCTAACATTTCAGCGTGCTATAACAGACCGAATGTTTTCGGGAACGATGTCTAACGACTAGTTCACGCATACTTTATTCGCGTAGTTTGTTTTAATCGCGTTCGCTACCTGTATATAAATTGCGTGCTTGGCTTTGTTTCCTTTTGTTATTCGTGGGTTTTGTTCGATTTATGTTCGCGATTTGGAGTAGCATGTGTCGAATATAATTACATTATTTTTTGTAATATTAATAACAAGGAGACGACCGGTACCTGGGTACGCGTAATCGCTACGAGTAATTTAGCATTTCTTCTAGGTAGATGTAACACTGCTACATCTACTGGGGTACGACGAATAACTGATTTTGTTGTGTTTGTTTTACAATCTGCAGTTTGCAGACAAAACTTTTGTTATGAGCATAAAAAAACTGCAGATTTTGCAAAATGTTTTATATCTTCGGCAAGTTTAGAAGTCGGGGATACCTACTTATTGTTATAAATACATGATTACAAGCCATAAATTATTTCATGTCATCACTCCTACATGTCCCCGCGAGACTCGAAATTATTCGAAAGAATTCCAACTGTCGATAACGTGGCAAACGTAGGGGTTGAAGCAGTTTATTTTCAGGCAAGCCAATGTGGTAACAGATAATAGAACGCCGTAAAACGCGGGCCGCGTGGGCGCGCAGATAACGGGCTCGGGACGCTATCTCTTAAAGCGGTAATTTGTTACCGTTCTTGCTGAGCGCTCCTGATAACACAAATAAAAACCTTAAACAAAACTTGAGGGCAATTGAGCCTGTATTTACGAGCCAGCGCCTCGTTCCGATAGTAATGACAATAGCTTAACCAGTCTATAAAGCGGATCTGACGGGTTTATAGCTCCTATTTACAGGCCGATCCATTGCGGAGCTTTATAATAATTTAACCAGTCAGAGCAAATAAGCAAAAAATATTGAGAGTGAAAAAGCACTAGGGCCCGACACGTCAGTCGAGCGGGCTGTCAGGCTCGCAAGCGGCATCACGCCCTATGTTTTATGACGAGGGGAAGCGAATCGAAATAAAAGGAGGAAATTCCACCGACGCTCAAAAGTACGAACAGTGAACGTCTTCGACCAAATTAAAATGCAATGATTTATTGCGGACGTCCTTAAAGTGACGTGTTTCTTCCAGCGTCGGGGATTTCATCGCGAGACCTTTTACAGATAAACATTTCCATTTTAATGAATCGAAAGAGTGCCGCATAACACACTTATTTTTAGTCTCAAACGACCGTAGCAGACCATGTTGGGTAATCCAGATAATAACAGACTGTGGGATCAGAACGTTTATTAAAAAGCAATTTGTGCTTATTCTATTATTAATTTTTGTTAAATTACAGTGTTTAAAGTCAAGATTGCACCTTGGAGTAAATTACCGTATTGAGTTATTTACGAACATGAAATCGATAGGCAGCTGTGTTTTAAACAACAGCTCGCCTAGCAATTAGCATGCAGATAGCACGATAGCCATCGCCGACAAATCGGTCTGAATTTTCGTCGTTGTATTAGATCGATGTGGAATTATAAGGTGTGTTGCAATATTCAGAACGTTTGCTTTCGATTATGCGATATTCTAGTTATGTAGCTAAGCATTTAGTTATACGTTTGTTGACTGCTCAGTGTAAAGTATCTATGCCTACTGTTCCTGGTACTACAAACACAAAAAACTAGTTATCTCGGAAAGCAACAAGTGCGAGTATGAACGAATTTTCTTTTTAAAGTTACTTCAATTTCAATTTTAGTAGCTAGAATGTAGAAATTTTAGCGCCTGTATTTCAAGATCCAATCTCAATCAAGATCAAGTCTACTTTTTAATTTGTTACGTCTGGTAAATTCGGCAATGCCTGGAAAAGTCACCATAAATCACACGTATGTTAAAATCTGGAAAATTATGCAACTTGCTTTTTGATCTTTTACTTAGCTTCAAAAGAATTTTTCTATGAAGGCTTTACTTGAAATGCTCCTGATAACTTATATCACCTATTAAATAACGAAACTTTCGAAGGAAATAGTTAAAAGATAAAGATAAAAGAAATTTATTCAGTAAGTAGGCCGCACGGGTACTTTTACACGTCAAGAATCTACCAGCGCTTGACAACAGGAGACCACTGCTGAGAAGAAACGCCGCAAGCAACTCAGCACTCTTACTGTTTGAAACATATTTTATATTACAATGGTACTACTTAGTCTAGCATTATATAAACCTATTAATATTAAATTAAATAATATATCAAATAACATGCGTAGTTCAGCAGGAAAACATGCCAAAAATCGTACCACGTACGTACGTAATCGAGATAGAGAGATAAAAAGGAAAAAAGAAAAAAAATGGAACACCTACTTATGTGTAAATAACATGGTGCACGACGACCACATATAAAAGTTTTGATAATGTTTTCCTGCATCAACGGTTTTACCTAGACAAGACAAATTACACATTACATATAACCCATTTTTATAGCATTTATATCAACCTCACTTTTATTATGTGTAAAGAAAAGGGACTATTCGGTAACATCATTATTTTGTAACTCAATTACAGAAGCATATCAAGTATACAGTTTCAGTGTAATGTGCCCGGGCCCTTCACTCAATAGTGCTTAACCTTTGCGATCCGACACTAGGGCTCTCCACGTAACAATTTAGATTGATAATACCGCGGCTCAGGTTACAGACAACCCTAGCTTTAGAGTCGGAATACAGTCACGAGCGAAGCGTTTTTAAAGGTAAATCATCTGAGGGTTGAGGTCTTTTAGTAGGTAGAAGAGTCGTCAAACATACACATAACGCTTGTGTAGGATCTAATGTTACTTGCGATTACCATATATTTGTTAATGTGTGCTTATACACGTATGGAAATAGAATTTCGAAATTGTTTAAGCTGTACTTGTAAGCATTTAATTATTATTTAATAAAAACAAATAAATACAATTGGAGACAGATCTACCTGTGGGCAAGTTGTAACTCCGACGAATCCAATTCATTTAATGTAGTTAATTTTTAATTAATTTCAGTTTAGCTAGTTATTAGACTTAGATGTGACAATTATTTATCTGCTGCAGTGCATTATACGACATGTGATCACATGTGGTATTAAATACGTTTTGCATAGATTTCGTTATGACAAAAGCTATTCTTTCTTCTAGCTATTCTTAGCTCAGTCATTTTCAACATGCTGCCACATCACATCACTAATCAAATCACACGCATAACAAAATATCTTAATCAAGGTATTTCAAATATGTAATATCTATTGTGACTCGGTTTTTAGGTACTTACAGATAAATAAGATTAAGAAGATCCAGCACACACGCAGCACCAAAACGCTTCCGCTTTTAGACTCTCTACATCGTCCGTTATTCTTTGTCTACTAAAGTCACGCCCTTCAATAGGAATCCCGTAAAAGACAAGGGGAAGTGAAGCCTCATTGTAACCGTGAATTTTGTAATTAAACGCCTCGTCTAATTACGACCTTCGTCGAGACTTCACAGTCCGTTTCACTCTCCCTTCGAGTGCAGGATGGTCGTTACGCCCTTTGAACATTCCTCTTAATTTTACAAAATGACTGGCAGGATCTGTTTTATCTAGGTTAAGTATTTCAGTACGCTGGCTGCATATTTTATTTTAACTTTTGGATTTTACTTTGGCAGTGCTAAAACTTTACTGGTGAATTGAAGATCCTTATTTATCTTGTTTGTTTCCTGTCGGATACACTTTGAGATAGCCAAATAATGTGAAAGACTACAAACTTACTTACTTATTTATATAAGTACACATTCAGTTACCTGATAGGATGTTATGCTATCACCATGAGAGCTGTTATTACAGCTACCGCTTGGTCGTACTCAGGATTGCACCTAAATTTATAAACTCATTAATGTTTTGGTATCAACCAAAGAATTCAATCTCGCCTCCTTTGCGATCTAGACAACACTTGAACGGTCGGGGTCACTTTTACCCTTTCTTATTTTCGAAATGACAGCTTGTTAAAAAAACAAAATACGCATACGAAATACAATTACATGCCCCGAGGCTTTATAGAAAACTTGTATACATTTATTTTGTCCGCCTGCCGCCCCGCGTGTTTATATGGTCCACCGAAGCTCTCAAATTCATCAACTCCAAAAGATACGAGCGCAACAATTAGATCCCCGAAATGCCTCTGGTTTGAACTCCAGAACATACCTCAGAATTGTTAGAGTTTTGATTTCTATGTAGATAGGTGCGCATTGTATGAAGAGATAGCGGGCGTTTATGTAAATCGCTTCCGCCTGACTGGATCTCAAGAACAAGAACAATTAAATTCGTGCCTCGGGCTTTGTCCGAATAAATTACTATGGTTCAACTCACGATTGCCTCAAATCAGCATCAAAGATCAAACGATGCCTGACGTTATAGTCCATCGATAACCTATCAAAGCGAAATAAAAGCTAGCTATAAAGTCAAACTAAAAAACGTCAAATCTATTAGTTTCACAAAACTAATTTGTTTCACTATGTTGAGAATCTTAAGAGTCAGATCAAACGATAAATATTTGTAAGATCGTTAACACCTCATTGATTAATTTTAGTATCAACGCGGACATTAGCCTAGTTTCGAGCCGGAATTTAAAATAGAGAGAATGAAACATTCGCTTCTTCATTAGCCAAGTTTTTTTATGATGTGGCTGCTTAGAGTTTCTTAACGAGATCATTCCAGCCTTACTAGAAGTCTGGGCCGACATTGTAGGCGGTAAAAACTATATCGTCATAATTTGACCTGTTATCGTACCGTCAACGTTTTAATAGCTCTTATTTCCTTGACAGTACGGGCGTCCGAGTTAAAAACAGTACCTATGTTGATGGCTACACTGTTAAAGCAGACTAGATAAGCGTAGACTTTGTTGATGACCTTATCTTTGTTGCATTAAACAAAAACACCACCGTCTTGTTTTACCTATCCGTCTACAATTCCAAATAGAATGATTCTTATTTTTATGCCTTTAATCAAGCCATCCCATAAACCCCGAACTTATCACGTCAGAATATACAGAAGCTTTTGTTTTTTGGTCGCATACCGAAACGTCACAATGATACAAAAAGACGTGACGCAAAATCCATCGCGTAAATAAAAGTCCGCAGCGTCACCCCAAGGCAGGGGCTACCTGTCCAGTTTTTATCGTCATTTATATTAACTTTTCATGTTGGCCTAATGGATTAGTGCGGGGGAATTCAGATCTCCCGGCATAAATATGTCAGTGGATTCTAGACTTGGGGAGGGTTTATGCTTTTCGGTACGATAAAGGGTTATTTTTATGTCTGTGTAAGTCAAAAATTCAAGTCAAAAATTCTTGGTTCCTTTCATTAAAAACGCTTCATTCAAATATGCTCTTTTAATGACAGGTATTTTGTTTAATTAATAATTTGCATGTCATTTGAATTTTGTCACAGATTTGTGATTTTTAGAGGTGCCAGTTTTAATTTTGGCTCCTGTTTTATGATAGCTTTTAATTTTAAAAAATACCACCTTCCTTAGGGACTTAAAATCTAACTTTTTATATAAAAAATATGTTTAACAACAAAACAAAACCGCAATACTTATCCTCATTGTCATAAAATATTTAAATTAATGTAGAAAGGTATGAACCCAACGAGATGTCGCATAATTTGCAAACGGCTTATTCTGATCACCGTCTTATGATAAATGTTTTCCCCACGGAAATAGCCCGGGAGCCGATAACTATTTACATAAATTATACTAACAGATTAGCTGAAGCTGAAATATTTATGATGCTGGTTTTGTCTAACAACGTGGCGAAAGGTTGCGCTGCTCTGGTTGGGTCTCTTTTGTATGTTGTTTCGTAATTTGTATGGTGTTGGCTCAAATATGAGAATGGTTTGAGTCAACATTGTAAGATTAAACTATAAAGCGGCAGATAATATTTGCCCGTTGACCTTTATTACTACTATTTTCCAACGAACTTACAAACTCTTATGAGTTATGAAACACATCGAAAATAAGTTCTACTGGCATTGCCAATACTTTACGGCAATAAATATAGTATCAACCCAAATTCAAATCCGATAGTAGTCTTTGTTTGTCCGCAAGGACGACAACAGTTTAAATTGAGTTGATAAATCCTGGTCGAGCAACCAATGGCATGTACTCGTAGTAATGTCAAAGCAAAGTCAGAATTGACTTTTTTATGAAATGTTATTACCAACGTAACCAACGTATAACAACTAAATTATGCATTGCAAAATAGCTCGAGATATCAAGAATTCAATACAGGAACCGATTTAGTTTGCTAAAACGGTTGCAGTTCAGTTTGCTATTTAATAAGTGACGCAGCAATTGGATCATAAAATGTCGAATTACATTACTATGATTGTTATTTAATTCTACACTCAGTCTTGAGATTTACCACAGCCGTAAATAAGACACGACACCCAAGTAAGTCGAAAGTGCATCACATCAAGCATGCTGCTCACAATTAATTTCCTTACGATACCTACATTTTATGTAGTTTACTATGAAACATAAAAATTATGACCACTTTATTATGTCCAAACGTTCGTTCGGACGGTCGTTAAACAGCCACAATATGGCACTTGCATTGACGATGGCGCATTAGATGCTCTTGAGGTAGAATTGTAGCGTTAACAACGATTACTTTGCTTTTTAATTAAATAAACATTAAATGAAAACATTTTTATTTTATATCTTAGCCACCCTAGTCTCAATTTTGTACTCTTAGTTGATTTTCAAATAAAATGGAAATATTACTATTTTAATAAAATGCAAAACCTCAATTGTTTCAAGAACCACTATACTAATTGAATCTCTTGAGTTGGGATTTTTTTGTTAGGATCACAACCCCGCATTTACCCTGTATATAGTGATAAATATAATATTTAGTAATAAAAGTGAACACTTATAACATAGTTCATGTTTACCTACTATTAACCACTAAACATAAAAAGGGGTTGAAGTGTCGATAAAAAAACTTTGAATGAACCGTAAAACCTACAGTTACCCTAAAACGTTAAATACCTACGTGATAAGATGTATACTTATTTACGAACATTACAATTAGGTACTTACGTCACCTATAATGGAGCTGTCTCTCCGCAGCAGATACTTGTAAGGGCACCCGTCAATTTCAGCCACTAAACTTTAAATATACTTGCAGTATCATGCAATGTCATTCGTCTCAAATGCTCTCACGGAACCCCGAACGCTTCTTCCCGTTTAGTCACTAACTTGCTTTGATGGTCGCCACGTAAAGTGTCGGAACTATAACTTACGTCCTTATTCACACTAAACGTGACATGTATGTGCGCTTTATGTGAAATGCAAGAAGACAGAAAATATTATACTTCGCGATCATAAAACTTGGATATGGCGACTCGAATAAAGTTTACTGCTCTATTTTTTATTAAAGGTGCTTCAATTTTCGCTTTGTATTCATATTCTATTTACAAAGGTAGGTATCTTAAAAACTCATTTGTTTTATAGTATTCAAGTGGTATTTTTTTGTTTAAAATAATTTATTACTTTAGGAGAAATATTATAACGTATAACTTTTGAAAAAAAAACCATCTTAATTGCAAAGATATTTAAAAATATTACGTGATAATAATTGAACATACATTCAAACAACGGTAAATACTTGTACCTACATAAATTAACCATGTGGCACATAGACGCAATGCATCTACCATTCTTTTTTCAAAAAATACTAAAACCGCTCTGGCGTAAAATTGAATCCTCCACAACGGCCGTCAGGGCCGTCACCCGCAGGATTTGTCAGCTTACTCTGTTTTCATTTATAACTGTCTGCGACCAAACGTTTTAAAATGATATCACAAATTTCACAAATTAAATGAAAGCGTTGAAACACCCAGTCCTATAGTAATTTGGAACGCCGCCAAGGATGAAGATTGTTGTATAATTGCAGTATTTATTACTCTTACAACTTTACACTATAGTTAGTCTTTGTTCCATTCTGAGACTAAGTGCGAAGTTTCCATTGAATAACGACACGCATATGTTTCATATGCTCTGATTTGTCGAGTTTAATTCACAACTAAAACCTTTTAATAGCTTTCTTAACATAGGCAATGGAAACAATTAGCAGATTTCTAAATGCTAAAAGACAATGATTTCCAGCAGAATTTTCCATTAATGGTGCGGATGTAATTTGAATCGAATGGGCTTTTGTTCCGTTTCTAAAGTCCGATAAAGGGAAGCTTTGTTCCAAAAAGGTATCTATAAATGTGACCGATACGTAAGCAAGACAGAAATAAATTGGACTCCACGATTTATTGCCAAATGCTTTTAACTCGTGGCCTTTTTAGTAAGAATAAACTACAGATTTTGAGCGTCTAGGCAAAATCCAGGGATATATTACTGAACTAAGACCACAATTCGTTTCGTTTGTTAGGTTTGGTTTTGTAACTTGATTACAATTTTCGCCCAAAACAAATTATTTTGTATTGACTTTATTTTATTTTATTACCAATAGTTGCATTAAAGTTTAACTAAAAAGTTCCGAAGGACGTCCGTATTTTTTTTTTAATGTCATGTATGTCATTAAAAAATTGTGTATAATATGTCATTTCGGTATGTAGGTACTTACGCTTTTTTTCTCTATTAAAACGATTTTTTTTAAATATTTCGTCGCAAGCTTGTAGTAGCCAAGTAATAAAGGTGTCAAATCGCCCACATTTAACACCGACATTCCTGATTTTCACTCAAAATTGTCTTGTTTCCGAGTTATTGGCACCAAATCCCTTGTCATATCTTTAACAGACACAGTATCAAAGATATTCCGTTTATGTACGTATGTTAAACTGCATTGAGCACCGGAGTAACGGATTCCTCATCATGCCGCGAACCGCCTCACCTGCAGAACTTTAACTTGCAACCTCTATTTCCGCATTCTAGCAAGCCACAATTTGTATCTATCGCTTAACCTGTTCCAAATAAAATAAGACATAACCACAGCCATAATTATGAGAAACGTTTAATAAATTTCAACTAGCTTTACACTAGTGTTGTGCCGCTTTATGTTTATGAGTCGGCTAAGAGTGTAAGCCGAAGGTAACGACGTGCTTCATTACTTAGTAGTTATTATTTATGTCGCCCTTCGCATCGGTTTATATCGCTGATACTGTAAACCGACACGCGAGCCTTATAAAATAGACGAAAATTTACTACTTTTTATGGAAGCTATTTCGCCTTGAATAAGCAATGAACTTCAACATGTAATCTCGAGCACGGGTAGTAAATTATTAATAAAACTATGACTTCTTTATAAATTTGCTTTATTTTCGGCGTTTCTGGAAAACACAGCGGGTTCGGAAAATATTTAGGACACGGTTTAAAAGTTATAAAGGTTAAACAGCTCTTGAAATATGTGCACTGCTTTATAATACTGGTTAAAATTTTGAGTAGGTAATTGAAAAGTCTATGTTACTTAACCTAAGGTTACATTTTATATCTAATACACGAACTTTTACATAAATATCACAGTCAAATATTATAAAACTACGATTTCTAACCTAAATGAATCTAATATGGCAGTGAAATGCGACGCTAAATCTACGTTACAGATTATATGAAACAACCTCGAGTTCGTCTAGGCTAGGGGTACAAAAGTGCTGTGTAGGAAAGTAGAATTTTGGGCAGTTATAAGCAGTTTCGTATTCAGATAGGCTAGTCTTAACACTGTGACTAGAACGTAGATAGGAATTAGATTATAAGTAGGTATCAGACATATTATGTATAAACGGGTACAAACACTACAACGGTTCACTACAACTTTTATCTAATACCTTATCAAGTTACTCAAAAAACCCATTTATGCGCGAATTTGATCTTTAAACCCTTTCAACTTAATTAGTAATTTGAGTCACCCAATAAGATGAGGATTAAATATTATTAGGCGAAATACCTACTTAACGATTACCAAATTCGTCACATTTAAAAATGTCTACACACGTATAACTTTTTGAAAACTGTAAACATAGTAAGTGCTTTTTTAATTACAAATTGGATACGTTATTCACTTATTGCTTCGATTTATTTTAGATAACAGTGAGGTTTCGTAGTCTTATGTAAAAATTTAATAACAACCAGCTAAACACTGTTTTACAAAATGTTTCAAGATTGAGTTGTAAACCTAATTATTTCTTGTTTTCTGGACTCTGTGGAAGAAAAATAAATATGTTAGTCAAAACCAATAGATCACTGTATACATCAAACTTTCACTATTAATGTATGATGTCGAATACCGATAAAAAATAAATTTATCATGAAAGTGTACAACACGATTATCACTAGCACGCGTAACAAATAGAGAGTGAATTCATGTAATCGGCTTTTGATCATTAAGTAGCTTAATGTCAGCAAGGGCTGGCGTAAATATGTTCAATTTACCTCATATGGCGGCGGCGGCAGTATGTCACACAGGTTTATTTGACAGCCCTGGTCTGAGCGCGCAACACTCGAATGCCTGGTCGTCTGAATGGGAATTTTGAAACTGTTCTCCCTCCCTAGCCAGTGCCACTGCGGGTAGTCGTAGTCTAAATCATTCGCTGGGCTTACTTTACTTTTGTCCTGTCTGCTTCTCGATCCGGACCTATTCGTATTACAGGACGCACAATCGTCCTCTAAAACATTTATATCATTATGTACGTCATGCCTCGGCTCTCTGTAATCCTTCGTAGATCTACTAGAAGTGCTATGGCAACAAGTAGAACACTCCCCGTTGGAATACTGAATGCTCCCATTGCACGACCTAACAATGCTATTGTTATGAGATCGCCTTTCTGGACAATTCCTCAGGTCTCCGATGTCGTTATTGTCCTGTGGAAGACGATATTTATCACTCAGTTAATTTCGATTCAGGGTATTAGATTCTCTTTTTAAATTGAATTTGTAATCTAATCTTGTGACAACATGTGGGTTCCCACAATGCTTATCGTAGTACCTTGAAATTGAGTTCGGTGTAAATAGCGCTGGACGCGTAGGGCTCGGGCGGGCCGCGGCGCAGGCGGTCCGCGCTGCCGGCGTCCAAGCCCTGAATGGAGTTCTGCGGTAAGCAGTACTCCGGCTCCACGCTCAGTATGCTCGATTGTCCCGCTGCGATAGATAATTCAACTCTAAGCAAACGTCACGACGTAACTAGGACACACTTGTTGTTGAGAATTGAAATGATAAATATCTTTCTTTGGCTATTTCCATTGCATACTATGCAACCGTTCCGTATATGGATAAATATTAATCTTGACTTACTATGCAAAAGGCTCTGATGGCAGCTGCCGACGTCTAACGTCGGGTCGTTTGATGGAGCGAATACGGCGCGGTCCCGCAGCCAGATCGTGTCTTTATTCAATAGACACTGCTGGGCCGTGACAATCGATTGACCTACAATTGGGTTCAATGTTTAAATTATTGCCGCGTTATATCAACAAGTTAAGCGGCGCCGGTCGGTAAGGCGCTCCCACGATCCGGGCGTGAAAATGCGTTCCCCAAATAATAAAATGTCAAAAAAGTTAAAGAATTGGCAGTTGCTTGAGAGATAAGAAATCGAAGGCGCGTCAGATTAAGGTTATGGCGATAATGTTGAAGCAGAGCTTGTAATCTTTATTTCATTTTGCCCCCGTTGGATAAAAAGCACAATGAACTCTGTTTTTTGCTGTTCACACGCGTGTAAAGGGAATGAATAACCAACCCGGCGCCAGCCTCAGCCCGTGAGTATCAGCTTACCAGCAGACTTCTTCCTTTGTATCCCGTTGCGCCGCCGAATGTAATACACGCTGAACACCCCGATGACGATAATGGAGAAAACAATCAGACCAAGCGCGAGGAGCCATGTTTCTTGAAATATATTGTGAATATTCGAGTCCTTTGGTGGCTCAGTCCTAAAAATAAAAATCACGAATTATAAAACAATGTTTTCGAATGATTCGCGGATGAGTAGCCCTCGATTTTTAACGGCTATAGTAATACCCTCCAGGAATGTGGTATATTTAATGATTAACCTCCCGTAAACCTCGTGACTCATCGAGTCGTGTTCGTAAAAGCAATTCACATGACCCTTCCTGTGAACATTACGTACGTAAACACTTGATATACCACTTGAGAACCAACTGAGTACGAGTACATTGCCCATAATTTTAGACAATGTTCGCTTTGGGACGTTTTACAAAAACCTCTCTGTGCATTAGTTTAACTAATTTAGGTAACTAAACCGGAGAGCTCAGAGCTGGCGACTTCCTTCGGCAATGCTTAAACATACAACATAACAACAGCAACAACGACAACGAGGAAATGCTGCCAGCATCTGCGTTACTTTGGCACGGGGGCTCTCTCTGTTTTCGTTCTTATTTACTTAGTAAATAAGTAGGTTTTAATTAAATCGTATTGAAAAATATAGTTTCGTTTTCATTAAGATATTGGTTGCTTTAATTATTTTAATTTGCTAGTTTTAGTTTTGATTTTAGTTTTTAACCGAATTGAAAAAAGAGAACGTTCATAGTTTCTCGGAGTATTTTTTCATTTTATTTTGTATGTACCTACGAGTAGGTATGTTTCCCGATTACTCAAAGAAGACTGAACCGATTTGGAAAATATGTTTGATTTGTAATGTTTAAAGTTGTAATTCAATTATAGTTGGGGTGGAGCTTACATAGTTTTCTATTAATATCTCGTCTAATCTCTCATTATGTATTTAAAATATAAATGCCCAATGTAATCATTGCCTGAACTGGACCTATGACAAATGTATACACAAGTACTAATGCTAAAGCACTTACTGCACGTATTGTCGCTGCGTATGCGTGGGCAGCATGTGCAGCTGCGCGGGCGCGCTGAAAGGCCCGCGGCCGCGGCGCGTGACGGCGGCAGCGCGTGCGCTGTAGCGGCCGCCGGCGCGCAGCGAGCTGGCCGCCGCGGCGCGGGTGCGCGCGCCCAGCGACATCTGACCCACCACACGACCGCCTGAACTACCGCTGACTCGGATTTCAATCTGTTACAAAGAATATCGCATAAGCAAACGGTGAGCTGGTTTGCGTTTCCCGAGCCTGGCTAAAATGTTTCAAAGTATGTTCGATTCAGCGAAAATAATGAAATGGATGATAATATGAAGGTAAGATAGTGATTAAAAAATTTTAAATTTTGAGTATAAGTTTCATCATAGATTTTTTGTGCACATGTGCTTCGATAGCATTAGACTTTAGCTACGAGTATGACTGGACAACTATCTCTGACATGATTCTAAATTTAGTTCAAATTCAAAACCGAGCTTAGTACCTAACATGGAAAAAGAGTCCATTACAAAGTAATTAGTAAATATATCTCAAAACTTTGTATAAAAATTTAACTTTGTACTTTAAATGTTAAATAAAAGTATGCAGGTAACAGAAGTTCACGTAATAGGGTCACTATAGTTTCAAAAGAAACAAGTTTTCGCTTGTCAGTAAATGAGATTGATTGTGTCCGATAATTGATTTATTGGACGGTAGTTAATCAAAATGATCAAACGATCGGTGTCAATAGGGAAAATTGCTTGTTAACAGGATCCTTCACGTACATCCGTTTCTAATTATTATTAACCATTTAGCAAAACGGGTTACGAAATCATATTTCCAAGCGCACTGCAAAGGAGCGTCTTATATGGTAATATAGCTACCTAATTACCTAAACCTGCCCTATTCAGGAAACTTTACATACCATAAAGAACTCGTGATTTCGCTGTCTCCTACTTGAATTTAAATGAAATTACCATATTTGTCACAAACGTTCACGTCTTCAAAGAACCGCGCTGCTACCAAATACGAGAGCCTTCTTTAAAGTATCGCTTAATTATTTGGGTTTGTTTATGAGACGTGGAGCAGGCTCATCTATAATGCATACATTGTAGTAGTCCTCAAATGTCTCTTTATAAATATTATTTTCATTCATCATAATTGCTTCTTGATGATTTACCATTTTACAAATAATAGGTCCAACCCTTAACCGAGCATTATTTTTAAAAAAAGTTGAAAATAAAAGCAGTATTTACCAGGTAACCGGTGAGCTCTCCGTTCCACGTGGTCGGAGGTGGCGGCTCCCACCGTATCCACGCCGAAGTCGCGTTTATGACCCCCGCCGTCACCGCCTGAGGAGCAGCCGACGGCACTAAAACGGTAATTGCCAGTAAATTACCGCATCTCTAATGAAATACAGAATAATTCATCTTTCCGACAATAAAGTTGCACCACGAAATACTATAATCAATGTAAGCACAACAAAGTTAATACGGAAATAACAAAGACAAATTGTGTTCAACAAAGATTAAGTTATAACGACAGTTTTTATAGCCCTGTCGTTAAATCCAGCACAAATTAACTCGAATAACATTTAAGTTCAAAAGTCGATTATAAATTACCCTCTTCATCTGTATATCCAGCCATTAAGTTCGAAGGTTTCCCTAATAAGTTCTTGTAGAAGGGCATAAGGAACATGTCGTATTGCGTGTACGGCATCAGTCCAGAGAGGATATAGCTTGAAGTCCCACTGTTGTCCACGTCAGTTAGAGTACCGTTAGAGCAGATCATCCCCTCTAAATGAGACGTGTTAAGTATGGTGATTTCTTCATCAGTGGCGTTACGCCAATTTAAAGACGTGCTGTTATACCAAATCTTAACACCCTCTAGATACTCATTGTAATCGGTCAAAACCTGAAATACAAATTTATTGTATGGTATTAATTTAATTGTAACATCTATTTTGTATTTAAATACTTCAAAGTCTGATAATACCCACATCCCAAACAACTTTAAGCGAAGTAGACGACAATGTTTCCACTCTCCTCAACACTAACACATTTTGCTGTAGGAATTTCCTAGCTTGCACAAGTTCGTATTGCGTCATATGAGCGCCGCGGTCAAAATTTCTTACATCAGCTTCAGATTTTAAATCGTTATTCCTTTTTTTCAACACGGTGAGATAAGCCTCTTGCATAGTGCTCCCAGCTGCGTTGACAGCTGTGCAAATAACCCTCCCGCTGTGTTCAACTTTCGCTCCATCCAGGTACAACAAACTAGAGTTGCTTTTCATACATTCGGGGAACAATAGCGAGTCTTGATTCCCTTCCAAAATCCAGAATGTTGTCGGCGTCGGCAAACCTTTAGCCTCGCACGGAATGGATACCACATCGCCTTCCCATGCGGTAAGATTGGACGGTATCTGTGTGAAGTGGGGTAGCGCTAAAACAGACGGCCAGATTTAAATAGATCCAGGAATTAATGATGCAATAAAATTGTAAATAGACGGGGTTGAGTCGTTTGTATTTGTGTTCAAACATTTCAAGGAAGTAGTCGTTGTCCTCATTACGTTAGACGATGAGTGTTTTGAAGTGCATATGCATAATGCCCAAGTTTGAACTACCAACACAAGTTTGCACCATTTGTATCGGGTTTACGGACAAACACTTACATTCGATTAAAGCTGTATTTTAATTTTAGATTAAAGCTGGCTTCTTTCAGAGCTGATCTCTGTTATGGCTCTACCGATTTTCATGATAACTTGCTAAGAACCACCGCTAGAAAACCAGCTTTCAAATTCAAACAGACCGCATCCAAATCGGTTCACCCATTTAAACGCTACGGTGCCATAGACACACACATATAGCGATGAAAATAACACCCCTTTTTTTGCGTCAGGGGTTAAAAATAGCAACAGCAAAAAATCTGCAACCCAGATGGTTCTGAGGATTCTGAGTATAGTGTCACATAAAAGCGACAAATGCTTACTGTAAACGGTTAGCGTGGCGCTGGTGACACTGGCTCCAGCGTGGCTATCGGCCCGACACGAGTATGTGCCCATGTCGGTCGCCGACACGTGTTCCAGCCGCAGCAAGCCGCGGATTACGGACGCGTGAGCGGGCAACACGCCGTCCTCTTTCACCCATGTTATCTTTACGCTTGAGTCGAAGCTCTGAAAAGGAAGTAAAATTATTATTTGGAAAATGAAAAAAAATATATTTTTACCGGTAAGTATTTAAATTTACAATTCATTAAGAATTAGGGTCTGAGAAGAAGTTTATTTTTAGATAATTTCAAAGAATTGGTGAAAGTGATGACGAATGTCATTCGTACCTAATTTCATTTTACACTCTTTAAATTATTGTGTTTTGATTAGTCTTGTGACGTTATTTGTTTAGTTCCAAATGACAAAAAGGGAGTCTCTTTTCAGTATTGACCATACAATATCGGATACTAATTTTGGTACGATATCGTAACTTATAAGTGGACGTAAGGGCTTAACAATTCGTAAAAATATGGAATTTACCCGGAGGGATCTCCGGGTAAATTCCATATTTGATAATATTGGATAATATCAGATCAGTATCAGAAGTATCAGATTTAAAAAAACGTTAAATGCCAGTTGGCTATGTTACCTGACAAGTAAATTCGACAGTTTGTCCAACTAAAGCAGTGATGTTGCTGGGCTTCACTACGAAGTGAGGTCTTCTTAAAACTATTAACGCAGCGTGTCTCGATTGCCTCTCCCCGGCTATGTTTGATGCCACACATCGATATAGTCCACTATCAGTCGGCAGTGTTTCCAATATCTTCAAGCTACCAGTTTCTGTTACTGTTACCCTATAAAAAAAAACATTGTCAAATAAACATTAAGTACAAAGGAGCGGAAATTATTCATATTATCTGAATCGATCCTGGTGCAGTTTACTGATTTAAACAATATTATAAGAAACGTAAGAAACCAGAACAAAATCCCAAATAACAAAGTAGTTTCACAAGTTTATTCGCCACCCGCAAATGACCTACGTGAGGTACGTTAAGTTATCTTCATATGAGACTTTCACCAAGAATCGCATCAAATTAAGGCTGATTATTGACCTGTCAAACGAAATGGATTCACATAAACAATTTCAACTTAATCGTCGCATTTCTTCATTTTTTTTTGTTTTTTTTTTTTATTTATTAAAGTTCCACATTTTAAAAAAAAAAGTATCGCAGAGTTTTTAATGAAAGACTACAAAAGTCACAGAGGCTTATGAGTAGTCAGTGAGTTCGGAGCAAAAACTACTAATGGAGGTAGGCTTTATAAAGAAACCGCTAGATAGAATTTAGGTCATTATACCTACAAAGTGAAGCTTTGGGTTGACATATTTATAAAACAGAAAGATTTTAGCACACAAAACTGAAATGTAGTCAAATCAAACGAATCAATTAATGTTACCTTCCATTGACTTCCGCATCATATAAATTTCCATCTTTCATCCAATGCACAGATGGTTCTGGAACGCCTTTTGGTGGAGAACATTCTAGAACAGCTGGCTCACCGGCCGCAACGTGCACATCTCGAGGTTCCAATCTAAAGTCATCTCGAATCACTAAAACAAAAAACTATTAGGACCTACCTAAATAATGAAACCTTACAATAAGGACTAAATATTACACCAGTATGGATAAACTTACCAGCAACGTTGAGCGAAGCATTGCGACTGACAGCCTCGCCTGCCAGGTTCCGTGCCACGCACCAATAGACTCCCTCATCGCTTTCTTTCTTGCCTCGATTTACTCTAAGGAAATACATCTGACCTATATAATATTTCCAATAACTTGCCAGGTTACATAAAGCTAAACAGTGACTTCATTATTATACTAACGAACGAGTACAAACACCTCACACAAGTGCGTTGTGGGAACTATTATTGTGTCGTCCAAATCCAAAGGTATCTTATGGAAGGTGACGGTTACGACATTCTTACCATTACTGTAATACCTTTACACCTAACCCTAGAAGGAACAGAAGCTATAATCGTTTGCTATGGACGGATCTAGGCAATTTTACCATACATGTTTTATATTAACAACTCTAATTAATTATAGGGTTCAAAATCAAATTTAAATTCCTTTATTCAGATCACTAAAACCTATAATGGGTATATATTTACATTAACGCTAAGTATTATAATGAAGATACACGTATCAGCTGTCACGAGGTCTCCTTTCATTCGGTAGGTCACATTTTGGTAAATATTATTATTTCTAGACTTACCTCAGAAACAACAGCCCGTCTTCCAGCAGCACCCTATGGCCATCCTCTGCCGGTGGCAGTTGAGTGCCATCTTTGAACCACTGCACCAGGGGCTTGGGTCTTCCTTCCACCACGCATCGAAGAGTTGCCGGTTCACTGCGCCCCGATACTGTGTTTGATGGGTGCTCCTTGATGCGCGGGGCTCGATTTTGGGCTAAAAGAAATATTTCTTAAAACTTGTCTCAAATCAAGGGTTTTGTGGAGTAACACAGAATGCGTCCCAGTATAAGTTTATATTTAAAGGTCAGTCGAAAGAAAATAAAAGGGTCCTCCTGCAGCCGAATCCAAAAATCTGAATCCAAGTTTTGATCTTGAGTCTAGAGGCAGTTTTTTTAAATCTAAGAATAATTATAAGACATATAGAGGCAGTTTTTTTAAATCTTAGAATAATTATAAGACATATAGGTAAGTATCCTATTTAATTTTCTCATTTTCTCAGTAAAACCTAATGAAAAAGTAGACAGTCATATTTAATTTAACTGTTTTTTTAGTAAGTTTACTCCCAAATGCCGTATTCGTATCATGTGTTTTTTTTAACTCTGTGATATAACTTTACTAATATATTAAACTGATCATAAATTATGAATAATATTAAGCTTCCTATCTTTATTTGGCAGACACGTAAATTTACTTCATTTAAAGATTAGGATCATCGGAAAAAACTTCGAAGCTTATAAACGTCCAATCTCCAACTTCATTGAGTGCTAGAAAGTCTCAGAACCGATTTATTTTATTTCAAATAAAATGATCGAGAAAAAGATAAAACTGGGGTAACATGTCCGGATTCGGTTTTACGACGGAAACTTTGTGTTATATACGAGTTTGAATACAAAAAGCCTACGCACAAGCCTAACTCTATCCATTCTCAGATATTATCTCTCGATTGACGTCAATATGTTTGTAGATGACCCTATTGTTCGAACATTATGGCATTCGTTCTAAAGGTCACTAAAACTCGACAGACACGGCTGTATTCTCTGTAACATTCCTTATTTAAGATGCACATATTTAAGTAAATATCAACGTTAAACATTAATATGTCGAATAGGGCGTCAGTGGAATACATCGAGTGTGATGTAACCGATGCTCTCAAGAGAGGATATCATCTTAAAGAATTCTTTACATTTACGTAACTGAAACTGACTACGAGTATGACCTGATTCATTTCGATCACATGATCACATCACAATCAACGAGGTTTAACGATATCAAACAGCAAGAGCTCCATTGCAGCAACAGGACCTGTGGGCTAACACAAGTTACATTCTACGAACCGCCGAAATCAGAGAATATGAATTCGGTCGACGAATATAAGCTGCCATACGGTCGCGTCGGTCCCCTTGTACCATATTAATAGGTAACATTTATTTTGACAGAGTTCTACAGCCTTTAGCATTCGTAGAATGCAAGTCCTCTAGGCCCACTAAGTTATTAACTCTTCTAGGATCGTGACAAAAAACTACCCCAAAAAACGGGAAATTAAGTAAGAATGTTACAATCAATGTTTAATTTTGTTTGTCTAAGAATAATCCCCAAAAGCACAGGGATTTTAATGATTAGGTACGCGCAAAACATTTGTAAAAGAAACGTTTTATTACAAATAACATTAGCAGAAACCTAAAAGTTAAAATGGACTTAATTTGTCATTGGTGATAACGTATACCAATTCTATAAGATTCCTGTGTTGTGACTAACTACTTCTCTATCCGTCGCAAAACTCAAATAAAAAGTAAACAAATACGCCTTTATTCCGACCAGAAACAAAAAAGGCAATATATACCCATACGTCTCAACTTAGCCGCTTTGACGCCACGTTTAGATTAACCACAGATAACACAAGGTGTATTGTAATAACCTCCTGATTTATTTTTTCTGTCACCCGAAGCGCGGTAGTTGCTTTATTAATACTTGTCAGTGTCACTGATAACCCTTACAATACGGCTATCTGACATGTTTGTCTTTTTGTATCGTGCGAGGGTACAACTAATAATGTGCATTGATAAAGTAAACATATTAATAAAGGGATTCGAGATATACAGACGCATTAAAGTGAATGGCGTATGAAATGTGCAAAAATTTGTAAGTTTTACGACGGATAAAGTTGGATTCAATGCATTGATGCACTTAACAATGGACTATTCTAGCTTAAGCATTGTCAATAAAAACGCTTCTTATTTAACCTCGTGTACTTTACAAAGTACTTACCTACTTAAAAGCATTTACAATTAAACGTCTTTGACATCTAGTTGTCACTGTTGTCAGGAGGTAAAGGCAAAATACATACAAATTTACTTAATAAAAGGTTAATACATTCAATTTTAAAATTTAAACCATCAGTTTTTATGCGAATAAATTAATTAAAGTTTAAATAATTTGTTTTATAGAGGAATATAATTATGCCAAAAATTAACATAACGGTATTTTAACTTTTCATTTTAAAATGGCATAGCGGCAAATTGCTTTACAACATGTAATCAGTCGCAAACTGGCAAAGCTTGCAAAAAAAACGCTACACATGTGCCTTTGACTACGGTCGATTTGTTAAGATGACGCCGCCGCCTTATCGAGTGAAAACATGTGGGCGTACTTGTAAAACTGACTAAGTGACATTATCACTTTGTAATAAATGACATCTTGCTGATGTGTCGCAGGGTTCACATTTCATTGACGAAGTAGGTACTTAGTTTTTATTGTTCATCCAATGGGACATTAATGTTAAATGTATTTTCTAAGAAATCCTTTAACAGCGGATGTCTACTTAATAGTCAATATTAACTTACAAAAGAGCATTACACATGTTTTTTGTAACTTATTCTAAGACGAATGAAACAAAGTATGGTTTTCATATAGGAAATTAAAAGTTATACGCGAAGTGGTATTTGTATTATTTATCAAGATTTTGCTAGATAATTACGTATACCTACCGTATAAAACTATTTAGATGATAGATAATTTGATCAAATTAGATTCCAAACATAGAACCTTAATTATAAATCAAACTTGAGTTGTCTTGTTATTCTTCTCGAGGTCAGCTGTCAGTCGCTCTACCAAACCTGCGCACTCTATGGTCATGGACAAACCGTTACTAACTAGCAATAAGCGCTATTGCAATCATTCTGGTAATGATAATTTAACAGATTTAACAGAATTCTAAATGTTCGATACAGGAAATATAGTTTCTTACACCAAAAACATTTCGATGACAACGTTAATATCTATTGAAATTGAAATGAAAATTGTCTAGATTTTATATTGAGAATCATCTAAAAATTTATCTGTAATTTATTCCACAGCATAACGAATTGGAAGTATCTTGTACACAACGTAGAAACTTCGACCTTTCGAGCCCGTGTCAGATGTCAGAATCACGGAAAGACAATTTATAATCACTTAGCATTTTATTTAAAATAAAACACGCTATATATATCCGTATATGTTTCAATAAAAATAATCGCACATACCTTAGAATCCCTACTTACAAATTCCAGCATTATACAAGCGACAAAACTACCTTACTCTGTTTTCATGTTACGCTTTCACAGCGAAGAAATGCTAAAAGATCTCTCCGTCTACGAAATCTTGTAAAATAGACGTCCTAATAAAATATGATTTGTAATGATTTTGGAGCTTTTTAAATGATGATGATTAATTGCTCTAATAAATATACTTACATAAAACGCAAAGCCTATTATAAAATAATGTCAAGATTTTAAAGTATAACAACTCAGACAAACAAGGAGACACGGAAATGGTCACAAGACTTGACCTTCCTTTTACGGCCGACCTGACAAATATTTGATAAGATAGTTGTCGAGTCTCATTTAACGCGGTCGATGCACCTGCACAAAATGTAGTAACTACACTTCTACGAGTACACTCGGGTGATTACTGTGCCCTTAGTTTAAACGCTTTTAAAGTGTGGACTGACGAGTAGTTTACAGCAATTTATAATAAGTACAGCGGCCGAAGTTGCTGTAGTAGACTAATAGGTTAACTGAGTTGACATGACACTGGTGTCCTTTTAATGAATTTTATGCAAATATTTTAGGAATATTCACGAAGCGCGAGTAGACATTGCTTCAGTAATGAACATTTGAACTATATCGGCGTACCTAAATCGTTTGAACCAGAACGATTTCAAGTAATCATTGTAACACTAGTAGAATGTAGAGATTCGTTATAGAGTTTCTCACAAGAAATTATTTAAAAACCTTTCCTATTCTTTGTAAACTGCATTAATTTACGTTTTGTTGCTAGTTACCTATACAAAGTAGGTTCAAACGGGTACTTTAAGGCATTCTATTCCAGTCTATTTCTTCTATTCTAATGACCCATTAAAGGTTTTGGGATAAATATTCCGGGTGTTCTACTAACGGTCATAATGTAGTAAGAAATTAACTAACATTAAACTGTAATTTATATCCAGGTTCCTATAATCACATCTTAAATCATCGTGAACGTTCCGCAATACACTTTGATGTACCTCTGCGGCTGGCTACCAGCGGGTATGGTATTTATGAGTCATGTAACTATGCTGAAGTATCGAGATACAAAACAATAGACCTAGTCAAAGTGCATTTACACAAGCCGAAAGTACACATACCTATTAGGTACGTAAAACTTCAGCGGAATTAATGTAGGTTATACGAGGTTTCCATTCTTTTTTTAGGGTTCCGTACCCAAAGGGTGCCAACGGGACCCTAAATACTAAGCCAACGCTTTCCGTCCGTCCGTCTCATAAACCGTAATAACTATACGCGTGTAATTTTCACAGCGGGTGTTTTTCTATTGCCGTGATAATTACTTGTTTTTAGGCCCTGGGGCCCTCATACAAGAATCGTACTGAACCCTTCGTGTACAAACCTACTCGCACTTAACCGGCTTTTTCTGTAAGGATCCTTTTAATCACGCTAATACGGTTGAATAGTTACAATTCAGCACATACAGTCCATATGCTAAATAAGTATAAGAATTGATGTCCTGGATAATTTATAACTTTCTAAGGGAAAAAGCATAAAAAAGCCGTCGGCCGACATAAGTATTCTATATTATTGGGTACCTTTACTTGACTTTTTTTCCAACAGTAGATACGTGATATTAGACTAGGGTACGGATTCACTAAGTGTAATAAACAATTCGCCAATGCTCGTACCGTCCAAGCAAAGTGTTGTCTAGTACCCAAACAAATACAACCGACGGCAATCTGCCAAATCCTCAGCCTTAACCTGTCTAGACGTATCTTTATAGGCAATATTTGGAACTGTAAACAGAGAGTTGAACTTTTGTGATGTGAAGTAAACTGTTTTCATAGCAAATTGGATTTCTCTAGAAGGTGCTTTGATTTGGGTTTTATTTACATTTATTGATGTTCAATACCCAAAATGTAGGTATTAATAAATACCAGTTCATTTCAAAAATGCCTGAATATTTGAGTGGAGAAATGTTTGATGTTCAATTCACAAATGAAATCATGATTTTACAGATGAATTCTGAGATTCATCATCACATTAATCACTTATCTTGTTTTATCTTACAGTTGTGTCCTATCGGATACACTTACAACCCTCTAGGATTTTTTGTACATCTACACTCTTACGCACTCAGCTGTTCGAATGCGCAGATTTCCTTACGATGTCCTTCACCGTAAGAGCATCGGGTACTGTACTTAAGTTAAAAAAAATCTCGTTGATACATGGTGACGGCGGGGGTTCGAACTCGGTACCTTACGATCACGACTCGACCCCTTAAGCCTAGACCACCGACGCTCTTCATCACCACCATTATTAATATCTGATCTTAAGTGAGATACCTGTCCCAAGACATCTTACTTTTTAGTTACATCTCATTCAAGATCATCTTTTTAATTAACCAGTATTTGGATTATCTATATTGCATCACAGATAATTTGCGTAATATTAGTACCCATACCGCTAAATTTAAATAAATCAGGTACTTGAGGGTTGCGGTAAATGCACAACCAACACTAAGAGCTAAGTCTGCTCATCTCTTGAAGGTCCTCAATTTTCTATTTTGAGCCAATTTCATCCAGATCCGTTCACCCATCTGCCGCGATTGCGTAACAAACATCCAAACTCTCACATTTATAATATTTGTAAGAAGAAAGATAAGATGGGCGGCGGGGCGAGTACCCACCCACCCTAACCACCAGGTTAATTTAGTACATGCAGGGTATACTCGTACCCTGCTGTTCTTCTGAAAATTGGGTACTTACTTACTCATATGGTGGGTATAATAAGTAATTGCCCGGCGCGCTGCTTGCCACCTCCCCGTGAGCAAACATAAGGCTAAAGCGATTTACTTATATGAACAGTGAACCACGCTTGTCTATCGTATCGCCAAGACCTGAACTACAATGCTATTATCTATAACTTTAATTAAAATATGCCACAGCCAACTGTTTGTTAAAAGCATTTCATTTTTGACCAATTTAACGCAAACGTTAACACTAATTAAACCGAACGTTAATAAAAAAGGCACCATTGTGTTGTTAACGAACACTACGGAACATTTCGTTAATTGGTTTCATGGTACTTTATTTATAGACCGATGTTGTAACTATCTGATGGTAACAGAAGTGTTTGACCATGCCTCTATTACTAGTAATGGTTGTTGTACCACCATTAAAAATACGTTTCGAATATTTCGTTAGACTTAAAATAATGGCACGGGTACATAATAGAGGTTTTATCAAAAAAAAGAAGCAATGTTCTGCAAATATAATTAATAGGTAGCAAATATATATTCATACGAGAAAGTGAATTTGGCTTCAGGGTGAACAAATCATCCCTGGCCTATTTACAGAAGTGTTGACTTAATTAAATTCAAATTCCTAGAATTTACAAAGGCGGTTATTCCATAAAAGGTCTTACACCGATATTTAATAACTAACATTACAGGTACTACTACAATACCAAAGGTTTCTTAACGACCATCACTAATATTTACTGAAGAAATGTAACACGGAGTGTCGTAGGCGTGGCAAAGGTGAGAGAATATAATAAAAGTCTACTAAAGTTAACGTGCGAAACGTTTTTCAAGAACTCCGCGGTGTTGTTCCAGGAAAGGCGGCAACGACCAAGGCACAGACATAAACGAAGCGGTTCCTTCAAACTTTAGTCCATAAACTACGGACTCTTTGTTCCGGCTGCTCTAGCTAAACAAACTTTTTAATGCTCCTCATATTTCTAAGACGCTGTACCTAAACACAAATTCAAATAGTTTCTAAAATATATATATTTACCATTTGTTCCATTCAGTCCAATTAAGAGTAAATGCACGAGTACAAAAAACACGAATTGGTTTCTTCCATTTATAGTGATATCGCACTCATTAGCACCGACATCCACCATACTGCCACTGAATTACACTTAATTTTCATACCATCGATAAAATTACATGTTTATCTCACTGGCAACACTGAATCATCACTGGCATCCCTTTATTTATTGTTTACTTTTCTAATTCGATTCTGAATTCAAATTTGAAAAGTTCGGTAAACAGTCGCGGCATCGCGTCCGTGCGCGGCGTGCGATCGTCGACGCGACCAGCCAGTCACAAGTCTTGCGTCGTACTATCGGGCCTCCCTCCCTAGTTCGGCGATCCCATCTCTGTTTACTCTCTCCTTAATGGGGGGGTACTAAGGCGCCTCACCGCTGGTCTTTCGTGAACTAATTCTCCTCATCACGGGCGAAATTAGTTCATTAATACTTCGAAGCGAAACGGATCGCCAAACTTGCCATAGATACTAAAAACGAATTGCAACGCTGCGGCTCCATCTGCAATTCCTTCTTATTGTAAAAAAAAAAAGTTTTCTTATCTCTTAATGTTGTGACTAAAAATCAAATTTGCTTTTATTTTTATTTTTGTTTATAACCGAGTATTTATATAAAGCAATTTTATACAAAGATTGATATTTAGTAGGAAATAAATCTCATACATTATATATAACAATCAAAAGCAATTCTATATTCAACAGGATCAAATCAAATATGATAATGATCTGAATAATTTCTATGCCACAAATTAATTCTAAACGCTATGTCAAAATCCTTATTCATTGTGAATAGAAAACCGCACCCAAAAAAGTAACCCTAAAATTCAAAAGCGTGTTTGAAAAAGGAAGGGAAATAAAATACGGCTTATTTCATTTGACGCATTTGTCGAGTTAGCGCTTGCACACCGGGCGGGCGCCGACAAAGCCGAATAACGAATAAAAAACGTTCTAATTTCAAACCGGTCGCCCCTCCCAGCGCACGCGCATCCCTAGCTATTATGCTGAAGAGGTCATTCACAGTTCGCACAATAGTGCACATGGGTTTTTTAAATAAACGTGCCCTAAAAATCGATTTGCAAGGGTTGTATGAATTGATGCGTTGTTGTCATTCGGGCACGATCATATTACGATAAATGCATCCGCAACGCGTATAGTTTTAGGTGTATATTGACATTCCCCTCAGCCGATACACGAACTATAATTGACCACCTCACTTATCTTTAGAAACAAAGAGAATAATTAAAGTTCTTTGAGTTTGGGGTTATTTACATGTAAGTATTTAAGATATTATATCATTACAATAGTAACGTTATAAGAGGTTTTAAGCGAAAAAAGTTCGACAGGGTTGTCAACACGTGTATGAACCCCCGTGTTGCAGACGTGCACAGTATACGGGAACAGCTATCTATTAGGTGGATCATTTGTTTGATTGCCAATTCAGAGGTATACAATCGTATTACACTTGTTGTATTTCCGCTCTGAACGCCTACGTGGAAGCACGATATAAAACAGCCATCAGCATAGTGAAATAAATGACGAAACGAGGGTAAAATAACAAATTAAAAATTAGAAGAAGAATCGTAAGAAATTTATTAAAAATCAGAGCAAAATGCTAATACGAGTAGGTAATTAGGTTCATTTTAATTTGCCCTGAAGGTCTACAATAATGAGGCAATTTCGCTTGTAAAGCAATTGATCTTCAATTTAATGGAAGCTAACAGCCATGGCCTCAGTCTGGCATAAAGTATGTCAATAAAACAAATTGTTTTATTACCAATCATTCGATATACAATTGCGCAATTATTTGATACGGGTAAGTTATATATAGATAGTTGAAATCACAATATTATGAAATTGTATCCAAAGATGAAAAGAAAAATGCGACAAAATGCTCAAAACGTTGTAAACGCATCACACATGATAACTTCGCCTCAAATTATGATACTAAATATGGTAATGTGAGAGACCTCCGATATTAAGTTGATAAGATTCAAACTAAAAGGTTGACATTCCTCCATTTAATAAACACAATCTTATCAAGAACCGTTGATTGGACGCTAGTGAAGCAAATTACTTGGAGACATAAAGTTTACGAATGTGACGGAGTCATTTGGGACATTCAATTTACATTTTGAAAGGACTCGGAGCAAGCTCGTCGAGATTAAAAGATAATGGCGTTACTTCGTATCAAAATAAAGGGGAATGACAAGGCTAATGGAGCGGTCTCCAGCCGCAACGTTTCTCTTTAATTAACCGTATCTGTTAATTGTCGAACCGGTCACCGATCCAAGCATTACCCACGATATGAATATTATGAGAATTAATTCCACATTTGCATGTAAATTGTTGGATTCATGTCGTTCATAACTTCGAAGAACTCATTCAAGATTTCGACATTGTTCAATGATAACCACGAACATAAAAATAATATATTCGCTTGAACAATTGCGGACTAAAGCATTAAACTGCACCCGAGTCATAAAGAATATGAATTCGCCCTGTCCAAGACTGAAATGATGATACGACAATGTTAAAATCAAATGAGACCATGAAATCGTTTACATTTTGTTCGGATTGTAAGTATAACTAAATTCAGTGCATATGTAATCAGTGTGTAAAAAGTAGTAGCCGCACGGATGTCGTCTACGAGCTACGTGCCTATACTGGCAATTGAGAAAACACGTCCAGTTTATTTTGACCCGACGAGACACAACAAACTCACCGTTAGCATCACCCCGTTCCTATATAAACGAGAGGTGAGGAAGACCATATTAAACTGGATTAGCTTAATATTTTATACCCTCTGCTACGCTGTTGGGTCTATAAAATGAACCAAACTTTGCATAAGTAAACAGTAACTGAGTAACCAGACACAGTTTTCTAACCTTGTTCGATTTTAACCTTATTGGTTATGTTTGACGTGAGTTTCCTAAGTAAGACAGAGTCACTCCGAGCATTTTAACACCATGCATGATAACAATGCTTGTCAGGTAGTGTCAGATTTTCTACAAAAATATGGTCGGGGACAAATTAAAATGTGGTCAAAACAAAAATCATTCAAGTGTTCAAATAATTATTTATATCTATATATTATATATATAAAAGGCAAACCTGACTCACTGACTTAGATATGGAAACGAAATTTGGTACAGGGGTTCCTTTCATGATGTGAGCACTAAGAAAGGATTTTTCAAATTTCACCCTTTTAGCGGTTAAAATAGGGGGAGTAGCGGGAAACTTAGTGTAGGGCGTCCCCATGTCTTTAATATTTGAGCAGCTTAGTTTTATTTTAATTTCAATAAGTTTACTTTTAACTTTTAATTGTAGTACCTATATTATTCTATATTTGGTTTATAGTAATTATTTATCAAATCATCCGTAAATTCAAATTGAACATGTCTGAGACATTTCAGTTCGTCAAATCGCTCTTAGAATGACTAGACATCATGACACTCTTCATGTTTTAACGTCACACTTCCGTCGTTTATGACAATAGATATTACAGTTTCCCAGGATATCGGATTCAGAGGATGATTCAAAGAAGTGGCCGGTGGTCTCGTCAGTCGGCAATCGAGCGCGGCGTGGACAATCTCCCTCTGTTCTAACTCGTCACCGTTGAGGATACGTAGAAAGCTAAACAGGGATTTCGGGAAACAATCATAATTTAAACAAAAAAACATACACTCATGTGTCAATTTGTAGTTGAATGCGATTACATATTTTGCTGTTATGTATACATACATTTATAAAAAACCTTTGAGATTTGAATTTAAATCTTTCTTTGAAACGTACTATCTTATTAAGAACAAATTAAAATAGATACTGATTATTATCGTCAATAAGATAATAGGTATACGTAAATATGTCGTATAGATGAATCGTGGAAAGGAGTAATTAAACTCAACAAAGAAAGTGCGCACATCGTTATGTCCACACGAGCAGATATTATTATACAAGCCAGCTATTCGAACGCTATATATTGATGATTTATTTTTTATTTTGGGTTGAGAGTGTATAATGTGTCCCAGATAAGGATGTAGAGTACTTTTCGTCAATCGTTTCTATGGGAATAACGATAATCGAGTTCTACTCGAAAGCAGTAGCGTTTTATGGTTGTTTGCTTATTATTGATCGCATTTATTGACCGACAAACAAAAAAAAAACTTAAAATTCTTTTTTTTTGACATTTTTACTACTGTGATATAAATAAAAATAGGTTTTATAAATAGTAATCTGCAATAGTTGGGTAATTTTTGATGCCCGTAATGCCAATATCGATGGACATCCCATCAGCTAGGGTTGATAACATTTTAAAATTCGGTATCCTTAAATACCCGCTCTCATCGTTTCGTCCGCCTCTTTACCGGTATCTAACTCTAAGCTGCGCGTCGCGTCGCCTATTGATTGATGAGCAGACAACTGCCGTGTTTTGCATTCAGCTATTTACGGGCATTTCCTCCGCTTAACCCGACGGTCGTGATTAATGGGACCCGCTGCCACCTATTACGCGATAGAGCCCGACTGATACCCGTTTTTTTTAACGGTATCGATTTTTTTATTCACACATGTTAAAAGATTAATCTGTCAAAATATTATGAATTAGTTTGGTTATTGATTTCCATTTGGTTATTAATTAAAGATTGTAAATGACGATATATTTGTCTAATGAAATTAACCAAATTAAACCCACATAACAAATTCAGATACTTGATATATCTTTGAATTAAGTATGAAGTAACATAAAATAAATAAATCATACAAGCAAGTTTGCTCCACGCTTTCATTTGCATGCTTACATCTAAAAAATCCTCACATTCCTTTTTGCCGACATGTCGGCGCCACTGCTCAAGCGCAACCACCACAAATACCGAAACCGAAACCGTCAACAGCGGGGCCTGAGAGACTCTATTTTCGTTGCTGAATCGGCTCGATGGATGTACGCTTCGCTTCAGACGTGGACAGCGATGTATTAAGCGAGATTGTGCAGCCAACTTGGAGGAATTGACGTAAAAGGCAACTCAGGAGCTATTATTGCGTCTGGTTTTTTGTTGGCCACAGGTAATGGCTACGGTTAGGCTATTGAAGTGAAAGAATAGATGAAGGTTGAGATTGAAAACAAATGCCGCTTGTTTCGCTTTGTTTATGATGGAAGATAGGGTCTTACTTTAGTAGAAATCACGTCTCGTTCATAGGTTCTGTCTCTATCTAATGTATTTGTGGTACTAGACAAGTTGCATTGTACTAACATTTACGCTGCAGAAATCAAGGAATAATACATTGAGTTGACCTTCGTGTGATCGCCATGTATCTTTACAATTTGATACATTTCTACAGTCGTTAGTACAGTACGGAGAACACCTCGGTCATCTTGGACAAGGAGCTTAAAAATATCGGCACCTTCTGTACCTTTATTAAATAAATAAATTTTCAGGGCTAAGTTTGCTTCGAAATATTTGGTTGACATCCATTCCTGCAAGTCCAACAAGTCTAGAAGAAAGGGGGCTACGTACGACAAACTGGATAACTTATAAATATTTGATTTTAGTTAAGGCGATACAGAAAATTAACCTTTATAAAGATGTCACATTAAAAATAAATACAACTAAAAATTTACCTTAACTAAAGGCGAATACTGAGTTTTAAGTAAGTACAAAAAAATAAAATCGATGCTACTTTGTTGGCCTTATTTACCTTTACTACCCTAATTCAAATGAAATGAAAGAATTGAATTTCTATGAAAGCAGAATATGCATACCTATGTCACCTAACACTATAAGATAGACTCCGCAGGTATGTTGTAAGCCGCAGGCTAAACAATAATAACTTCTAGGAATTACCTCCCAATTAAAGTACCAAGTACGCTCGACAATAGCCCCTAATTCATTTTACAACGAAGCTGTTACACTATAATTGTTTTACGATTTAAAGCGGCGAGCAATGTATAGTGAGCGATAAATCAAAAACAAGTATGACGTGATGTTGGTACCGCAAGTGCCTTGGCGCCTGCGCCTACGCTCCGACCTAGCGCCGCAAATTTTGTACTTTCATTAAATTGTACTAACTCAAAACCACATTCGATCAAAATTTGTTTTATTGGTTACATTATAAAGTTGAATTTCAACTACCAAATGTTTGAATATTTTATTCGGATTGCCACTTGCTATCGCTAACTTGTTACTACACTCACTATGCAGTTGCACTGTGCTGCAATAATTACATGTGTCCATTAAAAATGTTAGTAATACGTTAATATACAGCCTAAGCTTCATTAATGACCCAAAAGCAAAAAAATGCCAGCAGTTTTCAGGGTTCATGTATATACATATACATACATACAGTCACGCCTTCATACCAGAGTGGGGTAGACAGTGCTACAGAATTACCCACAACTCTAACAACTTGTTGTTAATTCTATAGCCACATTTTGCACATACAGGATAAGATGTTTACCAGGGTATATTAGTGACAGGTTGCAAGCCCATCGCCTAAAAATACTACAAACTTTTAATCCCTTAGTCGCCTCTTAAGACTTCCATAGGAAGGTATGGAGTGGCACTATTCTAAGCCGGTAACCACACGGCACATATGTGTGTGTGTGTACGGCGTATATGTAAGGATGTACGATTCTGTATAACTTCTAAACGCCTGAGCCGATTTAGACGTGCGCGGTATCGTTAGAATCCTTCCACTTTCCCGGGTAACATAGGATACCTAGACTGTTAAAATTGAAATGATAATAATGGCAAAATATCAATTAATAACATACTTATTTCTATCGGCGACAATGTAAAAAATGCCTTCGGGTTTTAAAAGCTAGCTTTTCATTTAGTTATTGTACAAACCATACACGATATGGTGATAAAACATATTTATATTTTCTGCTACAGGTACTATTGTGGAGACGCAGCTAGCCAAAGCAATATTTAGCAACAGTTTCTTCGTGTAGTCCGTTGTCGAAACCCATTTAAAACTAAGATCATCCCAGTCTTGACCTAAAAGACCTCACACCTGTAAACCTGTCTTACCATCCTCAATATTTTACCTCATAGGTATTCTCCTCCGACGTTTAAGAGTCTAAACGACGGGCGCTAAACATTTCATGTAGCCTTTTTGCCGGTCGGCTGTTAATAACGCATCGACCGGCAAAATGCGTGGGCCCGCAAAGTTTTAATACAGGCTTGCCGTGCCACGACTGCGGGAGAACACTAATTTTCAATATTTAAGCCATGATGACGTGAATATTACGAAGATTGTAATAACGAATCACGGTCTCAGTTTGTAGTTTATTTTAATTTTAAACTCGAACACCGGTTTATACCGTAGGTACCCTTTAAGCGAAGAATCGAAGCGAAATAAAATAAGTTTTTATTAACTGCAAAACTACAGTGAAACTTGAAACGATAAAAAAACTGGCTGTTACAACCTTCACAACTTTATGGTTCGGGAACTTTAAACTGATGGCAAGTACCGCTCACTTTGTAACTGGCCGCCTTAGTTCTGGCGGTGAAAAAGAAAACAAAATGGCTTTTTCTTTCGCAGTTCTTATTTCAAATTCAGTTGAAATAAAACCGTCTGGAAATACGTCCGTGTCGGCTGCACTTTTTACGAGGAGCAGGCAGACGTAGTGTAACTTGTTCGCTAGTTTAGAGCTTTATTTTAATTTTCCTTGCACAAGCCGCGAGCTCGAGCTAAAAAATGTTTAACTACTTTACACGCGCCGGTAATATATTGTAGCGCGAACGAAAGGGAAGTAAAAAATATATGATATTTGCGCTGCATGGGAACTTGTCCAAGGTTGCTCAGAACGTCGAGCACATGGGCATGATGATTACTCTGAGACTTTTTTAATTTCTTGCCAATACTGACGGTGACGACTAAGATAGAACCGTCTATGCATACATTGCACCGGCTGCACCCTCCCACCAATATAGACAACGATGTTAATTGCGCTCCTTGGTGGCGGCTAATCGTGGTATTGGTGGTAGCAATCCAGGTGGACCCTGCTAAGGCAACCTATCGATATTTCAAAAAACTTTTGTCCGCTGTTTCAATTGTCCGAAATTTTAATTTTTCCGAAAATCAATTTTCTCTGAACCCATTCTTTATTATTTGTTAGCCTAAACTGCTGCAAATTTTAATCTATTAACTTTTTAAAATGTTTAAAGAGATATACCTACAGAACCTGTAGGTTAGGTTAGGTAAGTTTTATAACAAACCAGGAAAGTTAAATGGTTTCAGACGAAACTCATTTTCGGACAGACGGAACGAAACGGCGGAAAAAAGTTTTTCGAACTTAAGATAGGAAACCTGCTAAAGATACCACCAGGGCACTTGGTGCTTCTTTTATATCATCTTCACATATAAAAACCGATCTGTGGCTGATTAACGGGCGGGCACACAATCCACAGACTTAATTGCCACTAAGTGCAATTGGAGCCCTTTCTTGAAACAGTTTACATGATATCGCAACACTGTCTAGAAAACGGTCAAGAAAGGAATCAAAATGCCTTTAGTGGCAATAAATTTATATGAACCTGAACAGTCTAGTGCCACAATTTTTAGATATCACTACTATCACTTTTGATGGCACATGTATGTTTCTCGGTGGGATGGTATATAGTAGAATATAGTAATGGTATAAAGTATAGATTTCAATGATAATGCATAAAGGATAAAGCTAATTACCGAGACTCAAAACCAAAACAATGCCTTACTCGCGTACGAACTTAGCCGCGTATAAATCAAGGCGTCTAAACAATACTGCAGGCGCCCTCTCAGACAATGGCGCCTCAGAGTTAGCAAGGCCTTGGCTATTTATTATTACATTAGTACAAGGACTCAATAGAATGCGCCGTAGGTAACCCAAAAACAACGAATAGACGGCGTTTTCAATAAATTATTACTCACGTGTAACAGTTTTGTTTTTTTTAGGGTGTAAGTTTAGCAGGTCTAGACAACTTGCATTTTTCGAAAGTTAAAGACAGAAATGTGAGAAAACAAATTACAAATCTGTTTATTACGCATAAAATTTCAATTACGTCAAATTTCAAAAATAGAAACGGTCTATAGATGTTTTACGACTACATTCAAGAGGTCATTTACTTAAGTTTTTCACCTTTACTTGAATTTCACGTCATAGATTATATCGTTTCATTAAAGTTTATTTCATCGTACGCTATTTTGTACAATGATGTTTTTAGGTTATCTTGTACATTTATTAGAGGTACGTAGGTAAGGTTAGGTTAAGTAAGACTTAACACAACCGAAAAAAAAAAATCTCATGCGGCGAGAAATTACGTTCGATACCTAAAATGAAAATTCTGCGTAATGTTAGTTTGTTGTATGGTACAAATTAATAGGTAATTTTAATATGCTTAGCTTAAAATTTGCAAGTTATCTTCAGCCATTTCAGAGAATACGGTTCTTGACAGAAATACTGGCAGACAAATGGACAGACGGGTAGACAGTTCGGGGCCCTAAGTAAGTCGCAGATAATCAAATACCTATGTGGCAGAAACTTTTTCATGCATTACCTTATTCGTTACGTATTATTAATGAGATAGGAGGAAACAGACCTTTTCTTGGTACCCTACCGATAATTGGTACCGCGAACTTTATTTCAAAGCAGTATAGGTGAATTCTACAATAACTATTAGCCAAACACTGTAATTTTGGGATGACAATAATTGGGTGTTTTATTTTTTATTCATTTTAGTAAATCCAAGCTTATTATATTTCAATACGTACAATACTTTAAATCAAATCATGTGCTCAACCGGAGGGGCAGAAATAAGATAAACAAGGCCCCTTTTTGATACAGGGCTTTTTTCTCATTAAATGCAGCCCTAATCCCTCTCTCAATCATACGAAACATACCAAGAATGCTTTTGACAAGCCCTTGTATGAAAATCTCAGCATTTTTAAATATGAAACACGATAGGTATTATGAGGGTTAAAATAAAAGTATATTTGCACGTATTTTTTTTTTAAAAATCATTTTTTTTTATGTAAGAGTTTGTAACATATTTAACAAGACATAAAACGATGTGTTTGAAAAATTATAATTTATAAGTACCTATTTGAATCAAATTAATAAGAAAACTTATAACTACTTACAATACAATATTAAACTAGTAGTTTATTCTCTAAGTACCTGCATATTTAACTCTCTCTCACCATGAAAATATTTTGTATTTAAAATGACGATAAAGTCATTCATTATAGATTTTCTAGTATAATGAAGGACCTTAAACTATTACTAATAATAAATTATAATTAAGAGTTTCAATCAAGGAATTTGGTCACAACGATAAATTTTTCATATCTAGAACCTTTAAAGTTAAACATAACATAACATTTTATATGAAGTAAGCCAAATTTAGGTTAAAACTGGTTCAAAATTATTTTATTTACCATCGTAAAGGGCATCCTACACACAACAATCTACGGAGTAACCTGAGAATATTTATTTTTGGCAATTCGGTCTGATTTAAATAATTAGACTTTTCATTCGCTGCCTATAGTATATATAGTTAAAACACTAAATATAAAAGCTAATACGTAGGTATGTGAAAATAAAAACTCCAAATAAAATGTATTCTTTTATAGTACCCTACCAATCGAAACAAAGAATTTCCGAATGAAAACGTTTCGTTTCAATCGAATCGAAACATTTAATCGGGCCGTGGATTTTTATCACATGTCGGAGGTAATGATTCGTCCAGGGACAATGGGCCATCCAGACTGGGACCTGTCTTATAACTATCCCAGACTCATATCTCGTTTACCAATGAGATTTAAAATTGAACTTTCTACTGCACTTGAAGAGGTTGCTTTTTCTACTTTACAGTTTACTAGGTAAGATATTGGGTAAGTTATCAGTGGGTATCGTAACTTACCTTAGTACAAGCGAATGGCCGCATCTCGAACAAACCGGACACGTGCTGCGCCTGTGATTGTAACTGAAAATATGTATTGTGGGGAATAATCGAAAAAGTTTATCTTTTGTTAGAAAATAATAGAATTTGTGAAAGATCTGGGACTATGTAAACAATATAAAGTACGAAAACAGAAAGTTCCACATTTATAAACAAGCTTGAAACAAAGGAAGAATCGGTGTTATTATTATAAGTATTATATTTTAGAGATAAATAGTATTTATTCATAAACTATTAGACACTAAACAATTAACCATCCTGACTGCTAACACATTCTCGTATATCAACATTCTAGTTACGCTCGTTCAGATGTTTTTTCCTTTGTTTTGTATATGTGTATTTGTTTAATTTATCAGGTCCTAGGAAACAGAAAGAATTTAAAAAATATCATCAAAATATTTAGGTCTCTAACATTTCTCCCACAGCACAGTGAAGTTCTCATCCTATAAAATTTAAATGGGATTTTTATCTCACACAACGCAGATGAAGTGACAAAGCTCGTTTGCTTCTTGACTAATATGGTACGTGATACTTGAGCGAGAGATTTATAGATCGCATTTATTTCGCATACATGTGTCGGACATCAGGAGCTCCCGGGAAGAATCAACCCCGCTCACATATTTCTACGATTTCTCCACGTCTCATTTGTTACTTGGCCCCAACTTTTGCACTACGTGAGAAAAATGTGTAAGCCACCGCTGGATCACGAGATATTTTTATGTGAGACTTTATTGATTGGTTATTGCAATATATTGCTGGTCTTTATAGTTAAGCCTTTTTCGTGCCTTTTTCATTATTTATTAGTCGCATTGGTTATTCGGTTATCCAGGACGAAATTAAATCAGCATTTCTAATAAAAACGCGCTATACAAAGCAGTACATGCTTAAATGCTGAAAAGAAGCAACTACAATATATTTTCTTTTAATATCTACAATTTTAACCTACTATCCATTTACCACATGAAACTACAAATTAGTCCCAGACTTTAATTAACACCGTAACTTTGTTGCAAATTTGTCTGCTCGTTCATTACCCAACTTTACCAAACGACCGCTAAAGAATTGACTGCGCGGTAAGAGCTCTGCTAATAGCCGCTACTATCCCGGGACTAACTAGTTACTACGGAACAGTGTCCCGGACCCGTCCCCCGGGCTTCAGAGAGCACTCCCGGGTCCCGGGGGACCTCGGTCAGCTCTAATGCAATCTGTAGCTTCTACATAATCCGCGATTTATTCCACGGTGAATGAGGAACATGGGTTTCCACTTGCTTTTATGAGTTAATGTATAATTTTTGATACGCTATAAAAAGTAAGGTAGGTTTTGTTATTTTGTGCGTAAATAATGAAGACTAGATATTAAGAGTACCTATGTCTATTTTATCTTATCTCCTCGCTTTGTTGTGTTCGCATTGTTGGGTCCCGGTGTAAGAAAAAGACAACCGGTAAAATAACTAGAAACAGAGGCATTCCTTAGTCCTGTGTAACGTATTTAAGTAAGTACTTAGGATTGCATTCTGGAGGTTGTAGTCTTGAGAATACAAATGCCTATGGGTCCTTCTTACCATCAGGTGTCCTGTGAGCTCGTGTGTCTTCTCCATGACATAAAAAAGTAATGTAGATATGTGGCTGGTATGTTCTATTATAACTACTGTGACTAGATACTGTATGGACAGTGCACACGTAATGTATTGTCCGTGTCGCGTGTCATATCAACCGCGGGCGCCGCGCGTCTGCGTCGTTATTCATTTGTTCCGTCTAAAAACCCTTAAATAATTCCAACACTGGCGTGCTCGGGTGCCAAGTCATCTGCCTGCCAAAAAAACCACTGATTATATGGTAATTTAAGTGTTATCTTTATACCAGCTTAGGTAACAACGTTTGTGAAAGTTGAACTTGGCTAAATATGTAGCTAATAATTTAATTTGCATAGCATTTCAACCACTACACACCAGAAAGTAGTTTGGTGTGAAATGAATACAACTACAATTGGAATGTTCATAGGCAGTGGGATTACCGTAGCCTGTTGATTTGCAATACAGTATTTATATTAGGCAAAGTCTTAGAGAGTTCGCAACTTTGTAGAAAATTAACTGCTACTTACTGGTTGCGTAGTCAAAACAACGTTATAGAGTTTCTATCAAACATTGCACTAACTCAAATAATGTATGACAAAACCATGGGCGGTAAATTTACGTACCTACCTAGGTAAAACTTGCAGTGAGAGCAAGGTGACAGAAAACATTCAAATATATTTTATTACACTCGTCTCCAAATTGGCCCACTGACATAAAGCGAGAAATATCATATTTTTACGATCATGAATTAACATACAAGGCGAGGGAATGCAAGTATGACGAGGAGGAAACTTTTAATATATTTTTATGAAAGGCATTTTTCGCGCGAACCTTGAATGATTAATAACCGGCACTTCAGCGGCGGAGCTAATTCTGAAACTTTTTACAGAAATATATTTTTTAATTAAGGCCTTGCTTTTTTGAGCCGAGGAGATTTATAAAAATAAAGGGTTCTGTAGCCTGTGAATTTTGTAACACATAATTATGATGATAAGTTATCGTTGCGAGAATGATATCAGTGTATTTTAAAGCACTTTAAAATTATTTTCAATGTATTTGGAAATAAAAAATGTATTTGGTTACTGTAACATGATAATGGCTGACGTTCTTGGATAACCTATCGCTGTGCATTTTTAGGAAACAAATATAAGATGAAAATGTTAGCCGCATTAAGGTAGCTACTGTTAGGGTATTTTGATTTTCAACCGGTATATTTATGTTCTACTTAGATGTCATCTTCAAATAACGATGATTTTATCGTTAATAAATAACGATAACGAACGGTCCAACGTTTACCGTATCGTTTTCCTTAAAGAAAATGAATATCCGGGGCTACATCAGCGAGGAAACTGCTCATAACCGAAATTCAATACAAGCGCAGCTCATAAATCGCGAATGCCCTGTAATAAATCGGTTATCCGATTTATTTCCCACTGAAATAGCCTCCAACCGAAATTGGTTTTTGAGTAACGATTTGGATAAACACAAATTATTCGAATATTCGAAAACGTAATAACAATGTTAATTTACGTGTTTATTTTAAAAATTACCTTGTTTACCAATTCATGTTGGTGAAAATCATAACAAATAATTACGTAAATTTTAACAAAGACAGTATAAGTACATACTCATTTGTCTGTTTTAGACATGAAGACAAACAGCTAACAGCACCTATGGGTTACAGGTGCTTAATTTTAAGTAAGAGTATGGTCACAATAATGGTGAAACTCTGTTGGGTCTATTTATTTGCGGAACCACTTAGAATAATAGCATGAAATAAGTGGCGTAAATTCCAGTAAACGGGGTAATATATTTCCCGTTTGCCGTATCTTAAATACAAAGCTATCTCCCTAAATTACAAACACTTAAGCACACCCAAGGAAGCACTCCGCTCAACTGTTCTCACAGCCGTTCTAATTTGACAAAACAACATCACACTTTTTAAATACATTTTTATTTAAGCGATGTAATAGTCTTTTCGATCCGCCGAGACTTTGGGCCCTTGGCCAATTGGTAAGTGGGCTGTTTATCAAAACATCTTCCCAGTAATCACTCGGCAGATCTTAACATAATACGCGCCAGCTGCCGTTTTATGGGTGCATCTAAATTATAACCCGAGGGCGCAAATCTCATCTTAGGTTTTAAACGCGATCCTTCTAATTTAATGTAGCATAAAATATACGATAGACCTGTCTCGTGGAATTGAATATTACGGTGGTTGTCGTATTGATAACAGATGCCTTTAATCTGTCGTTTGATTAAGTGATAGCTTAAGGGCAAAAAGGCTGTTTTACAATTCACTTGGAATATAAGAGCGATGCTTCAATTTCTACCCAGAACTGCGTTTAAATTAAAATGCAAATCGGTTTTCTTATAGAAAGTCATGTCTTCATTCTGAATAGAGCGTATAAGCGATCTGCTGTGGCTTTGCCGGGGTGGAATCTGAGTTTTATAGACATAAATCTTCAGAAATAATTGCCATTATCCAGGCAAAACCACATCAAAGTTTAGAAGAGCTTAGCACAAACAAACACAAATATTTACACTTTTATATCCATTAAATAAAGTTTTACAATAAACCCTAATTTTAAATGAAAATGAATGTTGCTAGGACAGCGGCAGTTAGTGGTGAACAAATAGGGGCTATATATAAAAAGCGTGAGACGGAAGCGAGGGGCGCTTCAGGAAATAGCGACCATTCTTCAGGCGCTCTGATTGGCGCCTCGAGTTTCCACACGCTTTATCTACTTACTAAGAAAATAAGTGCAGTTTCACTCAACTTTTTTTTATTGCATACAATACATTTACTTCTAACAAGTCTCCATCGTTTGCATAAAAAATGTTAAAATAGTAATAACTGTTTCTTTAATGTTTTTGTTTTCCATGAGGAAAAACAGCCCATAGTCACGTTGTTTTTATATTATTTTGTATGGAGCAAAGTAAAATTACAAATAGAACAAGTTTTTTTTCAAAATCAACAGGTATTCAGAGTTTCTAATGTGTGTTGAGTTTCAAGAATTACTTTATTCTAAATATCGGTTGACTTTTCATCAACGAAAGGGGCACTTTCTAAAAGAAGAGATCATAAAACTGTACGTCAGCAGGTGCCCCGAACGAGCTGCGGACCTGCGACTTCCTCCGAGTATGGAATTGTGAACATTAATATCAGGACGATCGTAATTTTCCCTCATAAATCTCATGACGTGAGGAAAGACGCGAAGTTTTATAGCGACCTCTTTAAATGGAATTTTCTTTAATTTATACAGACTTTAAAATATCATTCTGATTGTACCTAAGGTAATTAATCCTTGTAGGACTATATGAAAATTATTTTAATTTATAGACTCCAATAAATCCCGTAACATACTCGTAGAAAAACGGAGTCTAATTACGGAAAAATTGTGTAATTAATAATTATTCGGATCCATATTGGAACGCCTAAAATTAATAAACCTAATGTATCATAATGCCTAGAGTTCCTATACCCAATGTTTTATTTTCTAAACCCGTAAATTTTTCAGCCTTTTTTAACATGCCATTGTATAGAACTCATTAGGTCAGGTTTATTTTATAACAATCCTGAAAAGATTACGGTTTCAAAACCATTTATTCATGGGCGGGTGTAATTAAATGTTTACAAATACTTACACCCGTATTTACAAATACTTACACCCTTATATTAAAACTTACATATTTGCTATTTCACTTTCGCGGTTTCAACTATCCGATGGTGATGAAATCGCTATTATTTCTACCACAACAATACATAGTCACTTTTAGACAATGACATCTGTAATAAGTTAAGGAACCAATGGTTCATTTAAATTCAAAAGCATTCAAAATACCGCTGAAAACTAAGTCCTTAAGATCGTCTGCAGCTGATAACATTCCCGTTGTAATAGTCGATTTGCTAGTGAAAAAAGGCACTAGAGAGCGAAGTAAAAAGAGGGGAAGTCGATAAGGCCAGTGAGCCCCGCTATCTGGGGTCATAAATTACGCAGACACCCCGCCAGGTAGTCCCGGCCAAGTACTTCGAAACGCTATAAGAATTCCAGGAAATGAACTGACTACGTGATCCAATTGCGATTTAAGGTGCACTCGATAGGCACGCTGCGGACTCCCAGGTTTAATAGAAGACTTTTTTGGGATCAGTTTGTTGATTGGGTTTTCTAAAGAGGTTCCACGTGTGTCCCAAGAGTTTTTGCGAGATTCGGTGTAGTTCTGAACAATGTTTCTACGCGTATGCTAAATTTATACAATAAATAACACAATTCCTGACATCCGCATGCGATCACGTTTGACAGGCGTGTCGATACAATATTGGTAAAGCTATCAAGATACTGTGTGATATCATTCAAATATCTCGCGACACACCCTTCTGCGACAAACTGTAGGGGTTGTTTCGGCATGGCATATTTATTTCGATCGTATTCTAGATGTATTCAGAATGAGTTTTGACAAATATCTGCAGGTGACGGGTAGATCCGCGGTTTCCCCAAAGGATGCGTTTGACGTATTGCTTTGGTAGCGGTTTGGGAAACATGCGGGCTCTATAAATCACGACTAACTACGCAAATCCCAGCAATTCGTCTTCCCTTTCCTAGTTGTTTGCACAATCGTTATTCAATTAAGCAGCTTTGGGTGAAATATTTATGACAGTCTTGAATATTTTGCATTATAAATGAGATTAATAAAGACATTGTGAAGAACTCACGGCTGGTAAAGATGCGAAGGAATTTGATTATGTTTTTGACGTGAATAAATTCCTCAAACATCTTTAACTATCTTTGACAATCTTACTTACCTATTCGTAAGTACCGTTTATATTGTGATAGACGATGCTCTATTTCAAGCCTCGACTCTCGACGTTTCATGTTAACTTTCAATGTACAGCAGTATACAAGCGCAACATTTTCTCTGAATAATCTACAAGGAAATAATTGAAGTACATTACGCCACAATAAAAGCCAACAAGCAGTAAACCTTAATTTAATACGTGCATTAAAATTATTATCCGAATGTAATAAAACCGCCATTAAATCGCACTTTCGACACCTCGGGCTACCGGCAGTGTAGGCGATAGCCAGTATTTATGAGCCAGATAAAGGACGAAAACTTGTTCATCGGTTCCCCATTATCCTTAATAAGTATGGATTAGTAGGGAGAGGCGTCGCAGACCACGTCGTAAATTAGCTAAAGCCTTTGTGATGGTACTTTATTATCTAATTTTATGAACCAGGTCTTGTTTGGTAAGTGTGCTTTACGGCTCATTTATTGCCTAGACTAGTTGATTGGGGACACGGAGAAGCTTTATATAATCAAGTCATCGTAAACTGCATGTTTTATACCCTTAGAAATTTAACAGTAACCCGCACTTTGTGAAAATCTTCCTATTACCTATTCGTGTTATTTAGTGAAGGGATAGGAACGGTAACAGTTGCCGTCGTTCCCACCACATACGAGTAAGTATATCATAAAGTTTAGCATATTCTAGTCTTTTTATTCGCAAAAGATAATAACATTTCATAATTCTATATCTTTATATTTCACTCTCACTTGAAATATGCCTTTGATAAAATATTCCCGTTGTGAGTACCTACACGATTCAATCAAGATACAATTTTCCTGTACAACGTGTGCGAGGAGGCGGAAAATATCTAAGAAGTTGGTAATTTGATCGGGGCATAATCCAATTATTTCCGCGCCGGGTCACGCGACATTATTGTAGATCTTCTCAATATTGAAGCCCTTCTTCGTGTTTCCCCAAAGCCTGCGTCTTTGAATATTGATATTATTGAGCGGACATTTTTTACTTCAACTCCGTTTGAAAGGGTTCGTATTTTTGTGACTGCCGACGTAATGCCTATGTGTACCTATGTTGAAATAATTTAGTGATATTTTAATACATATAAATTAGTTTAAGTAAAACGGTACACAATGTTGTTTTATAGCAAGTTCACCGTGATAAAACTTAAAACTATCTTCATTGTCGTGAACGTAATCTTTTTCGTATTTTTTGATTATTCATCGTAAATTGTTATTTATATAGCAAGTCAAAATATTTACCCTGTAATGATTTTAGGAAAGCTTTGAGCTTTAAGCCTCATTGACTAATACAAGATTGTATTTTAGAGAACAACCCTGATGAAGACCTCGCCCATCGATTTCCTTTAAAACACAAATTACCGCAGCCAGCGCACCCAAGAGGCGCTAATACACAGACTATACGGTCATAACGCTCGTCCGCACTCCCTCACTAGGGGGCGCCATCTCCGCTAATAGCGGGATAGTGTAGGAGGCCTATCATTTCTCATTACCCGCCGCACTTTCACCCTGAAATTTTACCCACGGATTTCCGAGAAACCCTTTTGAAATTGGTTTTGCGAAATCCCTTGTTAGAAACACGGTTTTGTTAAGCGAATATGCTGATAAAGTATACGTATATTGTCTTATAAAGTCTGCTTTATTATGTTGTGTTTTTGCGCGGCGAGTAACGTTTTCATCGATATATTGTACACTTATTTAACTTCAAGGAAATATTTAGATATTGTGACAGTATTAAGACAACAAATCATTTTGATACCTACTTTAATATGAATATTTAAACATATTTTTTTAATAAAAAAAAATATTTTATAAGTAAGTACATATTCCTATCCCAATTAATGTGTGTTCTTACTGCCTTTGGGCATGACCTCATTCGCGAAAACTCAATAATCGTTTATACCTCGAGAACCGTCACATTTTCCGAGATAAGAAGTATCTAGTTCAGTTCTATATGACTGCCGATTTTAACGTTTCTTTTTATAATATAAAAACCATTTAACCAAAACTTTTACCGGTATGTAAATTCGAGTTGCAATAACAATCCGAGTGTCATATTTCATATAATGCCGGAAACAAAACCCGGCCAGCCCGATACCCCGGAATCCAATAAATAAAACAATTTAAATTCTGTTGATTTTAAAACGTTCTTAATGCCAACTATAGGTATTATTTCCATATAAAATAATAACCGGCTAAAACTACCTACTATTTTATAGAAACACCTTTCAAAGGACGTATCTTTAGAATTTTCATTTCATCGAAAGTCATTTCTCGCAACATGTTGAGTTTTTTGGTACTCGCAAGTGTAACCTAACCTAAGTAATTAATGTGTAAGATATCCCGAAAATATCATGCTTACAGCAGAAAATCTTGCTCGGTCAAATGATACACTCGATGAAGTGAAATTCGATAAAATGACGGGAGTTATAAATAAGTTAAATTATTTTGTATTGACTTTCTTTCCTTCATTTCACAACACCACAGAGAAATAAAAATTGCGAACAATTTTATTTCCCGTCGGTATTAGTGTTTGTTCTGTCTGTGCGACATTAGCCTCGGGGCACATTCGGTTGAGTTATGGCCGGTCGCCCCCTGACCGGCGCAGGTGTGGGGCCAGACGTATGCCTCTATTTATTACTAATTTTATATCACCCGTTGCTATTTTATTGTTACAACGTAAAAGGAGCACGTGGACGTTTTGTAAAACGTGAAAAGTGTACATGTGAGATGTTAAGTTTGATGATAAGATAAAGGTATATAGTTGTCAACAATATACTTAAACATCTGAGCCTAATCGTGCAAAATGTGGTTACAGAATTATCATCAAGTTTTTAAAGTTGTTCTCTGAGTTTATATATGTATGCTTATACTTAAACCAGGTTTTGCATCTCGATACAGAACTAGGTATAACTCTACGCATTACGACTTCTAATTGATTATTGTAAAACTTGAGTTTCTACTAATAAAATCTAACAAAGAAAGAAAAATATAAATTATTTTCGTAACAAAGCTTAATGCTGTTATGCAAATAGTGAAATCTTCAAAATTAATAACCGGAATACATTTCGAGTGTGCCTATTGTACGAATGTCAAACAAACAAAATGGCAGCAATTCAGTAATCTAAACAAAAGCTTGACCTAATAAATCTGACCTTTCCATTCATTTGCAAAGACTTTCTCCTATCGCATTCTTGGATCAGTTCGATCCCACAGAGACTTATATTTTATTTTCCTTCTTATTGTTAGAGGTAGCAATATCAGGTAATACGCGCGCCGCGAATAATGAAAGTAATCTCCACTATTTGTCAAACGGAGGGCCGGCCCACACCATAACATAAACACAGCAGGTGCTTTTATTAGAACTGCATATTTTCTCTAACATGATGTTAAAAAGCGGACTGTGTTCAGTGAAATAAAACTAAGTTTGTTGTTTTTCCAGTTCCAGTTCTTGTGTTATAAAAATGTATCAAAATGTTGTAGTTACTTTAATGTCTCTGCTCCAACAACCAAGGTAATGCAAGAGATTGTGTTTTAAACGATTTAATCATAGTTAAATACTAATTATCATGATCATCATTTATTTCTAACCTAACCTAACCTAACCTAACTTATGTTCGAATTCTTGAATTTCTCGATTGTCAAAATAAATATAATAAAATGTTTTTGGACCCTTTATGTCATAGTTACTGATTTAATTACACAATAATAGTTGGAGATAGCCCGCAGAATATTCACTGGGAATACTGAATTCCTGTAAGAGTGTTATTTTGGAAGCGCTTTATTCCGTTCAGGCTCACTTCACTCCTCTTACACTCTCTTTTCGTGTTATTATTATGGAAGGGTTTCAGTAGACCTACTGGCAGTTGCGCTGTAGAGGAGGTTCCTTGGCGCCCACTGAGTAAGGCCGCGTTAAGGCGAATATTGTCCAAGTTTTTGCTGACAAAAGAAAATAAGTGGGGTAAGTGAGAGCATTTCTTTTCCTTACCCAATAGAATGTGGGTCAATCACTCGAATTGTGAGCCGCTTCTTGAGTTTTTTCTTACTTTGACGAATACCCTTCTCGAAATAACCTGAATCTTGTCATCTATGTACAAAGCTACGATATTATAAAGACACCTTTTTTTACCATTCGAGAAAATTATACAAAGAGACACCTACCAAGCCACCAAAATACAAGAAGGCACAAGTAGTAATTTCTTAATCTAAGTACAAACTCATCATATACTGCTTCTGTGGAGTCAACACATATGACATCGATGTAAACATCTGCTCAAAAAAAAACCCATTGAAAAAGTAAAAATCCTCTGCAAACAGGAGTTTAATATACTGTATTTTGTTATTAAACGCAGCCAAACAAAACGATACAAGCTATGTTTATAGAGCCGGCATTATCCGCGAGACGTCTGCGGGATTATTGCTAGTCTGAAGCAATAAAGGGGGTGAAACGACACCTGGTAAATATTAAGGGGGAGTATGAAAACGAATATAGCCCGAGTCATGTTTGTCACAAACGTAACCGTCGTTATAGGTTTTATGAAGTGTAAAAATAAAAAGATGACGTTACAATTAATTATTGAGACTCGTGAAGTCGTGAAATTTTATCGTAAATTTTATCGACGGGTAAGAGTTTTAATTTGGAGTTTCACTTGGATTTTTATATTACATTTGTATTCTCCAAGTTATTCTAGAAATACATGCTATTTACTTATTCAGCACTGAAATGTAAGGAGTTACCAACTGTGTTGTTAGGTTTTTTCTGGCAATCAACAAAAAAACGATCTTTTTTACAACCTTGACTTGTAAATGTGAAAATTTCACTAAGCGCCTAGGCTTGTCGGGACAAATGGATAACGACCCGATTTCGGGCAATCTACGTAAAATTATCCAATTCCCTAAATTCCCGGCAATCTAAACCGACGTTGTCTAAATTGGTCTCAAAATTTGATCACAAGCTTCACGTAAAGCTCGGTGCAAATTTACGAAATGACGTTGAACAGTGGCGCAGTGAGAAGGAGCTGTTACGTCTTTCCATTCCTGACGCTTAGCAGGATTAGATTGAAATTGAATGTTCTTAGGCGAGGACGGTTACCGGAATTTACGGAAAATAAAATTATAAAACCGGAATATGTAGAGGTGCTAAGATGTTATATGAAGCCTAGAAGATCGGGTAATAAAAAGTTATGGACGGTGTCTAATGTTAAATTGTGTAAGGAACTCCTTTTCCAATATTTTTTAAAGTTACATCATCTTGGGTAGTATACATACAAAAATTAACACTCCGGTGCATTTATTACCTCGTAAAAATGTGGTGTACGAGTTTTTAAGAGAACAAAAGAAAACTCTACAATGGACATAAAGTCGTTTAATAATAACGTTTCCAATTTGCCATTCCTCTTCATTCCAACTCTCATATCCACATATCATTTCAAAACCTGCCTTTATAGAATTATTTCGGTTTACGCAGCGCCTGCGAAATCGGTTATCAATACGTAACACCCTGCCAATCGGGATATCGGTACTTAATAGCCCCGTCGTATCCGGATCACTCAAATCGTGGGCACACTCCGGTACGTCATAAAGGGGAAATTGCCCTCCTAGTTGATTTCATTCCCGTCGACTCGAGCACCTTTGGTAATAACCTTGCAGTTTGCTCTCCTGGAAAAATTTAGCTAGCGTGAACGCAAGCTTTGTTTATTTTCTGAGTAGTGTTGGTGTCTGCACTGCACTCGCGTCTGGTTCGTTCGGATTCGGTCTCATGCCATGATAACGAGCGATGTTTTAAGCTATGTCACGGAGCAAGTGCTTAAGTGGACAAAGCATTAGCAAGCTGTATTATATTGTACCTCAACCAGCGTCTACATATATGATGGTCTGTGCCTACATAAAATACTGACGCATACATTCATTTTAAATAATTGGTATGAGACTTTAAACCACTATAATCTAATTCTATTGGACCATGTCTATTAGACTACTAGTTTCGTGCCGGTTTTTACACTTCACGAAAAGGCTTTTTCGCCGCTCAAAATCCGAGTGCAACACAGTCCACTTTACCGCCTGGCTAGCTGGAAATTCGATAGACGCAGATTTTAAGCGACAAAGAACAGCTTTTCGCGCTTTTAAGGTGATAATAAAATTATTTACGATGTACGAACCATAAATACAAAACAAAAACCCTTAATTGTTGGTTGAGTTAATGACAAATGGATTTAACTAGGGTGACAAAGTCGTTATTTTTTACAGATAAGTGTCCTAACATTGCCCACACAAAAACAATAAAAGACTAATGTAATTAGTGAAAAACGTGAAAAAACTCGATATGGATGTAGCTTTCCTGCAGCTCTAGTGAAACAGCATGAAAGTATTCGTCTGGAATGTGATAGAAGTGCTCCCATACAACAGATCGTAATGAGGTGTACCTACAGGAAGGAACGAAATAAGTTTCACTTTATAGCCTCTTTGCTAGTTTGGTCGAAGACGTGTGAACAATATTTTATAAAATCTATACGTGGCTTTTCTACCGAATACAAAAACGACCGCTTGTTGTTTCCTAATTTTTCACAAAACTGGGTTTGGAGAGTATGTTTATGCACGGGGAAGGTGGGAGGGTCGGGAAGTGATCTTTATGTCCCAGAAAATTAGGCAGTTTCCGCGAAAATTGCAAAAACGGTATCAATTTTAGAAAATGTGCGGGCTTACTTTATACTTGCTTTCTCTAATCTATTACCACATTTCAGGCTTTGGGTTCGAACTCCATCATTCATCATCATTCGATTTTAGTTATATTCGCATAGAATAGTAGTAAACTACGCATTGGCGCATAATAAAATACACTTTTAAGAAAAGTGCAGATTTATGTTAAATAATGTGTTTGTTTTATTCTTTTGCATAGAAATTTCAAATACAAATCAAAATGTTTTAAAGCGTCAAGAGAATCAACAGTTTTTGAACTGAGTGTGTATTTTACCCCCTGATGAGCAATAACCAAAACCAACAACGAATCGTAATCAAAATGAATTTGACTTCTACTATATAAACCCTTCCAAAACATGGTCATATATTACATTTATATTCACCAGCTGTCTCTACTTAATAATATAATATTTTACGACGTTATAATTATTTTAAGCTTACATAAAATTACAATGATTAAGTTATTCTTAAGTGAGTTATAATGAACATTGGTTGGCGTGTGTCGCCGCCGCGGGGCGCCTGGGTCGTGACGCAGTACCCTGCAGCACAGCGACAAATTAATTATGAAACTACCGACTCATTTGTTTTGTTTATTAATTTTTACAACGAGCTAGAGATCAAGCTGATAAGTTTACTGTCCTGCGTTAGCGTTAAAATATGTTTGATTGGTGATTGTGTGAAATTCGCAGTCCGTTATGATTGAATATGCTTTATATTTTGCCAATGATGAGGCTTAAAACATTATCATGTAAATGTATTCATAGTCAGACATTGTTTTTTCACATAACCTAGTCCTTAAATAAGAACAAATGCATTTAGAACGTTCTGCGCGGTAATTCAAATTATCCATAAAAAAAAAATCCTTCATAGAGAACACTAGGCAGGAATCGGAAGTTGATTAAAAATGCTTTGACATGAGGATAAATCTGATCTGACATCCTGATCCCACAGGTCTTTATAAAACAAAACCTAAAGGTACTAAAGAGTGTTCTGTAAAATATAATTTATTTTTACTTCGCGTTTAATTGAGTTTTGTCTACCGCAGCGGTAGGTAACTAGGTACTGCACCCTTAGGCTAATGATCTAACTGCCACACTTAGAGACGTTAATTAATTTGAATGCTCGTTTATTGACGTGATGTCTTATTCTATTGCCATAGCAAAGAAAGTGACAGCACCAACTTAATCTAGCATTAAATTTAATAGACGTCTCGGAGTGCAGCAGTAAACTCGTATCAACGTAATTAACGTTTAATTTGCTAAGCTCTGCGTTATCAAAAATGCAAGAAAGATTGACTTATTATATAGATAGCATTCATTTTTTGTAGGTATGTATATCCTTTCCTTGCTGTATGCGGTATTCGATAAAATATTGTATTGAATTATATTGTATTAGCTCTAGTACAATACAACACAACTACCATAAGACCCTATGAGAACGAGTGAGAAAGAAGTACCAATCCAAAGGTTGTAGTCATAAATATGTACTTATAACTAGATATACCTTCGTGTCTGTCTCCCAACCCAATATGGGGTAGACAGAAACTATGAAACTCCGAGTGCACCGGTCCGAAGGTTGTTTCATGTGCTATTGCATTGTATATAAACCAAGTACATAAATTACTAAAGATATACGAATATGCGTATAATTTAAATTAATAGGATAGAAATGAATAAAAGTTCTCATATAATAAGTAGCATTTCAAAACGCTCAAAAGTTAAATGGATAAAAATATACATTTTAATAAATAAAATACACAATAGTATTTCATAATACCGCAAGCGGACAATACATTGTACATAAATATGGACATTTGGTTTGGACAAAGGCGTGGTCCCAATTATAGCGGTATCATATTAAAATAACATCAATTTCGGGAGGTGTGGGCAGTGCAGCTAAAAGTACGTTGTTCTTAGTCGTGCTCATCATCGTCAATAGGCTTTAGGTCCTTTGTTATAATAGTAAAAAACACCACTCCACTCCTGCATGATGGCGGTTATTTTTGTAAGATGTGTGTGTGTGTGTGATTATGATCTACTTCGTTTACCGTGAAATCAGAACAAACAATTGATGTGGATAATATTGGTTACGGACCTGAGAGGGGAGAGTCTAAAATTAATAAATAACTTTATCATAAGTTACTGTCTCAAATGTCCCATAACTGGACAAAAGCTTGCTTCGTTTATAGACAAAGCTTCACGGCAAAAGTGGTAGGACCTAACTTCGACATCCATGTTTATGAGCACACGAAGCAACGTAACCATGCCGCTTAATTCTTTCATCTTTCGTTTATTTCCCAGTCCGCTGAAAGTGCCACCCCGCTTGCTCCCGAACTTCCACGCGAGGTATAATTCTGTTACTCAGTGACCACATGCGGCGCACCCGTCAGATTGAATCGGGACCAGGAAATGACCGAAATGGCCGCAGTGCCCCGTCGAGATACAACACAAAAAACATTATTTGACCCCGGGAACTTTGGATTTACCTTTTTACTAAACATTAATATTCGCAATGATTAATTAAATTTAACCATTACGTTACTTAATTCCTGGACAGTGGTGACATAACGTTAGAAACGCACAATTAATTATCATTTTTAATTTAGCAATATACTTTTTATACCTACATATCGGGTTTGGCATCCGTCTAGATTAAAATCTCATCGACTCGCATGTAAAGTTAAAATCCATTGATATGTTCATAATATTAAACATTCAAAGACTGCATAATTAATTAATTACTGCGTAACATGATCTTCGCTACTTATAGCTTGTAATATCCTCCAAGCATTCAGCAAAACCCAGCAGTAACATGCACTTCAAATAATTGGACATGTTTTCAAACGTATCTTACTGTGGTAACGGCATAAAACGACGACATCAAAGGCCACAATGATCAAGTCGAATTAAAATTCAAACCGATTCTGGAACAAGATCGATAAAACTCGAACATTAATAGAACAGCTGTCAGCCGAACGACGTGCTGGCAATCTGAAGGCGGCGCATAAAGCCATTTTGTTGTGCACTTAACGACATCGAAGTTGACACGGTCCCGTTTACGTTCGAGCTAGGTACAGACTGGTGGAATGACATGAAACAACGTCACTTTGTACGCTTCAGAACGACTCGTATGGTTGTGAACGGGGCTTTACGGCGAGAATCAGCGAATTTCCCCAGAGTGTAGTAAAAAGCTCTCCCATACGACGTGAGGCGACGCGGCCGACAGCTCCATTCACCGTTGATGCTCGGACACGCGTCCCGAATAGTTCTCGTCAAATACCCACAAATCCAGCGCTCAAATAACCTTTGCTGTTTACGTTCGGGATCAAGCTACATTAACACGTGCGGGCCGCGGAAACGTAACGCGCTTTCTAATAATATCTGTATTCTTCCCGGTTTTTTCTATTTCCACGTAAAAATGATGCTAAGAGAACGGACCCATTTCGAAATTTTCTCATTACTTTGGCCGAATATTTTTCCTACTTTACTGCGGAGTGCTCCCCTTTTTTGTTCAGTCAAGTATTATGAACTTTCCCTCCCTGTTATCTACAGCAAAAGAAAACGACTAATAAGAAAAGTCACTATGATAGCAATGAACCCAGACGGCGGGTTCTTGCATTTTAATTAAACTGGGATGAGGACTTATTTCTGTTCTGTGGGTACATACCTAAGTATATGGATGCTGTACGGATAGGATGAATGGACTATTAACTGTTTGGTGGCTGCATTCTAAACAAATGGTCGCACCTTGTCGACAGGTACTCTGACTTATCTCTCGATATAACCATTTCGTGTAAAAAACAACCAAGTAAGCGCCCATTGACTTTTTAGAACTTTCCAAAAATGTAAATAACTAGTCACAGTTTCATTTCTTTTTATCGTTGGAAGCAATAAATATGTCCGCCGCCCTCGCACGCTCCGGTGAAATTCTTTACCAACTACTAACTAATAAATTTAAAAGATTAATGATAGATACGAAATATATTAACATTAAGTACCTGCACCGTGAACCGTAATCTGACGAAGCACGAAATTAATTACGTACCGAAATACATTACAAGTATACACTAAAACTATATCACATCTATAAGAGCCAAACCTAGCAAGCATAAGTGTAAATTTCGAAATATTACCAAGAACAATATTTTGTCAACAGCTCCTTTCTGATTACGTTACACAATAATTCTAAATAATAGTAATAATACATCAGCTTTACTTTTCGCCGAGAACCCTGAAGAGTAGTTCTGGCGTTACTTTCCAATAGTTAATAATACCTACAGCTACAAAACACAACACGATCAAAAGACGGCAAAACAAGTGAATCCCTTAGCAAAAAAAAACTTACATGTAAATCCACTCGAGCACTAAAGTTAGCCCTACATTTATCTGATACTGCACTTATTGATTTAACAAGCGCTCCATATGCAAGTGAAAACAACGACCCCCTAAGCAAAGAAACACCATTAGGGGCCACGTGGGACCCAATACCCGCGGGCAACAGTTCCGCTGCCGCACATTTTTACTTAACCACTAATTGGTACATTTCGAGGGTGACAGCCAAACCCCAGGCAGTCTCCAGGGACCTGATACAAACACCGGAATCAATGGGGACTTCATTTTAGGCGTAATGAATTTGCCCTGACGTAGTTGGATACATCTGCACTTTCTCCATATTTCGCTTTTCTATCTAAGTTGTACGTTTTAATTATTGTGTATATTATTCCGGGGGCAATATTTTATAGAATCAAATAAGCACATATGGAATCCGCAAATTCATTCCTCGAACAAAATCGAAACATACTTAGCATCGCAAAAGCAATCCCCGTACTGACGTCGGCAATTCCAATATGCCAGCGTTTGCAATCTCATCCCTAGCCTAATCGGAATTTATTAAAAAACTCCAGACTCGGCGGGACTCGGGTCCGCGGGACAACAATAGGAGCCTTAATATTATCGGCTCATCCCTGTCCATTGCGTGCACATATCTGCAAAATTTCACGCACCCTTTGTAATAATATGAGTATCTGAAGCCTCTTATCTACCCCTCGCCTCCATCGATGCTCCAAACTCGAACTATGATAAAAGGGTCCACTATATCATATTGGCACTTTCGTCGGAGGATCGAGTAATATTTCGTACTTCTTACAGGATCCGATCGGTGCTAAAGAAGGTTCGGGAAGAAAAAGCACTTTACGAGTGCTAGTCACGCTTCACCCGCGAGCTGATTTGATCTAGCAACTAGTAACGGATTGAAACATGGACTGAAGACAGAAATATAAATTGCGGAGTTTTTGATTCCCCGTTTTAATTCAAAGTCTTTTAGCGCAATATTTTTTAAATATTAATAGTCAACGCGCTTGCTTTAAGTTATGAATAAATTGAAATGGAAAACCTCTTCAAGTTATCTTGACAAAAATAACGATAACTTAAGATCATTACGAACCTCTACTAGTCAGTAAACTACGTTGATGACGGCTGCTACGAGCGATACAATCTGTAGCTTTTTATCGTCATATTTAATATGGACACCCACCTTAAAACCAGTTATTATATAAATCCGCGATCACTGTAATAATTGCTGACGTGTAAATGTAAACAAAACAATGACTGTGTAATATAGGTGCGCCCGCTGAGGTCACTGGAGGCGCGGCTGGCCCGGGAACAGTCCCTAATAGTTGTTGTAACCCAGTTTTAAAGTGATGGTTAACGAGGTATCCCGGGCCGGAATAGGACGTCACGTGTTTTGGACGCAGGTGACATTAAGTACTGCAAAAGCGACAACGTTATCAAAGCTAAGGCACGTTTGAATAACATTGCAAGAAAAAGGAGAGGTACATAAAGGAGGAAAGTAATAAAAGTATCATGGCACGATGTAACTTCTGCTTCATAAAATGTATTCCGACCATTTCCAACGAATTCAAATTGAAACTCTCAACTGCAGCTGCACGTATCCAGGTACACGAACCAATTTAATAATGCTAAAAGCAGGAGTAAATTTAGAAGCGCATAGCCGAAATAGTAGCTCTAAACAGTTAATAATGTATACGTAAGTGTTATATTTGCTTCCAATACAGCCAGAAATATAACTTTCGTCGCTCGCGTGCGGCCGCGCTGTGGATAATGCCGTGTTTTAGGTATTATACCGATAGATCGCGTGTCGCTTTACTGTAATACGAATTGGTAACAATGCCATAATGCCTTTACAATAGGCCGCTTAAATCTTGCCTAAAGGGAATTATTTAGTAAGCCGTATCGACTCGGAAACTGTGTTACCGTGCATGTTTAGTTGCGGCTCCGCGTTTAAAGGAAACAGAGAGTCACCGTGCCTTTTGTAGTTGCGGTACAAAATATTACCAAAGACAGTGTTCATAATGGAAGCAAGAATAGAGTTGGTCACACAAACTGGAAACACCGTCAATTTTTGAACTGTTAACTTCTTATGGGAGGGTAAACCGCTTCGTTACGTAACGCGATACGGTGCCAGTCTGTCTGGCTTCCCTTTCTCACACGCATACGGCAGCGGTAGGCGGGCTCCTCCTCTCTCACTCTAAATCTCAGCGGTAGCCGTATTTCGGACAGACGCTTCCTCCTCTCTCTACTCAGTGTTTAGTGTGCGATTGACATATACTGTTGACGGTTAAGTGAGACAATTCCAATGTTAAATAGTTCAACTTAAATTAGTATAAGTTATCATTGGTATGGTCACTTCTGTCGGACGTCCCGAGACGGACACGTTTTTTATTAATGGATTTGGTTCAACAGAGTCAGGCCCGCAAGTTAGCGTGTACCGGTGCGCTATAAACAAAATTTAATTATTGATTTGGCTCTTATCGCGGCTTTATGGCTGCCGCGAACGTAAAACACTGGTTCTGCGATATAATTAAGGCATAATTTACAGCTTTCCATATCGCTAACACGTTTACTGAAAATAAAACTGGCGCACATTACACGCAACGCAGTAAATACAAATCTTTACTGTTTCGTGATTCAAGTTGTCATATTAATATGGCATATGGCTTTATAAAATAGAATTCATAATGGGTATCAAATGAATGAAGACAGGGATAATTCAGACGCGAGCGACAGATTGCAGTGAGACGAATCATGATCGCTCGATTTCATCCACTTGTTATATTTTACGTCACATGGATCGCGAAGCTTGGTCTTTGTGTGAAAGTTGACAAATTATATTATAACAATATAAATCACTGTGGAGACGTAAAATATTTCCTAATCGACATCTTTTTTTTTTGTCTTTTTTTTTTCTTCTTCTCACTTTCAGATAGTTAATCTCACGTAGGTACAAAGCTTTCATATTTTGCTCATTTTGTTTTATGTTAAACGATTAAGAGTAGGAGGTGATAACATTTTTCTTCCCTTAAACCTATTTCGTTTTTTTTATTTTTTTAATATGTTGTAGATAATATGAAAAACTATGCTTTGTGGTCTCTCTGCGTGATAGAATCAGAAATGATGATATTCGCAGTAGAACTAAGGTTACCGACATAGCCCGAAGAATAGCTAAACTTAAGTGGCAGTGGGCGGGGCACATTGCTCGCAGGACTGATGGCCGATGGGGTAAGAAGGTTCTCGAGTGGCGTCCACGGACAGGGAGACGAGCTGTAGGTAGCCCTCCAACAAGATGGAGTGACGACCTTGTTAGGATCGCGGAAGCGCGGTGGATGCAAAAAGCACAAGGTCTGAGTGGAGAGCCTTGGGGGAGGCTTATGTCCAGCAGTGGATGTATTTCGGCTGACATGACATGAATATGAAAATATAGGTCTGCATGTTTTCATTTACCAGAAAATATTACTTGAATAGATACAAGTTAAAAAATAAGCGGAAACGTACAGACCTAGTTTTTCATAACAACTATAACATATTCTAAAATTCTACGAGGATTGTGAAGCGCTGCTAAAATCGCGTATCTGTCAATAAAATCCAAACAAATTTAGCTCCGGACGAAAACGTTTCTCCCTCTAAATAAAGTCCGATTTTCACGATTTTTGAATATGTTGTAGTTATTATAGAGAACTAGGTCTTTTTTTCATGTTTTGTTCTAAGAAACATCTTCTTGGAAAGGAAAACGTACAGACATAGTTTTTTATGATATTTTCAACATACTCAAAAATCGTAAAAATCGGACATGGTTTAAGGGCAGAGAAACATTGACAGCTACGCGATTTAAGCAACAGTTCACATTCCTCTTAAGATCAGAAATCCTTTAGTTTTTAGGGTTCCGTAGCCAAATGGCAAAAAACGGAACCCTTATAGATTCGTCATGTCTGTCCGTCCGTATGTCACAGCCACTTTATTCCGTAACTATAAGAGCTATCTATACTATGGAAACTTTGTAAGTAGATGTATTCGGTGAACCGCATTAAGATTTTCATACAAAATTAGAAAAAAAACAATAAATTTTTGGGGTTCCCCATACTTAGAACTGAAACTCAATTTTTTTTTTCGTCAAACCCATATGTGTGGGGTATCTATGGATAGGTCTTCAAAAATGATATTGAGGTTTCTAATATATATTTTTTCTAAACTGAATAGTTTGCGCGAGAGACGCTTCCAAAGTGGAAAAATGTGTGTCCCCCCCCCCCGTAACTTCTAAAATAAGGGAATGATAAATGTAAAAATAATATATGATGTACATTACCATGCAAACTTCCACCGAAAATTGGTTTGAACGAGATCTAATAATTAGTTTTTTTTTTAATACGTTATAAATCGTACACCGCATTTTACCTTTCATTCAATCAACTCCAATATAATAAAGAATAAAGAAAAACATTTATTTAGATGTATAGTGGTACGGAACCCTACGTGCGCGAGTCCGACTCGCACTTGGCCGGTTTTTTTAGGTTAAGTTCTTAAGAGGTATTTGGCACTGTTTAATGTGCCCCACTAATTATAATTTAAAAAATTATATCTCGCTTCCAAAATGTTCAACGTTTTGTATGGATGAGCTACAAAAATAATTAAAAAAAAAAAAACGATAACTTCAGGGGCCCTAAAAAGATGCTTAACGCTAACGTAAACGATTTTCGAAAGCTCGCAAAATGTATGGAATTGACGTAAGCCCTTAACGAGACCGTCCAGCAGCAGCAGCTTATGTCAACCCTATACATTTTCGATAACCATACCGTTCGCCGAACGTAGTCTAGGGACACCGTTCGCTTACGATAAGGTTGCGTTGCGAATGTATGTCTAGGTATATGTAAACACTGTATGAAAACGAAATATACATATACATTATTTATATAATAGAGATGTACAAAGGTGAATTTATCTCTTGCATCTCTTCTAGCTAACCTTAACTGTAAAGTTTCCTTTACAATACAATTAAAATTCAGAATAAAATTTATGCACATCCGATACGGTGCTCTGCTTGTATGTATGTATTTGTGTACCACAAAACTGAGTATCACATTTTTTTATCATATACATTGTGATACTTAGTTTTGCGGTCCAGTATAAATCATCATGTCAAATTTCCCATTCTCATCTATTGGTACATGTACACATGCATGTAAGCAAGCCTAAGGCTGAAGCTATCTAACTATTAACTATGCTCTTGTGACGTACACCTAGTTATGCATATATTGGTCGCTGATTGACGCCGGCCTACCTAAATTGACCATTCAAAGCGCATGTTTCGATTCACATAATAGGGCACTTTACTTGCAGGATGGAATGATTTTAATAGCAAACAATGCACCGCGCTTCGATTGACTAAATAACGTTTCGGCATATCCGGAATTCGAAACGATGCTTTTCCATTGTTATTGATATAGCCTCATGGTTATGGATTTACCTATACCAAATTGTTAGGATGATGGGAAAACGTATAGATAAAATAATAATTGCTTCAGCTATTATTTAAATGTTTTTACAAATCATTACTGATGACTTTAAAGGCACTTAATGAATACGTTGGTACCTGTTTGCAACTTGTATTTGTATTTTATAGTAGCTGTCAAAGTTACTACAAAAGTTTACATTTCCTTTGCTAAATGGACCAACAATATATTTTTTTTACGCTGGCATTATAATATTACTTGATACTTAAAAATCTGTCATCAACTCATCATCCTTACAGCAAATTCTGTTAAAACCGTAATGTCATCAAGGTATAGATACTAACTGCCACAAGAACTAATGCAGTTTCGGACCACTTACACCTTATCTGAGACAACGTTAAATTGTACTCCGCACCAAAGCGAAGATAATTTTGGATAGATAAGTAAAAAACACATTTGTAAAGCCAATTTTATCTTTGTCAGTATCACCCCTGTAAAGTTCTAAGCCACCCTTGCTTAAGTCTCGCCTGTAGTAGAGAGATAGGCGATGGCAAAGACGTTAAGCTGCTGTCTTACGGCCAACATTATATGGAGCAATCGACATACAATGTTACTAGAGCGATAGTAAAAATATTTTATTAAATTGGTCCCCAGATCCTTAAAAAGTATTCTTCAAAATTCTCATGAATAAAATTACAGGGTCGAGCAATTCAGTGTTACAGGTAAAAGCATTTCGTTGAGTTTTTGCATGAGCATGTAATTAAATGTAGTTTTAAAATGATTTCACTAATAACTACTAGGTAATATTAAACTGTTTCTCATAACGAGCCCACAAGTTTTTTTTAAACTGCTATTCCCGATTTAAATGCAGTTAGGGTTATATTCTATCAAGTTATGTCGCTCTCTGTTCCTCAACATTTATCTATTTAATATAGGACAGTCATAGCGAAGCATATGACAAAAAGAATAAGTATACACAAAACAGCTGAAGCTTAATATAAAACCAATAACTACAGCGCAGTGAATTATTCCACATTAATTAGGAAGTATAATGACATGTGCATTACCGGCCTCAGATTGATCCCACAATGGCCGACATCCGGAAATGCAATTAAATATGTATCGTTCAAAGAGGAAATATCAATTCGCCCGCAGAGGGGATTGATGCGATCACTTTAGTTCGGCCAGTTGGCTCAATTATGAAGCTGCTGCCATGCCCAATAATGCATATGCGTCGCTCTACTCGATCCACTATCAAAGAGACTGCTTTTACTCCATAAATCCGTCCATTCATTAATGCACTTTAACATTAAGTACGTTGTTTACTTAAAAGTTCTGGTAATTCTTAACTTTATTTACAGATCTTCACGATCACAGCGAAAGCTGATAAGTAAAACAACAATTGATTAAAATAAATACAAAAACAATGAGACACAGATCATAATCCAGAAAAAGAGTTCTATAGTTCTTGTATGTTGGTTTTATATTCTATAAAATGACGATACACACCAACCACATTTGAAGTTGTTGAGCTGCGAAAGGAATTTCCAAATAGCAAAACGGAGCATAAGCAACCTCTTCATTTCTTTGCCGAGCGATTACAAAACTAGTTCAGAGCATTTACTTCGCCATCCCGCTAATGTAAAATATTCATGACCAGTAGTTATGATTCAATTATCAAAACGTGCGGACGAGTAATACAATTATGCAAAGTAGCCTGCTAACTAAATGTTCTGTGCGACCTTAGTGGCGGTGGAACTTCTATCTTTAGCCCTCTCATCCTTGTTCGGATTCGTTCAAAATTGCAGTATATTTTAGTTTAAACATCATTAGCTTACATCCACGTCAGCAACCTAAATTGATATTAAGTATCGTTGCTTTTAAGTGGTGCAAGTGAGTTTCCAATTTCAGTATACTCTACTTGAGACAAAATGAATATAAGGTATTTCCGTATCTGCTGTATATCGTTTTGTTGTACTAAGTGACTTTAATTCATGAACATTAAGATAGGTATTTTACATTTCTTAAGTATTGATTGGATTTGGTGGTCGGGCATGTGTCAGAGCTTTGGTCAAGTTAAAACTTGGGAAGAGACGTTTCAATAGTCCTGCTCGTATCCCTTTACCGTGATCCGGCTATTCTCGTGTATCAGGGAATGAATCTCCCAATTTATCTGATCTCTGTCGGGCATCGCTCTATTGTGCGGCTCAATCGGGACAAATGGGCACGCGTTTTACTCGCTTTACATTCAGAGATATGCCATCGGAAATAGACGTTGAATGTGTTGTCTATGTCTGGCCAGTTGCATCGCGTGATTGAGGTTTTTATTTCTTCTTTTTTATTTATACGTGGACGTTTATTTTTAAATTGATTTGTATTAGGGAGGGATTCATGTTAGTAGACCCCTTTATAGTTTGTTTGCGTTATGGATGTACGTCGAACACATAATTTGAAGTGTAAATACACGGAAAGAACATGTCTAGTCACTTTCTTATTTAGAATTTTTATTCACATGCATTTACAGGTATAAATATTAACATTTATACTTTTAGACATGCTAACTAACTCACGCAATTAAATTATCTGTGAAACTTTACCGTCGTGACGTGAAAATTAGCCATACAAATTGAAGGGATACTTTTCGTCGCACAACGGAACTTTTTTCGCCTTAGTAGTTTGTATGGTATACCCTTTATGTTTATTTTTTAATTGCAGCCCTGAACAAGGAACCGATATCGTACTTATCAAGTTAACTTTTTGAAACTGTACTTAGCGTACACATGATGATAATAAAATTAACTTGATATATTTACCGACCAGACCAGTGACGAGATCACCTTACCTACGAAAAGACAATAAGAACTCTTTAACTCTTGAAACTGAATCATAAACAAAAGATAAAAATCTGCTCACAAAAAGTACAAAACAGAACCATGAGAAATCACTCACGCGTGTAAGTCGAAATCTCTAAGATCCACAAATCTACAAACGAGATCTGTATATCACTAATGAAGAGTGCGCATTTAAAACGCGAATCTCTTTGATAAAATCAAAAAGAATCCTGCGCTGTTTGAGTTATTTGTCGTCACATTAAACAAGTGCTCGGCAAAAAGTGGAGGGAAGATCAAAGGCACGGTGACGGGGCGAGATGCTCTGAAATAACATCCAGCGGACTGTCATCAGACGAATGCATGTGTACTTTCAGATATGCGCGGAGTACAATGCTCGCTTTGATGCCAGGTCAAAGATGAGATAAGGATGACATTTTGTTCAAAGCTTTTACTAAATAAATAAAAAACCGCAACGGGTCCAACGCGGTACACGTTTAAATGGATCTTCGCGATGTTTATTCGCTGATAAGTAATTTTAAAGCTGTTTGCTTTACTTAAATGGTACTGCGCTACCCGCATCCAGTGGAGCTCCGCAAATCATCACCCGCGGTGGATAGTTAGGCCCAAGAAGCAAATATTATCCGTTACGCTGTGGCCACGCGAGAAATCTTTGGTCTCACCGGCTGGCCATTCAATTAGTAATGCAACAAAAATTAGTTAATGTACACTGACAACATTACCTAACCTAACCTAACACAAAGACTAGACAAACAATACCAGCAGTGTACATTAAAACAGCAGGACCAGCAGACGAAATGCCTCTAGCCAGTATCGTAACACAATATGCGCGAGGACTTTCGCATACTTCAGACGCACTTTGAGTAATGACCGCCATAGAGTTAGCATAAATATGGAGACAATGCAGTAGTTAAACAGCGTCCGGACGGCGAAAGTGCACAGTCATTTAGAATTCCTTTAGAGTGGGTTGTCTGGTTTTGCTGCACACCGACTCGGTTGGCGTGAGACGTTTAGCAAGAGGACTTGATGAGTTGACGCACATTTATAGTTAGTTTATTATAATACTATTCTATGCCACAGGATTATTTTTGTAGCTTTGGGTTTTTTTATGGCATAGATAAGGCAAACGAGCACACAGGCCACTTGATGGTAAGTGGAAACTGTGAGCCATAGACATTCGCATTCACAAGACTGCAAGCCTAAGACTGCAAATGCGTTGCCAACCCTGAGGACTAAGATGGAATGCCATTATGCTAGTCATTACACCGGCTTTCTTATCCCAAACCAGAACACAACAATGCGACCACTGCTGTTTGGCGGTAGGTTAATGGATAAGATGGTGGTAGAAATCCGGAAGGACCCTGCACAAGGTCCTACCACCCGCAAACAAAATATAAAGACGTGGTGGGAGCATTATAAACACTGCTATATAATTAACTTTTCTATAAATTGTTAATTATTCGTAATAAAGACTTACCAAAATCAATCCAAGCCCATTTAAATTTTCGATCGGAAACCGATATGATGTTCCCACATTTTAAAGCGCACTTCGTAATGACATGCGCGGTAGGAGGAATTAATTTCCTACCGTATAATTATAACGTTGTTAAATCGAAATGTATCGGGCGAGATCCCCGTAGATACGTCACCTTGCTATGTAGCCCGATACTCATCTCGGCGAAGTGTGGTAGCCCCCAGAAGCCATAGTTTCCGTCGGTGGCCTAAGGCGGAATATTATTAATGTACTGCCACAGTGGGCGTATTAAACAGTAGACTAAAACATTGTAGATGATTGATTACAAAGAGATTAAAACGACGCAGGCTGATTTTTTATATCCAAGACAGATGATTTGTTGCACAACTCAATACACAATTTTTAGGCTATGTAACATAACTTTTGTCTTTAATTTCATCTTTTTGACCGACAAAAATTAGCAGCTATTTTTTTTTAAATATATTTAGAACAAAATAACATGACATAATTTTGACCTACGTTCAAAACATTGTGATTGGTTGTGCAACAAATAATATACCATTATATCTGTTTCACCTAAAAGTTTTATAACGCATAGCTTTACGTTCGCCTTTTGCTGACTTTTTTTTTAAATTCAGTATTTAAATAATATTAATTTTAAAAAACCACTGGATCCAACACCAAACGGAACTAACATACCTAAATAGTTTCTTCTAAATTAATTTTAACAACAGCCTCGTCCGTCCCACCGACAGCGCATAATATAATTTTCATAATCCGTAAACATCTTAGCATGACTGTGCAAAATGTGGTTACAGAATTAACAACAAGTTTTAAGAGTTGTAGGTATATCTATAGCTCCGACTACCCGACTCTGGCAATGAAGGCGCGAGTGTATGTATGTATGTGCATAATTTAAATTCTCTCTTTAAGGTACATTGAGTTGTTAATTCATTAGTTAACCTTTATTATATTATATCGGTACTGTTTTGAACTTTACTGCGGGTGTACTTTAGTGTGTCCGTAGGTGTATAGGTAGTAATTATTTTAAACGCGCTCTGAGGTAATCAGTAATACTATGGGTAGTTAATCTTGCTGTCAAGTTCTGACGCTCGTAGAATTTAGAAATCATTTCAATTTGGGCATTTATCTTGTACAAAGGGTCATGGTTGGAGGGGAGGGTCTTGCGAAAGTGTTTGATTAGTGAATAATTGCAAAACTAAGTAATCTTTCAATACTGTTTGCGTTGGAGAGTTGCTTGGTTAAGTAAATAACATTAAGCATCATTAATTAAGAAATATTTGACAAAGAAAAAATAAGTCAGACGATAGCAGAGATAAAATGTATTGTAAAGAGATATCTTCCAACGTATATTTCGATAAGCCTTACGTAATGACCGACTGCCTAACTAACACACAGGACACAGCCTACACTGAGCCTAGGTACTTGAATTTTGGAACAAATATTCCTTGGGTACTACTTGAATTTTGGAACAAATATTCCTTGGGTACTCTAGGGGTGTAACGATTTTTCGAAGATCGACCCCTAACGTGAAGTAAAAGGGGAGTAGACGGAAACTAATCCTAGGCGTGTGAATGAACTCGCAGGCGTTCTGGTACCTATAGATATTAATAAAGCATGAAGGTAAATCAAATAGTATTGACCAGTTGCAGTTATATTACCCAAATAATGACTAAGTTTATGTGCTTCATGTTTTAGGTGCGACAAACGGCTATCGAGTGTCGTAAAATCGTTTAAATGGGCTTCGAACCAGGAATGGAAACCAACTATGTTACAAGTTGATGTTTATAAGCGCTAGTGCTGCTGTAATAATATACATTATTGAGATAAAGAGATTTAGTTTAGGTCTTATGGCCGGAACTAGAAAGTCATTCGACATAACAGCTGGCTGATTTGGTTTTCTGTATCATGTACAATTTTCAGGAGTTCTTTATAATCTTTATAATTTATAAATGAAGCAAAACGTTTACATAAAATATAAAATAACACCATCCAATATTTAAATTGCGTCATTTTTTAACTGCGGATCATAAACACGTTCGTGAAAGTATCCAAATCAAGCAAAATCTGCAACCTTTTATCTAAATGGCCAACATCACAAAACAACGCGTGAATTCACGCCTGCTACCAAGTTGGACATGCATAATCTCGGATATATTTATGTCGTCTGTGTGCACAATATAATAAAGAGCAAAGTTTAAGCGACGACACAAGGTCAGCACGCGCTTAGCATTGATAAAACATCCTTAAGATCGACGCGACATGACTCAGTCTCACTCACACACTGACTCAAGACGATACATTTTTAACCTAAAAATTATACTTAATACAAATCAAAACAAGATGAGACTATATTATGTGTTATGTTTGCTAGTGTTATGTGCTTGCTTGTGTGGGGCTAATGATCTGACTGTTGGAACTAGAGTGAACAATTTGTTGATTAAAACGGATAAGTTTGTGATTTCGTCTATACCATTAATTAGGAGGGAGAAGAGTTACGTTTATATGGATCCTAAGCAGAGGATTATTAAAGTAAGTCCTTGTACCTATAACATCCGACGACTTAAATTTAGAAAACGTAGGTCATCGTAAAATAATAATGAAACGATATGATTCATTAAATCAAATAACCCCAGAGAGATAGGAGGATAATAATGTAAAGTATAAAATGGTACAAAATTTATAGGTGGCATACTTTTTTTAGATGAGGATTTATGATCGGATATAACCCGGTATTTCTTCTATTTATTTATTTATTTATTTCATTTTTATTGCACAAAAATACAAGTTTAAGTATAAAAGGTGAACTTAATGCGTAATGACATTCGCTACCGGTTGACCTTTGGGCAAATCCGATTTTTTTTAGTAGGCGGTGCAATATATTATGAACGATATCAACAACAATACACATATAAACATATGCACATGCAAAAAATATCATACGTAAATATATACATAATACACTGAATACATATGTACATACATATTTTTACATACACAAACACATACACATATTATTATATATTATTCGTTTATTTGAAGCGGCATACCTTTAATTCCTTGCGCCGGTCTGGATATACATCAACTCAAGGGTTTATGGTTTCTCCGGGCATAATCTTATTTGACCAAGTTCTGAGCGACACTGTTTCTTTAATAAAATGGCTTTTAACTTATGTGTATACTTGTCTTACGAGTTACATTACAGATGGGCCCTTACGGATACACTTCGACCCTAGGATCTTTTGTGTAATCACCCTCTCACACACAGTTGTTCGAATGTGCAGGTTTCGTCACGATGTTTTTCCTTCACCGTAAAAGCGTCGGGTAATGCACTTAATTTAGAAAAACTCATTGGTACATGGTGACTGCGGGGGTTCGAACTCGGTAACTTACGATCACGAGTCGACCCCAGAAGCCACTAGGCCACCAACGCAACGTTCTAAAAAACAATACATAAAACCACTTAATTATTCACACAAAAACAAAAGGTGATATCTTTAAATTTAAACAACGCTGATTTGTAGTTTATTAGTGTACAATATAGTTGCAAATGGAATAATGTCATTATTCAATTATGTTGTTGTATTTGTTCCAGGGCATCATAGCTCGCGACCTCTCGCGGTCGAAGATAGAACCACTAATAACGGCGGGGGGAGTGGGACACACCAACGTGACTATACAGTTTAAGAGCGAGAGGGGAGACGGGATTAATTACTTAATACTCATATTTAGTAATAATGTTTGACTGAGTTAATAAAGGATAGACGTAAAATAATTAATTGTTGTTATTGTACTGAGATTAAACTTGAGCAGTCCCCTCGCCTCGCGGAATTGATAAAATAATGTAAATTATTTAGTAGTAAGGTTTATTTTCTTTACTGTCTGGACATGATTGATTATGGTCGAATAACTATTTTACTAGGGTGTTTTTTAGGATAAGTAATTTGGTAGTTGAATATTTTTTTCTAATTTTAGACAAGATATTTTTGATTCAATAATGTTTGTTATAACAAGTAGAACAAACTAAATGCATTTGTATCCATTGAGCTGCTAAAAAAACGTTAAGCGCTGTCACTATGACGTTTAACAAAATGTTATCTATAATTGATTCTCAACCTAAAAATAGGCATGTCTTACCCTAGAAAAACAACGTTTATCTTCAACAAAAGGAAACCAAACAGAAAGACAAACTAACTTATCTTACCTCACAGTGTAAACAGTGGGGGCCGACCAAACAGACACAAATCAATTTTAGCGAATTGTCGGCACACAGGCTGTTTAAACTGAGGGCGGCTAATGGAGACACACGCATTTAACCGGCCCCGTGCGAGAGGGGGACCTAATTAGTTTAAGCTTGCGAATAGATCTGTGATGTTTACACACTGGAAAAGACATCACATGAAGTTTTACTTTTTGATGTTTGTTTTACACTTGTACAGTAAAAAAGTTATTGTGTAGTTACATTAAGGTAAGGTTAGTACATTTGTTTCAGTGGATTAGTCGAATTTTCTGACCCGTAAACTAGATGAAACTCTCTTAGGGGTTAGACTTTCTACAATTACAGGAAAGGTCTTATAAAAGTAACTAGCTCGTTTACCTTCTCTTAAAAAAAAGTAAACCGTTTGGTTGCAAGAAGTAAGCTACCTATTCTTCTCTTATACTTTCGCGATAACTAGCCAGACGCAACTAGTAAGTAGGTTTATTTTTTAGGTATAATGGTAATAATATTTACGTAACGCTTTCAAGTCTTGTTACCTTTGAATAACCTTCAAGATTATTTTTTAACGTTCTGAAAGCCATATTTCGCAATAAAGAATGGTGCTCTCGGTCGATAAGAAAGGGCATGGATTTTATAGGATTTTCAGCTAACTGGGATTTATGATGAGGCACGAAATTTCAATTTATTTAAGAAAACAAATGGCCAGACCGGGCAAAGATCGCACGTTTGTGTCGACCCTTATCCAGCATATATTTTGCAAATTGCCAATACTCCCCTCTCCCACGACTTTAGGCCTCAGTTCCTTGTCGGCTCTACTTAGACGGTTCTTGCCACGCTACGTTAGTCTTTTGAGATATTTTCGAGTGCTCATATAACAAATTGGCTAGAGGCTAACTAAGATATATCGAATAAGGTTATATTCCTTTTAATATTACATTTAGAAACAGCGACAATAGTAAGTGGTAAGTAACATACTGAGTGGACACATCTAGGTTGTTTTACAAATATGTATATCCTTGGTATTATCACCCCTGTCCGTATAATTTAATCCAGGGATCAAAAAGCGCGGGTTTATACAATTTCACAGCATTAACTTAATACGTTATTCAATTTATTGTCTATTGGAGGTATCACTCGGTTTAGTACAACTAGTTTAATCAACAAGGTCCAACTTTATTATTAGTAAGAAGTTGACCAGCATATTGTCTGTGCCAGATCAATTAATAATTTTAAAAGTTTATTATATTAGCTTTATCAGAATACATGAAATCTATATTGATTTATCTATATTATACCGAATGTCTTGAGAAATTAGTTAGATAAACAAAGAGTTTATAATGTTATTGCGGACTCTGTAGCATACTATTGCACAGATTAAAGACGGACACCAAACTGGGATTGTATGCCTAAAAAGTCTTGAAAAATAATGGCAACACCTTGCATAGTTTTTTTATCGCAAGAAGGCATACGAGCACACGGGTACAGGTACCTAATAGTTAATGGGATCTGTAGCCCTTTTTTGAAAATCGAATTTCGAAGCTACGTTAACTGTATCCCTTTCTCTCGATGTAGTCTCGAATAAACTTCGAACTTCCATTTTGAAAGGGCCTTGAGGCCCATAGACATTTCAAATTCTCAAGACTACAATTTCGAGGCTGATATCCTAAGACTCCAAATGCGTTGCATTGTTGTTGCATTCAAAATGTACAATTTAAACTTGCTTTATTTCCTCTGGTTGTAAGTTTGAGTTTAGGACGATTGCTTGAAAAATAAACTAAATACTTACAATTTCATCGTTAAACATGTACCTCCTGTATGTAAACTTTTAAAATCAACGGTTTAACGATCGGTTAATCGGTTCACGGTTAGAAGTTTACGCACTCTTCTCCAGAGGTCCTACTTTAAAAATCGAAGTTCGAAGTTACGTTAGCTCCATCTCTGTTACTCGTCTTTCGACACTAAATCGAGAGAAAGGGGCTGGCGTAACTTCGAACTTCGATTTTCAAAGTAGGTAGTGCCTAAGGCGCGGGCCAGACAGAAGACCCGTAAAACGCGGACGCTTCGGCGTGGCAGTGCCCTTTTAATGAATTTTCAACCAAAATATATAGTCCTTAGCTTATATACATGTTGGTTGAACGTTCATTAAAGGGGCGCCGCCACGCCGACGTCCGCGTCTTAAGCCTCTTCTGTCTGGCCTGCGCCTAAGAGCCCGTATTATGGTCTCCTTTATCGCGGTGGATAAAACATTCCTAACTCTGGCACTTACACACTGGTCAGAAAGTGACAGATATTTTGTCAACGCTTTTCCACATCGAAAAACACGACCATAATAGGCCCTCTGTTGGCAGACTCCCAAAGAGTCCGAAGCACATGAGACCCATCCTGACTTACATAAACTGTTAACTTTAATTTTAATAGATTCTGCCTAACGGAAGAATAAATGTTACCCTTACGTTTTATTCAAAGCAAGTAAAGAAGGTTCTAAAAAGTTCTATTAATAATAATTTAAATCAGCAATATCACTCTCATACCAGAATATTAAAACAATTTCCTTGATGTAAATTTATAAAACCTCGTATTAAAGAAGTGTTTTCCTTCCTCGTTGCATCTTGAGAATACGAAGCGGAATGCTGGCGAAGTGGGTACTTATTTTAAGCACAGGATATCGTTGAAAGCACGTACGAGAAGTCTCTGGAATTTTACTGAAAAAACCTTAATTTTGTTTAAAATGTATGAGATGTTTACATTATATTTCGCTTACAGAACCTGCAAGCGTAGTTTAGTATTTATCTTGATAATTATTAAGTAGGTACCTACTAGCGGCCCGCTAGCGGTTTCGCCCCCACTGCAGGTTCCCGAATTTGGGTGAATTTTTAATTTCTTTTCTATCATACAAACACAACGAAAAAAGATTTTTTCAATTTGGTGCAGTCGTTCAGAAGTTATACGCGTACATACATTTCCGCAATACATTTTTAATTATATAGATTAATCACATCATAATATAAAGGGGTCCATTTACTGAAAAACCGCAATCACTAATCGTAAAATCGTCAAATTAGCAAATTTATATAACGTTTCTTCTATGGTTAATTTATGTATAACAGCAAGGCAGCAGGTTAATGCAAGATTTTTCTGAAAATTAGAATGTGAGCAAATTAGCAAGAATCGCCGTAATTTTACTTTAAGTGGTAAAAGTATCAATTTTAGTATTATATTATACATGCATACTTAACCATGTCTCGTTCCATCAACTTTTTAAATAAAGTAACGAGTGCAATATCCATCTTAGCGTGAAGCTCCACCAAAAATACATGTTCAGACTCTTACTATCTACAGACTCTAACCTCTTAATATTCATATGAAATCCAAATAACAAGAAAATACGTGGAGGAGCAGTGAAAATTCGACGCTAATGCAACCACTTTCGCGCGGCAGACGCAAACGAATAAATAAAACATGGGCCAGTAATGCACACCGTCAAACGGGTCCGCACCAACCTAACTCGAAAATTCAATTTCGTGAAGTACGCTCTATATTAGTCGTAAAACAAAACACTAGCAACTTTATGTCGAGGTCAATTGAATTGCCTCACGACGCGCTGTAAAGTAAGTATGCCACAGTTAATCCGTGTTAAGCCGAATGTATGATTCTGCAAGTATATATCCGGTTGGCGTAGACCCGGCTGATGGAAGCTTTCCGCTCGCATTTCCACTAATGCTCTGGAAAATTCTTGAATATTATGGAAACGGAACTACACGGTACATGAAGGCATGGTCGGAAATGTCTTTATTTCGCTGTTAAGCTGAATAGAAACAAGAGAGCTCCGCAAATATGATATTTTTTTAATGCAATAGTGAAGTCACTATACCTTTGATCCGATTCTGATAAAAGAACTGATTTAGAGACGACTTAAGCCTGGAGGAAGTCCCGGGGGTTATTATGTATGTACTTTTATTTTTTAAGACCACCTTGTAATACCATGGTTATGCAAATAAATGAATATGAATATGAATATGAATATGAGATAGCTATGCAGTTTATTTAACGGTGAGCGTAAAGGACAAAGCTATAGCAGTTATATAGCTCTGTCCTTTTCTCTCAGCGGAAATTGAACTGCATAGCTATCTCATAATAACCCCCCAGAACTCACTTTTTCCTCATCCTAAGGGAAGAATAATAAATGAGTTTCTAAACCCAATAGAAGATTTGCTGTAATACTGTGGGCCTTTTAGATTTGAACCTAATAATCTTAACAGCCTTTTTTTTCTTGAATTATGTATATATACTTAGCTCTCCAAATAATAGCGAAAAGTTACACACTTTCCATGATTGCAAACAGGTAAAAAAAAGCTTTTTGTAAATACTATTTAGGGCAAAATATTAAAATAGTTAACAGGGTAACTTTATAGTTACTATAAGTCAAAAATTGGTAGATCCACGTAGAAACTATATATTTTTGAAGAATTAAACAAATTCGTCGATGGAAATAAAAAAATAAAAACATTGTATACCAAGCAAAAATAATAACAGCGATTTTTTTACATAAAGTATTTAAAATTATATTAGTAAGCTTACAAACAAAATTAAACAAATTGGAACAAAGAAAATGATTATTAAAAGGTTAATTTAAATACCGCTTTAAGCAAAAATTAACAAAGGTGAATTTAGTTTAGTTTAGTTCATTAATAGGCAACAAACAAGAAAACTAAACACATTAATGCAAATTGTTTTTTTAAACAACACCTAATATGTTTAATTTTGAGAAATTACGAAATGGGTTTATATTATCGTGCAAGGTTGTTCTAATTTTTTGTTGAATTTCCCCGGGCTATAAGTATAAATAGAACATCTGGTTTTATATGCAATTAAGACTCAGCTAATATTTTAATCAAACTGTTTCGACGACAAAGTGAATAAAATCAGAATAATACATAAGTAAAGCGTTTTACTTCAAATGTATTTACTGCACGAACCTACTCTTCTTCTATGGGAAGGTTTATTTTTTTAATCATAACCGTATATTATTAACTTTTTTTTCCTTAACGAGAACTGTTCCAAATATTTCTTTTAAAAATGCCGTTTCGCACGCACATTAAAACTTTAAAAAAACAAATTTGTCACGCCACAATCTGAAGTCACGAAAGAAAATTATTTTCTTGCTACACGGAGAAATGTCAACAGCTGGAACTAGAATTTCTGAAAATAAAGGAAACACCTACTACCCACGCCAACATTCCAATCAATGTTTTGGAACAAAAAATTCCTGGTATCGACTAGAATTGGGTCGCTCTCACTCAATTTTCCTCGACACATACAAATACCCGGTCGGAAAGGGTCGCATTGATAGAGTGATGTCACGTAGTCGACGATATTAACGAATTCACGCCGTCTCCTTATTTGCGGAAAAAAATAAAAAGGAAGAGAAAATGAATGAGTTCAAATTACGCTGAAACAAATTACCATACTTTTGAACTAAAGTAGATCATGAAAATCGGCTACACGTTAACCAGTGTCTGCAATTGGATTAGTACATAATGAATTACCAGCGAAATTGTATTAATTAACTTCTATGATAAAATTTCCTTTGATAGCCAGTAACACACTAGGTCTTCCGAATCCAGGTTTCCTGAACAGAATTTAAAATGGATAAAAAACGGAGTTCTTGGCATTGAATGTGCTAAAATTGTGAGCAACTTTGCCCTTTTTCAATGGATATTACCTAGGTATACAAAACTACATCCCGCGGACCCAGACCAATCCGCAGTAGGCTGGATTGACCTAAATAACAAACGGATGTGAAAATAAATGAAAAAGTGACGACCTCTGAAATGAACAATAGCGATGGATTGTTTACATGTAGGGACAGTTATAGGATAGGATTAGGACATCACTGGTGGCATAGCAATACTGCCGTCCTAAGCTAATAAACAGTAACTCAGATTCAATTGCCATAATAGATTCGATCCTCTCCTCTTAGTAATGAGGTTCTGATTGCTACAGGAGTTACATTTGAGATGCTGCTATTTGGCTTAGCAGGGCAGAATAAGCAGCGGGTACCACGCTCAGTTAGCGTTTCCTTGGGTATAACAATAGAGAGTAGGTATTAAACAAGCAATTTCGAAGCATCTGTGTCATGTTAAGTAAAGAGTATTAAGCCTCAAAACCTCGAAATTACCGTCTGCTTGCACCCTACACCAACGAAATCTAATTTTGATCCGTTCCATCAAAAAGTCATTTCCCCTGAAAACAAAAGCCACCAGGAAAGTTCTAATTCGATCCAATCTAAATCCAATTACTTCCACCCCAGTATTAGTCACACGAAGAAAGCAGGTGCGATACGGATCTTCAAGGAACAGTTGAAAGAGGCCATAGCAGTCCGATATACGGTACTGAAGCTAGTTGGTTTTATGCCAAAATTTCTAGATCTGTACTATCGCAACGAAGATAAATGCTAATTTGGCAGTGAACTAACTTTTATGAGGCACTAAAAGTTGGAGCACTAAAAATAGTACTTATATATGGATGACTTCAATCAAATAGTTACTTTAGTCAGTCAAATGTACCCTATTGATTCTACGAATAAACTAATGTACCTTTCACTTTTTAGACCCATTTAGTCTAATATTTCCCGGAAAACGGGTCCGATATACTGACAGGTATGGTACGGCATCTAATTATCCGACAACGTTACCCGGATAACTCCGAGGTCTCTTTATGCCACAGAATGGACTTAAGGAAATCAAACACGCAATTCGCCAGGGTTATACAGGCCGTGGCACGCGACCCGTCAACGTGTTACGTTTTAAGTCGTGTCACTGCTATGGATCTATATGTATAACTTTAATTGTATCAAACGAACGTTTTTGTAGGGGTTTTAAGGAATTACCAGTAATATTCATAATTCATAATTCCGAACGGAAACATTTGACTTTGTTAAGATATACGCAAGACACTTGATTTTCCACTAGGTTTAGTTGATAAATAAATAAATAAATATCAGGGGTCAATCTCCCACAAATTGACCAAGTACCAAACTAATCTCTAGGCTTGTAGATACTATGGGTACTAGACAGTGATAAACTTACTTAGATATCGAAATACTTACTTAAATACTTAGGAAACATCTAAAACCAGGAACAAATTTTCTCACTCATCACACAAATATCTGCCCTTACCGGGATTTGAACCCGGAACCGCTAGCTTTGACGGCAGGGTCACTACCAACTTAAGTGTCGTCAAATACCAACAGGATATTTAAATAAAGCATTTTGAAAGCAATGGACAGTATTATTCATTTATCAATGCGCCGCCTTTCAGCGGCTATTCCAGGAGAGAAAAAGGTGATGTCATATAAAAAATATTTAATAAATAAATATGATGACAATTTAATCATGTAAATATTTCATTTTGTAATCTACGTCTCGCAGATGAAACAAAAACAACGAGTAGGTGTCTATCACACGCCGAAATAACACGACATTTCAGGCGTAATCCGGTTTCATCCCAGATTTGCGAGTATTAATTTAGATAGTCCTCGTGCGCTCGCAGCGGGAACAAAAGCATTTTATTAAAATTGCTCCCTGCAAAAGCAGTTCTAAAAGGCAGTTACATTATGAACCAAGTTGGAGCAAGTCCGTAACTATGCTGGGAACTATGCAAACAACATTTTGCGTCGAGCGTAAATTTGCGCTAGTCTCGACTAAGCCCTAATTACTTTTACCAACTAAATAACAAGCCTTCTAGAGTATAATTACGCTTAAAATTGATTTATTTTACTTTGTCAGACATTTGCATTTAATTATTATGCTATCTTGGACCGATTGACGTAAAGAAATGCGGTGATTACTGACACGCAACTATCTTAGTTTTAATGGGTTTTAAAAAAAAAAAAGTCAGTGATTTATAGTTGGTATCGTTTATAGCCGTTGCCCTCTTTCGGGCGATAAGGGAAGTAAAAGAGGAAGCACTGAGTGATTTATCGAGTCAGTAAATTTTTCAATGAACCACTGTTTATTGGGTATAACACACGCACAACGATAACAATCCGTTAATAAATTATTATATTTCTTAATGAAAGTCTGTCTCCGTAAGTGCTTTTTTGTGATAAACGCGCGATATCCTTTTGGTATTTTATTGAAAGAGGTTATCAAATCTGACACTTATAAATCATTAGGTATCTTCGGGGCTATTTTTGTCCGATCTCCGGATAGGAGTTTATTCTTCCTAATCTGAGGCGAAAAGGTTAGCCACGCAGACGTTTGCGTCAGCGTGAGGGATGGCTCGGAGTTGCACTCCGCTCGTAAAATAGCCGCGGTCACGCCTTCGAGGACGTACCGACAGCTTTATGGGTCGCAGCATAGCAGCGCGGGTGAGACCAGCGGTAGCACTGAACGGTTTCTAACAATATTATGTGGAATAAATGTGAAATATAGGTATTACCTACATTACTGCAGTCATTGGCGTTATTTGAGCATGTATTACTAGGTATTGATGTGATAATTATGTCAACAAAAAAAAACAACACTAACTTCCTTACGTTTGGTTACACTTAATTTGGATGCAGCTCTTTTATACTAAATGGCTTTTTCGCTAGAATTTTGATTTTGATCCAAGTGTTTATTTACAAGTCCATAACTCCGCTGGAATTAAAAAACAAACAATTTGAAAACAGTATTTAAATAATTTTGTCATGTTTACGAAGAAGTAATAAATTTAATAATAATCATACATTCACGTCTCTTTGCCGTAGGCAGAGACCACTTCCTTCCACTTGCAACGATCCAGACAAACCTCCGTCACTTCCTCCACAGTCATAAGTCTCCTCATAGTCATACGTAGACGTAGTGGTATATGAAGTTACGTGAAACAGTACACTTACTGTCAACAAGCAAAGTTGTGAATCATCACAGAAACTGTGTGGCTAAATGGAATTCCGCACTAAAAACCATTGGTTTCCCACAGCGGTCAAAAGGCGATAAGTCAATGGCAATTTATTGATTTGAAACTTTAAACAATACTGTTCTTAAAACGGTTAACATAATGATTGGAGGGTAGTCATTAAAAGAATAGGTAAGGTAACACGACTGACGACGTATAAAGTAAAAAAAACACAAAACCTTTCGTTTTAATTCTATAACAGAATTTATTTTCCTATAATTACGTTAATTAACAAATCTTAACAATGGAATCTTCTTTCCGAAAAGTATAATTGCATAAAAATTCTACTGTCGTATTTTTTAGTCTTAACTTTTTTTCTAAAGCCGTTTTAATGGCTTCCCGTCGACTTCCGAGACTTAACGTCAAGTGATTTTTTCCTCTTTATTATATTTTAAGGACAGAGAGGAATGTTTTGAGGAAAATCTTTTTAATTTCTTATGCATATTTTTTGTAGAAGACATAAATAATCACGTGAAAAGTCCTTCATAAGAGTCCCGAATAATCTAGTTAAAAGCATTAAATTACTAAGGCACCTTAAAAAAACCAGAATTATGCAATGAAAATAATAACGTCAACATTAATTATTACTTTCCTGGACTACGACCTGGAAGATCGCGGGCGGTTACAGAGTTTTGGCCGAGATTAGATCATAGATCGGTGGGCAGACCAACAGCTCGTCACTCCGATGACATTCGGCCGACAGTTGGGAACAGTCAACAGATGTACTTATGGCGTTAGCACGAGACCGGGCAAAGCGGCGTGAAAATGAAGCATCCTTTACCCTGGAGTAAGTGGATGTGGGCTGCAATGGTAATGATGGATCACGAACTTTCGTTGCAACTGGACGATTCACAATTAATCTCCCGGAACGTTTCCTGATACTATGGGTCACAAACATTGCTTTTTGAAGAGCATCTAAGTATGTAGGTAGCTGAAGTAGTTTAGTTTCTTTATTCATCAATGTACAACATATCTTGCATTATTGACGACTTACTTTTTGTGAACATGGGAGTTAAGAACCAAGTTCTTTTACTAAATAACGAGCAAAAAAACAAGCTTTTAGCGGTCTTGGTATGTTAAACACCCATGTTATAGCATAATTTACAATCAGCCATCTTAATATTTTTATTTAAAGTACCCAATGACACTCGCAACGCTAAGACGAACCTAATACGTTCAGCCTATACGAAAGAATCACCCTCCTTCTTCGGCAATGAAGTAAAAAACACACACTTATTTATTTTTAAAGGGAATCCAGTTCCGGTATGGAATTAGATTGGTCAGCTCACCGAAATAATTTCCATCTAACAATCGCTATGCAAATCCGAATTAATTTATCTACTCCAGGTGTAGCGGAATTAATATAAAGTCGATCCATCCGCGCCGTGAACAACAATCCAGATCTTAAGCCCAGTTGCGGATAATATATCTTATGCAGAAGATAGATATTATTGTGTGAATGGGAATAGAAATACGTCTGCAAAATATCTGCCTGTACTTAAATGCAGTATTCAAAAAGCTAATCTGAGAACTATAATATATATGTAAATACCTACCTTGAATATGAAGACTAAACTGAGAATGGGGAAAACTCAGAAACCTAGAGCAAAAACGCAAAACGTCAATGATACTCAATTAATCAACGAAATTTTGCTAGGATGCAAATATTTTATCACTGTTTAAATTCAGAGAAAAATAATAAAAGTAAAAAGTGCGCTACGAACTCCTACTAAAAATAAGACGTGTTTTAACATAATTCCCAACAACCCCACAATAATTCATCTGCGCAGGCACATTACCTCTCAAAAAACAATCCCATAAAAACCCTACGCGAGGAAAACACCCGACCCAAATCGCCAGAAGCGGCAAAACAACGGCTCATTTGATATTCATGTTTGACCCGACGCATAAACCTTCCGTATGCACAAACATATTGACTCAAAACCAACATCCTTTGAGTGACGCCCATCCGAGAAAGCTGAGCGAGTGGGCGGATGACTCACTAAATGTTCCCTCAAACAATCGCCTGTATGACAAAACGCAGTTTGCGTAATAACATATCTGTACGGAAAGCACACACTTAAATTGGTGATGTTGCTTATCGACTGATGCTATTAAAATTAGTGATGGGCAAGATGTAGCAGAAACCAATTACTTTATCGTGCTAGACTTACTTGGAATGGTGCAGTAGATTAACTCACTGTCAATACCAATACCGTTGGGACGATATCACATACTTCATCATCATATCAGGCGAATGATATCCACTGCTGGACATAGGTCTGCTGAAAAAATACCCAGTTTCGTGCTACTCACATCCATCGGTTTCCCGCCATCTTCACCGGATGACATGTATACTTTAAACGATTTTAGTCTAGATTATTCTACTTCTAGCCTGGAGTCACATTGAAGCCATGCTGTGCAAATTTGTAAGCAAATGCTAAACGACATTATTTTCCGCCATTAACATATTTTAGAACATTACAAATTTCAAGACCCGGACCAATTCTAAGATGCGATGTTGTAGGTACTTCAGTTTTTTAAAGACATATCCTGGTTCCACAGAAACCACATGTCCACATGGCGCTAGAGCATCACTAGTTTAAAGTGTTAGTGATAAATCGCCGGCTATTTAGGGCGAGCCAATAGGCTGATAACCGCTTTCTCGTGTGAAGGTGGATTTCAGAATGTTATCTCCTGTCAGCTGCAAGTACTATCGTCTGTTAATGCTTTTAGCGCTGTTGCATACTAGCACTGCTCGTTTGACTTAAGCTTAGTTGTACTATGGCCTGTTACTATAGTTTTTAATCATTGATTTATTAAACGTCATTAAGTCAAACTTAAGCTGAATAAACTATAGCTATAGATACTAAAAATACAGTCCAACAAGTATATTAAATAGGGTAATGATCTCTGGAAATGTACCTATGATGAAAGGTGTATTGAATTAAAAAATAAAAAACCGCCTTCAAAAACGCAAAAAATAACATCTTTTAAAATGGTTCTAAGTAGGTACCTATAGGTCAGTCCAACTGAAGCCGGCTTTTGGTCAAAAATATTGATCGCCGACATCAGTTGGACTGACCTATACCTAGTACCATTTTAAAAGAAGTTATTTTTTCGTTTTTTGGGAGGCTGGTTTTTGTTTTTTAAAACATTTATTTTATTTAATACTTTGTAGTGATCATAAAAAGCTGTTATCCAAGCTGGTGTCCCAATTCTTATTTGATATGAAACTTTAAGACATTTCAAGCTCGCTCGAAAATCATAGTCATTTTTAAACAATTAAATGTTCTTCGTTGTAGCCGCTCAACTATTTTAATCGAGATAATTTATCGCCACCCTTTAAATTGGTGCCGTTGAGGATTTCCTATGGCCATCTGCCGTCTTCGTCATCAGTTCCACTTCAGCAAATGATACTTTCTGAATACAAATGCCGGAGTTGTCACAAAAAATACTAAAATCACTATATTTTTGCCTACAACATTTGAGGAGTTGCCTCAATTCCTCACTGATCCCCTCATCAGATCCTTGTGTTCTAATCATGGTACGACCCTCGGAATATATCCTTTCCAACAAAAAAATATTCATCAAAATCGGTTCATAAACGACGAAGTTATCCCCGACAAACAAACAAAAAACTGTCGAATTGAGAAAATCCGTGGTACGGATATTTAATTAGATAATGAATAAGTAACACTAAATCTTAGAGAATTAATTACAAGATGTTAAACTCTTACAGTCAACTTCACTATGTCTTGAGAAATATATACTCGTGCAAGTATGCGTGTTATTTACTCACCCCCTCGTATGTAAAAGTGTAAATTGCATCGTTGACGCCGTGTTCGCATGGAGTTCAAAAGTAATTTGTAATGTTTTGTTTAACAACTTCAATGTTGCCCGTAACCATTATCATTTATCGTGGGAAAGTGCGCACATTTGTCATGGTGCTATATGTGCACAACTTTTCATTTAAGACCCCACCGAACAGACAAAACCCATTAGGTTCGTGATAATGCAAGTTCATCGTTGCCAGGTATTGTTTAGTGTTGCCATCGCGAACAAAGCGCGGGGTTGCCGTCTCATCCACGGTCTACAGACCTATTACCAACCCATTGTGCCAGCGGCGAGGAAATTAAAAATGCAGCATTGTGTGTGCGCGCAACGCACGCGACGTGAGGTTTGCGCTTTAATTACGGATTACTTTGGGGCTTTAATTAGCTTCTATATTCTATTATTTATTAAAATTTGAACAGGATTACCTTTGAAAACTTCCTAAATCTACAAAATCTTCACCCTCCAAGAATAACTTAAAAAGTTGCGGCATCATGTAATTTCCCGTGGTCCGTAGGCCAACTTATAAAATGTGGACTGCCTTCTCGGTTCGTGTTAAAGTTTAAATTGGTCGCCGACCGCCGCTTCTTTTTTCACTATCTTCCTCGTACACTCACTTTTTCCTATTTAAACTTTCCCGTTTTATTTTGAAAAGCCTCTTCCACCGCGACTACAAGTTTCAAACACTATCGATCTACCTGAAAATTTTACACGTTACGATTTACGAATTGAACGATTTCTTTTTTGCTCATTTGTTCTTGTTTCAGTCACAAACTAGTAGTGAATTCTAAAACAGAAGTATTCGTGTACATTTTTTTTACAGTTTAGTGCATAAACAAATCAATAACCCTGATCCTTCTCTGAGCCGAAACAACTGTTACACGTTATATTGTGATGTGTACGAGGCTCGCGAGCCTGTTCTCCACTAAAAGCGCTTTACTGTAATTGCATCGGTTAGAGTTACAGCTCGCTATTGTTGAACTGACTTTAGCTACAAAGGTAAATCTACTTAAAATATCTACGACTCCAATAATTGGCCTAATTCCGAATTAAAAACAACGTTCATCTAAAAAACGCACACGACACTGCATCTCGTGCGGTATTGGAGACGCATAGTGTAAATGACAGTATAGCATGGTGAACTGAACTGAATAAAGTTAAAAACTTCTATAACTGCGCTATAGAATAGCTGTAAGTGGAAGTTAAGCTGAGTTGCAGAAAGTTACTTTTAATTGTATACGATGACGACGCAAGAAAAAAAAGCTACTTCGCTCGAAAATTAAACATGTATCATTTATTTCTGTACACCTTGTACGAGTACTATTAGGAACTTAACTGTTGGGCCTTTGTTAGTACCTTGTCATGTTTCAATCGAAGAGATCCCGCACCAATATATACTTAATTTTACGTTGGTGCGTTGACGTAACCGTGCAGTGTCAATTTAACTCGCGGTTTCGTGGTTTGAAAATACTATAGGTAAGTAGGCAAATGTAAAATGACATGACAGACAGACAAATTGTATCAATGTATTGTCATTGTCTTTAGTAGAGTTCTACGGTGGCTCAAACGACAACTAAAGACTGTATGTACATGCAATAAGCACATGAACACCGTATTCCGACAGCAACCCGTACAATGACATCATTCTTGAAACAAATGAATCGTAACATCGCAAGAAACGCGAACGAAGTACAAAACACTCGCTCTTAGGTACTCCTCGAAATCGCAGCAAATAAAATAAATAAAATGAGTCGATTCTAGCGGTATTCGATTGCGTTCTTACTCCAATCGAGAGCTCTTGAATTAAGCGTCTGGGAATCGAACACCATTACCGTCGAGCGCAAAAGTCCCGCTGATCGTTTTGTCGATGTTCTGTTACTAGTGGTTCTTAAATATACATCGTACTCGTAGATGCTTTGTGAATTAACGGTGTTCAGCTACACTTGATGTTAACTAAGTGACGTTATGTGGTTAGAAGAAGTACTTTGTGCTTATTCACTATTAATAAGTACCTAGAGATACCTATGTTCTGCGATGTAATCCTCTTGAAATACGTATGGAATGTTTCGATCAGTATAATTGTAATGTAATACGAATACATTAAGAGGACTGTGAAGCTATAAAAATCCATACAAAATGCGACATCGTTTCTTTCCCCTTAAATATAGTCCGAATTTTGAAAATGTTTTAGTTATTATAAAGAACTAGGTCTGTAGGTTTCTGTTTTTAATTTATTAAGTACGTCCGGATTTAGGGGGTGAGAAACGTTATCGTCCGGAGCTAATTTTTTTTTTGTTGACAGTTACGCGATTTTATTTCTTCTCATTCACTGATCAGCATATCAAGCATTCTGTCTCCTTCATACACTTGCGTTCCATTTTACATGACGAAAGTATATAATCACGACCCGGCTATCCCAACTGAGGACATAGTCCCGTTCATATTTGACGTTCAGTATCGACCGCTATAAACAATAAGTGGCCATATTCCCAATTTATGTCACGACCAATAAATCCGAATATTTTGCTGATAGCAATAATTGCTGGAATTAATCAGGGTATTTTACGATCCATTTCTCTAAGAGCTAGGGTCGGTAACAATATACAAGGTCATATTTTATGCATAGGGTTTATGGGGTTGTTCTTGGAAACTTGCTGAAGTTTAGAATTACGGTTGTACTTAAATTAAACATACGTATGACTCATATAGGTATATATAGGTAAGAAAATCATATAAATGATGACTTTCATCCGCAACTTTATCGCTTCGAAGTCGTTTATAGATATTCCCGCGGAACTGTGTCACTTTTTGGGTTAAACAGTTTCTCGTGTCCAAACTAAAAACACCCTGTGGCTTTTAAAATATTAATGGGATGACGATGACTTTTTCGTGTTTTAATAAGAATGAAACTACCCTGAAGTTTTGTGCATTATATTTGTTTTACGTACTGCCCTCATGAAAATTTAATAACCAGCAACCTGTAGGTAATCTATCAGGCGCTCTATTCTACTCGGTAAAACTATATGACTTTTGACATGTTATCGTACTGACTTCAACTCGGCATTCGACCCGGGCCCGGCAATCGGCGACCCGCCATTACTGTCCATTAAATTACAGCTTTCGTAACGTTCACAATACGATATCATGCTAAAAGCAATTCGGTTTTACTGAGAACAATAGAGCCCTAGCTTTATTAACCACCAATACACCCAGCCTAATTGAATTAAAGTTTCATCTGATACATTGGGCAACGAACTCTGTAAAACGAAATCAGTACATTCACTTAGATTTACTTACCAATTCCCCTGATATTTCACAGAGCCGGAGCAAAAATGGCCGAACACAATTTGTCCGTTTTACAAACGACCTGAGGCGAAATGTTTCCGGGGAGCATGAAATTTAAAATAAAGAATGGTAATTTAACCCTTCGGGTCTCACGTGCATTGCATACGCTTGGAGTCTACTTCATCTCTTTCTGGTCGTTTATATTTAAAAAAGGTTATAATATAACTCGTAACAACTTATTTTTATACTTCGGAGTTAAAGGCCAGAATATCCTTTAACCTACAGCAAACCAGACAAAGAAACCTTCGGATGTTTTCTAAATTCCATTGAATTATCAAAGCAAAATAATGCTACGAAGGATTATGCGTGAAGATAAGAATTTGAAGCTAAAAAAAAGAGTACGAATAGATAAAGACTCTGAAGGAGAAAAACGAATGCTTGCAAATAAATATATTATCAACTATTTTATCTTCGGGATCCGTTCATTTAACCAAAAGTACGTTTGACAAACGTATCATTTTACAACCTTTCATTATGCAAAAACGTATTTGTGCTCAAACCATTACATATAACATAGTCGACATGGGCTTATTAAATAATTTAGGTTAGGTTACACTTTTGACCAAATAAAATTGTAAAATAATGCGGCGGAAAGTATCTCTGAAAGTTTGTAAAATGCTATAGTTTGCCAAATAATAATTGGTAAAACATTACTGACTGAACCTTTAACTACGCTTACATTATAAAGAGGAGAGATTTGTTTTTTTGTATAATTGTAACGAATAAACAGAAAAACTACCGGACCGATTTCAAAAAATATTTCATCATTAGAATGCTGCACTATCCCTGAGTAACATAAGCGATGTTTATTTTTTTTGCGTGGGCGGACCCGCGGGCAACACCTAGTTTTGAATAAATGGGCCCTTTTGGACGAGTAAATCTCGAACCCGTAACATAGGATATTTTGTGTGCAGGAATGTGCAGATTTCCCTACGATGTTTACCTTTACCTTAAAACATATGGTAATAGTAGAGATCCTCTAATTTTAGACTCACCGCCCCTCAAATTTATTTACGCTCACATATGATACATTTCTCATAAGTCGATTAGTGGAGGGCGTTCGGTTTCAATTAGACGATCTTTACTGAAGTTAAAGAACTCATTGATTCATGTCAACCTCTAGGCTTTGATCTCGGTATCTTATCACGAGGTAGCACCCTAAAGTTGCTTTTTCACCGGCGAGGCGAGGCGAGACGAGGCGGCGCGATAATTTTAATTTGTAATAAAAAACCGAAGATGCGCGACGAGGCTTTTTAAATACAAATTTAAATTCTCTCTTTCCTTGTCCCACCTCGCCTCACCACCGGTGGAAAAGCACCTTTAATAATGTTACGACGTTGCTTTAATGGTACTGGCTATTTCATATATCGCGTGTAGTCGTTCGGTACTCTCTTAACTGAATTAGATCAATTTACATTTTGTAAACAGTAAATCTAGATCTAGCTAGTCTAGGGTTCAGCGTCTATTGTATGTTTTTTTTTTATTATTTCATAGAGATGGCAAACCAGCACACAGGCCACCTGATGGTAAGTGGAAACTGTGACCCATAGACATTCGCATTCACAAGACTGCAAGCCTAGGACTGCAAATGCGTTGCCAACCCTGAGGACTAAGATGGAATGCCTCTATGCTAGTCATTACACCGGCTGTCTTATCCCCAAACCGGAACACAGCAATGCGAACACTGTTGTTTGGCGGTAGGTTAATGGATAAGATGGTGGTAGCGATCCGGACGGACCCTGCACAAGGTCCTACCACCCGCACCAGATGATACCAGTGGTAGGTCTTGTATGTATACTGTGTTCATATTGTACACTGATGTTCAAAATACCTCACAGCCAGCACCGCAATTTGCGCGTCTCGCGTCAGGCTTCTCCCCGTTGCCATAGCAACCCCCCTGCGGTTCCTGCATTTGGAATTGTTTTCAAAATTCACCCGGACCTAGCTGTTGTTAAATCCGTATTAAAACAATAAAATCGAGTCGTTACCCGCGTCCCTTTTATGGTTTACGTTAAAATTTGAGTGCAATATAAAAATAATAAATTCGTACCGTGTTAAATTGGTTTGCATGAGGAAATTAACATTGTTAATGGTTTGTCGTGTGGGTGATTTTAAACAGGTACGATCTGCGGTATTATTTTATCACATTCAAAAAGCTTACCCAAACAAGTATGGCTGGCATGAACCCCCGCGAGTTCCCAGCACGTTAGTCCAATTCTAACAGAGCTCGCCCACAAACAGTAAAGAAAAACACGAAAAAACAAGCATGTAATAATCGTGTTTTCGTAAATGCTTCTAAATTTGTACTCCAAGGTTCGTTTGAGAATAAATACATTAAGAACATTGTCAAAAGAGTCTCTTTATTTCTATACTTATATTTAAGTATATCCGAAATCCTAAGTTCAACAAATGGAATTAATCATAATTATTTCTAGTTTCCGCAAGTTTCCATATGGAAGAAGCCAGCAAATTACCAGGACACCAGAAGCATTAAAGTGGCTGCACTAGGGACGTAATTGCCTGTTAAAGTTCATGGACCGTGACGAAGGGCTGGTAGGGAAGGGAGAATTTTCCACGCCTATTTTTTTCTATAATGAAGTTGGAGAAAATATTAAGACGTGTAAAAATAAATCTGGAAAAATGTGAGATGGAAAATGGCTTTGAAAAATATTATATTTATATTCAACGAAGGTTATAGACCAATCTAAATATATGTTTGTACCGTATCGTACCTACCTATCTATTTATTATGGTCAATGAAACATTTATTTGTTTAAAAAACCAATTTAAATAATTGGCAACACTTATGGAAAAACGAATGGAAAAACTTAAAAACGAATAACTATTCAAAATGTAACAAACCAAAATATTCTAACATAAGTTTAAGACGCGTACACATCAGCGTTAATATTATTAGGGCAGGTACACATGTTCGCCGTTAAATCTGTCAACCGCAGAGTAAGCGATTAGATTCGGTGCCGACAAATAGACGTAGCATAAGATTTAGTTCGGAACTTTGCTTAATTGCATGCTGGATTAACTACTCGATGTTTAGATTTAATTGACACATGTTGTTTTAGTTGTTAAATTTGACATGTGTATCAATTTAGATTATTTTAAGTGAGATTCGTTTAAAGTAAAATAGGAGAGTTTGTGAGTTTCCTAGGTTATAAAAAAAAGAGTGGATCAAAGTGTCAGTGACCTGACATCGAGGTTTATTCAATATTAAGGCTGCGGCTCCACTGAGGCGGAGATGAGCGGAGCTGTGCCAATATTAACCAATAGAATCCAAACTAACGTGCGCAAGGCGCGCTCGACGTGACCGCATGCGCCTTCTATTGGTTAATATTAGCACAGCTCCGCTCCACTCCGCCCATCTCCGCCTCTGTGGAGCCGCAGCCTAATGGTGTTAACCTATAGAGTTGTTGATAATTCTGTAGCTCTGCCTACCCCACTTTGGGCGCATGAAGGCGTGAGCTTTTTTTTTTTATAGCAATGTGAAGGCACGCGAGCACTCAGGCCACCATATGGTAAGTGGAAACTGACCCATAGACATTCGCATTCACAAGACTGCATTGCCAACCCTGAGGACTAAGATGGAATGCCTCTCAGCTAGTCATTACACCGGCTGTCTTAACCCCAAAGCGGAACACAACAATGCGAACACTGCTGTTTGGCGGTAGGTTAATGGATAAGATGGTGGTAGCGATCCGGACGGACCCTGCACAGGATTCTACCACCACTAAAACCTTAATAACGTATATGTAAAAGCCAGCCAAATATTACAACCAAAGAATACCTACTATTACATCATTTTTAATAAGGCTTAAAAATCTTATGATAAAAATCGCGTATGTACGTATAATAAAAAGAATTCAAGTATGGCAAAGAATCTACCTATAATTATGATATCTATAATAGAGTGTGTAATGTATACGGATACATTGATAACAACAGGATTAGACACTTGACAGCATAATGGCCCTAATAATGGCAAACGCACCGTGACGAGATTCACTGGACCTCGACCTAATAGGATTGACACGTTGTTAGCACCATTATAATATAACTAGCTTTAGCCCGCGACTTCGTCCGCGTAGATTTCGATTAGCTTTCCTTTGGGAACTATACAATTTTCCCGGATGAAAAGTAGCCTGTGTTAAAGCAGGGTAAAAGCTGCCTCCATTTCAAATTCATCGAAGTCGTCCAGCCGTTGCAGCGTGACGGAGTAACAAACAAACACACCATTTTTCGCATTTACAATGTTACTGGGATAACCAGTGTTTGCCGGCGACTTCACTTACATAGATCAAATTCTTATAGCTCTGGGACCGTCATCGTAGGGACATAAATGTTAAAACAGAGTAGGTAAGGCTCTTGTTCTACTAACGGCGAGGAAGCAATTGGCTATCGAGTATTTTCTCGAAAAGAAATGAACAAAAGATATAGATCCTGTGTCAGTAAAAGAATTGTACATACATAAACATACATAAACTCACGTCTTCGTTCCCAAAGTAGGAGAGAGCTACAGAATTAACAACAACTCTTAAAAACTTGTTGTAGAATTGTGTGATTATGAATAATAGGTTTACCCTCTTATTCTTAAACGCGTAATGCGTAAAGTAAGCTTGAAATATGCTCTGTCCTTATCTGTGATTATGACATTTGAATTCGACAAAAAGAGACAAAGAATATTCTAACTAAAATAGGTTTAATGTGCGTTTATGAATAAGCCGATTAGTTTTCGGCAAATATTTATTATTTATTTATAATTCATTGCACAAACGACATAAAGCTAATACAATAATACAACACCAACTTCTCAAGCCCAATAACTTCTACGCGTCTAATGCCGCATACAGTTACTCTGCCTCTTCAAACAAACTTCCGAAGCACACGCACTGCATATTTAAAATCTTTTTCATCACAGTAAAACTTTCCGTGTCAAAAGTTCTCCGCTGAATAACAGTTGAAGTTTGCACAAGAGCGAAGCACTGCGTACGTGCTCGAGTTGAGAGTGTGGAGTGGGACATTGTACTCGGCTCAATGCTGTTCAAATTAATGGTGGAGAAGGCTTTGACGAGTTTCATTTATTTTCAATTCAACGGGAATAGTGGCAGCACAAAACATAAGTATCTACTTGCTACTAATAACCATTGCTTCAACTAAACCCATTGATCATACCTATAACACCAAGGCTATGGCGACTAGGATAAATAATTACTATGGAGACAGAACTCTCAAAAAGCGTATCCCGTACCTACTCAAAAGTTTGCCTGAAGCCATAACGTGAAAAAAATAAGAATAAATTCAAGAAACTGTTAAAAAATCATTGCCTAGATCTACTTACATAATATCATATAACTGATTTTATGGACAGTATAGTAGGTACTGTTATTTAATGTGTTTAATGTCAATGAATGTGTTACCTAGAGACTGCCGTTCCAATGGGCAATGTTTGATTATAAATTTTATTTATTATAGTACTTATTAAATAAATATATATATATATATATATATATATATATATATATATATATATATATATATTTTTTAAAAAGGCAGTGCCTTTCTAGTTTTATAATATCGTACTCCTAAAGGTACGTCGTAATCGAGGTGCCTAACCATTGATTCTGTCAAAAGTTTCTTAAAAATCAGTTACCTACCCTCAACATTTATTTTTTCTGATATTGTATTTAATTTCACGGTAGAACATGAATATTTCTCTGCTACTTACTTAAATGTATCATTTATCATCAGCATAACACCTCTTGAAAAAAAGTTTTATTTAAATTATTTCGTAGACCTCTATGAGAACAACTTTGGTTCGAGACAGAAAGTTAAAAAACAACAAGTTATTATTGAAAAATTGTCTTTGGTCAATGCACTAACCAGACATTTTTCTTTTATTTTAACATTGTTAAATTATTATAACATTGCTAACTAAATAAATAATATACAGAAGCAGCTGGATTACATCTCTTAATGCAACATGTGGGGAAGATAAAGCATTTGTCCAAACATTAACTACCTAAGTATATGCTTAATTGTCAAGGCTTTATATACTTACGCTACTTATACAAGCTAGTTTGCAGGGACTTGCCCAATATTTAATTAATTTAACCTCACGAAGCTTATATTTAGTCTATTCATAACCCTGAAGTACGAATATTTTTGTGAAATTAACAGCATAACATAACATTAGCTTGTTAACCTCAAGTGCTTATGCTTGATTCGCCGCATTTAATAAGTGAGCGGAGCAGCTGTATGCGCCAGCTGGCCTGCCTCACAGATTATACAAGAAAATACACCACAATCACTAAGCAAACAAAGCAAGATCTCGAGATATTCGTTGTTTAGGTTGGCCAACATGAAAGAATATGGGAGTTTGTTTTACTTTGTACAAACATTTGGTTAAACGGTTTGTTGAATTAAACATTTTTTGTGTTACGGAATTATATGCGCCAATAGAAAATCATTGTTTCATTTTGGATACATTTGACATTCGAAATTGGAAAAATACAACAGTGTTGTGTGTAGTTGAATAAATGTAAAAGAAAAGTTTGATTATCAAGCACGTGCTGAATAATCAAACAAAAAATATCGTCGAGTTCTTTTAAATTGCTGTTTTCGTTTACCATCAATCTTGTATAATGTAACTACCAATCAAGCCAGCAAACGGGACCTAATCTCGTGTCCCCTTCTAAACGCGACAGAACAACTATCCACAACCACAACCTACGCAATACCTGTTCACTACGATAGCGGGATTTCTGGAGACATTGTTTACGATTCCAACAACCGTTCTACAATACCGCGGACGCAAACAACCCGGAATTATCATCGTTATCTCATAGAACTTAAGAACTATAATGACAACGATGAACGATGACAATGTAGACCCTGTTTTGACATGCACCGTATCTTACAAACGCGACATTGTCTAGTAAGCCGATTGCCCTGTTGTAAGAACTGAAGTCGAAATTCTATTCAGCTTAGTCTTGCTGTAAACAGTCCTTTATAGAGCGCACAATGACGGACAAGTCGACCAAAATGTGGCTATACCCGAATATGAAGTAATATTTCTTTGTATAAGCTGATTAGTCTCGGATGGCCCTCTGAATAAATTGCTTTTATACTGTCATTAGTTTTACGTGGTAAAAACACTGCGGAAAATTTAATTTGTTGGTTGTCGTTTACGTTGCCATAACTGCACTTAAAAATGTTATGCACAGATTTGTCAAAAATGTGTTTGTTAAATGCACAACTACAGGTTTAACCACATTGTGATTGATTGTTTTTTCAACGTTGCGATAGCACTTGTCAGTAAAGGCGGCTGAGTTAGACTTGTCAGTAAACCACACGATAACAAGTCAAAAATAATATGGGGTTACAGAGTAGAAAAGAGCCCTAGCTATAAATAAGATACTTTACAAATATACCTCTAGAATAGATGGTAGTCGCCGTTCAAAACTATTACGAAACGAAAATACCTTCAAAAATAACATAGTAATATCGTGTCGAGAACACATAACCATATCAATAACTCCTAGGGGCTTAGGAATATTTAGGACTCGCAATCTTTATAAGATCATCTACGTCTAGCATTTCATGAATAACGAAGGATTAAAAGGAGAGTTATATGCATTTCTGCGGTAGGTCGGACAAATCCGAACACTCGTTCTGTGAAGTGCTAATCCGAAACATGTGCGCCGGAAAAAGTCATGAATAAGGTTCAATTTCGAGAATCTACTTTGACATGCCGCTAGGGCTGTCTTAGATTAACCACACTTTAATTATAACTGTTGAAAACTACAAAAAAAGGTACAATTTTGGTGCAATGTTGAACAAAGTTATTTATCCCGTAGGCTTATTATTCTCTTTCATTTTCCATATCGTTTCTATTTTTTCATGTTAATGGTGTATGCATTTAATATTTCCTTTCTATAATATCTCACGTTTTTCTTACTAAGACTTTTGGAGCGTCCCACTATTTGGCATAAACCGACCTTCCAAATCTTAGTAGCATAGCTCTATTTGCCGTCACAGTTAGTGTTTAACTGATACCGTTTGTTTTGTTACAGCTTTTAAACTTAACTCATCCTAAAACGTTTTCTTGTTCTGTTGAACCAAAGATTAAGTGATTTATTAAACACGGACAACCCTACATGAATAACATTCGTCGAGCTATAAAAAGAGCATAGGATCAACGCTCGGATTGACAATGACAAGCGTTTAAGAGCCGAGTTTATTTATTTGTACAAGTCTTCCCTTTTAGCGTAAAGACAAAACAAGGAACTTTTAGATAAGTATTGTGCTGCGTCAATGTTAAGGACTATTCATTACCTCTGAGATACTGCAGGTAGAGGTGCGAACAAGTCTGAGACATGGATGAAGAATGAAGTAAAAGTATGTTTTGACACATCCCCGATAACTATTGTGGTTTACAAAGTATATTTTGTGAGCATTTTATTACGTAAAAGACATCCATATCTATATATATAAAAGACAAACCTGACTAACTTTTATATATAAACGCACAGCCGAAACTACTATACCTAGAAAGTTGAAATTTGGTACAGGGGTTCCTTTCATGATGTAACAGAGCACTAAGAAAAGATATTAGCAAATTCACCCCCTAAGGTGTTAAAATAGGGGGAGTAGTAGTATAATAATGTTTCATGACACTTTAATAGTGGTTAAAAAAAGTTAGTGCCTTGGATAAAACAGGAACGCCTAACCAAACATGAAGTCATACAATACGGATCAACTCATTTAAATGTAAGTATGTGAATTTGCAAAATGTTGACTGAAGCTAGCTAGTAAGAAGTTGATATTTGTATTAAATGTAAATCAAATAAAAGTAAATAAATAGCTAAGTTTTTCTATGTGTAAGAATTTTTTGTGTCTCTTAAAAAGCGTAGTTGCCGACCAAGCTTAGCGTAGACAAATGTCAAAAGTATGGTTAGCTTACTTTGTATAAGGAGGTCTATACAGGTCATTTTGCAACGTGACCTATATGAGGGTCTTAAGTCTAGCATATCATGTTGAAACCGGAACCTTGGATTCGCTTATAAATCTTATAACAATCATAAATATCATAATATACAAATAATTGCAAAAAGTAACGCTATTTTTGAAGCGCACTCATAAAAAATCAGCCGCACCAAAAGCTTTTACCACCTACTTACCAGCAGGACCCCTTTAAAAAGAGTATTTATATCGCGAGCCGTAGTTCAAAGCCCCCATAAAATCGAATAGTTTTGGAATGGACAAAAACCGTCGATGTGTAATTGAGTCGTCGTGAGTCACTCGCACATCTGCTGCGTAACGCACCAGGCGGGGAGGTAAGTTAGTGCCATATTGGTGTGCTGTATTTTAAATGTGTCAATGTAGAACTCTTCTTGAACAAGAGTTAAAGTAAAAAAGTCCCTAGGGTAAAAAAAAACATTGACCTGGGCTGAGATTCTAGACATTCTAACGATAAGAAAAAATATTATTGTTTTTGACGCGTTTCTGTGTTGTCAACGTTTTGATAGCTCTTATTTATTTGACAGTACCTAATGGCGGCCAAGTTAAAAACAATACGATAACACGTCAAAAACCATATGGTTTAACGTTGTAGAATAGAGGCCCTGTAACAAAGAGAAAACAACAGATAAAAGGAAAATTGGAGTAGATATTTGGTTTAACTCAGTGACGTAGTTTAAAGTTTAAGTTAAACTTTGATTAGTTATGGTAGTTACTGGACTTTGATAAATTAACACACATAACACGTGTGTACTTTCAGCCATGTAATAAAATAGAACCGTTCAACTTTGCCCGACTTCCTTTAAAATAAAAATGTCGCACTCCCTTTAGATAGACTGTCATGTCGTCTTTTGAAGGCTTTATTTTTTATGTTGTCAAATAGAATTCAACCTTTTAACCTAGGAGACCACATAATTGCTAAAACTAATACCTATTAACAGCATCAATATACAATGCAATAACACATTAAAGAGACATGGGGTTTGTACGAGTATACTCTTCTCTCTTCAGCCATATATGTTTGTAATTAATAAAGAAATTTCGCACCTTTATAATTATAGTGACCTAATTCAACATTTCAGCTTTCGACTTCGAGACATATATTTATTACTTTTTTTAGCAACGTAACTCAAATCCCAATATTTGTGAATTAGGTCACTATAATTCTAAAGCTACGATTTATCTGCCTTTCTACCTATCGATCGAACTTGCTCTCATACTTCTTATGCAAGTTTTACCAAATTTACCCTTTTAAGCTCTCTCGCACTGTAAATGGCCTTGCCTAATTTGCGTTATACACATATTTTCTACCCTGCTACCTACCACACCGCATCGGCACCTATTCCCTCCGGCACTCTGTGCTTTAGTTCCGGTACTCCGGCGCATTGTTTCTCCCCTCTAATAGTGCGGTATTATTTAGCGAAAACGGCCTTAATGCACACCACGAGGGAAGATTAGATTTCTTATCAAACAAAAACTACTGAAAAAAAATGTTTAGAAACTACAAATTATATTGACTATTGTGTTACTGCGTGTAGGGGATTTTTTAGCTACTGAAGTAAGTCAATATGAAAACGTTTAATTTGTAGTCTGATGTTTTTGTATGGGGTTATTAATTTAAAAATAAATAAATATTGACGATCCACGAATTTGTTTACATTAAACCGCTCCCCAGGACATTCAATATAGATGCAGAGTATCAAGTATTTAATCAAGCGCCGAAAAAATCAAAATAAACTAGGCTATGAGTTTTTTTTTTATTTCAAAAAGTATGCATGTAGATGAAGTCTCTTTAACTTCATTAAAACCTCTATGTATCGGTTTGTAATTTTCTATGGCAGTCTAAGCCAAGTGACTGCTGCCAGTGTTGGTAGGTCAAAGGTTTTTACCGTTATGTAAAAGTACGACCATATTTATAGTCTAAGATACAATAAGAAGCGTGGAATGTTGCTTTAATTTTATTTCTCTTTTCAGGTAAGTAAAATATTATAGTAGTTGTATTCCGTGAGTGTTGCTACTTTTATTTCACCTTCGATAGTCTAAATACTAGGAGTGTATAAAATCCACATTATGTAGGTACATATTGTAAAGAACAAGTCGTTTTAAAAACATTAAAGTAAAAAATAATGGTTTAAATTGATCCACAGACCACAGCCATCGATCATAAAAATTGTACCTCTTAAACAAGAGTAACTACTTATGTACAGAAATAAACACATTTCGAAATAACCGTCTCCAATGCCCACATGCGCCTCGCAATTGACGCGAAAACGATACATTACGTACAGCGTTAAAATTTGACAGTGTTAATATGCGGGCGCAGGCGCAGCTTCACTTGCTTCTGCGCAGGGCTACCACTGTACAAAGGCGACAAATTCGTTATTTTAAATGTCCTTATTAGAAAGAAGGCCTTACTAATGTTTTTTTCACCATTGTAATAGAGCATTGATGTTTTTCGTTACAAAAACCATGTGAAAGATAAAAAATCTAATAGGTTACATTGAAAAAATCTAAAATTCGGGTGTAGGCCAGTAAGATTCTTCCAAATGGTTTTGAAATACTATACACAAGTGTTATTCTGTTCCTAGGTCAGGACCCAAGACCTCGATTTTGGAAAAGGGAAAGACTGAATACAAAAGTTAAAAAAAAAACATAAGAACTAATCGAGAACCGAACCAAGTAGAAAAAAAGTTTATATCAAAAAAAAAAGTTTGGGACTACGTTTAATTGCCGACTGTACTTTTTTACACGAATGCCCAAAAAAGGAGTGTAATGTTTTCAATGTTCGTGTATGTATGTATCTACGACTATTTATTACAAGTCATTATCAACTTATCAAGACCAAACTGATGAGTCCTAAAACGGTGAATTTTTGTCCATTCCATTAATGGGAACTGTTTCAAAATTTGCTAAGATTTGACCTAGAAACATAGCAAAATTGCAAGATAAAAATCTTGTAAAAACCACACACACATCGCACAAGTACCTACCCATCCCACATGAATAAGGATTCAAAGCACAAATACACCAAGAAAAATATTTTAAACAATTTATGCACACTCATTATTCTATGCTAACAGAAAGCATCATGATGATCTCATCAAGTAAAATCATGTTTAATATTGCCAAAAACAATAATGATGATTTTATTCACTGGCAACCCCACACATGGGTGCAGCAATTAACGTCATTACGCCCCCGCGCCATTGTGATGATCTAATCGCTTGCATTGATGTATGAGATGATAATTGTGTTAGCGGACGGATACTTTTTTCTTTTTAAGTTTTGATGGTGTTTTATGGTTTTGGAACGGAACTTTGCAATCTGTGAGAGGAAATATTTTTATTGTACTCGTCGATTAAAATCTGTGTATTAAGATTTCATAGACAATACTGCAACGTCACTCTTTTCATCGTTGACACTTCCGAAACAACCGAAATAACCATTTCGATACGCTCAAGATAACTGAAAAAAATTTGAAAATACTTGATTGAAACTTCGTATTTCAATAATATGTGTCCTTGTTTAAGGAGACTCGATCCGATACAAAATTGCCAATCTATGGCGTTTCGGAACGTAGCGGCGTCGCGTCATCTGTCAAAAATCTATTTAAACCTGCTTCTGTATCCAGGGCATAAAAAAAAAAACAATACGGTTTGTGATTGGCTAGTTTTTAGCCAACAGAACAGCACAGTACTGCAACAATTACGGACGCCATGGTTTGATACAAATGTCGATGTGGTGGTGATTGTATTAATGACTTAAATTATTAATTTTAATGAACTCGTACAAAAAGTATTGTTCACAATAGTGTCTCAATCAAGCTTTTTAATCTCGTACCTTACTTAGGTCACTCAGCAAGTTTCGTGGCCTAAACTCGACTAAAAAGCTCTCTATTATAACACGATTATGAAAATAACTATATTGTTTGATGGACAGTACAAACTGTAATTCATTTCGATTTTTGTTCCTACTCCCTTTTGGCTTATACCACCTACAAGTAGATAATAATCACTTTCGCATTGCATTTCATTTTTCAAGAAATTGACTAAGTGATAGAGAATAATAACCGTATTAACATCAATCTTATTCTATACTAACAGTGATTACATAAGATTATTATTTAAAAAAAGTACACGATTTACAAAAAAGGTACTTATAAAGCTTGTGGACCCCAAACTGGGCTGAGCCTGTAGGTATCTTGCGACCCAGTGAGTTGGTATATATTAAACCCAGGAACCATTTAAAATAAAGAATAATAAAATACTTCAAACATCTTGTAACTATATTTGAAAGTAGTAAAAAAACACGTTCATAGTTACTGTAGGTAGCTGTGAATAAAACATCCTACATTATGACCAGTGGCGAAACAACAAAAACACAACCCCAGCAAAAAACCAGTCAAGCTGATTAATGATGTGCAAGTTTCACACAATAAGCTTCTAAGAACCAAAAAAATATGATACGACTCAAAATGTGATCGTTTCCCAATAACGACAGAGATAAATAAACCGAAATCCCTTGGGCATAAATTATGTCCTGATAAACATCTATCCCGAAGCCCCTACGCGACAAAAATGCTGTTTAGTAGCGAAAATTGAATTACCGTGCCACTAATCCTGTTAAGTAGTTAAGTAGATTATGTAGATTATTTTCTATTTTGCATTCGTGATGGCTATCGCGTTTAATTAATGAAATTTTAATTGCTGCTGGTTTTATAAAGTGCATCGGGCTCATTTATTTTGGTTTAATAAGGCAGATGTTTTCAAAGCTAATGTTTTTTTATCTATGCATAGATACGCGCTGCGCTACCCTCATAAAATTTTGTTACGTATGTCATTTACGATATGTAACAAAATTATGATGTTATCTTAAAAAAAAACATTAAAACAAACGATTAATACAATCTAACGCCCCATGCCATCAAGTAACGCGTTAAACAGTTTAGCAGAAGACGCCATAAAGTAAGTCAATAGGCCCAACAATGACTTGGGCATCGCAGGACATTCGGCCCGAGTTTATTTTACTGTGGCCACTAAAATGCTCAATAAAACCGCCCACACGATGTAACACTCATGATATTCCGACCTCTGCCCTCGGATAAAGAAAGCCTCCGTATCCCGGCTCATAACCTTACACATTTTATTTGCGAATAGGACGATTATTTTAACAGCGCCGACCCTCTCCGTAATAGAAAACGCACGCGTAAAAATAAGTGCAAGTCGTTTTGGATTATTATTTATTACATAGTAACCTGGACATCGTAAGGCCAAGCAAATAATATTAAGGGACGAATGTAAAAAACTGAAGTGCCTACGTCCGCTACTTTTTGCCTTTTTGGCAACACTTGAAATTTTAAAAGGAGCGGTTATTGCGTTTTGAAATGTCTGCTTTAGTTTTTGTGGCATACTGACAAGCTCAAATCAGAGATTAAAATAAAAAGGTTCGTTGAAACGTCCGCACTGCGCCAAGTATCCGCTGGCCTTCCTCCAGATTCTAGATTGTAAGAAAATTATACTGGCATCTCATGGAAAGCTTAGCCACCAAGATAGCAATTGGTGTTGCAAGAAATACACGGGCGAATACGAAAAACCTATTAGGTCGACGATGCCATAACGTTTGAATTTTAAAATTAGAATATAAAACGTTCCATATTGCGAGAAGCCTTGTCAAATAAAGAAAGTGCTTTCTGCTGTGCCGGAAAACACAAAAGTTATTTAATATTCCAGTAAACGTAGACAAGGAACTGGGACCAAATTTAAACTTGAACACCGTACATGAAATTGGTTTCTTTTAGCACAAGGAACTCAGAAGCATAACTTAACGTCATTCCTTTTACAAAATTGGTAAATTGAGCATTATATCATGCCTAAATTAAAGAATAAAGAACTTTGACTTTGACTTTAACTAAATGGACACAAAAAAAAATCTTAATGGATTTTTGTTATGTACTTTTCGTTTCTTTATACTAGGGACACGTTTTGTATAGCTACAAGCTACAAGTAACAATTTAACAGGTCTAAACAGGGAACACTGCTCAAATAGCTGGTCGTTATTATTCGAGGTTGTGGGAAATGGAAACTTGTAACCTGTAAATTGTAATTTGTAAAACAGACCCCAGGGTGGAAACTGGCAAACTTGTGTAGGTACGATCATGAAATCAGCAATTTTCACTCCTACTCAACAAGTCTTGACAGAGCATCTACTTCATCGTATGCAAAATAAAACTCTTGCGTGACTGACTGACTGAGAGGAAATATACCTAAGTCTGGACGAACTGATTCTTTTTTAATCCATCCCGAATCACGGAAAGAATTGGGGTATGGTAGCGATACATTAATTCTACGATAACGAAGTCACGGGCGTTCGCTATAATCTATCTACGGGATATTTATCATGCAACGGTTTTATCGGTATCCAAGTACTTCCGTCAAATTTGGATGCAGTGACCGAGGCGCTTGATTTAGTGCCCCTTCCTTTAACTTGTTAGTTTTATTAGCCTCAGCCGTTTATCGTATTAAGACAGACATTATCCCGACCGCGGGTGTTTTGATAAACCGGCCAATTCTTAAATGAATGATGCTTCCTCTCTGTAACGGGACTGTCTTGTTACTGCAACTGCGTTATGCATGACTTGGGGATTTGGATCGTTATTGCTCTTGTTATTTTTATAAAGATTAATGTATGTTACTGTTGAGAGTAAAAATTCACGTTTGTATATAGAGCGAAAAGTGTTGAAGGGTTTTTATGACACTTTTTTGTCGATGACACAAGTAATGATAAATTGGATGTCGCATTTGAAATACCATATTATTATGTGGCTATAGACAAGTAGGCCTAGTTAAGATGCAAACGTTGCTAACGTTTCTGTTTCTATCGACATAAAATGTATGAAGTTCACATAAGCTGTGACGTCGACTGTCAAAAGCGGTATGTACTCGTACCTTGATTAGGCCCCAAGATGTTTAACGCAACGGCACAGATTATTACACAAGTAACTACGTAACGGTTAGCGATTTTCAAATTGATAAATTGATAGCGTAGAACACTTTTTCTTAGGGTAGGTTTAAAAAAAATTAAATATCTAAATATATTTTTTTTTTACTCATCGATATCTCTATAGCTAAACATTACCACAAATACCTAGCCAGTACACATTATTCCCACTCTTTAGTTACGTATGTTTGATAAAATAAGAGACCCATTCTTAACAACAAACCGCATTGCCATTCAGTACCAAGAACGCAACTCCGTGTCCGATTTGTATCAAAATTTGGGAACCTGGCAATGTTATTTAAAACCGCTACCTTTTTAACATACCTACTGGCAGTTAAATTGATAACGGCTGACTGGGCCGCGTGCGCCGGACGCAAAATCAATACGGCGATGATGGATGATGCGGCGCGTTAATTAAGCACACATCAGTTGACAAAATGAGCCTTTAATGCCCAGCGTAATGCACTGGAGATTGATTTAGAATTATGGTTAGGCTTGCAGCACACTTATTACGCGCCTGCGATGTTAAAATACTGTTTAGATGCGTCAGTTCTGAGTGGGGTTCTAAGTACATTTCAATTCATGATAAAATATAATGAACCTACATAACAGGGAACAATCTCACACTAATTGCCTTAGTCCCAAACTAAGCTTTAGGCTTGTCCCTATTATTTATATATTCATTTAATTCCATAAAACAGTATAACAGTAACAGGTACTAAGGCACTGTGAAATACATAACAATACATAATATCAAAATATATGAGAAGATTACAGTTTTTAATCTACACATTACGAGTAATAAATAATTACTTGACGACAGACGCACATCCATCACCTCACAGAACCTCAAACATTCATCACGCAAAACCACTCACATACAGGCAAAAACATCGCAGTCTGGTACCGATGCGAGGAGCGTATTTAGAAGCTTCAGAGCGCGAACAAGTGGTAAATTGCTGTGAGAGACAGCGAGCCGTTGGCAATGCTAGCAGATGGTGGAAGTTGAACTTCGTCAATAATTGAACAACAAGCGCACCAGTTGTGACACCGACTCAGGACAATCAGGCTCTCCCCTTAAGATTCTACCAGCACGTAGTTTCGTCTCACCTCCAGAGAGTTAAACCCTATGGGTATTATGGGTACTAGACAACGATAACTTTTTAACGATAAACCAAGACTCAGGAATAAATGATGACAGCGAGTGCTAATTACACAATCATTTCCCGCCGGGAATCAAACCCAGGACCTCTAGATGCACTACCTACCAAATACGCTAACAGCGTCGTCAACGTAATAATAAGTAATTTTTAAATCGTTTTAAATACGAGTAGTTCTCCTAACCTAAGGAGAATGACGCTAAGTAATCTCCATGTCATCCCTCAGTCTGTGCCTTCTTCTTCTTCGATATTTATTGTTATTACTAAAAAATGCATAGCAATTATTTATTCTTGTATTTCTCTCACTAAGCCTGATGATTAGTTCTTTTCATTATGGAAATTGACAGGAAAGATACTAGGTACCTATCTATTGTTCAATTTGATGGTTGAATAACTACTAATATTAACCAAAGGTTAATTTCTTAAAGTTCACTCATGCAAAATCGTAATATGTTTACACAAGGCTAATATAAATCACATGTTGCGAGTAGATCATCTAAGCTTACGTCGCATCCCACGTGATAAACCTACAATGCGCGAGAGTTGGTTATTCTATTCGGTGCAACGCTAGGCAAACCAGCGTCGAAGACACATATCGCCACGCAATCGTATAGCTTGCAGCGGTCAAGTAAAGCAGGTTCGATCAACCAAAGTCTCCTTTGCTGCTTAAGAAAATAACAACATAGATTAGCGTAATCCACTCCTACGCATAATTCACGTTGACACTAATATCTGTGCGAATACAATTACATCAAGTTAGCAAGAAGAGAGAGCGGCGTAGGTGAAAAATAAATTGAAGTTTCTATTTGGCTTGTAATCAACAAAAGCCATTAAGACATGTAGGTATAATATTAATGTATTTAAGCGTAGGTACTATCATCCCATAAGTGTCAAACAAATTGTTTTATAATGTCACTGTGACACCGTACTATGATGAGTCAGGGTTCCGTTGGGGTAATAGTACCTATAGATAAAAAAACTTAAGTAAAGACCCTCTTCTATGTAGACGTTACACATCTGTATACCTACCTTATCTTACTAATATTATAATGAGAAAGTTTGTGTTTGTTACTCAGTCACGCTTTAACCACTGAACGGATCGGGATGAAACTTAATTGGTACACATATGGTTACGTTCTGGAATAGGATATACCTACCTAGAATAGTTTTCTTCCTGGAATAATGATAATTGAAATGTACGTGGACGAAGTCGCGGGCATAACCTAGTATTTAGTTTAACTGTACCTGTGTGTCTTGCGGGTGGTAGGACCTTGTGCGGGGTCCGTCCGGATCGCTACCACCATCTTATCCATTAACCTACCGCCAAACAGCAGTGTTCGCATTGTTGTGTTCCGGTTTCGGGATAAGACAGCCGGTGTAATGACTAGCATAGAGGCATTCCATCTTAGTCCTCAGGGTTGGCAGCGCATTTGCAGTCTTAGGCTTGCAGTCTTGTGAATGCGAATGTCTATGGGTCACAGTTTCCACTTACCATCAGGTGGCCTGTGTGCTCGTCAGCCTTCACTATGCCATATAGTCAAATAGGTACGTATATTTATCATAAAATCTAATTTAGTGGTGGTAGGACCTTGTGCATGGTCCGTCCGGATCGCTACCACCATCTTATCCAGTAACCCACCGCCAAGCAGCAGTGTTCGCATTGTTGTGTACCGGACGGAACCCAAATTGAGCATCATGTAGATGTATGTATTTTTGCAGATGTGAGTTGAGTAGACCGTCGAGCACCCTGGCCACAATTGTGGCCAGCGAGATGGGTCGATAGTTTGTTCCATCTGATAAATTCCCTGTCTTATTTTTAACTATAGGAACAACTATTGTTTTAATTAAATCTTTAGGTAGGTATGAGTGGCTAATACAGAGGTTGAAAAACATAGCTAGAACTCTGGCTAGGTGGGGGCCGGCATGCTGCAGATGCTCGACACTCAAGTAGTCGTGACCGGGCGATTAATAAATAAATAAATCTGCACAGACCGTTCGATATTCTATTATTTATAATCGGAAGTAAAGTCCGTATTAATTTTGTATACAACTACATGCAAGATGGGCTTTACTACATAATTATGTTTTATAAAATTAACCTCGGTAACAATCAATCATAAAATGGCTATTTATTGGATAAAAACCCCTGTTATAATTTAATATGGCAATCCCTACCAAAGTCGATGTATCTCTATCTGTAAACGACTTAATCGAATTTTATGAAACCTAAGTATAAAAATAAAACGACACTGAGTCGTTATATCCGTTTAGGAGGGACGAAGCCACAAACTGACACATAGATACTCAGCACAAACGCACCATAAATTTATAACATCGGAAGTTAAAAATACCTACCTACCTACCTTAAGTTGTAGACAGCTACAACTTAAGTAGGCTTTCTTAAGTTTTTTATTTTCTAAGTAGGTATGTATCGTCTCAAATCATTCTTGCGCCGCCGCCTACATAAGATTTTATTATTAAGCTATGATTCTGTGTTTTAATATACACGGTGTAACACGAGAAAACCGAATAATTTTAACAGTGTGTTCCTAAGGCCGTAAGAAACAAAAAAGATTATATGAACCCAGGTCGAAATATGATTTTAATTTTTGTTATGTTTTCATACATAATAAATTAATTATTTTTCCTACACCAGTAAATCAACACTTTAGGATAAGCTGGCAACGTTTCTTATTGTTATCTCTGTTCATTAGAAGAGGCAGACATACTCATAGAGCAATTTCCTTGTCAAACAAATCGTTTCAAAGCAGGATTTACGTACAAATGCAAACGAAACTTCTTACTACGTTTGCAATTGTTATCTCTTTTCATTAGAAGAGGCAGACATACTCATAGAGCAATTTCCTTGTCAAACAACTCGTTTCAAAGCAGGATTTACGTACAAATGCAAACGAAACTTCTTACTACGTTTGCAATTGTTATCTCTTTTCATTAGAAGAGGCAGACATACTCATAGAGCAATTTCCTTGTCAAACAACTCGTTTCAAAGCAGGATTTACGTACAAATGCAAACGAAACTTCTTACTACGTTTGCAATTGTTATCTCTTTTCATTAGAAGAGGCAGACATACTCATAGAGCAATTTCCTTGTCAAACAAATCGTTTCAAAGCAGGATTTACGTACAAATGCAAACGAAACTTCTTACTACGTTTGCAATTGTTATCTCTTTCCATTAGAAGAGTTAAGTAACACTTGGAGTCAGGTATTATTGTTTAAAAAATTATGAAATGAACAAGTGGCCATGGCCTACCAGCAGTAAGCCAGTAAAAGTAAGCAAAATATTACTGAGACTAAATAAATTAAATGGACTTTTTTAAAGCATAGTCTACAAAAAGTAGCCCAGAAACAGTTAATTTGAACTGTCATGGGTACTCCTTACATCAAACTGAAAACTACTGGCCACTTCATTCTGCAATAATAATGACATTAATGACTTACATTGTTGTTATTGATATAAGATTTGTACGACGTACATTTTGATTTTCACAACGTAACTTTTATTATCTTGTACTGGTATTTATTATCTTGTCAGCCTAGTTGTTAAACTAGGCATAAGACGTTACAAAGTGTCTTCAGAAATAATGAATGTTAAATTGAAGGATTGACTTATGGAACGGAGACGTGGTCCCTCACAGTGAGCCTTTTAAATAAGCTCAGAGTTACTCAGCGTGCTATGGAGAGAGCTGCTCGGAGTTTCTCTATGGGATAGAATCAGAATTGAAGAAATCCGTAGAAGAACCAAAGTCACATAGTTCTCAGAGTCTGCAAGCTGAAGTGGCAATGGGCTGGACACATTGCTCGTAGAACTGATGGCCGGTGGGGTGTTAAGGTTCTCGAGTGCAGACCACGGACCGGGAGACGCGGTGTCGGTCGGCCCCCTACTAGATGGACCGACGACCTGGTGAAAGTCGCCGGACACCGGTAGATGCAGAAGGCGTGTGACCGTTCGTGGTAGAAGTCTTTGGGGGAGACCTACGTGCTACGTCCAGCAGAGGACGTCCCCGGGTTGAAATGATGCAAATAAAAGTATCTATGGTATGCTTTTACTTAATAAATAAAATAAAAGAATTTTGTGTATTATTTCGTATAATTTGTGGATAACATGAATTGCATAAGTAAGATTAATTAGTAATTACAATAATAAAACGAAATGTTTACAAAATTAACTCGCAACAAGACTAGTACTACTCCTGTCGACAGTATTCATTCATAAACAAATAAAAATAAACTGCATATCATAAAAATATTACATCCATTAAGATTCCGTTAAGTACTTACCATCTGAGGCCCGTGGCAAATTCATTGGATGGGGCCCTCTCAGTAAAATCGTCATGTTACTCCTGAGCTCGCAGCCTCTCGGGCCGGAAGGCTGTCTCGGGCCGAGGGGCCTCTCGGGCTGGGGGCCCGTGGCATTTTGCCGACTTGCCACCCTGTAGTTACGCCACTGGTATGTACCCAGTGCGTTGCTGTCGGTGTCTTTCTTACACTTTGCTACTTGATACTCCAAAAGTATTCGTGCTCTGGTAATAGCACGAATACTTTTAATCCGTCGGCTTCATCATTATCACCATTTCTTCAGCCTGTTACCGCCACTGGTGAGCACTCGAGTACGCCATTCATCCCGAATACCGATCATATGCTGTTCTAATCTAATCCAAAATTGATCCGGCTTGCCTTCAGTAATTACAATGTTCCAAGATTTGTGAAAGTTTCTTCATATTTGTTTTTTTTGTCATAGCATTCAATTGAATATTGGATTATTAATATGAATTTATCGATATTTTTACGTTTTTGGAGAAAAAATATTAAGCTGACGTTGACATGTAAACATACTAATGACGGTTCTGAATGAAAGTCAATTTACAGTCAACTTAGACGTGGCGGGCTCGCAACGTCGCAATTGTAAGGGTGTTTTGTACTGGAGATTTCATTACGACTTTTTTAAACATAAACGCAAATATCTCAAAAACCAAGCTGAATCTAGCAAACATTATACGACAATTTTAACTCCAAATAATGTCGGGAATACGCTGTTAAAATTATTCGGTTTCCTCGTGTAACACCGTGTATAAGTAAAAAAATTTATTTAACGTTAATTGCATATAAGTGCACCTTAATTAACTCATCAAAGATATTTTTAAAAATAATTCCAAGTTCTTCCATCGTTAATTTAACGACAATATTAAAACAAACATCGCTATCAATCCCAATTTGGGACTTTTATTAATACTTTTACGGCGACCAGCGTCTTGACACTTCATTACCAGGCCCTCTAATTTCCTTATAAAATAGTCCCATTTCATAGCCGTTGGCACATAAGTGTGTTGGCGCATTAAGCACCAGCGACACGCATGGTGTGTACAAATTGCATACACACGGTAGTTCGGGGCACCGAAATGCAATATTTTTTTGTATGAGTTTACGAGTTGGCCACATGGGCCAGGCGGGCCACTAATGTGAACTTTACGAGTAATTTCACGGTTATTCATTCTCCCGCGACGGGGGGCGTCAATTCGCCACGTTCGGTTCACATTTGCTTACCTGATTCAGATCTTATCTGTGGAGATTTTGACGCAGATCAAAATATTTTGAGGTGTGGGAACGAAATAAAAATATTGTATTTTTATGAGTATACAGCTAGGATTATTTCGAAAAGGATCGAGGATTATTTAATGCACAAATTATTCGAACGATAAATATAACCGACGTAATAATAAAATTGACAAGTAGTAGAAAAAAAAAAGGTGAAACGGATTTTAAAAGCTAGTGGCAAAACCAACGAAATGAAACGTCTACTTATGGCATTAAATAATCGCGTATGTTACTTTGTACTAGGTACTGAAGAAACATTTGGTTCATTCCTAAAACGACTGTATTTTCTATTAAACTTTGCGTAATGTAGGTACGTAAATAAAAACACAAATGTGGACTATTTTCCGCCTTTACCAGTCAATAATTAGTGATGAAAAGACCTTGTTCATGATCCATGCTATAAAAAGAAATTTAGGCCAAACAAGACATGTTAAGTTTCTACATAGAACGACGAACGATAAATAGATAGAATCAATAGATTTTCCGCTAGGATTTTATAGCGGCCTGCACATGTAAAGTTCCGACTGCGGGATACGCCATGTGCCGTTCCAATCTTACGAACCGTACGTGTAAAAAGCAACTGTATCAGTAAAATAGTGAAAAATGTACTGACGTAAAAAATGTAATGGCGTTTCCCGCGGTCCGAACTTTACGTGTAAAGGCCGCTAATGACTAAAATGGTAAGCCAACGGGCACACTACATAATTCCGAAGGGTAATAATTCCTAATTCATTAAAATCCCGTATTTTCATAATTCCGAATGCAAACCTAAACTAACTTACGTAACGTATAGCAATTACATTATGCATTGAAACTAAAATAGCTCTAGCATAACATAGCGTTATTACTTTCCGCAATAAATTTGCGGAAAATAATAATTCGTAATTTTAAGGTCGCAAAAAATCCGTACTTACTACTAAAAACACACTACATATTCATTTTTAAAACCGCTCCAACCTCCCAACAATTTTTCACCTTCAGCGTTCCATAAAGCATGTTCCAGCCAGCGATAGGCTGTCATACATTTCCACTCCGCCGGAGCTGGATGGACCAGACACCTTACATGATGAAGTGTCACCGCTTGATAAACGATACGGGATCTCGACCGGCAAATTAGAAATCTAATTTCGTGCTGCCGTTAAGATATATGTAACGTAAGGAGGGTCGGGTCAGATGACGGGAGTTATATTATGGTTGAAAGGGAAGTTAATAGATTTGTAGTTTGGATGTAGAAAATGGGATGAGATTGTTGATGAAATAGGAAGTGGTTATAGTTAATCGACGTAGGTTTACCGATAGATATAATAGTAAGGAGCAAAAAAAATCTGGTCTACTGGTCAATATTATTATTTTTTGCTAGATACAGTGCAATAGCTCTTAAAACGACTACAACGGTTCATACTTCTTTCGCGTTCGCTCCCATACGCTCTTATGAGTCTAAGGGCCGGTGCATAATAGTGAAAGGCAGCGTAGATACTTTTTCTATATTTAAAATCTTTTTTATTTTTTATTTATTTTTATTTATTTGATACTTTTGCCGAATCTTTATCGTCTTCGGTCTTTTCTTATTAAAAGAACAAATATCGAAATTGATAAAACAAAAGAAAACATTTTAGTTGCGTCAGTGCAGCGCCCCTGGGCATATACTTCTTTCGCTAATATGCGTCGTGTCGTGAGACATTAAATTCAAGTGTTAATTAATTATCTTACACTAAAGCAGCTTAGTGGTGTAAATATCTACGGTCATACGTTTCAATTGATACACTTTTTGTAAGAATGTATACAAAATACGTTACCTGATGTTTACCTGGAAGAATATATTTTATAGTGAGGAACTTGTGCAGGGGCTACTAGCTTATGCTTTATCCTACCGCCAAGCAACAGTGTTCGCATTGTTGTGATCCGGTGCGAGGATAAGACATCTAGCATAATTAGTAGCATAGAGGCATTCCAACTTATTCCTTAACGTTGGCAACGCATTTGCAGTCTTGGGATTGCAATTTTAAGATTGCAGTCTTGACAATGAAAATGCCCATGGGTTGATCCTACTGATCATCTGGTTGCCTGTGTGCTCATTGGGCTTCTTAATTATTACTATTCCTACCTTCGTCACGTCATATTTTTCAGAAGAAGAAGAAGATTGACATAAGAGATATGCAGAGCGAAAGTAAGTGGAAGGGTCGGAAGGGGCCGCCCTAGGCGAACTTTTTCAAATCATACCGAAGAAATACTGGAAAAGGGCCGAATGTTAAGTACCTACCCGAAACGGACGTGCGTTCATGACTCGAAGTATGAATGTGATAGAAGCGAAAGAGATTTGTCAGGATCGTAGAAGTTGGAAAGAAGTGGTCTCTGCCTACCCCTCTGAGAAACAGGCGTGATTTAATGTATGTATGTATGATATACCATTCCATCAATTAAGTACTGACATAAATAAAAACATAAAAAAACGCCAGCGTGTTCTATAATGTCCAGTTTTATTTATGACAAGCGGTTTTTATTATTGTACCATGTCAGCGTACTGCGATGCCCGAGTACAGTCAGCTTTAAAAGTAGCTGCACACTTTGGTACCTTGTCGCTTTAACACCTTCGACAGTTTAGTGCAGCAGTTAAAACATGACGTTAAAGTGACAAAGCACTAAAGTACTTAAAAGGCCGACGCGTAGGTACTATATTCATAGCTTCCGTCCCCAGCTATGTTATTCAACATCGCAACTCGGTTGATTCACCAGTGGCCCATTATATATTGATCTCTGATATCGAAGCAATTATTTGAAATCGCCAGTCAAATTACGCTAGTTCTCTGATATCAAACAAAGAATAACACTGCAATACAAAGACTCGTAAACATTATTGTTCCGGAATGCGATTATAATAAACAAATTTTATCGCCTATTAAAATGTATGGAATGCTGAGGTCAATAGGAAAGTATGTATTAAGAAAAACGATTCAAATACGTCGTTATGTTACGCTGTTTAGTACACAATAGGGCGGTCGTGGTTCAACTAGAGGCGCTTACAGCAAAACGCTTAGTTTTATGAATAACTAACAATGTTAGCTTTATTATTGCTGTTTAATAACGACTGTGACCTTTGAAACCGAAACGGACAGGTGTTTACGTTGTTTTTATAGTTAATCAGTCAGGAGGTAAGATCATTCTCCGAGAAGTACGTTGCTGAAAATAGGCCTCTCCCAAGGGTCACCACTTCACCAGGTACCTTCAGTGATCAATCCCCTGCCACCCGCATCACGTGCACAACAATTAATTTCACTGTTAAAATCTATAAAGTTGTCCTCTGCCCTTAAAATGTAGCTTATTGTATTTGTAGTGTATGCAAAGTAAAACACTATCGCAAACTGGCTTTGTTGAACTGACAAGTTACACATCGGTCATATAAGTACATAACAATGAAATATGTTGGTACTTACTTACTTAAAGAACCGACGAACTTGGTCTGCCTGGCACTACAATTATTTATAACCTGTAACATGCATGTTTCAGGCCATCACGAGAATTAATTATTAATCATTCTTTAGGGAGGAAACGGGACGCAATAATCGAAAAAAAACGTTTAATGAGGAAAAAAACGGTTTCTCTACCCCTTTAACAACAAACCAGTAGCATCTAATACTTTATAGCTTAATTAATAACTATCCTCTAGGGACGTATTTTAATATTTCACGGCCATCAAAATGTCCGGAGTGGCGAGACAAAGCCATAAAGTGTGTCAAATTAAAAAACCCTTTGAACTCGCCGTGGACATAATCGTGTTGGAATAAAAAGAGCGGGACATGTGTCCACATGGCCGCAAGACACACCGTGTATAATGTGATAAAGTGTGGCCGTGCGTAGGAGGGATGGGAGCGGAGGTGAACATTCTATATCTAATTATTATTCAGTATTTTTAGTACCTACAAATCTGACAAAGTCTAGGTCGTTTTGAACTTAAGTATATAAGCTAAATATACTTATCAACATTCATAATGTTAACCCGATGACAAAACATGCCGACTGGAAATTAGGCGTTGCCAACGCTATGATTGGGTCTACTCTACACTAAAGGGCTCCATCCGATCGGACGGCATAGCAAATCTACAGGATTTGTCTTGTTACGCTAGATGTGGACAGTGTAATGAATGCGCTCGGCATGGGTCACATCGCGTCAGTATGGCGTAACATGACAAATACCGTCCTCATAACCGGTACTGTCACGGTCAGAAGATGCACTACGGTAACTAGCGTTTCTATTCGTTTCGTTTTTGAACCAATTGCGTCACTGTTAGATGACGTGATTCGAAAAGCCACGTGATCTAACAGTGAAGCGATTGGTAGCGCAGTGCATCTTGGCAGAGCCCTCAGGTCGGTCAGGAACCATGTCACGATGTAATGTCACTAATCGGGCCCACCTTTAAGAATAAGTTGGATTTCGGTTATGCTGGTGAAATTCCTTATTACGATTTTATTTTATTTTTCTGTGTTCGTCGAATAAATGTTTCTATTTCTATTCCACCGACTGTCTTACTCCCACACCGGACACAATATTGAAAATGCTGCACCACTTTGCAGCAGATCAAAAGATAAGATGGCGATCTCTATCCGGTCAGGGGCCCAATTCATAAAAGGTTGTAAATTGAAAGTCACTTGGAAGTCTCTTTTTGACACATTGTTTGTAAAAGACTTCTGCCTATAATAGTAACTTATTATTTTATATTATTATGCAATAGGGACCAGAACCTGCACAAGTATCTTACCACCACTATAGATACTATTGTTTAAGTTCAATATGCAACTGCAGTTCTTCTTCTTGCATCTCCGCATCTTTCCCTGTCCCCGCTAACTCGGCTCAGATGACGACCCTTTTAATTATTAGGCACTCTCGAAAGCAAAACTGTTTTATTTTTGAACTGCCTCGGCGCCTGACACTTGTGTTATGGCTCAGCATTTTTGTCTATTCCCTATTATTATTTTAATTGGAGAATTAAAGATCTATTAAAGACAAGCCACCGTATGCTTGTAAGTGATTGACATAGGTATTTGGATGTGGAATTCTATTCTATTCCATACGTTGTTATGTTACGTTCACTTTTATTTTCGTTTTTCGTTCTTTGATATTATAATTCGAAACTTTTGTTTAGAAATTACCGCTCGAAAAATATTAATATATTAGGTATAAAAAATATTTTAAGGTCAAAATTCCTTTCATGATGATCTCATGGACATGCATATTTCATTTATAATTTACGATATGGTTTTCGGGGAAGTTTAGTCACAATCCTGATCTTTTAATCTTGTGATAATTATGCTACAAATACCTACTACGACTATAAATGAATCACTAGTGTTTTACTTTGATTTAGACTTTGTTTTTTTAGTTTGAAGTTTCCAACCCGCACTAGCTTGCGTTAGGAGCTTACCCAAATACGTCAGCACAATTAAGTATATATCATCACTTCCTATATATTATGTTTATCATGTGAATCATATCATTTTAATTAGGTATTAACTTTGTTTTATAATTTTGGGATTATTGTCGAACATTGATCATTGCAATGCTTTATTTAAATACATATTAATTTTAGTGATGTTAAAAGGCATCCCATCTTATTCCTCAGGGTTGGCAACGCTTTTGCAGTGTTAGGATTTTCAGTCTTACCATCAGGTGGCCTGTGTTCGTTTGCCACCACCATGCCAAAAAAAACAATTAATTGAAAAAAAACATAAACAAGGCTGAGAAAGGGTTACTTGAGTTCAAAAACTTATATGCTCAATACGTAAACCGCAGCATTATTCACTAGTTTTTTTTAAATGTACACAAACATAATAATTAGAAATTCGTTGCAAGTAATTACTAAGTTGGGAAGTAGACACTGTGTCGCGCCCAGCCGTCGGGTAAGATAACTTATCGCCCGTACGAACAGACAGACACTTGAGAGAAGCTCCCACGGCCCTGACACGCGCTTGCTGAATGACTCTGTAAATATGACGTGCGTATGAGCGTATGACATATACCATACGCCCTTTGCAAAAGTTATCAGAGATCCTGTTTTCGGGAGCATACCATAAAAAAAAGCTGACTGGCTAACAGACCACGGACGGCCTAAACCGCGGGACCTAGGGACTTGAAATTTGGAAGGAATATTCTTTGGATACCCTTGGGATGAACTAAGAAAATATTTTTGGAATACCGATTCCACAACGGGAAGAAATAGGGGCAGTACCTAGTGGCGTACGGCACTTCCTACACTTTGCTTTTGACTTCGTCCGCGTAGATTTCGATTAAGTATTTCTACCTAGTACTTACCTGCATCCCGGGATGCGTTGATTTTAAGAATAAAATTACCCTACTCCGTGACAAAATCAACCTTGTTCGCTTTTTTTGGTACAGTCAAGTGCAACAGCCAAAATTAGAAAGCAAATATACCTAACAAATGTTTAAGGAAAACCATGACGACCGTGTACCTACTATTAATGATTTTATTTTAAAAATGTTATGTACAGTTAACGATAATGTTAATTAAAACTAAATTTGCATGCTAGTATCTAGCGAGATATGTCATCGCACAGGAATAATAAACTAACAACACCTTATGTTGAATCGATATGACAACACAATAAGTTACTGAATTCAATAGTTAAAACTAAACTTATTTAAAATAAAATAAAATAAAACTAAGCTACTCAAATATTAAAAATTAAACATAAACACCACTATAAAAAGAACACCCCCTCTAGCAGGTCCGCTCGCGGCATGGTCCCTAAGACCTCTTATTATACCATATTTTATAGCAAATAAATAAATTTTGATTTTGATTTTGATTTTTGATTTTTTGATTTTAACTTGAAAGAAGATCAAACAAACATCATCCCAGGGATGAAGTCCTATTTATTTCTCATCAAAAGACGTATTTTCGTGGAATTCATAACAAGTAAATTAGCACCCACGGTTTTTTAAACATTTTTAAATAACCTCATCGTTACAAAAATAAATCTACCTTTAAAGTATCTCTAATGTTTAGAACCATAACCTTAAGAACCAATCTTTCGCCCTAGGCACCTATTGTAAAACAAAACCAAAACACAGTAATGTCGAGTGTTTGTTTAACTATCGCCGGGTGGTCGGTCGGTCTCCGAGTTTAGTGTGAACGTTCCGCTCCGCCATACTCCGTCAAATCAAAACCGATCATGCATGGTTATGTTTATTCTGGGGAAAGAGTTGTTGTATTTTGCCGGGTAGGATTGTTGATTGAATTTACTTGTTATGGTCAATACGGGTGGACGTTTAATCTGGGATACGATGACATTTTTTACGGGCATATTGAACTTACCGGCTGGCTGGGTACGTACACAGTATTTTAGAGCCTGCGTAAAGATTTCTTAATGCTATCATTGTTATTGTTTTTCAGCATTTAGGGGGCCTAGTCAATATGCTTTAGGCTAAGTTATCGATGTTCGAAAATCGACAAAATGTATAATAGGATTGACGTTTAAGCTGATGATGATCTCGTCGATAGAACTTTTGCCACAGATTCACCTACCTACTTACGAGAGGCGTTCAATAAATGCTCGGTATTGGTATCTTGCAAACCTTTTTAGTAAACTTCTTAATACTGGCCGATAAGAGTCATTCATTGACGGTAAAAAAAAAGTAAATTTGAAGCCCGCACGTTGTTTTGTTTTTCTGCTACTGCGGAACAAACGTGAACACCATGAGCGATTTTACAATGTTAATTAAATTGGAGCATCGAGCAGTGATAAAACTCTTGACTAAACAGGGTAAAAATAAAAAGTCTATTAAAGAAGAAATGGATTTAGTTTACCGTGAGTCCGCTCCTTCATTATCTACTGTCCAAAATTGGTCAAAAGAATTTAAGCGTGGGAGGGAGAGCATAGAAGATGACCCTAGTCCTGGTCGGCCTGTTCAAGCTACTTCACCAGAAAACATTCAAAAAGTTGAGAAAATTATAATGGAAGATGGTCGAGTGAAGTTTAGGTCTATAGCACAAAAAACCAATATTACTATTGGTACAATGCATGATATTATCCACGATCATCTTAACATGTACAAAGTTACTGCGAGATGGGTAGGTACTACGAAGTTGACACCGTTTCAGAACACATTTTGCGCCAATTACGGGAAGCAATCAAAGAGAAGAGGAGGGGAAAATTGACCAGAGAAGTGCTGCTTCTTCATGACAACGCCCCTGTGCATACTGCTCATGTTGCCAAGGCTGCTGTTCTTGAATCTGGTACCCGTCTAAATAAAATAATAAGTTACAGCTCTAATGAAAACTAGCGCACTTATTCTCAGGATAATCAAGAAAATGCCACGTACGAAGCCTGTTCCCGCACCAGAAGCCGTCACCAGAGTACGATAAACACTTAAATAAATGCTCATAAGATACATACATCCCAAAGAATCAGGAAAAAATATTCATCTTCGCTTCGCACTACCCGCACTGCCATAAACAGCGACGCCGCACGAGCGTTGCCGTTGCGTTGCGTCGTCGCATTTTTAGTCAGGCGTAGCGAAGTGTTTTTCACAAGAAATAATGTTTTACACAAATAAATTTAAGCGTTACATGGCAATAAACATTCGTAACTTTTAATTGATAAATCATACTAACAAATTAAATTTATTAGAAAACGACAGAAAATAATACATTAACAATAAAACAATAACTGAAAATTTAAACTAATACTAAAGACTAAAGATAGACATTAAATCTAAGAATGGCCCCTGCGGCATTGTACCAAAGATGCTGGCAGTAATCCCTCGTTGAATGGCTAAACTTATTCGTTGAGCAAGGAAACTGCCAGCTCTTCGGTCTCCAGTGACGTCAATGAGTGTCTTGGACAATTCCTTAAAAAGGCTTAAAGCGCTAGGAAGCCACGACACCGAATGGAATAAAATTATATTCTGGGCGGAGACCACTATATTTGCCAATCTTAATGGTTTCGGCCGCTTCCGCCGCTGCACCAGCCCTATTGGAGGTTCGTGGGTGATGTGACGGGGCTAGTGTCTCCACAGGTTGCATCCCACAGTAGCACCCACCCCATAACGGGACCAAAGACATTCCGTCAGGTCTCTTGCCATCATTTCTGGAGATACCGGTTGGCTCTAACATACTAACTAAATTACAAATTGAAGTTGAGTTGAGTTAGTTTACCGAAAACGAAACTTGGTTTATAATTTTATTATAAGTAATGCGTACAACGGACCGTAGAATTATTTGAGGCAACTTCTAAAACGGTGTTATTTTTTGGCAGTTTCACGCGTTTTATTATGCACACGCATCAAACTAAGTCTACGTTGACATTTGACATTGACATTTAGATCAGCTGTCGTATTTCACTAAGATTAACCTAAAAAAATATACTTGTGTCGTAATCTGGAAGCAAGAAAGGTTTTAAAATTAATGTAAAATGAATTTAGCGTGGCGAAATATAACTAAACCATTGTTTTTAAATCGAGCTCTTAGACAACTTGTCTTGCGAAAATCTGTTACTACGACAGTGTGTTCAAAACATGTAAACACAACTACATTATCAACAAATTTGTATCCAAACAATGTTTCGTTTTATGCTGTCCGTCATAAATCTAAAAAGGTTTGTTAAACAAGCATAAGGGAACATCAACTTAATAATTTCTTAAACATTTACTACCATTTTTACCAGATATCAAACAAAAACGAATGTGTAAATGAATCATTATATATTTCTTACTCCAGCGCCAGGCTGATGACTCCGATGATGAAGAAGACTTCAAAGATGGCGATTCCTCACTTTCAAAGGATTCAAAAGTAGTTAAATTTAGCACTACCTCTCTTCGGACAGACCTGATATTAAAGACAGCTTTAGGCATTGCCAGAAAGTAAGTGTTCATTTATTTATTTGATTTATAATCACTCGCAAAACAACAGAATAATATGAGCATAGATTTGCAACATGGCCAGCATGAAGCTTAGGTACTAATTATTATTTTTAACGTGTGACACACCTTACGTTGAATACAAAATGTGTCACTCAAACGCCACAAATGTGTTACAATAGGTAATACATAAAATTAAATACCTTTTTAATAATCTATGGACAAAGTCTCTTTTAGTCTTCGTTCAAAAGGTTAAGGGGCTATAATGTTTCTTTAAATTATCACAGTCATGTTCAATTATTAAGTTTAAAAAGTGATGTAATTAATCCTTACTTTTGTCTTTTCAGCAAAATAGAACAGTTGTTCTATTTAAGTAAAATAAGGGTAAATGGAAAGAAAATACTAAAAAAAAGTATTTCTGTAAGTATCATTACATAATCTAAAATGCATATATGATATATCTATGCTTATCTACATACTTAAATATTACAGTATAAGAAAACCAATTCTATACTGGTCCAGAACT